>OX637402.1:12500-677500 GCA_951799425.1 Ilex aquifolium | reverse complement strand
AAACCTAGGGTTTTAAGATGAGAAAAAGGATTTAATGGTTATTCCACCATATATTTGTTTAAAACTTGATAATCATTGCAAGGATGTCAAGAATCAAGTAAATACTAGCAAGTATATACGGTTTGAAACAAAAGAGTACATATAATTTAACCCTAACATCAATGTAAGAGAATAGGAAGAAATCCCCTACCTCAACCAAGTATCTCTAGCAACCCAAGCTTTAATGACTCCCCTTTTCCCTTTTTTCTTGTTCCCTTGCTACTTTCTCTTTCGGTTCTAAGAGGTTTGAGTGAAAGTGAAGTGAAATTATAGTAGAGGGAATGGGTGGAGAAGTGGGTTCTTGAAAAACTAGGGTTTGATTTTGTTCAAGGTGTAAATCTCTCTTGATTTTATGTTTTTCTCTTCCTCTCTTCCTCTCTAATGGTTTCTAGGGTTTCAATTGGTGTAATGAGGCTTAGAGAGGTGTAAGGATGTATTTATAGTCAAAGAAATGGAGAAAGAACCGAAGCCGGGTCGGGCTAGGCTTTGCCGGGCGTACCGGTACGCGTACCGGTACGGTTGAGCTACTGGAGTTCGGCGTACCGGTACGCGTACCGGTACGGTTCGACTGCCAGATTTTTGCTCCAACTTCCAGTGCATTTTTGACCCATTTAGAGGTCGAATTGGAAAATTTTCATGAGATACACTTTTGTAGCCCTAGATGTCTACTATCTACTGTAAAAATTTCAGAACAATTGGACTTAAGGATAAAAAGTTATGGCCGAAATACTAGGCAGTGTCCAGAATCTTAAATTCCCAAATTTTCTCTACAATGTGTTTTAACTCCAAAATACTTCCTAACTTCGAATACACCTCATATTACCTCTCCCAAGGTTTCTCGACCTTCCGGACTCAATGGAAACCTTATTTTGACCTAAAAACCTTTAGAAACTTGTCTATTCACCCTTTCCAAGTTTAAACATCTTTGACACGTAACTTCCCAATCAAATTGTCTCCATAGCATTTATTCCTACGGTTTATTCTTATGTCACTTCATATATCTACATCTTTACAATTATTATTTACTATATATATATATATCTCTATAAATATATAAAAGAAAAATTCAGGGTATTACAATCCACCCCCCTTAAAGAAAGTTTCGTCCTCGAAACTTACCTCAGGTATCGAATAAGTGCGGGTACTTCTCTTGCATTTCTAGCTCCGGTTCCCAGGTAGCTTCTTCCACTCCATGGTGTTGCCACAATACTTTTACTAATTTGATGACTTTGTTGCGAAGCACCTTCTCCTTGGCGTCGAGAATCCTCACCGGTTGTTCTTCATAGGTTGCTCCGTCTTGAATTTCAATATCTTCCAAATCTACGACCGGCGTTGTATCCGATTGACACTTCCTCAGCATCGACACGTGAAACACATCTTGCACCCCGGATAGTTGACCTGGTAACCACAACTGATACGCCGCCTTGCCCACGACTTTAATCACTTCAAATGGCCCAGTAAATCGTGGCGCTAACTTGCCCTTCTTGCCGAATCGAAACACGCCCTTCTTGTGTGACACCTTGGAAAACATGTAATCTCCCACTTTTAATTACAAGGATCTTCGTCTGTGGTCCGCGTAGCTCTTCTGTCTACTTCGCGCCGTGCGTAGCCTCTCTCGGATGAGTTGAATCTTCTCCGTAGTTTTCCCATTGTAGTCCTTACTCCGTTAGTTCGCTGCGCACTCTGATATAAATTACAATCTACCAAAGGTTACAGTTGAAACCTAACCCGACTTGTCCTCCCATTTTAGCTTCCAAATCCATATACATTTTTCCAACGAATTAATTTAAGAAAAATTAACATACTATCATCGAAAATACCATTTTATTGGTCAATACCAATCGTTAGAATTTTGAATTAAGGAACAAATAAATAATCAAGCTTTGGAATCAAGAACAAATTACTATCAAGTTTAGAAATCAAGAACAAAAGAACAAGCAAGGTTTGAAATTAATAACAAACGAATATCAAGTTTTTGGAATCCATAGTAAAGGAACAATCAAATCTTGAATTCCATAACAAACCCATATCAAGCTTTGGAATCCAAATAAGAAACAATCAAAGCTTGAAATCAAGAACAAAGTAACATTCGAATCTTGGAGTTTATAATCAGGAACTAATAAGTCTCAAGTTTCGAACTCAAAAACGAAGAGTAATCAAGTATTGAAATCAAGAGCAATTGATTGTCAAGTCTTGAAATCAAGAACCAATGAATATCAAGAATAAATGAATCACAAGGTTTAGAATCAATAACAGATGAATATTAAATTTGGCTATCAAGAGCAAATGAATATTAAGCTTGAAAATCAAGAATAAAGGCGTATCAAGCTTGAAAGTAATGAACAAAGGAGAAATTAAGATTTAACGGAACAATCATGTATGGAAGTCAATAACAAACAAATGGATCATCAAATTTAGATACCAAGAACAAATGGATTATTAAGCTTAGGAAATTAAGGACTAGGAAACAATTAAGTCTCGAGATCAATAACAACGGATATCAAGCTTGGAATCAGAGATAAAGTAATAATCATATATTGGAATCGATAACAAACGACTATCAAGGTTTAAAATCAATGACAAAGGCAAGATAAAGAGAAAACACCTCTCCCTTGAAAACTAGGATTTCAAGGGCATACCAAAAGGATTTTGGTGGTCACCACCCATAACATAGCTTAGAACAAATAATATTTAAGTTCGGGAATCAAGAGCAAAGGAGAAATCAAGAGAAAAATACATCTCCTTTGTAAACTAGGGTTTGAAGGCATAAGAAAAGATTTAGAGTTTACCCAACCATAATATATTTTAGAACAAGGTAATATTAACAAGAATGACAAAACATGATGATTTCCTAGCAGGTAGATATAATTTAGAGTCAAAGATTACATATATATAATAGCCCTACTGGTATCCCCTTGTTCTCCCGTAGGCAAATTAACATATACCGTAAGTTCTATTTCCTCGAAACCCAATCCAAATTTCACAGCATATGCAGTACGTACAAAAGAATGAGTCGCATAGGAATCCAATAACATTCGGGCCCAAGAATCGTAGAAAAGAACGATACCTTCCACGATGGCGTTGGAGGCATTTTCCTCCGGTTGAGTTATAGCAAAAACCCTTCCTTGATTGGCGCCGCCGGGGGCATGAGCTTGTAACGGTCTCTGTGGTGGTAATGGCTGTCGTAGCGGTGGCCTGTTTGCATTCACTCGCCCCGTTGCTTGGTTGGTCTTGGTGGAAAGCAATGGACAATTATCTTTGAAGTGCCCAACACCTCCACAGGCAAAGCATCGGCGTGCATCTGTGCCTACTCTCTCTGGTACGCTTCCCGCTCCTTGAGCTATCTGAGGTCTCTGCTGTGTTGGCCTTTGTAGAGGTGGCTTGTTTGTTGGTACTTGCTCGGTTGCTTGCTTGGTCCTTGGGGGGAACGAGGGGCATCTACGTTTGAAGTGCCCATACTCTCCGCATGCAAAGCATTGGCGCGGGTCAGTGCTTGTTCTAGTCTGAGTCACTTCATCTTCTCGAACTATCTGAGGTCTTTGTCCAATCACGTCCACGTCCACGTACACGTCCACGTTCAAGTTCACGTCCTCGTTCACGTCCACCGACACGTACACGTCCACGTCCTCATTCTCGTCCACGAACACGTACTTGTATTCTCGAATTCAGAGTGTGACCCTCTTCTCGCGAATGGAAGGCCTCAAATCATGTTCAAAGCGTTTAACCCTCTTTGCATCAGGGGTCACAAACTCGATTGCGTAACAAGACAATTCATCGAATTCGAACAAATAATTAACCCCTAACCTAAATAAACAACAAATCTTACCTATTTGATAAACACATAACCACAAACAAATTAAAGCCTAAGGTTTCTTCAACCTAGTCCTACCTTTCTAGTGGTAATCCATACCCTACAGCTCCCATGTAAGACCTAAAGCCTAGGCTCTGATACCAAAATCTGTAACGCCCCAAATACCACCCTGGACGACATTACATACTAAAACCATATACATCATGAGAGCACTAATATCATCCATAAATAAATTACACTTCATTCATCATCCATAAAATATTTACATCATTATCCAAAAGAATATGTCATCTTTGGCCTTTACATTTCAAAAATTAATCCAAGTTGCACAGCGGAATAAACAAAAGGAACTAGACTACACAATGTTCCAAAAGAATGTCCTAGTCTAGTACAAAAGGAAAAGAGGTCGCTCTAAGCGTCCACCTCGGGATCCACACTCCCGTCTAGCGGAATCTCCCAAGTAGCGGGCTCCTCGACCCCTACGTCCTCCTCTTGTAGGAAATCTGAAAAATGTTAGCAGCAGGGGATGAGCACGAAGCTCTGTAGCAAAATCTTCCCAAACTCAAACAAGGTTTAGAAAAGCATATAAAACGGTTGGTCTCATTTTCACAAATAGCATATATAACATTTGAAGTAAAACCAGGACATTTGAATAGATCTCAAGTTTAAGGAACAATAGTAATTGAATGAATAAGTGAAACCAGTATACAGTTAACAAACTATATCCAAATATAACCCATTCTACCATAAACCGTTTCCAACAAGTTCTCTCGGAATCCCATACTTCCGGAAACTCTTGTCGAAACCATTTCCGGTACAATGCACGATAACCCACAATGTATATCCGACACTACCCACGTTACTATTCCGTCATCATTAGTGCTAGGAAATGTTCGTACCCACACGGCGTACAAAGACGTCTACCCACACTATGTGGTAGGAAAAGTTCATACCCGCGTGGCATACAAAGCCGTCTACCCACTACATGACACCCGGTCAATAGTAAACCATGTTAGCATCGTACAACTACGCAAGAGATACTATACCGACAAACACCTCACCTTCCCAACAATTACACAATTCCCCCAATTTACACGCCATATCCAAGAAAAATCCCCAATTCTCATAAGTTGTGGTACAAGAGTAATACAATAAAATGTACAAGAGATCATCATAAATAGCATTTTGTTGTTCACTATGAAACACTAACGTTTTGAAATCGAGAACATAGGAGGAATCAAAAGAAAAACCCCTTTCTCTTGAAACCTAGGGTTTTAAGATGAGAAAAAGGATTTAATGGTTATTCCACCATATATTTGTTTAAAACTTGATAATCATTGCAAGGATGTCAAGAATCAAGTAAATACTAGCAAGTATATACGGTTTGAAACAAAAGAGTACATATAATTTAACCCTAACATCAATGTAAGAGAATAGGAAGAAATCCCCTACCTCAACCAAGTATCTCTAGCAACCCAAGCTTTAATGACTCCCCTTTTCCCTTTTTTCTTGTTCCCTTGCTACTTTCTCTTTCGGTTCTAAGAGGTTTGAGTGAAAGTGAAGTGAAATTATAGTAGAGGGAATGGGTGGAGAAGTGGGTTCTTGAAAAACTAGGGTTTGATTTTGTTCAAGGTGTAAATCTCTCTTGATTTTATGTTTTTCTCTTCCTCTCTTCCTCTCTAATGGTTTCTAGGGTTTCAATTGGTGTAATGAGGCTTAGAGAGGTGTAAGGATGTATTTATAGTCAAAGAAATGGAGAAAGAACCGAAGCCGGGTCGGGCTAGGCTTTGCCGGGCGTACCGGTACGCGTACCGGTACGGTTGAGCTACTGGAGTTCGGCGTACCGGTACGCGTACCGGTACGGTTCGACTGCCAGATTTTTGCTCCAACTTCCAGTGCAGTTTTGACCCATTTAGAGGTCTAATTGGAAAATTTTCATAATATACACTTTTGTAGCCCTAGATGTCTACTATCTACTGTAAAAATTTCAGAACAATTGGACTTAAGGATAAAAAGTTATGGCCGAAATACTAAGCAGTGTCCAAAATCTTAAATTCCCAAATTTTCTCTACAATGTGTTTTAACTCCAAAATACTTCCTAACTTCGAATACACCTCATATTACCTCTCCCAAGGTTTCTCGACCTTCCGGACTCAATGGAAACCTTATTTTGACCTAAAAACCTTTAGAAACTTGTCTATTCACCCTTTCCAAGTTTAAACATCTTTGACACGTAACTTCCCAATCAAATTGTCTCCATAGCATTTATTTCTACGGTTTATTCTTATGTCACTTCATATATCTACATCTTTACAATTATTATTTACTATATATATATATATATCTCTATAAATATATAAAAGAAAAATTCGGGGTATTACAGATTTAGCAGGGGACATTGATAGCATGAAGAACACTATAGGGTATGTTTTTACATTGGGCAGTGCGATAGTCAGTTGGGTCTCGAGGCTACAGAAAATAGTGACTATTTCAACAATAGAGGTGGAGTATGTTGTAGCCACGGAGGCGTGCAAGGAGATGGTATGGTTGGGGAGCTTCATGAAAGAGTTGGGTAAGGAGCAAGACAATTCTAAATTGTTCAGCAATAGTCAGAGTGCGATACATCTGGCGAAGAATGCAGCCTTTCATTTGAGGACCAAACTTATTGACATAAAGTATCACTTTATTCGCTCTTTGTTGGAGGATGGGAAGTTCACTTTGGAAAAGATTCACACAAGGGATAATTCGGTAGACATGTTCACGAAAGTGGTTAATGTGGAGAAGTGGAAGTCTTGTTCAGCTTCTGTGGGTCTCTCAGCTTGAGGACATGAGGATGAGTTGCAGGGATGAGAGACTGTTTCTTGGACTTGTTTTGTAGCCCGGTGCACAAGACATATAAAGACTGTCATTTTGGTGATTAGGGTTTTAATTTGTACTGTACAGCCGCGCTCTGTATTCCTTCTTCTCAATAGTGAAATCCCTACAACTTCGTGGACGTAGGCAAATTGCTGAACCACGTAAATACTGTCTTTTGTGTGTGATTATTTTTCCTTTGGTGTGTGTTTTCTCTATTCTTGTTCCTCACAGGTTGGAGATTTTCGTACAAATTTCCTAACATAATTGATGTGTAAAGAGCCTATTGGCTATTTGATGTGGGAATTTATTTCACATATTTTCTTAGTCATAATTGTTTTAATTCAGAGTGTTTTGTATGTTTCTTAGCTTGTTTGTCTAGAATTTTAAGTGTCTTTTACATTTATTTAATTCTTGGGAATTCTTGGTATTTTGTAGGTGTTTAATTATTGAATTAGGTTGAAATTGGGCTGATGTGAAGAGGCAGAATTTGGGCTAGGCCTAGAGAGCAAATCCTAGTTGGGCTGGTCTAGTCAAGCCATAAAACTGTTCGATTTTTGGGTTCTAACTGAAGCCCATACTTTGTTTCAGTTTTCAGCTTGTATTTGGAGTTCTAGAAGTCAGAATAAAGCAAGCCCATGTGCAATGGAAAGCTGAAAATTGGATCTAAAACTTTCGTGAAGAGCTCAACTCCAAACTTTGTCGTTTTGATGCTCTAAATCCAGCTAGAAGTCAGGTAATAAAATCAGCCAAGAATTCTAGATTTCAGCAGCAAATACGGGAGAAATCTGTTTTAAAATTAAAAAGTAGAATCAGTTTTGAAGCAATTGGGATGATCGGTAGATACGGAAGGAGGGGTGGTAATTTCGAGAGGAAGAACAAAGCTCACGATTCACTGGAAATATAGAGTTTTTTTTTCTCTAACTTTTAGTTGCTAAATTTTTATTAAGGATGTTGAATTCGAATTTATGTTTGAGAAATAATTGGATTGTTTTATTGGTTATGATTTGCTAGTTTTCTTATTCTAGGGCTAGGATGTAGTCATTGAATTTTTGATATGATTTGATTGTGGTTGAATTGAATATCCCTTGTTAATTGCAATTTGATGATTTCGGTTTTCATTCTTGAAATTTAATGGCCATGAATTGCATGCTTAAGATGTTGAATGAAGTAACGAAAGTTGAAGTTCAATGTTAGTTTGTGAATTCATCTAATCTTGGTAGTGTAGTTTAGAAATAAATACACACCCTTGTGACCTATATTCAAGGATTCCACAGAGCATAATGAATCTTTATTAATTTCTGTGATCACAACAGTAGACATAGAATTAATATAGGTGTAGGTGTTATACCTTGGAAGAGGATATCACATAAAAAAGGGAAATTCGGTCATTGTAATTATCAAAACATTATTGCAATCAACCAGGTTTAATCTCATTGAAGGAATTCAATTGATGAAATCCAAGCCCTAGGAACCTTTCATATTTGATTTTTCAGTCAGTCACATCAAATTGGGATTGTCTAAATAATATAGGAAATTTTATAAATTGGTACTTGAATCTCCTCCTTGTGGAAACGATACTCTTTTTGCCCTGTTCTATTTGTCACGACCCATGCACTTGTGGTAGAGTTTAAAGGCCATCAAGTTTTTGGCGCCGTTGCTGGGGAGGAATATTTTCAATATTAATACAAATAATTTTCTCTATTAATTTAGACTTTATTGTTATGTTTTGTTACTATTCACTTGGAAAATTTTGGTTGACTCAAGTAGCAAGCCTATACTTGTTTCAAAGGAAACGACGAGCTGAGCAAAACCTGTCACTTCGCCACTGGCCCCACTCTCTCGAGACCTAATCCCATAGTTTTCTAGGCTTTTTAGGCTGTTTTGTGTTTCTGTTTGTCAATTTACATTTTTCTATATTTAGTGTATGCCACGTAACTGTGAGCTAATTAAGGTTTTTGATCTAGAAATTGAGAGAACCCTACATGCACTAAGGAGTAAACAAAGATTGGGGCTAGAACAAGAAAAAGTAGTAGGCATGGCAGATACCCAAAATCAAAGGGTGTTGCATGACTATGTTGTGCCGAATGTCAATGGTGCTCAACCCAGTATTGTGAGACCTACAGTCAACGCTAATAACTTTGAGATTAAGCCTGGTCTCATCTAGATGGTATAGCAGAAGTAGTTTGGTGGAGGACCTGCTGAGGATCCACATGCACACCTTGCCAATTTCTTGGAGATTTGTGATACAATCAAGATGAATGGAGTTAGTGATGATGTTATTCGGCTTCGACTTTTTCCATTTTCTCTAAAGGATAAAGCTAAGGCCTAGTTGAATTCCAAAGCGTCTAACTCTTTCACCACCTGGAATGCCTTGTCACAAGCTTTTCTGAGTAAGTATTTTCTCCCAGGTAAGACGCCAAACTTAGAAATGATATTACCAGTTTTGTTTAGTTTGATGGTGAATCTTTCTATGAAGCCTGGGAAAGATTTAAAGATTTGTAGAGGAAGTGTCCACATCATGGTCTTCTTGATTGGCTAATTGTACAGACTTTCTATAATGGATTAACACATTCAGTTAGGATTACCATAGATGCATCTGTAGGAGGTACGTTAATGAGTAAGTCAACAAAAGAGGCATATGAGTTGTTAGAAGAAATAGCCTCTAACAATTACCAGTGGTCTAATGAAAGAGGTATGCCTAAGAAAGTTCCAGGTATATATGATGTAGATGGCATAAACATGTTGAATGCCAAGGTTGATTCTCTGGTAAAAAATATTCGGTAAGATGGGTACTGTGAATTATGTTTCTAGTCCTGTATTGAGTTGTGATTGTTGTGGAGGAGCACACATGAGTTCTGATTGTATGCAGGGAGTGCAATCACATGAGAACAACCCTTATTCCAACACATACAACCCAGGCTAGAGGAATCATCCCAACTTTTCATGGAAAGATCAAGGTAACCAAGGTAGCAATTCTAGACCTTTCCATCCTACGGGTTTTCAACCAAGACCATCCCAACCATAAAGTAAGCAACCTTGGGAGATAGCTCTTGAGAAGTTAGCCAATGCCACTTCAGAGAGATTCGAGAGACTAGAAACAAAGGTTGACCAGTTGGCAAGTTCCAACAGAAATGTGGAGGTGCAATTGGGGTAGTTAGCCAATTCCATCAATTCTCGTGGACAGGGCAATTTGCTTAGTCAGACAGAGGTCAATCCAAAGGAGCATTGCAAGGTAGTCACCTTGAGAAAGGGTAAGCAACTTGGTCAGGTAAGTGGTGAGACTGTGGTTGGTGATGAAGTAGACCACGAAGAGGTGAACAGAAAGGTCGGTGAAGAAGTTGAGGACCTAACCATGACACCATTACCACTACCACCTGTCAAACCTTATGCCCCTCCTATTTGTTGTCCTCAAAGGCTTAAGCAGAATAAAATTGATTAGTAGTTTGAGAAATTTTTTAAAGTGTTTAGGTAGCTTCACATTAATATTCTTTTTGCAGATGCCTTAGCACAAATTCTTGCCTATACAAAGTTCCTAAAGGAGATTATGTCCAAGAAGAGGAAACTGGAGTATTTTGAGACCATTGCCTTGATGGAGGAATGTAGTGCCATCATCCATAATAAGCTTCCACCAAAGCTAAGAGATCCAGGGAGTTTTTCTATCCCTTGTACTATAGGTGATGTTCATTTTTCTAAATCTTTGTGTGATTTAGGTGCTAGTGTTTCACTAATGCCTTTATCTGTGTCTAGGAAGCTTGGATTAAAGGAGTTGAAGCCTACTACCATATCTTTGCAGCTAGCTGACCGAACGGTGAAATATCCTTTGGGTGTTCTTGAGAATGTGCTGATCAAGGTAAATAAATTTATCATTCTAGTTGATTTTATTGTGTTGGAAATGGAAGAAGACACCGAGATCCCTATCATTTTAGGCCGGCCCTTTCTAGCCACAACTGGAGCTTTCATCGATGTTAAGAATGGTAGGCTGACTTTGAAGGTTGGTGAAGAAGAGGTAGAGTTTAATTTACTTGAAGTTGTTAAATATCCTTCTTTTACTGATCATTTTTTTCGAGTTGATGTTGTAGATGAGTTGACCATAGAGGTTTTTAGATCTGAAAGTGATAAAGAACATCTCGAGACTTGTTTAGTGAGTGCAGGGAAAAGTAAAGATGATAATTTGGAGGCTGCAGAAGTGGCGTGTGCATTAGAGGCTACATGTCCTAAGCCGAAGAAAAGAGGTATTCATTTTGAGGGTCCAGGCAAAGGTAAGCCACTCCCTACCCCTTCTAATGTGCAAGCACCAGTTCTAGAGTTTAAGTCATTACCCTCACATCTCAAGTATGCCTTTTTAGGTGAGAATAATACTTTGCCTGTGATTGTGAATGCTTCTTTGTCTGATGAGCAACTTGACAAATTGATGTGTATTTTGAGATTGAGACAAAAGGACATAGGATGGACTATATCAGACATTAGAGGAATTAGCCCTTCATCGTGTATGCATAGAATTTTAATGGAGGATAACCATAAACCTGTTGTTGAAAATCAGAGACGGTTAAATCCTAATATGAAAGAAGTAGTTAAGGCTGAAGTTCTTAAATGGTTAGATGCAGGGATTATTTATCCTATATCTGATAGTTCATGGATTAGTCCAGTGCTGGTAGTACCTAAAAAGGGTGGGATGACTGTGGTGCATAATGAAAATAATGAATTAATTCTCACAAGGACAGTAAGTGGGTGGAGAATCTGCATAGATTATAGGAAACTTAATAGTGTTACCCTTAAGAATCATTTTCCTTTATCTTTTCTTGATCAGGTGCTTGAGAGACTTGCTGGTTATGCGTATTATTATTTTCTAGATGTTATTCAGGGTATAACCAGATTCCTATATCCCCCGAAGACCAAGAAAAGACCACATTCACTTGTCCTTATGGTACTTTTGCATTTCGCAAGATGCTTTTTGGTTTGTGTAATGCACTTGCTACATTCCAACTTTGCATGATGGCTATTTTCTCTGATTTTGTTGGAAAGATCATGGAGGTTTCATGGATGATTTTTTCTATTTTTGGATCCTCTTTTGATAGTTGTTTGGTTAACTTGTCTCGAGTTTTGCAAAGTTGTGAGAAGACAAATTTGGTCTTGAATTGGGAGAAATGTCATTTTATGGTGCAGGAAGGTATTGTTTGAGGTCACAAAATTTCAGCAAGAGGTATTGAGGTGGACCGAGCAAAAATAGAAATTATTGAAAAATTGTCATCACCTACCAATGTTAAGGGAGTTAGAAGTTTCCTTGGTCATGTAGGATTTTACCAGTGTTTTATTAGGGATTTTTCTAAAATCTCTAAACCTTTTTGTAATTTGTTGAATAAGGATGTTGTGTTTGATTTTGATAAGGATTGTTTGAATGCTTTTAACAGTTTGAAGTAAGAATTGGTGTCCACACCAATTATGGCAGCCCCATATTGGAGTTTGCCTTTTGAGCTAATGTGTGATGCTAGTGATTTCGCTTTGGGTGCTGTTCTCGGCCAAAGAAAAGACAGGAAGTTGCATGTTATATATTATGCTAGTAGAGTTTTAAATAATGCACTGTTGAATTATGCGGCTACTGAAAAAGAATTGCTTGCTATTAGCTTTGCTTTTGACAAGTTTCAATCTTATCTTGTAGGTTCCAAGGTGATCATATTTATGGACCATTCAACAATCAAATATGTGCTACAAAAGAAAGATGCCAAACCGCGCTTGATTCGGTGGGTGTTGTTGCTTCAAGAATTTGATCTTGAGATTCGAAACAAGAAAGGCACGGAGAATGTGGTGGCAGATACCTAGTCTAGATTAGGGGCACAGTCAAGAGCAGATGAGGTGCCCATTAATGAAAGCTTTCTAGGTGAGCAATTATTGGTAGTTTCAGCCATCCCTTGGTATCCTGACTTGGTGAACTATTTGGTGAGTGGCATTGTTCCCCCTGATTTGAGCTATCATCAGAAGAAAATATTTTTGTGGGATGTGAAGCATTATTTTTGGGAAGAACTTCTACTTTACAAACACAGTGTAGATGGGATGATTAGAAGATGTGTGCCCTATGCAGGATATCCTTGACCATTGCAATTCCTTGGAGTGTGGTGGACATTTCAGTACCTCAAGATAATTGCAAAGGTATGGTAGTCTGGTTTTTACGGGCCGACCATGTACCAAGATGCTAGACAGTATGTGAGCATGTGTGATAGATGCCAGAGGGTTGGCAACATTTCGAAAAAGAATGAGATGCCCTTGACCAATATCCTGGAGGTTGAATTGTTTGATTTATAAGGAATTGATTTCATGGGCCCATTTCCTTCTTCCTTCAACAATCAGTACATCCTGGTAGCAGTGGATTATGTGTCTAATGACTCTCGGGTGGTGAGGAGATTTGTGAAGAAAAATATTTTTTCAAGATTTGGTATGCCTAGAGCCATTATTAGTGATGAAGGCTCTCATTTTTGTAACCGTTTAGTTGAGGCTTTGTTGAAAAATATGGGGGTTACTGATAAGGTGGCACTTGCCTATCATCCCCAAAAAAATGGGCAAGTGGAACTTGCAAATAGGGAATTAAAGCAAATTTTGGAGAAAACTGTGAGTAGTTCAAGAAAGGACTGGGTGAATAAGTTAGATGATGCATTTTGGGTATATAGGACCGCATTCGAGACACCTTTGGGTATGTCTCCATACCGACTTGTCTGTGGAAAGTCTTGGCACTTACTAGTTGAATTTGAATATAGGGCCTATGCGACAATTAAAGCGTTAAACATGGACTTAAAAATTGCGGGAGAAAAGAGATTGTTACAGTTGAATGAGTTGGAGGAGTTTAGGTTGGATGCTTATGAAAATGCTCGGATTTACATGGAAAAGACCAATGGCATGACAAGCATCTTCAGATTAGAAACTTTGAAATTGGGCAGCAGGTGTTACTCTTCAACTCAAGACTTAAGCTATACCCAGGCAAGCTTTGGTCTAGGTGGTCTGGCCCATTCACGGTAACAAAAGTGTATCCATATGGTGCTGTTGAGGTGCATAGTGAGGTCACTGGTGCATTCAAGATTAATGGGCAGCGTTTGAAGCCTTATCTTGCTGGTAATGTGGTTCCTAAAGAAGTTACTTACTCCTTGAAGAATCCTACCTATGGTTGATGGTGTAGAACCAAAAACAAATAAAAAATTCTTTCTTTTGTTTTAGTAGTTGTTTTTATTTAAGTTTTTTTTTTTAGACTAATGATGGTTGTGAGCCCTCTTCTTTTGGTTGTGTTGTGTAGGTTCATAAAATTGATGGTTGTGACTCCCTTCTTTTAGTTGTTGTTATGTTCAACTCAATCGGACATTCATTGTGTTTAGCCTCGCTAAAAGGGGAGTATTAGTATTCCATTTTTCTTTCCTTTCACCTTGAGGACAATGTGAAAATTAAGTTTGGGGGAGTGGATATTTGATTATGCTGGTACTGGATATGTTTGTTGAAAAAAAAAAATTCCTTCGAAATTTTGGTTTGTTCACATTCATGCAAGTTAATTAGTGATCATGTCCATGTCTTCCAAATCAGATTTTTATGTGAAAGATTAGGAGAAATGAACTTGCACTTGCACTTGTGTGAGACTCATTTAGGATCAACGTTACACTTTTGGGTTATTTATTGTGTTAAGCATTGCATTTTTTTATTTAGGATAGACGATATCTTATAAAGCAAGATTAAGCATACTTGTTTTCTTTAGGATTATTGAAGTACACCTTTCCTTGCAAAGTTGTGTGACTATGCATAAAAGATGAGTGTGATACTTTTCTTGTGATTATCCCCTTTGATCTAGTCTTAAATAGGGTTTAAGTAAATATAGTAATAATGATTAGACAGTTGAATAAATAAATGTGTACAAAGTTCTATCTACTCCAATGTTTTGAGTTGCTTAGTAACTAGGGGTATTCATTTCCAATGTTTACTTTTGCGTCAAACGACAACTTGAAATATGAGTATGCAAAAGCACTTTAAGTGTGTGACTTGTTGAGTAACCGGGTGCATCTATCACAAATACTCTAGGGTTTAGGGTATTAGTTTTATACTTCTTTTTTCCAAAAGTGGGTTCAAATCCCCTTGCCTTGGTGTTGAGTATGCCTTAGTTTTTTGATTCTTGAGGAGATGGAGCAATAGCAAAAGAATCGGGAGGTGAAGAAGAAACAAAATCATTTTCAGTTGAGCTCTAGTAATTTATCGCTCATACGTCTATTCCGTTCTGGCTAGCGAAGAGGGGCTGAGCTTTCTGGTGCAGTTGCTTGTTCCAATTTTGGACCCCCCCCCCCCCCCCTTTTTTTTTTCTTTTAACAGGGACAATTTTGGACATTATAAACATATATTTTCTGCACATTTAGATATTTTTCATCTAAATTATGTAAGATGTGTGGATTTTAAAGAGTTGCAACTGATTCAAGTAATTGAAGAGACATGAGAAATTCAATATCTGTTGCCCAAAATAAAATATGGGAAGTGTAATTGATGAGTGGGTTTTATACCTACGAATTGAGTATTTTCGGCTTGATGAAAGTGCAAGTTTTCAATTATTTTAAGTTTACTTTTAATTGTTTTGTGTGTTTTGATGTTATTTTGTAGGAATCATCATTTGGAAGGAAACAAGGATGTGGAGGTTTAAAAGTGAAAGAAATCAAGGAGGTATTGGTGTTTGGTAACAAAGGCACCTCGGTTTTCCTCCATTTTGACCATGATCAACTCCGAATCTGAAAAAGTGCAAAACATGAAAGTTGTAGATCTGGATGTCTTCTGTATTGTGTCAAAATTTCAGCTCAATCCAACGGTTGGATCAAAAGTTATGGCGATTTTATGAAAACTGGTCCAGAGCTGAAGAAAAAGGGAGGCGCGCCTAGGCGCCAAAACCAGCGCCCCTGCGCCAACATGCTGCCTTACCAGCGCCCCAGCGCGCCTCTACTAAAGTTGGACGTGAATTATGACTCCTTTTTGACCCGAAATTGGACTCTAATGACTCCTATGTGCCTAGGGTTTGATGGGGATATAAATATAATGACTTTGGGGGCTGAAAAGGGGGATAGACATATAGAGAAGAAGACCAAGTATTGATAGAAAATTGAAGGCAAGAATCGAAGGAACCGACATGAAGAAAATCGGACTTGAAGGCTAGAGAGGGATTGAAGCTTGCAACTAAGTTTTCATTCTTTTCCCTTACTTTTGCTTCTTGATTTTCTAAGATGTTGTTTAATTTGAGAAGGATGTTTTTCAATTACATTATGAACTAAATTTTTATTAAGATTGCAACGGAACCTAATGTCTAGTTAAATTTACCTACTCTCGTTTCTAGTTCTTGTTGATCATATATGAGTTGTTTGTCATATTTTGTGTTTAATATAAAATTGTTTGGCCATCAATTAATTTGATAACCTAGATGAAATTGGGAGATGAATTCTAGGTTTAGATCTGAATATGATGACATGCGTCTGGTTAATTCTTCTTCGGATTGAATTGCTGGGTTTGTGTATAGGATATGAATATACCTATATGCCGTGTGTAACTTGTATGAGAGTTTGAACTTAATGAATCTATTCTAACTTATTTTGCATAGGAATATAGCAATTTAATTGGGATAGATATGCTTATCTTACTATCGGAAGAGGTTTGATAAATAATTTTGAAGTCTCAGTTAACAACTTATTTTGATCAATTAACTGGAAAGAGAGTGGGGAGATTTATACGAAGCATTCGGGGAAGTTGTAATCTTAACTTCTTCTATCCAATAAATTCAATCTTTGATTAGTAAATTTAAGTTTATTCTTAAATTAGTAAATTCATAGTTGATTGCAATTGTTTAAATAAAATTGAATTGATATAAAGTTAGTACTTGAAATTTATTATTAATAATTCTCCGTGGGAACGATACTCTACTTATCACTTTATTACTTGTTGATCGTGTATACTTGCACGTTAATTGTCAATACCAAATTCAGACAACAGTAATTATTTCTTATATTCCATTTTCAATGTCGCATAACAGGTTTAGTAGTCATATCTACTTTTAAGTGTCGTAAATGTTTATTAATAAGTGAACGAATAGACAAGTGAGCTCGGCTCCACAAAATTTAATAATCATTCATCCATATAAAAAAGGGAGGTTTATTTTATTTATTTTCTAATTTTTCTATTAGATGATTACATCGGGTGATGTTAACAATGTAGTGTAATCGTTAGATCTGCTTATGGGTGAGGTGTTTGATGATTGATTTGGGCCAAAATTCATAGCCTTTTGACCCAATTTCAAAGAATCAAATTTATAAAAATTCGATTTGTCATTGGCAGATGTGAGGTGCCTGTTCGTTCTAACGATTTTGGGTTAGATTGGCAATTAAAGCGTTCAAGAAAGGAACTTGCAAATAGGGAACTGAAGCAAATTTTGGAAAAAACTGTGAGTAGTTCAAGAAAGGACTAGGTGAATAAGTTAGATGATGCACTTTGGGCATATAGTACCGCATTCAAGACACCTTTGGGTATGTCTCCATATCGACTTGTCTTTGGAAAGTCTTGGCACTTACCAGTTGAATTAGAACATGTGGCCTATTGGGCAATTAAAGCGTTAAACATGGACTTGAAAATTATGGGAGAAAAGAGATTGTTATAGTTGAATGAATTGGAGAAGTTTAGGTTGGATGCTTATGAAAATGCTCGGATTTACATGGAAAAGACCAATCATTGGCAGGACAAGCATCTTCATATTAGAAACTTTGAAATTGGGCAGCAGGTGTTACTCTTCAGCTCAAGACTTAAGCTATACCCAGGCAAGCTTTGGTCTAGGTGGTCTGGCCCATTCACGGTAACAAAAGTGTATCCACATGGTGCTGTTGAGGTGCATAGTGAGGTCACTGGTGCATTCAAGATTAATGGGCAGCGTTTGAAGCCTTATCTTGCTAGTAATGTGGTTCCTAAAGAAGTTACTTACTCCTTGAAGAATCCTACCTATGGTTGATGGTGTAGAACCAAAAACAAATAAAAAATTCTTTCTTTTGTTTTAGTAGTTGTTTTTATTTAAGTTTTTTTTTTTAGACTAATGATGGTTGTGACCCCTCTTCTTTTGGTTGTGTTGTGTAGGTTCATAAAATTGATGGTTGTGACCCCCTTCTTTTAGTTGTTGTTATGTTCAACTCAATCGGGCATTCATTGTGTTCAGCCTCGCTAAAAGGGGAGTATTAGTCTTACATTTTTCTTTCCTTTCACATTGAGGACAATGTGAAAATTAAGTTTGGGGGAGTGGATATTTGATTATGCTTGTACTGATTATGTTTGTTGGAAAAAAAAAATTCTTCAAAATTCTGGTTTGTTCACATTCATGCAAGTTAATTGGTGATCATGTCCATGTCTTCCAAATCAGATTTTTATGTGAAAGATTAGGAGAAATGAACCAGCACTTGCACTTGTGTGAGACTCATTTAGGATCAACGTTACACTTTTGGGTTCTTAATTGTGTTAAGCATTGCATTGTTTATTTAGGATAGACGATATCTTATAAAGCCAGATTAAGCATACTTGTTTTCTTTAGGATTATTGAAGTACACCTTTCCTTGCAAAGTTGTGTGAGTTGTGTGACTATGCATAAAAGATGAGTGTGATACTTTTCTTGTGATTATCCCCTTTGATCTAGTCTTAAATAGGGTTTAAGTAAATAGAGTAATAATGATTAGACAGTTGAATAATAAATGTGTACAAAGTTCTATCTACTCCAATGTTTTGAGTTGCTTAGTAACTAGGGGTATTCATTACCAATGTTTACTTTTACGTCAAACGACAGCTTGAAATATGAGTATGCAAAAGCACTTTAAGTATGTGACTTGTTGAGTAACCGAGTGCACCTATCACAAATGCTTGTATTCGCGTCAAAAGGCGAGTGACAACTTAAAAAAAAAAGAAAAAAAAAAGAAAAAAGAAAAAAAATATATATATATATATATCTCTCTCAAGTTTGCTACCTTGTTTGTAGTAGTGAGAAGGGGTGATTTCGGGTTGAGTAGTTACATGATTCAATTGTGTTGGTTGCATGATAAATATGATTGAGTTTGGAATTATGTATGAATATTTGATCTAGAGAATCTGAGTATGCTTAGTTTCCTTTATTTGCTATTGTTTATGTACTAAGTTAAAGATTTGATGTTTGCATGATAGATCCTTAGGGTGTGATGAGTTGAGCCTTACTATGGTTATTTTCTTTTGTTTTTATGATTTTTCTTTTGCTTGAGGACAAGCAAACATTCAAGATTGGGGGTATTTGATTTGGGAATTTATTTCACATATTTTCTTAGTCCTAATTGTTTTGATTCAGAGTGTTTTGTATGTTTCTTAGCTCGTTTGCCTAGAATTTTTAGTGTCTTTTACATTTATTTAATTCTTGGGAATTCTTAGTATTTTGCAGGTGTTTAATTATTGAATTAGGTTGAAATTGGGCTGATGTGAAGAGGCAGAATTTGGGCTAGGCCTAGAGAGCAAATCCTAGTTGGGCTGGTCTAGTCAAACCATAAACACTGTTCGGTTTTTGGGTTCTAATTGAAGCCCAGACTCTGTTTCAGTTTTCAGCCTGTATCTGGAATTCTAGAAGTCAGAATAAAGCAAGCCCAAGTACAATGGAAAGCTGAAAATTGGATCTAAAACTTTCGTGAAGAGCTCAACTCCAAACTTTTCGTTTTGATGCTCTAAATCTAGCTGGAAGTCGGGTAACAAAATCAGCCAAGAATTCCAGATTTCAGCTGTGACGCCCCATTTTCCGGGGGTCCTGTATTAACCGTTGACAACCCATCAACCCGCGGAAATACCCGTGGATGTCGCTTAACCCGACACCACATCAATAACATCCCTAAACCGAGGTTATAACCCACAATGAAAATTCGGTTAAACATTCATTTGATCCAACCCCAGTCCAACTCCCCATGATTCATACCCCATTAGGGTCCAATATGATCATTGGAGGGAAGGAAAAACATAGCCCAAAGGCTTGGCAAAGAAAATAAAAATAAAAAATTTCTGAGTTTTGGAGGGCGTACCGGTACGCGTACCGGTACACTGAACCCACTGGACATCGGCGTACCGGTACGCTCTGCCTTCTGTCTGTCTACGTACCGGTACGCGTACCGGTACGATTTTGCCAGTTTTGCCTTTTTCCTTTGTTTTTCACTTCCAATCCATTCTAATACATTCCTAACTCATCCAACACATGTATAATACGATTTTTCATATAATACACAACTTATACAAGTTCCATTACATTTAATTCCATAATTTACGCATCAAAATGGAATTTATACAAAAGTTTTACAAAAACTCGAACTAAGGCCACATGCCGGCCCCCTTCATTCTTGATGCTCTCCAAGTGAGCCATCCGCCGGTGTAAACCCCACACCTGAAATGTTTCCCGTATAGGGTGAGCACAACGCCCAGTAGAGATAAACCTATAGAGGTTACTCTTCCCCTAGATGCACATGCTCATGTAATCATCACATAAACATATAACTAAACATTTCTCAAACTTATGCATTCTATGATGGAATGCAACAATGCTATGCCATGGAATGAAGTGACACTCACCCATGCGTTTCAACCCGAGTCCTCACCGACTCACACAACACAATGCAACGCCAAAGTGTAATGCAACCCGTCTATTGACAGAAAAATCCTTCCAATGATCGTTATGAAACCCGATCATTATTGGAATCTACCCATTGAATGAGTGTTTTTATACAACGAAATCTTGTGTCTTCCTGGGCAACGGATTTTGGAATTTCACCCCGGCTTCGTGGGCATGCCACTTTTCTGGAATTTCACCACCGGCAAAGTGACTGAACCAAGTGGTTCCGGGTTTTTCACCCGAGGGAGTGTCTAGCCCTACTTGCTTTACCCGACACAAGTTTTCCTTATGCAATGCAACCGTGCAACTCAGTCGGATCTTTGATCCCGACTTTCCCGAGCTCACATACCAAGCACCAAACAAGGTGTTGATTTAATCTATGCATCTCCCACACACCAACACTCATGCAATTGTCCCATGAATGTGATGCCATGAACATGCTCAATGTACAATGGTGTAAAATGAGCAATATATCCACATGAAGCTAACACATTAGCAACATATCCAATCAACACAAGACTTAAGCATGCTATACATAGTCATGTGTCACACACTTTAACATACAAAAGGCATTTAACAACACCTTCAAGGCAACCATCATGTTATCACATAATCATTTCATTCCTATGACAAGGCTCAATGTACACAAATAGCACCTCATCATATAAACACATAGCATATCACTATATACCAAACTTCCAAGAATGACACAAGGAACCTCTATATATCGAGTTCAAACTAGAACTTGAATTCAACCATTTTTACCTCCCTTTCCATAACCATAGGTAAGTAAACCCTATAGTTCTATACACACCTACCCACCCATATGACACCATAGGTGAAAAATAGTCCCAAGTAGGAGAAACCCTACCTCTTGAAGCGTAATTCACCCGAAGGAAGCTTCAAGAACATTTTCCAAGCCCAAGACTAGATTTCCCCCAAATCTCCTCTCTTGGATCTTCGGTGAAATCCCTTGCTCTTGGTGTGGTTGCGTAGCCCTCGTCGATGTGATCGACTTTAGCTCTTGGTTCGACGGAATCCGAGCGACGGAACTCCGGGAATCGACGGAAGAAGCTTGAAGATTTAGGTTTTCTCTCTTTTCTCTCTTCTCTCTCTCTTGGCCGGCCAAAAAAGAACACAAGGGGCAAAAATAATCTGATTTTCTAGATATTTACCTCTATTTATAGTTTTAAATACTCGGCCCACGTCGTGCCACGTGTCCCTCGCTTAATCGGGTCTGATTTAGTCCCGAAACGATTCGTTTGATCTCGGTTTAAGTTCAAATTAATTTCATTTGAACTTTAACTTTAACTTAATTTTAAGGAAATTTTATAAAACTTATTTATGGGGACGTTCGTAGGGTGAATCGCCACGCTGTCGCCTCGAACGACGTGCAAAATCCGACTACTTCAGAATTCGACGAAATTTGACTGGGTGACTAAATTTCGCGATACGAATTCAACGGCGAACCCCGTTTCCTCATCCGAGGTCTAGAATATGAGTATTTTAAATACGCATTATAGTGGCAAATTACTATTTTACCCTTTTTGGGAAAAAGTTTAAATTTCCCGGGTTTCACATTCTTCCCCCCTTAAAAAGAATTTCGTCCCCGAAATTCACGTACACATACATGCAATCTCATGCATATGCTACAGTCATGTAATGGTAAATGACTATAAAAACGTACCTCTATCCTCAAACAATAAAGGATAATTGGCACGTACGGTGTCCTCGCGCTCCCATGTTGCCTCTTCCACTCCCCGGTTCTGCCACAGCACCTTCACTAGCCTCACGGTCTTGCCTCGCAAAACCTACTCTCGGCTATCCATGACACGCACTGGTCCCTCCTCGAAGGTCCCATCCGCATCAACTATGAGCTCGCCCCAATCCACAACATGCGTCGGATCTGGAGTATACTTCCGGAGCATAGAGACATGAAACACCGCGTGAACACCCGATAAATTTGGAGGTAACGCCAACCGATAAGCAACTGTACCCACCCTCTCGAGTACCTCGAAGGTCCCGATGTATCTCGGCGACAGTTTTCCCCGCTTACCAAACCGGACCACTCCTCTTTTAGGCATAACCTTCAAGAAGATATGATCTCCCACCTCAAACTCTAGAGGTCGCCGTCGTCTATCGGCGTAGCTCTTCTGCCGGCTCTGAGCCGTGAGAAGACGCTTCCGTATCAAACCCACCTTCTCCGAGGTTTCTTTTACCAATTCTGGACCCGTAGAAGACCTTTCTCCTACCTCCGTCCAACAAACCGGAGATCGACATGGCCTCCCATATAGTGCCTCGTAGGGTGCCATCTGTATGCTCGCCTGATAACTATTGTTATAGGCGAATTCCACCAAGGGTAAATGATCTTCCCAGCTACCCTTGAGATCTAGGACACATGCTCGTAGCATATCCTCTAACGTCTGAATAGTCCTCTCGGACTGACCGTCCGTCTGAGGATGAAAAGCAGTGCTCATCATCAGCTGTGTCCCCATAGCTCGTTGGAAACTCTCCCAAAAATGAGCCGTAAATCTGGGATCCCGATCCGATACTATAGACACGGGTACCCCATGCAACCGGACAATCTCCCGTATATATAACCTGCAGAATTCCTCCAGTGTGAAGGTCATCCGCACAGCCAAAAAGTGCGCCGACTTCGTAAGCCGGTCCACTACCACCCATACCGCGTCATGTCCCCGCGATATCCGTGGCAAGTGAGTCACAAAATCCATCGTGATATGTTCCCACTTCCACTCAGCTACCTCCAATGGCTGGAGTAACCCTGCTGGTCTCTGGTGTTCAGCCTTTACTTGCTGACAAGTGAGACATCTACTAACAAATTCGCCAACCAGTCGCTTCATCCCATTCCAATAATATTGGCGACGAAGATCATGATACATCTTCGTACCCCTTGGATGAACCGCGAAACGGGAGCAATGAAACTCTCTAAGGATCTCCTCTCTCATATCCGCCAACTGAGGAACCACAACCTTTCCTCGATACCGAAGACTACCATCCGAGTGAATGGTCCAGCCCTCGTCGCCTGTACCTGTCTGTACACGGTCCCGGATGGACAATAGCTCCGTGTCCTGACTCTGGGACTCAACAACCCTGCTCAGTAGGGAAGGTGTAGCCACCAAACTTCCCAAGGTACCCTGAGTCTGAAATTTGGACAGTAGATAGTAGACATCTAGGGCTACAAAAGTGTATCTCATGAAAATTCTCCAATTCGACCTCTAAATGGGTCAAACCTGCCCTGGAAGTCGAAGCAGCCAAAGTGTACCGGAACACCGTACCGGTACGCCCGAACCAGTAGCTTAACCGTACCGGTACCGCGTACCGGTACTATACCGTACCGGTACGCTTTTTCTGACACTCACCGAACAGTTAAAAAGTCGAGATTTTTGGGTTTAAAACACCACCTCAAGCCCTCATTTGCCCCATTCTTCACTCCACTCTCATCCTAAACACTTTAGAACCCTAGGAGGAGATAAAGGAGGAGAAAGAAACACAAGATCAAGAGGGAGTTACACTTCCAAAAAGATCAAAAGCCCTAGATTTCAAGAATACCAAGGTAGGGGTTTTCTTCCATTCTTGTTCATTGATGTTAGGGTTATTATATATATATATATGTTTTGACTCCTAATCATATGTATTTGCTATGGGTTCATTGTTTCTTGGTTCTCTTGCAATTGTTAACATGTTTTATACAAAGTTAGGGTTGTATACCCATGAAATCTCTCTTGTGTTTGAAAAACCCTAGTTTTCAAGAGTGATGGGTTTTCCTCTTGAACTCTTCCTTTATTCTTGATTTAAAAATCATAGTGTTTTGTGTTGAGTAATAAAATGATATTGTTGTGATCTCTTGCATTTTTCTTGGTTGGTTATTGAAAATGTCACATGCTTAATTTGGGGATTTTGAGATATGCTTGTAAAATGAGAAATTGTGGATTTTGTAGTTATTTGGAATTGTTGGTGAATTGAGAATATTTTGGTTTCCTCATTTGTATGGTTGTTGTGATGGACTTGGATTGACTTCGAGAGATGTCGTAGAATGTTAGAGGTTAGTCTATCCCAGTGGGGGGTGAGATGGTTTCCTAACACTTGTGGTGGGTTGTCATTTGGTAATGCGACCACTATCGTTCACTGGAGTTCGAACAAGGGATGGTATACTTTTCCTGGGAAGGGACTCGTCACTGCCATTGGGATGGTAGACGCCCTTTCCTAAAGTGTTTGTGATTGTGATTGTGATTGGTGGACTAGGTATAATCGTTGGGTAGATTCATGAGAAGCAATCAACATACATGGTACGGGGATGAACCAATATAAATGGGATGATGGGTTGGACCGCCTTGGTCGGTGCATTGGCATGGGACAATGCATCGGAAGGCGTCCTTCCTAAATGGATTATATTTGGAAATGGTATATTGTTATGAAATTTATCTTAACCTTTCACTTGATTATTGTTACGGCTTAAACTGGAGATCTATTTAAAATGTCTTCGTTTTACTTCAAAAGTTATATATGATATTTGTGAAATGAGACCGACTTGATTTACATGTTTTCTAAACCTTGTTCGGGTTTGGAAGAATTTTCCTACAGAGCTTCGTGCTCACCCCCTACTTAACAACCTTTTCAGATTACTCTCTCGAGGAAGAGCTGGGAGTCGAGGAGCCCGCACACTGGGAGACTCTGATAGACGGGAGCGTGGATCCCGAGGTGGACGCCTAGAGCGACACTTTCTTTTGTTCTAGACTAGGATATTCATTTTGAACCTTGTGAAGTCTAGTTTTCTTTTGTTATTTCCGCTGCGCTACATTAGTTGATTTTTGGAATGTAAAGGCCAAGATGGATCTATTGTTTTGGGATAATGCTGTAAATTTTATGGATGACTTTATGAAGTCTTATTTATTGATGGATTATTTTAGTGCTCTCATGATGTGAATGTTTAGAATGTAATGCCGTCCAGAGTGTGTTTTGGGGCGTTACAAAGTTGGTATCAGAGCTTAGGCTTTAGGTCTTACATGGGAGCTGTAGGTTATGGATTACCACTGGAAAGGTAGGACTAGGTTGAAGGAACCGTAGGCTTGCATTTGTTTGAAGTTATGTGTTTATCAGATATGTTAGATTCATTGTATATTTAGGTTAAGGGTTAATTATTTGTTCGAATTCGATGAGTTGTCTCGCTACGCAATCAAGTTTGTGGTCACTGAGGCAAGGAGGGCTAAACACTTTGAACAAGATTTGAGGCCTTCCATCCGCGAGAAGCTGGTTACACTCTGAATTCGAGAATACAAGATCTCGTGAACGTGGACGTGGACATGGACGTGGACGTGGACGTGGACGCGGTTGAACAAAGACTTCAAACAGTTGGAGAAGATGGAGTTACTCAGACGAGAACAGGCATGGACCCGCGCCAATGCTTTGCATGCAGAGAGTATGGGCACTTCAAACATAGATGCCCCTCGTTTCCCCCAATGACCAAGCAAGCAACCGAGCAAGTACCAGCAAATAAGCCACCTCTACAAAGGCCAGCACAACAGAGACCTCAGATAGCTCGAGGAGCGGGAGGCGTACCAGAGAGAATAGGCACGGATGCACGCCGATGTTTTGCCTGTGGAGGTGTTGGGCACTTCATAGATAATTGTCCATTGCTTTCTACCAAGACCAACCAAGCAACTGGGCGAGTGAATGCAAACAGGCCACCGCTACGACAGCCACTACCACCACAAAGACCGTTACAAGCTCAAGCCCCCGGCGGCGCCAATCAAGGAAGGGTTTTTGCTTTGACTCAACCGGAGGAAGATGCCTCCAACGCCGTTGTGGAAGGTATTGTTCTTCTCTACCATTCTTGGGCCCGAATTTTATTGGATTCCTATGCGACTTATTCTTTTCTACGTACTGTGTACGCTGTGGAATTGGGATTGGGTTCCGAGAAGCTAGAACTTACTGTATATGTTAACTTGCCTACGGGAAAACAAGGGGATACCATTAAGGTTTATTTATATGTAATCTTTGACTCTAATTTATATCTACTTGCTATGGAATCATCATGTCTTGCCATTCTGGATAATACTACCTGGTCCCAAAATATATTATGGTGGGGTAAACCCTAAATCTTTTCTTATGCCTTCAAACCCTAGTTTACAAAGGAGATGTGTTTTTCTCTTGATTTCTCCTTTGTTCTTGATTCCCAAACTTAAATATTATTTGTGCTAAGCTATGTTATGGGTGGGTGACCACCAAATCCTTTTGGTATGCCCTTGAAATCCTAGTTTTCAAGGGAGAGGTGTTTTCTCTTTATCTTGCCTCTGTCATTGATTTCAAACCTTGATAGTCGGTTGTTATCGATTCCAATACATGATTGTTACTTTATCTCTGATTCCAAGCTTGATATCCGTTGTTATTGATCTCGAGACTTGATTGTTTCCTTGTCCTTAACTTCCTAAGCTTAATGATCCATTTGTTCTTGGTATCAAAAATTTGATATTCGTTTGTTATTGATTCTACCCTTGTGATTCAATTATTTTCAATATTCAATACTTGATATTCTTTATTCTTGGTTCCAAGACTTGAGTGTTCTTTTGGTCTTGATTTCTAAGCTTCATAATCCTTTGTTCTTGATTTCACACCTTGATAGTCGTTTCTTATTGATTTCCATACATGATTGTTCCGTTAAATCTTAATTTCTCCTTTGTTCATGACTTTCAAGCTTGATACGCTTTTATTCTTGATTTCCAAGCTTAATATTCATTTGCTCTTGATAGCCAAATTTGGTATTCATTTGATTGATTCTAACTATTGTAATTCATGTATTCTTGATATTCAATATTTGACATCCTTTGGTTCTTGATTTCAAGACTTGGTTATTCCTTTGTTTTTAATTTCCCCAGGCTTGATGATCCATTGGTTCTTGATAGCCAAATTTAATATTCATTTGTTATTGATTCTAACTCTTGTGATTCATTTATTCTTGATATTCAATACTTGATATTCATTGGTTCTTGATTTCAAGACTTGACATTCAGTTGCTCTTGATTTCAATACTTTATTTCTCCTTGTCCTTGAGTTCAAAACTTGATACTCTTTAGTTCTTGGTTACAAAGTTTGATATGCATCTGTTATTGACTCTAAGACTCGATTGTTACTTTGTTCTTGATTTCAAGCTTTGATTGTTTCTTATTTTGATTCCAAAGCTTGATATGGGTTTGTTATGGAATTCGAGACTTGATTGTTCCTTTATTTTGGATTCCAAAAACTTGAGATTCGTTTGTTATTCATTTCAAACCTTGCTTGTTCTTTTGTTCTTGATTTCCAAGCTTGATAGTCATTTATTCTTGATTCCAAAGCTTGATTATTTATTTGCTCATGAATTCAAAACTCTAGTGATTGGTAGTGACCACTAAAATGGTATTTTCGATGATATTATGTTAATTTTTCTTAAATTATTTCGTTGAAAAAAAAAATGTATATGGATTTGGAAGCAAAAATGGGAGGACAAGTCTGGTTAGGTTTCAACTGTAACCTTTGGTGGATTTTAATTTATATTAGAGTGCGCAGCGAACTAACGGAGTAAGGACTACAATGGGGAAACTACGGAGAAGATTCAACTCATCCGAGAAAGGCTATGCACGGCGCAAAGTAGATAGAAGAGCTATGCGGACCACATACGAAGATCCTTGGAATTCAAAGTGGGAGATTACATGTTTCCCAAGGTGTCACACAAGAAGGGCGTGTTTCGATTCGGCAAGAAGGAGAAGTTAGCGCCAAGATATACCAGACCGTTTGAAGTGATCAAAGCGGTAGGCAATGCGGCGTATCAACTTCGACTACCAGCCCAGCTATCCGGAGTACATGGCGTGTTTCACGTGTCGATGTTGAGGATGTGTCACTCGGATGCAACTCCAGTCGTGAACTTGGAGGAGATTGAAATTCCAGACGAAGCAACCTACGGAGAACAACCGGTAGAAATTCTCGACGCCAAGGAAAAAGTGCTTCGCAACAAAGTTATCAGATTGGTAAAGGTTTGGTGGCAACACCATGGAGTGGAGGAAGCTACATGGGAACCGGAGCAAGAAATGCGGGAGAAGTATCCATATTTGTTCGCTACTTGAGGTAAGTTTCGAGGACGAAACTTTCTTTAAGGGGGTGGATTGTAACACCCCGCATTTTTCTTTTATATATGTATATAGATATATAGTAAATAATTGTTGTAAAAATGTGGATATGTGTAATGATGTAAGAATGAACTATATAGATTGTAATAGTAAGAGAAATGCTAGAGATGCATATTGATTGGGAAGTTTGAGTTTCCAAGACATTTAAACTTGAAAAGGGTGATTAGATGAATTTCTAAATATTTTTAGGTCAAAATAAGGTGTCCATTGAATCCGGAAGGTCGAACAACCTTGGGAGAGGTAATATGAGGTGTATTGGAAGTTAGGAAGTATTCCGGAGTGAAAACACACTTAGAGAAAATTTGGGTAAAAAGGAGTTGGGACACCTTCTAGTATTTTGGTCATAACTTTTTATCCTTATATCCAATTGATCTGAAATTTGGACAGTAGATAGTAGGCATCTAGGGCTACAAAAGTGTATCTCATGAAAATTCTCCAATTCGACCTCTAAATAGGTCAAAACTTCCCTGGAAGTCGAAAAAGCCAAAGTGTACCGGAACACCGTACCGGTACGCCCGAACCAGTAGCTTAACCGTACCGGTACCGCGTACCGGTACTATACCGTACCGGTACGCTTTTTCTGACACTCGCCGAACAGTTAAAAAGTCGGGATTTTTGGGTTTAAAACACCACCTCATGCCCTCATTTGCCCCATTCTTCACTCCACTCTCATCCTAAACACTTTAGAACCCTAGGAGGAGATAAAGGAGGAGAAAGAAACACAAGATCAAGAGGGAGTTACACTTCCAAAAAGATCAAAAGCCCTAGATTTCAAGAATACCAAGGTAGGGGTTTTCTTCCATTCTTGTTCATTGAAGTTAGGGTTATTATATATATATATATATATGTTTTGACTCCTAATCATATGTATTTGCTATGGGTTCATTGTTTCTTGGTTCTCTTGCAATTGTTAACATGTTTTATACAAAGTTAGGGTTGTATACCCATGAAATCCCTCTTGTGTTTGAAAAACCCTAGTTTTCAAGAGTGATGGGTTTTCCTCTTGAACTCTTCCTTTATTCTTGATTTAAAAATCATAGTGTTTTGTGTTGAGTAATAAAATGATATTGTTGTGATCTTTTGCATTTTTCTTGGTTGGTTATTGAAAATGTCACATGCTTAATTTGGGGATTTTGAGATATGCTTGTAAAATGAGAAATTGTGGATTTTGTAGTTATTTGAAATTGTTGGTGAATTGAGAATATTTTGGTTTCCTCATTTGTATGGTTGTTGTGATGGACTTGGATTGATTTCGAGATATGCCGTAGAGTGTTAGATGTTAGTCTATCCCAGTGGGGGGTGAGATGATTTCCTAACACTTGTGGTGGGTTGTCATTTGGTAATGCGACCACTATCGTTCACGGGAGTTCGAACAAGGGATGGTATACTTTTCCTAGGAAGGGACTTGTCACTGCCATTGGGATGGTAGACGCCCTTTCCTAAAGTGTTTGTGATTGTGATTGTGATTGTGATTGGTGGACTAGGTATAATCGTTGGGTAGATTCATGAGAAGCAATCAACATACATGGTACGGGGATGAACCAATATAAATGGGATGATGGGTTGGATCGCCTTGGCCGGTGCATTGGCATGGGACAATGCATCGGAAGGCGACCTTCCTAAATGGATTATATTTGGAAATGGTATATTGTTATGAAATTTATCTTAACCTTTCACTTGATTATTGTTACGGCTTAAACTGGAGATCTATTTAAAATGTCCTCGTTTTACTTCAAAAGTTATATATGATATTTGTGAAATGAGACCGACTTGCTTTACATGTTTTCTAAACCTTGTTCGGGTTTGGAAGAATTTTCCTACAGAGCTTCGTGCTCACCCCCTACTTAACAACCTTTTCAGATTACTCTCTCGAGGAAGAGCTAGGAGTCGAGGAGCCCGCACACTGGGAGACTCCGATAGACGGAAGCGTGGATCCCGAGGTGGGCGCCTAGAGCGACACTTTCTTTTGTTCTAGACTAGGATATTCATTTTGAACCTTGTGAAATCTAGTTTTCTTTTGTTATTTCCGCTGCGCTACATTTGTTGATTTTTGGAATGTAAAGGCCAAGATGGATCTATTGTTTTGGGATAATGCTGTAAATTTTATGGATGACTTTATGAAGTCTTATTTATTGATGGATTATTTTAGTGCTCTCATGATGTGAATGTTTAGAATGTAATGCCGTCCAGTGTGGTATTTGGGGCGTTACAAGTTCTTTAACATATAATAAGAAAAATTAGTAATTCTTTTTAATTTCAAGAAAATATATATCGTGTCGTTGTAGTATATTCACAAAGTGAAGTGACTAATTAAAGGAATCAAAGCTAATATATTTACCTTGTATTTAGAAGTAATTCTGCTAAGATTATAATGGAATAGCTTTATTTTATGCTCTTTTGACATGAGATAATTCTTAAAAAACACTCATGTACCTTTTGAAGTAATATGAATTTTTTGTTAATGTATTGTATGGTATGTGAATTCGAAAAGAGATGTTAAAAGTTCAACTAAAAAATTATATATGTTTCTCGACTACAAAGTATCCGTGAAGTATCCTAATATTTAATTATTATCGGATACGTAGAAGGTGTATCCGATACGTATCCTCGAGTATCTGACGAGTATCGTATCCGATACGGGTACGTCAACCTCAACAAAGTATTCGTGCTTCATAGGTGCTAATGTTAAGCATATGTATGCTTATCTATGTTGATTTGCAGCTTTACAGTTAAGTGATTAATGGATCCTTCAGTGGATTAAGAACTAGTACTGGTAGAGGGATCTCATGCTCCTGCTATGGTTGAGGAAGGTGAGAGACAGCAACAGAAATGTAGAGAAGGGGAGCAGAATCAGCCAGATATAATGCAGAGGGCGTATGAGATGGTGGCACAAATGGCAGCAACGAAGAATCAACTTGTAGAATTGCAAACAGAAATACAGGCAGCAACACAGGTAGTGCCATCAATGCCATATGGGGAGACACGTGGTATAATGGATGAAAGGTTAATGAAATTGAGTCCTCCAACGTTTGTGGGAATAATTAACCCTTCGGAAGTAGAGGATTTGTTGAAATGGGTAGAATCTATTTTCAAAGTAATAGGGGCTACTGATGAATAAGAAGTTGTTCTGGCAACTTTTATGTCAAAGGAGGAGGCAAGATTTTGGTGGGAGACCACAAGATGACTGTCAACTGCTCCAGTTACTAGTGAAGTTGCCTAAGCACATAGAAGGGCTACTTGGGATTAATTTGTAAGAGAGTTTAATACCAAGTATTTTCCAAAGTCATATCATTATGAACAGGAGCAAGCTTTTATGACATTGACCTAGGGGAAGATGTTAGTGTTAGAGTATGAAAAGCGGTTCACTACATTGTCTTGATTTATTATAGCATTTGTTCAAACTGATGAGGCAAGATACAAGAAGTTTCAATGAGGGTTAGATTATGCAATTCGAACTCGTTTTTCAACTTTTGAATTAACGAGGTATTCAGCTTTAGTGAATAAAGCTTTAGTGGTTGAGAAGGATGTATGAGAGTCAGCTGGAGGTGTGAATAGTTTAAGAAGGGAAGATTCGATAGTACATCAGTTATGGGATTCCAACCTATGGGTCAAACATCAGGATCAAAGAAGCAGGGATCTCAATTTTCTCAAGTTAGAGGTGTAGGGTATAGTAGAACATCGACTAGCTTACAGGGTCAGGGTTTTCCCAGATTCTCTATGGGACTACCTAGAGAGGATCATCTAGTAGTCGGGTAGTAGGTGTGACTTGCTACAAGTGTGGAGTTGAAGGGCATATGACTCGGGATTGTGAGATGATGACATCAAGTAAGGGTCGATGGTGTTATGGTTGTAGACAGTTGGGTCGGGATTATCCAAGTGGGTCTGTTGGGACATCATTAGTGGGCAGTGTGATTCCTGGTGGTAAGGGTTCACAAGGGTGTGTATAGAGAAGAGGAAGGAGATCTACCGTTACCTTAGGATCTTAAGGATGAATATTTGTTATGACGCAACAAGATGCTCTTGCCTGTGCTAATATGGTAACAGGTATGATTCCTATTTTTGGTAGAAATATACGCATTCTCATTGATCCTGGTTCTACTCATTCATTTGTTAGATATGTATTTAGCATGCATTGGAATCAATCTTATGTTCCATTGGACCATTATTTGGCTATTTCTATGCATGTGGGTGATGTTGTGTATGCAGGTAGTGTTTATAGAAGTTGTGCGATAAATATGGGTACACGAGAGTTATTGGAGGATTTGATTTCTTTAGATATTCAGGACTTCAATGTGATAATGGGAATGAATTGGTTATCTATTTATCATGCAACGGTAGACAGCTTTAGAAAACAGGTTTTTTCTCTAATACCAGGTGAATTGGAGTTCAGATTTCAAGGTAATCGGAAGGTAATGCCTAACTGTTTAGTATCTACAATCAAAGCTCAGAGGTTACTTAAGAAAGGTTATTAGGGGGATTTTTCATATGTGAGAGATATTGATAAAGATAAAGTAAAATTATTTGATTTGCCAGTGGTTTGTAAATTTTTGGATGTGTTTCCAGATGAGTTATTGGGGTTGCCGATAGATAGGGACGTTGAGTTCGTTATTGAGCTTAACATAGGGGATCCACCTATATCTATTGCTCCATATCGGATGACACCTGCTGAGTTGAAGGAATTGAAAGAACAATTATAGGATTTATTGAATCGAGGGTTTATTCAACCTAGTGTATTTCCCTGGGGTGCTCCAGTTTTATTTGTTAAGAAGAAAGATGGAACAATGCGATTGTGTATTGATTATCGACCACTAAATAAGGTGGCAATTCGAAACAAGTATCCCTTACCTTAGATTGATGATTTATTTGACCAATTACGAGGAGCAAGGGTTTTATTCTAAAATTGACTTGAGATCAGTATACCATCATTGAGGGTGAGGATGAGTGATGAACCGAAGACAGCCTTCCATACTAGATATGGAAACTATGAGTTTTTAGTCATGCCCTTTGGTTTAACAAATGCTCTAGCTGCTTTTATGGATTTTATTAATAGAGTATTCCAACCATATCTGGAATCTTTTGTAATTGTATTCATAGATGATATTTTGGTGTATTCTCGTAGTGAGGAGGAGTAGGAATAGAATTTGAAAATTTTATTGTAGACTCTACGGGAAAAACAGTTGTATGCGATATTTAGTAAATGTGAGTTTTGGACGGACAATGTGGTCTTTCTAGGACATGTGATTTCAGGAGATGGCATTCAGGTGGATCCTACAAAGGTGGAAGCTGTGGTAAAATGGAAACAACTAGGGAATGCATCTAAAATTAGGAGTTTCTTGGGGTTAGCGGGCTATTACCACAGGTTTATCCAAGGTTTTTCAGCTATTGTAATGCCATTGACTCTATTGACAAGGAAAGATGTGAGGTTTGAATGGGATGAAAAATGTGAGTAGAGTTTTCAAGAGTTGAAGACTAGATTGGTATCAGCTCCAATTTTGACTATGTCGTCAAGGAATGGTGGATTTGTGATTTACAGCGATGCTTTACATCATGGATTGGGATTCGTATTAATGCAGCATGGGAAGATAATTGTGTATGCCTTTGGAAAGCTAAAGACTCATGAACGTAATTATCCTATTCATGATTTGGAGCTCGCCGCGATTGTTTTTAGCTTGAAATTATGGCGGCACTACTTATATGGTGAGACTTGCGAGATTTATACGGATCATCAAAGTTTAAAGTATATGTTTACTCAGAAAGATTTGAGCATCAACGACCTGCGGGTTTACTACAACCGCCATTCCCTATTCCATAATAAAAATAGGAGCACATTACGATGGATTTCGTGATAGGTCTTCCTCGCACTTCGAAAGGCCATGATTCTATTTGGGTGGTAGTGGATTGGTTGACAATGTCTGCACAATTTCGTGCAGTTAAAACTAATTTTTCATTGGATAGGTATGTAAAATTGTATGTGGATGAGATTAAAAATTTGCATGGTACACCATTGTCTATTATTGTTGACAGGGATCCGAAGTTTACTTCTTTATTTTGGACAAGCTTACATCAGGCTTTGGGTACTTCCTTGAAGTTTAGTACAACATTTCACCCACAAAACGGATGGACAATCGAAACGTGTTATTCAGATTTTAGTAGATATGCTAAGGTCATGTGTAATAAAGTTCAAGGGTAACTGTGATGATCATCTACCATTGATACAATTTGCTTATAATAATAGTTATCAAGCAATAATTGAGATGTCACCATATGAAGCTCTTTACGGTAGACAATGTAGGACACCTGTATGCTGGAGGGATGTGGGAGAAAGAAAAATATTGGGTTGTAAATTAGTGCAAGTAATTATAGATAAGGTAAAGGTGATTCAAGAGCTATTGAAAATTGCTCAGAGTCAGCAGAAAAGCTATGCAAATAACCGAAGAAGGGACTTCGAATTTGCTGTTGGTGATTGGGTGTTCCTGTAAGTATCTCAATGGAAGAGAGTTATGAGGTTTTGTAAGAAGAGTAAGCCAAGTCCAAGGTATATTGGATCGTTTGAAATTCTTGAACGCATTGGGACAGTGGCTTATCATCTAGCATTACCACTAGATCTTTCTTGGCTACACAATGTGTTCCACATGTCAAAGTTGTGGAGGTATATACCTGATCCAATTCATGTGTTGAATACGGAGCCTATAGAGCTTACGAAAGATTTGACAAATGTAGAGGAACCAATTGAGATTCTGGATCGAAAAGAATAATTCTTGCATACAAAAATTGTACCAATGATTAAAGTTTTATGGCGGAGACATGCAGTGTGAGGCAACTTGGAAAAGTGAGGAAGTGATGCCAGTGGGATGCCCTTATTTGTTTAAGCGTGGTAAGTAAATTTCGAGACGAAATTCTTTTAAGAGTAGGAGAGTTGTGAGACCTGCATATGCATATTATACCATTTTATAAAATGTTGTGGGTTCAAGTGTAATTTATTAATATTTACACGAGGTTAAAATTTTGATAATTAAACTCTGAGAAGTTAAGTATGTTTTTGATTAAAGAATTTTATGGTTGAATTACAAGATAGTATAGTATTTAGATGAGATTTTAGAAATGTCAGGAAAAATTGTGTGTTAAATGTAAGAATAAAAGAAACAAAGTGGAACTTTAGTGTGAATAGGGAAAAAAGTGATGAGTCAACAGGACACCTGGCTTCATGGGGTTTCACCAGCCTTTTGTGGTTGGTTGGTATTTAAGAGGTCTAGAAGTGAAACCAAGGCCACAACAAGCATAATTAAGAACAAGACCCTTTCTACCAGTACAACGAAGGCCAGAGAGGAGTGATACTGGTACTGTCCTACCAGTACAACAAGACCCTTTCTACTAGTAGGAGAAAAATAGAGAGTTGTTCTACTGGCAGGTGGGTATTGTCCTACTGGTAGGTTGACGACAGAGAGGAATGCTACCAGTAAGAGAGCAAGTCAACCAATAGGAGGAAAACAGTGAATAGTCCTACCAGTAGGTCGTTTTCTGCTTCCTACCGGTATGTTACTATATTTCGGTAATTAAGAATCCTAAGAAAGGAAATTGACTGGCTTATTTCAAGGGCCGTGATTGGTAGATCAAAGGGAGACAAATTAGCAGGAAATCTCCTATAAATACCCAAGTCTAGCAAGAGAGAAAGAGAGAGTTCCATTCCATCGTTCAATTCACCGTTCTTCTATTTTCTCTTTCCTAGGGTTTAGATTTTTTTCTTCTTCTTTTAATCTTTCTCCATGAATTTACTTTACAAGCTTTGTTTACATTCAAGTTTTACATTCTTGTAACACACTTACTTTTGGTTTTCTTCTGCGAATGGTTTACATTCATTGTAATTTCAATACAAGATATTTACTTTCAATCGCAATTTCAATTCTTGCAATTTCAATTCAAGTCTTCTTGTTTTCATTTACAATGATGCTTTCTTTAATTGCTTTCGGTTTCAATTCAGTCATGTGTGAGTAGTCGTTTACCGGTTTGATCGGATGGAGTGCTCTTATCCGTAAATTGGGGATTTTGACTCAAATTAGGGTTTCTAAAGAATAAGTATTTGGGTCAATTGAATACACTATATATATATATATATATATATATATATATATATATATATATATATATATATATATATACAACTATGACTTGGCACAGGTAATTGTTGGAATCACTGAAATCGAAATAAATTCCTTCTAATCCATTCAATTGTCTTGAATACACATTTGTCATTTATAATTAAGTGTTAAATGAACATCTACCGCTTGAGTGCATTTGATCACAATCTCAAGGGAGTAATAGAAATTTGGGTCAAAATACCTATTCACGGTGTGGTGATCTCTACCGATCAACCAGTTCTTTTCTTTAATTGTTATTTCTTTAAGCGATCAATTTCTTCCAATCAACTCTTAAAAAATCAAGGTTTTTTTTTCTTTTGACCATCACCTCTTGAACCTTTCGTTTTCCTGAGGAGACGACAACAGTAATCGACTGAGTTACAAACACGATACCATTTCCTACACTTGAGAATTCCTTGATTATTTAACCCAATTTTGAGAGTCAATCATTTTGGCGCCTTGTTAGGGAAAACAGTTTTTGATTCAAGGGTGATTTAGAGATATTCAAGGTAAGTCTTGTGATTCACATCACGAGCTCAGGTGCGTTCTTCACTATATTTTACTTTTAATTTATTGTTTCTTTTTAGTTTTTGTGCATAGTTTAGTTTTTTTTTTTCTTCTATGTGGTCAAAAGACACATTACATAATAGACTTGTGAGATTTGAACCTACACACACAAACAATGAGAATTCACAGAATGTGGGCAACTAGTTGGAAATAATCTCCCACCGGCTTCTCTTGTGAGCATGATGATAGATTATCTTTAACTCACTCGCTCTTTTGCACCTTCATGTATACTTTTACCGGTGCAAGCGCAAAATTTTGTTGTAAAACTTGGGATGCTCTAACTGTTTCCCCAATTCCTTGGTATGGAGAGGGAAAACCCTTACCTCCGTATCAAAGAGTTTAAGGAAGTATTTAACACATTCCTCGAGTAAAACATGCACGAAGAAGTAGTGAGAATGAAGTTGTTCCAGTTCTCATTGAAAGACAAGGCAAAAATTTGGCCCAACTATCTCAAGCCTCGAACTATGTTCATAGAACAACTACTTCGAAAAAGCAGGTACAAAAATTTTCTGAAAAATCCAACGAACAGTTCTATGATTGCTAGGAAAGGTTCAAAGATCTCTTGAATGTTGTGCCACATCATGGATTTGAACCATGACAACTAGTGAGTTTCTTCTATGAAAAAATCACACCAGTTGTTTATTGAAATGATGTGTAATGATGAGTTTCTTAGCAAAGAGTCCGACAAGGCATTAGATTACTTTGATAGTTTAGTAGAGAATGCCTAATCTTGGGATATTTCTGATCCCGCTGATTGATCAAAGCAATCTATTCCATCACAATCTTTTGGGGGTGGAAAATATGTCTTAAGGGAGCAAGATGAATTGTTAGCCAAAATTGCTTATCTATAGCGAAAAGTTGAGAACTTAGAGGTGAGGTGAATGAGGTAATAAGTGTGCCTCAGGAGGAGCCTTGTTTGTTATGTAAGTCGGTTGAGCATTACTTAAAGGATTGCTCAACCCTACCAGTTTGTAAAGAGGTCCTCTATGAGCAGGTGACTGTCTTTAACTAACCAAGGTAGCAAATTCTCCTTACTCTAATACTTATAATCCGTGTTGGCGTACACACCTGAATTTTAGTTGGAGAAATGACACCCCTGCTCAACCCTCCACCTCTATGCCTTATGTCCCTTCTAGTCAACCAGTGTCTGTTCTTGTTCAGTCTGCAAATAACTAGTCTTTGCACTCACTACCACAAGGGTTCGTACAGAACCCGTCTATACAAGAGTTTGCTCCCCAAGGGCAAGCCAGTGTACCTCTATACCACCCTCCTCACAAGAGAAACATCGAGGATGTTCTCTGCCAGTTTATTCAGAGCCAAACCACCATGAAAAACCAAACCAATCAAGCTATGAATGACATTAGGTCTCAAATGACCAAGTTGAACAATGCCATGGGAATGATGGAGTAGGAAAAGGAAAAATTCCCTGCACAACCCCAAGAATATCCCAAGGGTTAACATGAGATGGAGAGTTCTAATGGCACGTCTAATGAGGAACATCTTAAGTCCATTACCACTCTTCGAAGTGGTTAGGAAGTCGACAAAACTATCCCACCTAGAGTCTCTAAGCCTACATAAAAAGAGACTCAAGGCAATCCCAAGAATAGTGAGTCACTTGAGCTGTCTAATGTTGTTGAGTCTGATGAGGTTGTGTGTCCCATTCTTGCTTCCTACCCTTACCAGTTGAAAATGCCTACAAAACATGCTAACCAAGCTAAAATTATTGATTTATTCAAATAGGTAAAAATCAATATTCCTCTTCTTGATGCAATTCGACAGGTGCCATCATATGCAAAGTTCTTAAAAGATTTGTGCATCGTCAAGAGGAAATTACATGTTCAGAAAAAGGCATTCCTGGCAGAGCAGGAAAGTACTATTATCCGAACCAACAGTCCACCCAAGTATAAAGATCCCGACTATCTCGCCATTGTTATTACCATTAGGGACTTTCTAAACTTTAGTGCGAGTATGAATCTACTGCCTTTTTCAGTCTACCAGTAGTTAGGCTTGGGAGAATTGAAACCCACTTCAATTACTCTCCACTTGGAGGACCGAAGTGTGAAAGTGCCAAGAGGGGTAGTTGAAGATGTATTGGTTCAGGTAGATAGGCTTTACTTTCCCGTTGACTTTATGATACTGAACACCACAGGTAAACCCGTTGCACAGATTTCCATAATCCTAGGATGCCCATTCTTTACGATATCAAATGCATTAATAAATTATAGGAGTGGTGTGATGAAATGCTCATTTGGGAATAGACTGTTGAATTCAATATTTTCCATATAGCAAAACAATCGGGTGAGGGGGAGAGGGAGAGTTTTGTGAGATAGACATGGTGGATGAGTGTGTGGAGGAGAATTTTGAAACTTCTGTGTTATGATCCTCTACAATTATGTTTAATTAATTTTGAATGTGAGGAAGACAACTCTAAGGCTGTATTTTGTACTGAATTATTAAACAATTTGCAGGAGTTATATGGTGTAGAGATAAAACCCAAACAAAAACTATTCTTTAGTAGAGAAAAATTCGAGTGAAGTCGGGTATTGGGCAATTGGAACTCAGTTGAACCTATTCAATAACTTGAATTTTTGTATACTAGTTTAGTTAGATAACTTATTCTTCTCTTTTTAGTTAGTTTTGTGATTTTCTTTAATATTAATTTGGTCTTTTGATATTTTGCAGTTAGTTTTGTTTAGGAGCTTCACTCAGGTGTTCTATTTCTCTTCTCTTTTCATTTTGTTCATTGCATTATCTTTGTTGCATTGATAATAATGCCAATGTTAAGTTGTGGTGAGGTTACACCATGGTTTTGCTCCTATTCCTGTTCTTTTTATTTTGTAGTTTTTTGTAGTTTTAGTGGAAAAAATGTCTATTTGAATGATACTTGTTTTATTAAGAGCTGTGAGATTTAGATATGTTATATGATACCCAAATTGGTTGCATGTTGTACTCTACAGACCTGTAGTCTATGCTTGAATATCATAGCAATGTTTGTATAGAAACTCAAACTTTGTTCACAATGAGCATGCAATTTTTGCTAAGATTTATGATATTAGATTTATGTTTCGTAAGGCTTGACATCCATAGTAGAGATGCATGTATAAACCCTATGAGTATTTTGCGTATCGTTCTTGGAGGGTTATAATACATTTATTTATATGAAAATCATTCTTAATCTATTATTTTTCAATAATCTCATCATTTTAGTTTTGGTTAAGAGCATAGGAGTGATTAGTTGGCCATATCTCAACGAGAAATCACACTTTTCCATGCTTTATGAAAGATGATCTTATGTCATCTTTGAATTTGATTTGAGCCTTAAGCCAATTCATTCAATTCATTATCTCTAATATCCGTGATTGAGCCATGATGAGTTTTCATTTCTTTACCTCAATTAATAACCAAGCCGAACATATAAGTATATATCTTATCTTTGTTATCCCTAGATGTGCGTTTATTTGATATGTGTTGGGAGTTGTGGTAAAGGGTTCAACTATGAACGAATGGAAAGAAGTTGATGAAAGTAAACAAAAAGAATGATATGAAAAACATGAAAGAAGATGTGAAATATGAAAGCCAAAGGCTTGTGAAGGAAGAAGGAATGATATGAGTTTGAGGTGTATTAAAAGAAGAATACAATTGTTAAATATTGAATTCGTCTAGGGAATAACTTATTTCAAACCCTTAATTCCTTCATTTCTTAAAACTTCACCCAAGGTTTCATTACAACCATAGAAAGTACTATTTGATTTCTGGAGGTGTGGATAAGTGTGTAAACTTTAATGTCTATGAGATATGCCAATTGTATTACTTGATGTCTCTCAACATTCATTCCATGGGATTATGTCAATGTCGTTTCATTTGATTTGTGTTTATATTCTTAAGACATATGTAAGTATAAATTGTATTGGGTACATAAATTCGATCCTTACATATATTGAGAAGTGGAACAGTCACTATTGTGGATCCCTTCTCAGTGGCCTAGCCTATACTATTTATAGAGATGACTTTTGATCATCGACCCATCTTTTCCTGCCATTACTATAATTATGGTCTTACCTCAAGATGCGTGGACGTGCGTTAAACCGTCTCCAACTGACGACTTATGATATCACGTTTCCTCGTTTCTCGGGATTTTAAGAGTTTTATTTCTCTAACCACTCTGTCTATTTTGGATTCTCACAAATTCTTTTATAACTATCTGATCTCTTCCACGTGTCACCCTCTGATTTTACTTCTTTTACTGAAATATATAGACCACAGGGTTTCAACCTTTCACCCGTCTTAAAAACCAGCATCGAAACAATCCAAGGCTTGCCATTTCTAAGTCTAAGTCGTTGACGAATGGAGCAAGTCTTCTTATAAAACGAATATAGTTTGGTTAGCTTTGCACGGATGCTTAACGAACGAGTCAAAAAGGCTTTAAAGCCAATGGGATCGCTATTCTTGACCAAGAATCGAATTCCATGACTTTGCAAAAGTGTTAAATATCTTATTAGCACCGACTTGACCAAATTAATTTGAAAATATTTTGCTTGGATGCTTGGTAAACAATCCCAAATCATATATAACCTTCATTATTGTTACAACATCATTGTATTACACTTTTGTATATACTAGGAATGCACCACGTGCGTTGCACGTGAATAATTTTCGTACACAAAAATGAATAAAATATATTAGGTATATATGTATCTGAATTAAATATCATCTCAAATTTACAAAATTTAATTTTTTATTGCTCATATTCTATTATAAGATTATGAAAATTTTATATATTCCCAAAATTCTTTGTTCTAACTATAAAAAAATAAAAAAAAATAGGTAAAGTCCTATATTTTAAGAATTTTGTGATTGAATTTGATTTTTTTAGTGATGTTTGAGAAATTAAATTTCTTGAAATTCATTTGATTAGGATTTCAATTATAATTCATTGAATACAATAAAAGTAATTGTTAATATACTAATCATATTGGATCCTTACTGCAATTAAAAATAAGTTAGGTCAATTGGAATAAGATTTAATATACTACTCTATAATTTATATTATCAAATATCTTAAAATTGTAAAGAATTCAAGTTTTACTTAAAATACACTACGATATTTATTTTTTATAAAAATAATCTTAGTACAACTTATAAAGTTTAGGATAAATTACACTGACATCCTTGCATATTGGTCTAATTATAGAGACACCCCTCAATTTTTTGAAATTACACTGACGTCCCTCACTGTTTACCTACCCATTTCACAAAGTATCCCTATGGTTAGCATCGTTATTGACAATATCAAAAAAATGATTACATCATCAACTTTTTATACTTTAATACTCATATTACCCCTGGATAAAATTAGGCTAACCTATTTATTTTCGTATCGTGTTCGTGTTTGTGTTCGCATTCATGTTTCTTTTTTATATCGTAGAACCTCTCCGAGGCAAGGCTACTTTGGACACATTTTTACAAGAGTAAACCCCGAATACTTGCAATTACCTGCAAACTACAGGTATCAGTTAAGTCTGAGAGACACCGGCGAGAGTCAAACCCTTGACGTCCAAGTCTATGGTTTGTCTGGGTTCAACCCCAGCACCGCTGGGCTACCCGCGCAGGTGTGTTCGTATTCGTGTTAACTCATATAAACTTTAAATAAAAAAATTTAACATTAAGATTTAAGTCTAAAGTTCTATTATTACTTAATTGAATCCATTCTCATACTTTTTTCTATAAAGTAAAAATTAACTTCATAAACATAGCAATAATAATGAGTAAAAATATTTTTTTTATACAATAATTATGTTAGTACTTGATAAACAACTACGAATAATTAATATTTTATTTTTATAATACCAGTTAGACATATGGATCATGTCAATTTCGTGTTAACATACAAACGAAAAATAGAGGAAATTCGACAAGATTAAATAAAACGGACTGATCATGTTAATTTCAAGATTAAATAAACATATTTATTTAATATTTAGTATTTAAATATATGAAAGGATGATAAGTAAAAAATGATATATGGTAAGGATAATTATGAAAAATCGCATTTTTTGTTATATTTGTTAACGGACAAGACCTGATATGGGGTATCAGTGTAATTTCAAAAAATTGAGGGGGTATCCCTGTAATTAGACCAATCTACATGAGTGTCAATGTAATTTATCCTAAAATTTATTGTGACTGAAGAATTATATTGATATAACATAAATTGATTTTAAAAAATTATATATATAATTATTTTTTATCTTAAAAATGAAAGGGTTCAACTTTTCGATAAAAAATAAAATATATATATGTAGGATATAAGATGACGAGTAATATTAGAAAGACAGAGTTTTTGAAGTTTTTTTTAACAATCTATTGAAAATATAATGATGCATATTCTTGTAAGAGTAATATAGTTAATCAAAAAATAAATATTTATACATAGAGAATAAATAATTAAAAGAGATGTTATAGTTATTTTTGAGATTTAAATATATAAGGATATGACAATAATTTAGATATTTAATTGTGAAATGATAGAGTGGTCTTTACAATCTTTTATAAGGGTAAAATAGAGATTCAAAAGTTTTTCATTAGAAAGACAGAGTTTTTGAAGTTTTTTTTAACAATTTATTGAAAATATAATGATGCATATTCTTGTAAGAGTAATATAGTTAATCAAAAAATAAATATTTATACATAGAGAATAAATAATTAAAAGAGATGTTATAGTTATTTTTGAGATTTAAATATATAAGGATATGACAGTAATTTAGATATTTAATTGTGAAATAATAGAGTGGTCTTTACAATCTTTTATAAGGGTAAAATAGAGATTCAAAAGTTTTCCATCTAAGGTACTTTTATTAGTAGTATAGATTAGTGTTGGACGTTTTTCAGATTGCGGGCATGTCAAAGTGCTGATGAACTTAATTTTCAATCACTTATGACCTTATCTATTCGAATTAGTGTGAAATTCTGAAATTTGATTGTTCAAACTATTGAAACGATCCGAACGGTTACTTCTAGATTTTTTTTTTCTACCTTGGAGATCAAAGAATTCAACTATTCTCTTGAGGAGCATGTTAACACACAAGGAATTGAAAATAAACTAGAATGACATGAACAATAAAATGAAACATAATTTTAAAACCTGGCCCGGACGTCAACCCGGTAAAAAGACCGTGTCAACGAGTCACGTGTTCAACCGTTGGATCAACTGTCGAACCGATCATATAATTAATATCACAAAATAATTATTTGCTTATACTTGACCAAATTTTTTTTAATTTGCTTACACAATTGATATAATTTGATAGGGCCTAAAAAAATCCACTAATATGTATTGAATAGTTGGTATAAATAGTAACAATAAAACTAAAAATTATACTACAATATATTTTAAAAAATAAATGAATAAAGACAACTTACACATGGCATGCAATCCCACGTCGGAAACCCGAGAAAGTGGAGAGGACTACGTGCCTTATAAATGGACGGTTCGTTTGTTTAATTGAGGAGAAATGCTATGTATCCTAAATCTCTAACCCAAATTTTCATCCCAAATCAAGGGAGACCATTGGATCAGTGGGTCCCATTTAAAAAAGTTAATAAGACCCACTCATCCAATGGTCTCCCTTGATTTGGGATAAAAATTTGAGTTAAAAATTTGTGATAAATAGTATTTCCTTTAATTGAGTAGTGCCTTGCTTGGTCGCCTTGGACAAGCCAAGGCCAGGTGGCTGAGTTTAAAATTTTAAATAACAAATATAGGATGAAGTTAGAAGTTGACCGGTCCGGATATGTGAAAATTGTTCTTTTTATAACGGGTTTTGTGATAATAGTTCGGTTTGAACGGTTTTTTAGTTGGTCATTTGTGTAAATGATCTAATTTTAAAATTAGTTCAGCTTAAGCACCAATTCGACGGTTGTCCGGGTTAACCTATCGGGTCTGATCGAGTTTTAAAACACTGAAATGAATAACTAAATGGAACTATTGCATTAGCAGCTGTCCAAGAAATAAAATGAAACTGAGAAAAATAGCCACAGTAGTGCTGACAAAAGATACTACACAGTGGTGCGAAAATAAAATATTATAAACTAAAATAGTGGATAGGAAGACTCTGCTATGTTGCTTGGAATCTATTACCAAAATACAGTTATTTTGGAACTTTAATACCAAAATACAGCACTTTTAAACTTATTTATCAAACTACGACACTTTTTAAAAACGGATTCAATAACTCTGTTTTTGTTAAAAAACGGATTCAACAACTCCGCTTTTGTTAAAAAGCGGATTCAACAACCCCGCTTTTATGGGAATTTTTTTTTTTTGGGCAATGATAAAAGCGTGTTTTGTAAACACGCTTTTTACGGTTTTTTGTGAAAAGCGTGTTTATTAAACACGCTCTTCATCTTCCCTTCTACTGCTCTTTTGGTGACAATCAGATTTATACGTTTGAACATACTTTTTCTCTTGACCCAAACAACTGTTCCCGAAGATAATCTCAACAGAAATACATAAAATTGCAAAGAAACAGAAAGTCCTTGTATTTTCTTTGCTAGAAAAAAATATCCAAGATTTTTTATACAGAAAACAGGACTTGTGTGTGTGTGAGGCTGTTGAGGGGCTCTGGCCATCAAGGTAAAGGAAAAAATCTTGATCTAATTCACCCAAATCATAAGCTCCACAGAATAACCCAGACAACCCAGAAACTAAAATTTAAAAATAGGCCAAATAATTGAACGATTATTAAAAATATTTTCGAGGATATTTGAAAGGAAATGAAGACATGGGTTTTTGTGGGTTTGGTTTGTTTTGTTAGATTAAAAATTACATGAAGTTTCCATGAATGGTTGATGATGATGATAAAGGTGATTGCATCATTCCAAATGACATCTGATTGTTTTGGTGCAGTAGTTGTTGATGGTCGTTGGATATAATTGCGTTTGAGTGGTGGTTTGCTTTATTGGCAGCCATGAAAGGTGCTGCTGAAGCTTCAATAGAAGATCTTCCAAAACCCATTAATCGTACTGAAACTGTCTGTTGTATTCTTCTCCAAATAATAAAATAAAAAGGCGTGGTTAGTAACCACGCTTTTAACGTGTTTCAGGTCATTATTTTGGACCACGTTTTTTATTTAAAAGCGAGATCATTGATCCCATTTTTTAACAAAAGCGGGATTGTTGAATCCACTTTTTAACAAAAGCGGAATTATTGACTCCGCTTTTAAAAAATGTCGTAATTTGGTAAATAAGTTCAAAAGTGTCGTATTTTGGTATTAAAGTTAAAAAACAACGGTGTTTTGGTAATAGATTCATGTTGCTTGTATGTGTGCTAATCGAGAGATCTCTCTTCTTTTACACGTGCCTATGTATGTATAGGCAATGGTGTATAACTGTTGAATCCATCTTTTTCTGGCACTAATGTTCGTGTTCTCTCTCTTCAACGTCTAGCAATGTGCGTCCAAATTTTCTGCAATTGGTGGCTTCATGATGTCATGTCTGCCACATCTCTTCGTATTTCGAGATTCTTGGAGATAATTACTCACAATCGCCTTATCTCACTTGGAGCTTCTCCGACTAAAATCTGTCCATTAGATCATGATAGGTGTCATTCTCAGATTTCTTAATATTTAGGTGTAAACAATTTGACATTTGCACATCTTAGAGTGTCTAGGGTTGGGCCAAGAGGGTCTCTTAACGTCTTCTTTTTTCTTCTCATCGGAGTTATTTAACAAAAACTTGCCATGGTAAGGAAGAAAGGGGGAACAAGCACACTTGGAGAGCGCAGTACAATGGAGAGTTGTATGCTGCGTTCGGGAAGGATGAATCGCTCCCGAAAAGGAATCTATTGATTCTCTCCCAGTTGGATTCAAGTCCAGGATGGCCCAGTTGCGCCAAGGAAAAGAATAGAAGAAACATCTCACTCCATGCATGCTCATCCTAACATAAATTTTTCCGCAAAAAATTATCCCTCTTAACATTTTTTGAGATCTCTTCTAATCTCTGTATGAACCAAGGGTATAAGTGTTACTTTTTTATACGAGCAAAGGATAAAATTATATTTGTAAACTATTAATCAAACATGAGCGAGATCAATGGTTGGAATCATAGTTTTTAAAATCAGCTCAGACATCAACTTGACAAAGAGATCAGGTCCATAGGTAATTGATTCGACCGTGTCAATTGGTCGAATCAATCATATCATTAATAATAAAAGAATAATTATTAAAATTAATATTAATAAACATGAGAAAAGATTAAAATAGTTAAATGAAATAGAAAGGCAAAAAATAAAAATATCACTAATTCATTAATTTGCTTACATAACTGATATACATTGATAGAGCATAAAAAAATTCACTAATAAGCATTGAATATTTGGTATAAAATTATAAAAGTAACAATGTGTCCAAAAAAAATATATTAGAAAGAAAAAAAAAAGTAGCTCAAAGGTATAACATGAAGGTATTAGAAAAATAGGAACAACGAAGCAATTTAGAGTTGTAGACACAATACATAATCCCACATCGGATACCGAGATTAATTGACGAGGGCTATGTGCCAATAAGGGAGCAGTTCTCTCATTGCAAGTGAAGGGTGGGCACCACTTGAAGGCCTTATTGCTTGGGCTGAGGCAAGCCAAGTGGGCCAGCTTATAGCTTGAGCTGAGTTTAGAATTTTCGATAACTTGGTAATTCTGACAAGTTTGGTTAGTTAGTCTGGATCTATAGGATCCCTTCCCATAGTTTCTCCAACTTTCACCTACCAATCTTGATGCAGAATGTACAACATTCATCCATTATATCTATGAAGTGTTGTAGTTATTTTTCAATTATAATGAAATTATTTATTGAAAATTTTGGTGGTATTTCTCAATTACAGTAAAATTATTTATTGAAAATTTCGATTTGTATCATGTAATTTAGAATACAATAATAACAATTAAGAACCAAACAATAACATATAAGAGCATCTCTAACTATGACTCAAATTTAGACTCAAATTTGAGTCTAAATTTGAGTAAAAAATTTGATTTGATATAGAGTACTCTAATGGACAAACTCAAATATCTACTCAAATCTTTTAAAAAATTTCCTTATTATCCAAAAACTCATTTTTTTGTGTCATTCAAATCATAATATTTGATAAAATAAATGAAATTTTCATCTCTCCACAAATGAATAATTCAAAAAAAAAAAATGAATATGTATACAACACTACATGAAAATAAAGAAATCATCCCAAAATTCTAAGATTATTCTAATCTCTTATCATTTTTTATAAATTTAGATAACTAAAAAAAATAGTTAACATGAGCATGGTCTGAAGAACACAAAAACATATATTTTTAACAAAAATGGAAGATTGAAGAAATAAAATGACAAATTTTCTAAATTTGTGGGTACTGAAGGCTTAAAATTTCAGGAAGAATCGGTGGTCTGAAATTGTACTACCGATAGTGTTTAACTCGAAAAAATCAAAGAAAAATTTGATGGGTAGACTTAGGGTTTATATAATATGAAAGATAGGTGAGATTAGAGTTTTGAAAAATACAAGAAATTAAGAAGATGGAAGATGAAAAGTAAAAAACTTACTTACAGGCCTTCAAATGATTTGTGAAAGTTTCTAGTCGACGATAGAAGCAGTGTAGTAGAGAAAGATAAGAAGATGTAGAGAACAAGTAGTCAAAGAAACTTTTTAGTTTTGGATATGTTAAAAAGTTACCGTTAGAAATTTGGTATAGAATTTGAGTCTGTTTCAATTTGGGTCCAGAATAAGTTTTGTCTTGATTTGGTATAGGTTTGAGTCCAAGGTTGGAGAAGTTTTTTAGGCCATTTTGACTCAAATTTAAATTTGAGTCTATATTTGAGTCAAGGTTGGAGATGCGCTAAAGAAATAAATAAATTTGGTTCCAAACCAATACAATAATAACACATATAAATAAATAAATAAAATTGGTTTGTTTGGAAAATAGGGACTATGAATGAACTTTAGATAAAATTGGTTCGTTTGGAAAATAGAAACTATGATTGAACTTTAGAATTGGTTCGCCCCCACATTTGGTGCTTATGGAAATCTACACGTCTATATTCCAGGATACAATAATCTTTACACACTTCAAAGTAACACTTCAATCTAAATGCCAAGCGAACCAGAATTGTGTATTGTACTCTCAGACATGCAGACTGCTAATACTGAAAATTATGAATGTAATGACTGCCTCAATGACTAAAAACGTAAGTCTGAAGTTAATGCAGAATATTAATGTTTTTTTTTTTTTTTTTCGGTAAGTAATGCAGAATGTTAATATTAGTGGGTCATTTATAGACAAAATGGTAACTGATCTGCATAGCCACAATGCGAGCAGACGCAACTCAAATAACACAATACAGTTTAGAAGACATTATTGATATCTACTTACTGAACAGACACAAATAAAAAAAAATTGGATTGGAGGCAAACCGAAAATTCGAACTAGTGCGAATTTTGAATTCCTAATGGACATAAATTAAAATCAAGTTAAGAAATTCGAACCCAATTTGTTAAATGAATTTTCTTTAAAAAGGAAAATACAGGACAAGATTCACAAAGTGCCGAGAACAAAACTATGTCTTATGTTGATATTTGAATAACTTCGAAATGGAAATGTTTATTTTCATATATATGTAATATTATAACTTATGTAAGGCTAAGATGCATTCAGTGTGCACCAATTGAGGAAGTTTGAGGAAGATGGATTTCCAGGAAGATCATAGGAGGTTTAAACAATATTCTGATCAGGTTTCTACGAACATCTCATAAGCAAACTGGCCAAGGAGTGTATGGATATATATGTGTGTGTAAAATATATTTTGTAACTCGAATATAATATGTTTGGCTCTGAAATAACCCCACCTCTCTCTGTTGCACATGAGAATTGGTGAAAATTTTCTTTTCAATGATAGAAACTTCAAGGAAAATACAGGACGTCCATTCAATGTCCAGTGCAAAAGCTAGACACAAGACTAAAAACTTATAAACTTGTAGCTCGAAAAACCCCAAACATGAGTGTAAGAGTCTCTAATCTTCTGTGTCTCTCTCCGTTTGGTGGTGCACAAATATATAGAGTTAGACTCAAATTTGTGATTACAAATGTGATCCCAATTCGTCCCTTGTGGTGAGAGTTAGACGCAAATTAAAAAATATTGTAATTCCAAAAATCTTGAGCTTGGGCCTTGGGATCCCAAATTATCCGTTCTCACTATAAAGCATAAAAACAGATGATTAAATGATAGAAACTTATAGAAAACTATGAGATCTCTAAAAATCTTGAATTATGTTTTTTTATGTATAATAACTATTGATTGTTCACAAGAGTAAAAGAAAGAGTGACTGGATCCCAACAATATCGATCTATGATCATTTTGTTTACAAATGATTTGTCAAAATTGAGTAAATAATTACAGTCTCAAACTTGAAATTTAAAAAATCGTTAATGTTCCGTTTGGTACGATAGAAAAATGAAAGGATGGAAAGTTGGAAGGATGGAAAGTGGGAGGGATAGATAAAACATCATGTTTGGTAAGGAAGGAAAGTAGGAAGGATGGAAAAGTGAATGAATTAACTTTCTTTTCAACTCACCAAAATCAATCCCTCTAAAATCGGAAGGAAAGTGGATGGAAAGTTAATTATCTGTGTTGAGATGTATCTTATTTATATATATCTTTTAATATATATTATATACATTAATTTTATATAAAAATACAATGATAAAATATGTATTTATATATATATTTTTTAAAAAAATTTAAAAAAAAATTTAAAAATTTAAAATAAAAAATTAAAAATAAACAGGTCAACTCGCAACTTGACACGACACAATTGGTTAAATGAGTTGAGTTAGGTTTGACTAATATTCAACACAAACCCGTAATAACTAAACACGAATCTGACACGAGACGACTCAATTGTCACACATAATCTTAGCCAGCACAAAAAAAAAAAAAAAATAGTCATTTTTATTTTCCATCTATCCAACCAAACACAAATGAAGGAAAGTGTATCATTTCTACTTTCCTTCCTTGAAGGATAGAAAGTGTATTCCTTCTACTTTCCATCATTCCTACCAAACGGAACATAAATGATTATGGTTTTTCGTTCTTAAAAAACACGCAATGGTGGATGAGCCTTTTTTATATTTGTGGACCCTATAGACATGAGCGAATATCCTTAGAACCTGATTTCAAAAAAATATTTATTTTCAAAACAGTAAAGCAACATTGAGTATCCTCAAACTCATGCAAACTGTTAAACAAAGTTGTGTTGGGCCATCTATTAGTGTGCATTGTTGCTTAATTAATTGGTTTGTGTGTATGCATACATATATACAATTAGCATCATAATAGCAAAATTATCACTATTTTTCTTGTTATTGTTAAGAAAACAAGTGGTTTATGAATAACCTTACGTTTCTTTTTTATAATCTTTTGTTTGTTTACAAATATTTTGTCATTGACGTATCAAATCTTGTCAAAACAATTGATATTTTATCGACAATGATGATGCACAAATTGGTTTTCGTGCAAGATCAACAGTCAAGATTGTGTACGGGTATGATTAATAAGCAATCAATGACAATCAATGGCAAAACAGTAAATAATTGATCAACACAGAGATTTATAGTGGTTCGGTCCGGTTGACCTACGTCCACTCTCGGGAATGGCAGCGGTGGCCTGGTGTTCTTTATTGATGAACAATGGTACTCCGGAGAGTTACAGTGCATTAAGGGAGAGAGACTTGGTGTAGAGAGACAAAGCTCTCGGTGGAGAGAGGTGTATGTGTGTAGAGAGCTCAAGGTGTAGAGGTCTCAAGGAGGTGATGAACATGTGATCCGCTTCTCCAAGTGGAGAGAGCTTACATTATATAGGTTCACTAAGGTGGTGAGTTGAGGCGGTAACCACCATTTTGGTAAGTGTAGTTATGGTAGGATTCTACCACTTTGGTAGGTACAGTTTTGGTAGAACTAGATCTCCGGTGCGTATCCCGATATTTTCTCCCTCGTGTCCCTATTCCGTCGGAGGAGGTCCTGAGCTAGACTAGGCTTGAGTTGAAGTGAGTCTTCATTGGACTCAGGAGACAAAGGAGGAGGAGGAGGAGGACAGAGGACCAGTAGGCGCCCACATGGGCGGCGCCCCATTGGGCGACGCCAAGGTGACCTCTTGCTCTTGGTGTTGGCCTTGGCTTGGGTACTCCGTATTGATTTACGACCGCCTAATTACCTTTATGCCATCTGTATTGTTTTACGCCCGCCTAATTCCCTTTATGCCCTTTGTATTGTTTTATGGCCCAGCTCCGAATAGTATCTCCTTTGAGCTTTCTCGGTCCGTTCAAGTTGGGCTTGGCCCAGTCAATTTCGGGTTCGTCATTTGCCCCCCATGCCCCGAGCCTCTAACTTTTTGCGAGAGGAAGGGGTCGTGGGCATGTGTTTTGTCTTCATCAGAGTGAGTCTGAATTTTCTTACTTCTCCTAGTATCTTTTCATCCTCGAGGACTCACTAAATTTTCTGATATCAGATAAAGAATATATATATATATATATATATATACAGAGAGAGAGAGAGAGAGAGAGAGAGATACATACATATTTGTATATAGAGATAGCCACCTTTTTTGACTTTTCCTTCTCTTTTTTCTTTTTTCTTTTTTTTTTTCTTTTCTTTCTTGGGCTTGGCCTCCCTGGGCGCCACCATCCCTTTTGTTCTTTCTTTCTTTTTTTTCTTTTCCTCATTTGCTTGGGCTCGGCGCCGCCTCCTTTTTTTTTTTCCTTTGCTTGGGCGCCGCCCTCTTGGGCGTGGACTCCCTTTTTTCTCTTTTTTTGTTTTTTTTCTTTCTTTCTTCTTTGCCTTGGGCGCAGGCTTCTTTTTTTTTTTTTTCTTCTTTGCTTGGCTGCTTGGGCGTCGCCCTCTTGGGCGTGGACTCTCCTTCCTCTTTTTTTTTTTTTTCTTTTGCCTTTGGCTTGGGCGCCGCCCTCTTGGGCGTGGACTCCTCCCTTTTTTTTTTTTTGGTTTGGACTCCCTGGGCGCCGCCCCCTGCACACCACCTTTTTTTTTTTTGCAAAGTGAGGAGGGACTTTGGCGAGGAGTCCGTGGGCAATGTGGGCGACGCCTTCTCATGTGCTGGTGGCTTGAGTGTTGCACTAGGCAGTTTTGAAGGTGAGATGGGAGACTGGGCAAGATGGGATGACTCATCCCCATGGGCGACGCCAGCGCCTTGCTGGGCGGCGCCTTCTTTCCCGTGGACCCCTGTATGAAATAAAATGTAGGGGGAGACTTGTTGGGTGGCGCCAGCTTGACAGGCGAGGCAGGAGCATTGCAAACGGCTTTGGGCGCCTCCTTTGAGCTAGAAGGAGAGCTGGGCGGCACCAGGAGGAGATTGGGCACTGGTTGGTGCTGTCTGGCATGCATGGGCCACGGTGGAGGTTCTCTTTGCTTTTAGAGTGGAGTTTTTTCCTCTTCTCAAGAGACCGATATTTTATGCCCCCAGTGCTTCTCGGTTAGGGTTCGATTGCTGGGTTGCTTCCCGGGAGATGGGACCCGGTGGTGCCCCCACTCTTTCCCAAACTGGGACTTCTGTGTATACTAGAGTTAGTTGTTGTACTGCTGTAGGAGTTGAGAATCCAATGCGGACGACCTGAGTTTGAAAAGTGTGCTTGACAAAAACAATGTTATTTCAACATTAAAATATCTAACATGATTACCTGGAGAGAGGCAGACTGTTTGCATGAGAGCAAAGTCAGAGCTGTGGACGTCCCATGAGAGAGCCGCATGATCATAGGCCGAGCTACGTATAGTCTCGGGAGATGGATGCCTTAGCAGAGGCTTTCAAGGTGACTACTTGCGGGAGAGCAAAGTCATAGGCCGAGCTACGTATAGTCTCGGGTGATGGCTGCCGTAACAGAGGCTTTCAAGGTGACTACTTGCACGAGAGCAGAATCATAGGCCGAGCTACGTATAGTCTCGGGTGATGACTGCCGTAGCAGAGACTTATTAGGTGACTACTTGCGCGAGAGCAGAGTCATAGGTCGAGCTACGTATAGTCTCGGGTGATGGCTGCCGTAGCAGAGGCTTATTAGGTGACTACTTGCGCGAGAACAGAGTCATAGGCCGAGCTACGTATAGTCTCGGGTGATGGCTGCCGTAGCAGAGGCTTACTAAGTGTGTCCCGCACTCCTCTTTGGCTTTATACTTGGCTTTCTTTCTTTATACTTTTGGTTTTGAATGCCTATAGGTGGCTGCTGCTTTGCCCTGCTTGTTTACAAATATGCTGAAGATCAAGAAGGTAATCGATGTCCAGGCAGCGGAGAGGCGGGCACATGAGGCTGCTGAAGAGCAGTTAAGGTTTGAGCGACAGGCACGAGAGAATGCCGCGTAGCTTGCACGACAGACACGAGAGGATGCCGTGAAACTGTTAAGGCTCGAGCGGCAGGCACGAGAGGATGCCGCTGAGAAGTTGAGGCTAGCGCATGAAAGGGCTGCTCAACTTGAGGCTGACCTTTGAGTAGCACTTGAGAGAGCTACTAGGCCAGAGGCTCACTCCATAGAGATGGAGGAGATTGGAGAGATGATGCTGAGGAGCTGCGCGCTTGGTGGGCCCCTACTGCTGGGCGCCTTGTGTTGGGCATCAGCTGCTAGGCGCATGAGGCTAGACACCTGAGACTGGGCACCTGTTTCTGGGCGCCTGAGATTGGGCGCCTGAGGCTAGGCGCCTGAGGCTGGGTGCCTGAGATTGGGCGTCTGCTGTTGGGTGCCTGAGATTGGGCTCCTGAGGCTGGGTGCTTGCTGCTGAGTGCCTGGTGAGAGGGGGCGAGACCCCTCGTCTAGGCGACACCATGGGAGCGCTCAAGGTGGAGAGGGCGAGACCCTTCGTCGGCATCGTAGGGGTGCCCAAGGTGGAGAGGGCGAGACCCCTTGTGTAGGCATCATGGGGGCGCCCAAGGTAGAGAGGGCGAGACCCCTCGTCTAGGCACCATGGGGGCGCCCAAGGTAGAGAGGGCGAGACCCCTTGTCGGTATCATGGGGGCGCCCAAGGTGGAGAGGGCGAGACCCCTTGTCTGGCGGCATCATGGGAGCGCTCAAGGTGGAGAACGGGAGACCCTTCGTCTGGGCACCATGGGGGCGCCCAAGGTAGAGAGGGCGAGACCCCTCGTCGGCATCATGGGGGGCGCCCAAGGTGGAGAGGGCGAGACCCCTCGTCTAGGCACCATGGGGGCGCCTTTGAGACCCCTCGTTGGCATCTACTGCTGAGGGCGCCTGCTGCTGGGCGCCTGGCGATGGTCGCCTTTTGTCTACCTTGTTGCTAGATCATGTTCAGACTTTTGTAAGCTGTCTGTAAATTTTAGGAAAGCACAACAATTCTGGATACAATAATCTTCGCAGAAAGTTATTTCATAAAATAATAAATAACAGAATAAATAATCTAAAACGATAAAGGATAGATGAGAGTCATTGGCATTCTCTCTCGTCCTCCTACGCAGGTACATGAGGAGAGGGAACACGTGAGTTCCCTGTACGCTGAGGAGGGACTACTGGGCGAGGGGCACCCTGTTGTGGCCTTGGGGCGCTCTGGCGAGGCCTCCATGGCAGGGTGCTGCTTGGTGCCCTGGGTGATTAGGTTGTTGCTCCTTTCCTGTTGGGGTGAGTGGGGCTCTTCCCACAGGGTGAGGTGACGCCTCCTTGGAGCAGTTGCATGGTCTGTAGGAGCTGTTACCCGACAACGGGGGTTGCCATAGCAGACGGCTCCGAGGGTGCGAGGGGAGGCAGAGCCTCTTCCTGGTGTGCCGGGTTGTTGTCCCCCAATTGTCGACTCATTGATCGAGTAGTGATTGTCATGGAATAGCAAGGTGGTAGAACACTTAGTCGTTCCCACAGACGGCGCCAAACTGATGATGCACAAATTGGTCTTCGTGCAAGATCAACAGTCAAGATTGTGTACGGGTATGATTAATAAGCAATCAATGACAATCAATGGCAAAGCAGTAAATAATTGATCAACACAGAGATTTATAGTGGTTCGGTCCGGTTGACCTACGTCCACTCTCGGGAACGGCAGCGGTGACCTGGTGTTCTTTATTGATGAACAATGGTACTCCGGAGAGTTACAGTGCATTAAGGGAGAGAGACTTGGTGTAGAGAGACAAAGCTCTCGGTGGAGAGAGGTGTATGTGTGTAGAGAGCTCAAGGTGTAGAGGTCTCAAGGAGGTGATGAACATGTGATCCGCTTCTCCAAGTGGAGAGAGCTTACATTATATAAGTTCACTAATGCGGTGAGTTGAGGCGGTCACCACCATTTTGGTAAGTGTAGTTATGGTAGGATTCTACCACTTTGGTAGGTACAGTTTTGGTAGAACTAGATCTCCGGTGCGTATCCCGATATTTTCTCCCTCGTGTCCCTATTCCGTCGGAGGAGGTCCTGAGCTAGACTAGGCTTGAGTTGAAGTGGGTCTTCATTGGACTCAGGAGACAAAGGAGGAGGAGGAGGAGGACAGAGGACCAGCAGGCGCCCACATGGGCGGCGCCCCATTGGGCGATGCCAAGGTGACCTCTTGCTCTTGGTGTTGGCCTTGGCTTGGGTACTCCGTATTGATTTACGACCGCCTAATTACCTTTATACCCTCTGTATGGTTTTACGCCCGCCTAATTCCCTTTATGTCCTTTGTATTGTTTTATGGCCCAGCTCCGAATAGTATCTCCTTTGAGCTTTCTCGGTCCATTCAAGTTGGGCTTGCCCCAGTCAATTTCGGGTTCGTCAGACAACACTTTCATAAATTGGCAAGATAAAGCCAATTTTTATTTTGAAAAAATCATGTTATTTTTTGTTAGGCCATCAGGATCGTTGTAAATAACTTTTAATTAAAAATCTTTAAAAAGTATTACTGAGAAAAGCAGAATGATTGTTGGCGCAAAAATCCTAATACAAAAAAGCAAATGCATTAACTTTTCTCGCTTATTTGCGAAGTAAATTGTCATTGCAAAAAGTCTGTGCAACAAGACACTAGTCGATACAAATATATTTTGGAGCAATATTACCATATTCAAAGGAGGGTGATTTATAGAATTAAGTGAATGGTCTAAGGGATTAAAATACATAATATATTTGTATTCTTCATGCAGTATGAAAAGAAGTCGGAACTTGAGCAATTGCAAATACTTATTTGCCAGCATAATATACATTTAATAGACCCAGAAATTAATCTCTTCAAAGAACGCCACGAGTGCCTACCATTTACCCTTATTTAGTCTGTACTCCAAACAACAAAACTTGCGATGCGTCCATGTAATAAAGATATCTCCTAAACAAATGTAAGGGGAGTAAAGACAGAGACATCTTTTAATACATAGTCAATTTGACCGGGGAGTTAAATAAGGTTTATATAGGTGAAACAATTAACCGGTTTACACTTAATCCCCAAAAAAACCTTGGATGTTTACTAGAAAGGGTATTCTGTAATTATAAGTTATAGCCCATGGTAACATGTCCACAGCTCAAAGTCCAAACCCAAAGTCAAACCCCGACGGTTTGAACGGTCTTTAGAGAGGCAGATTCAAAAGGAAACCGGCAGCTGCGAGACCGGCAATTTAAGGACGCGGCAGTCTGAATTCAACCAATCTGACTTGGACTCGGGACTAAAAAGGGTCATGAGTCAATGTGCCGGACTCGGTCAAGAAAATACAAAATTGCATGCAAACAGACCCATTGATGTGAAATTGAACATATGTTTGCGTCTGATGTGTGCAACCATTTAGGGGTGTGGATTTTTTTATACGAAGGTAATACGAAACAAACCAATTACAATGTTATTACCAGATATAAATGATGTAGAACAATTGACAGTAGAATACTTAAAATGGGGTAGACTATTGTGCATCAAAAGTACAATGAAAGAACGAAAAAATAATAGTAGAGACAAAATGGGTTAGACTCACAATTTAGCAAACGAACAAAACTCATCGTTTTGTCACGAGCTCTTTCAGTTTTGGGCAGAATTTCATCGTTTGGACTCTCAAAATCTCGTTTTTATCATTTACGAAATAATTCAAAAATTAATAATAAATTATAGTAAATTCCGAATTCAGTACCGTCAGTTTTGTTAGACTTCAGACGATACTTGTTTTTATGCTAATTAGTTAGATTGTAATTTTATATTTTCGGTAAATTTCGTATAATTAAGAATTTTGCTTTCAATATGTGAACGATTAGAGTTTTGACAATTCCTATATATATTATTATATGTAATACGAATTATTAAATTATTAAGATATTATTTTGAGAATTTATTTTTCCTTTCATGTGGATTTAGAGTATGTGTGTGTGTGTGTGTTTCTTATACTTACAAACGCTGATTTTTTTGTGTCTTCTGTTCACCGATGCGTCATTAAACTTGCAATAATAAGATCTAGCAATACTGATAAAAAATAGAGGACGATGCATATTTCTTCTCAAGACCTTGTTTGAACTCATATTTAGTTGTTTAGCACAGTCCTTTACTGATACCATCCTATCAATATTGTTATTGATATTAATAGTTTGGCAGTGAAGGGGATCAGAACAATTACGCATGATTCTACTATTAAATGAAAAAGGGTTTCATAAACCACGTGATGGAAAGCTACGTGCAAAATTGCACGTGACCAAAGCAGAGTGCGTTTGCTAGAGCTAGGGTTCAGCCAATCAAGCAGATGCTGGACCTAACCGAGCAAATGACCAAATTACTTAGTTAATAAGGGAATCGAGCAAGTTATAGAATCGAGTAGAGATAAGAGATGGGTTTATGCAAAATAACCCTTAGTAGGGATAAGACAAAATGAAGCGATAGATAGGCAATCTCAAATAATTAGAGGTGGTATAAAACTGATAAGGAAGTTGCCTAATCATGAACGAACATTATAAATAAGGCCTAAATAATAGGCAAATGAGAAAGGAAACCTAGAAAGATTCTAGGCTAGATTTGGCTAAAAAATACTTGTGCCACCTTGTACAGCCAATCAAGAAAGCCCAGAAGGGGTACAAACTATTATAAATACCAAGAAAAGCATAAGTCTAAGGTATGCTGGGAGACCCGAACATAAATATCATGACATTTGATATAATGTAGGGGGTTAAAGTGTAATATATTACTATTAGTTATGGGGTTAAATTATAATTAATGAACTATGAGAAGTAAGATATGAAATGTATTAATGATTTCTGGGCGTTGAATTAATAGATGAAAAGTGTATTGGATGTAATTTAATGTGAATCAGAAAAATTAAGTGTTAATTGTATGAATTAATGGAACAAGGGAGGGATTCAGTGTAATAAGGTGGAGTTGGGTGACTCATGGGACACCCTGCTCATGTAGAGCCTTCCAGCCAAAGGGTTGCAGCTACTAGGCTTCTAGAGGACTTTCCTTGCCTTGTACCGGTTCATTTGTTGGGGGTTTGGGGTGGTGGGTTTAGGAAGAAAACTTAAATCTTTGGTTCCGAAAATGGCATCAAGTGGGAAGAATTCCTTGTTTTTTTGAAGCAAATTAAACCGTTTCTTCTTTTTATCTTTCATAGTTTTTGGTTAAATCCAAGTTCTTGATTTGTTGGTATTGAGTTGAAGAACTAGGAACCCCAGGTTCTTCATGCTCCGAGGATTTGGTGAATTCGAAGAAACGGGTCGCATTGAAGGTAAATCGTTTCTTTAAGTTAATATTTTTTTAAGCTTTTAAATGGTTAAGGGTAGTTTGTTAGATGGTTGGAGAGGTTGGTTTGAAGAAAAATGGTGGTAGGAGGTGATGGAACCAAGTTTAATGGCTTTTGTTCACAGTTGTAACGGTACAAAGTTGTGTTGTACTGGTACAACAGTATTTTGTTTAAGTTAGAATCGATACAAAGACATTCTACCTTGGAACGAACCGGTACAACAAAGTTGTACTGATACATCGCTGAATTGGTAGGAGCTGTACTGATACAACTAGTTCGATTTCTTATTTTTGCTATGACGCTCTTAATCTTTCTTCCGACCATTCTTAAAACTTCATGGGGGTATTCAATGGTTTTCAAATCAACTCCTCTTAAATGTATATGCTTACAACTACATAGTTTATGAATTGAATCCAAACTTGATTAATTTGAGATGGGTAATTATCAAATGAAGTTTAAGTGGTCATGTTACATTAATTTGGGAGGGGATTGATAATGTATCAACCCAAGCATGATTGAGCATTTATACATGTGCATATATAATATAATGCATGTACAAAGGATATTTATATGTGATTTGTAATGATATGTGGTAGGAATGGAGGTGACAACGCCAACGTCAGATACGCCTAAAGTCTTGTTTGGGGACTAGTTTTGAATTATAGTTGGACTTAAGGTGAGTGTACTATTTTATGTAGATGATAATGTAAAGAGTATGCCAATTCATTATTAAAGAATGATTTTGTGGATTATTGACTTGTGATAATGTATGTGTTGTGCTAAATAGCCTTGATGGCAGATGAATAGCATTTGTGGTATATATGACTTACAAGGCAAATGTATGGCCTAAGTGGCGAAGGTAGCTTTAGTGATAGTTATATAGCCTTGGTGGCGGATAAAGCTTTAAAGGCAAGAATATAGCCTTTGGGACAGATTGGGCCTTAGTGGCTGATAAATATGTTTAATAAAATTTGATGGCTTCTATGGTGGTGATCTATTTATTATGTTGTGATGCTAATGATTTACGGTATATATTCTCGCCGTTGTTTATTATATGAATGTGTATATACACTGAGCATGTTGTTCTCACCCCCCTTAGTTTGTATTTTCAGGTAATCAGGTCAAGAGGGATGTCCACTACTAAGTTTAGATGGTTGGGGAAAAGAAGTGTGCTTCTTGTTGTACAATTTTGTGTATGTTAAGTCATGTAAATATGTAAATTTTTTTTCTATAAGTCGAAATTATGTACTTTGGTGAATTGTATAAATGAAGGTTATGTTCGTGTGTGTTGAATTATAAATTATTATATGGATGTTCTTGGACTTGCTATATGGGTTTATTAAATATTATGTATAGGTTATTAGGAATATTAGTTGATGAGTGGGGTCCACTCTATTGTAGTAGGTAATGCACATTATTTTTGGGTTAGGGTGTGACATTTTTGGTATCAGAGTCAAGGTTATGTAGACCTGCGAGTCTAGTTCACTAGTGGACAAGTTAGGGTGTCAGGGTATTGTTGGGGTGAGTCAAACATTAAGATGCTAATGTTATATTTATGTATGTCTATTTATGTTAATTTGTAGTTGTAGAGCAAAGTGATTAATGGATCCACCAGTGGATCAGGAACAAGTTGAGGGAGAGGGTTCTCATGTTCTCGCCATGGCTAAGGGAGGTGAGAGACAACAACAAGAAGGTATAGAGAGTGACCAGAATTAACTTGATATGGTTTAGAGGGCATATGATTTGGTAGTGCAAATGGCAATAACAACAAATGGATTTATTAAGTTGCAAAAAGAAATTCAATCAATCGCCCAGGTAGCGCCACCAATACCTTTTTGGGGAGGCACAAAGTACAGTACAAGAGAGGTTTATAAAATTGTATCCTTCAGCATTTTCTGGAACAATTAACCCACCAGAAGCAGAGGATCGGCTGAAACAGATGGAATCAATTTTTGAAGTAATGGGTATTGCCAATGAAGGAGGAAGTACGGGTTTGGTGGGAGGCTAGTAGATGATTGTTGATTGTTCCATTTGTCGGTGATGTTGTTTCGACACCAGGACGGGTTACATGGGATCAGTTTGTGAGGAAGTTCAATGCCAAGTACTTTCTTGAATCATACCGATATGTGCAAAAACAAGTCTTCATGACTTTAACCCAAGGGAAAATGTTGGTGTTTGAATATGAAAATGATTTACTACCTTGTCTCAATTTGCTTCGGCTTTTGTTCAGACTGATGAAGCAAGGTGTAAAAATTTTCAGTAGGGGTTGGATTATCCTATTCGAACTCGTATTTTAGCTTTTGAATTAATAAGTTATACTACCTTGGTAAATAGAGCTTTGGTTGTTGAAAAAGGATGTATCAAAGTCAACTGATTGACGTGAACAGTTTAAGAAGGGAAGGTTTGACACTAGATCAGTTATGGGATCTCAGTTTGAGGGGCAAACATCAACGTTTAAGAAACAGGAGCCTCAATCTTTTCAGACTTGAGGTGTAGGGTATGGTAGGGCATCTACTAGTTCGCGGGGTCAGAGTTTTCCAAGATTCTCACAGCGGTAGCAGAGTAGAGTGCCAACGGGTAGTCGAGCGACAAATATTGTTTGTTATAGGTTGGAGTTGGAGGACATATAGCTAGAGATTGTGGGTTGATGCCGTCGGGTGAGTGTCGTCGGTGTTATAAATGTGGGTAGGTGTGGCATGTGATACGAGATTGCCCGAGTGGGTTAGCTATGTCCTCATTGGTTGGTAGTGTGACCTCGGGTGGTAGGGGTTCATTAGGGAGTGCCTAAAAAGGAGGAAGGGGATCTGCTAGCACCTCTAAATCTTAAGGGCGAGTTTTTGTAATGATGTAGTAGAATGCTGGTGCTTATCCTAATGTGATGAAATGTATGATTTTTATTTTTGGTAGAGATGCACGTATTCTCATTGAACCTGGTTTTACTCATTCATTCGTTGCATCTGCATTTAGCATGCATTAGGATCAACCCTCTATCCTATTAGACTGTTGTCTGGCTATTTCCAATGCCAATGGTTGAGGTGATGTTTGCAGATACAGTTTATAGGAAGTGTGTGGTAAGAATGGGTGCTCGGGAATTATTGGTAGATTTGATTCCTCTTGATATTACTCATACTTGCTTGATATCTGAAATTAAAGGTAGAAAATTTCTTAGGAAATGTTATCAGGGATATCTGGCATATGTGAGAGATACCAGTAAGGATGAGGTAAAAATATCTGATTTACAAGTGGTCTGTGAGCATTTGGAAATCAGGATGAGTTACTGAATTTGCCACCAGACAAGGAGGTTGAGTTTGTTATTGAGCCTGTATCAGGGACTACATCCATTGCTCCATATTGGATGGCTCTTGCCAAATTAAAAGGATTGAAAGAGCAATTGCATGATTTATTAAGTCGGGTTTTCATTCAGCCTAGTGTTTCTCCATGGGAGGGCTATAGTTCTATTTTTGAAGAAGAAAGATGGAACCATGTAGTTATGTATTTATTATCGGCAACTCAACAAGGTAAAAATTTGGAACAAGTATCCTTTACCTCTGGATATCATCGGTTGAGGGTGAGAATAAGTGATGTGTTGAAGACAACTTTCCGCACCAGATATAGGCACTACGAGTTTTTGATTATGCCTTTTGAGTTAATGAATGCTCCAGTAGCCTTTATGGATTTAATGAACAAGGTATTTCAACTCTACCTAGATTCTTTTATGATTTTATTTATTGATGACATTTTGGTGTATTCTCGTAACAAGGAGGAGCATGAACAATATTTGCGAATTGTGTTACAAACTTTGCGAGAAAAGCAGCTATTTGCAAAATTCAACAAATGTGAGTTCTGGATGGAAAATGTGGTCTTTCTAGGACATGTGATTTCAGTAAATGATATTCGGGTGGATCCTATGAAGGTTGAAGCTATAGTGAAATGGGAACAACTGGGGAGTGTATCTGAGATCAAGAGTTTCTTAGGAATAGCAGGCTACTGCCACAGATTTATTTAGGATTTCTCATCAATTCCTATTTCATTGACTCGACTGACAAAGAAGGATGTGAAATTTGAGTGTGACGATAAACATGAGCAGAGTTTCCAGGAGTTAAAGACTAGATTGATTTCAGCTTCAGTGTTAACTATTCCTTCAGGAAGTGGTGGCTTTGTGATTTATAGCGATGCTTCACATCAGGGTTTGGGCCGCATGTTAATGTAGCATGGGAAGGTGATTGATTATGCTTCTAGACAATTGAATATTCATGAGCATAATTATCCTATCCATGATTTGGAACTTTTTGCAATTTTTTTTGCCTTGACATTATGGAGGCACTATCTATATGTTGAGACTTGTGAAATTTACATAGATCGTCAAAGTTTGAAGTACATGATCACTAAAAAAGAACTGAATTTGAGGCAGAGACGGTGGATGAAGTTGATTAAGGACTATGACTGCACCATTCATTACCATCCAGGGAAGCCAAATATAGTGCCAGGTGCTTTAAGTCATAAGTCATTGGGGTTGCTAACTTGTGTTCAATGCGCTTGTGTTAATACTTTTGTTGAGATGAGATCTTTGGGGGTGGAGCTAGCCTTGATTGAAGATGATGCATTGATAGCTCAATTCAAGGTAAGGCCGGTGTTGGTAGATCACATACAGAATACACAAACTCAAGATTCTCATTTGTTTAAGATTATAAGGGAGGTTAGATAGGGACTTCAGAATATTTTTTATTGCAAGGAAATGATAAGTTAATGTTTGCTTCTCGCATTTGTGTACCAAATGACCCGGTGTTGAAGCAAGAGATTCTAGAGGAGGCACACAGTTCGGCTTATGCTATGCACCCCAGTAGCACTAATCTATACTGAGATTTTCGGGAATGCTATTGGTGGATAGGAATGAAGCGAGGAATTACTGAATTTGTGGCTAAAATTTTGGTGTGTCCGCAATTGAAGGTTGAACATCAACGATCTATGGGGTTTCTACAAGCACTCCTATTCTAGAATGAAAATGGGAACACATAACGATGAATTTTGTGATAGGCCTTCCCCGTACTTCTAAAGGCCATGACTCTGTTTGGGTGATTGTTGTTCGCTTGACAAAGTTTGCTCAATTTCTAGCTGTCAAAACAAATTTCTCATTGGACATATATGCGAAATTTTATGTCGATGAGATTGTGTAAAAACCCGGGTAAATTTTTAACTTTTTACGATGAAGGGCAAAATGGTAATTTACCATTACGGGTTAAAAACCTGAATTTTTTTAGAGCTCGGATGACGAAACGGACCTCACCATTGAATTCGTCTCGCGAAATCTAGTTACCACGTCAATTTTCGTCGAATTCCGAGATAGTCGGATTTTTCGCGTTTTACGAGACGAGCGGACCCTGGATGACCCTGTACACGAAATTTTTATAAAATTTCCAAGTTTGGGGAAATATTAGAGACAAGTTAAAATAAAAATATTTTGAACTCGAACCGGAGCGAAATTTAATCGTTTCGGGATTAAAACGAACCCGGAATTAAAAGGGACGTGTGGCCAATTGTGGGCCAAGTATTCTAAAAATATAAATAGGGGGAAAATCTAATTTTTCCCACATATTTGCTCATTGCTCAGCCGATAGAAAGGAGAGAGAGAGTGAGGGTTCTCCAAAACTTATCTCTATGATCTACTCCATTTTAGAGCTCGAATCCACTTGGGCCAAGAACAAGAGTTGCTCTACGCGTCGAGGGCTACGCGTGGGTACCAAAAACGACGGCTTTCACCGAACGTTGGGAGGCCGAAAATTTGGAAGTGAATGATTCAAGCTTGCTTTGAGTTCTAGGAGCTTCCCACGGCGATTCTACACGCTACAAGAGGTAGGGTTTTCTTCCTACTTAGGTTTATTTCCAACCTAGGAGGGTTATATGGAATGGGTAGGTGTATATATATGTATCACTTGCCTATTGTGGTTATTTGGGTGAAATGGGTATTGAGAATGGGTGGTATGATTTAAATCACATTCTCTAGTTTAATGTACCACCAATGTATTTCATGTGTGGGAAATGGGTACCAAATGTGCTAAGCAAGGTTGGTATGAAATGGGTGTATATATGTACTTGTTGGGTAAATTTCATAAAGGAACTTGAAGTGTAGAAAATGGATATGAGAAAATTGGTAAAGTGAAATTCTAAATGGAATTGACATTTAGAGGTGGTTGCTTTATAATTCTCTTGGGAGATTATGATATGTGGATATTAAGAAATGGATAGAATAAATTATATCTTGGTATAATTGTGTAGAAATCATTAGATATGATTTCTTGAGTTTGATGATAAAATTGAGTATATTATATGATTACATGTTTTGGGTGTTTTGAAGGTGTTGATTAAATGCCTTGGTGAAAATGATGTATTGATGAGTTTGCTATGTTAATTGCATGCTTATGTGATAACATGTTTGAAAATGGTTATTGGATGAAATGTTGATATATGCATGCTTGCTATATATTGACAATGTGTTAAATTATGGTATTTATATGCTTATGATATGAAGTACCATGAATATGTAGATTTATCTTGACATTGTTCATATGACACTCATACATATCGAACATGTGGTTAGAGTGCAATTGGTACATTACATTGCATTCTCATGGGTACATCACATTCATGGTCATAAGACATGAGTGTGTGTGTGAGTTGGCATCACATTCATGGGTAATACACATGGGTGTGGGTGGGTGCATGTGTTGTGGATCAAACACCAAATCTTGGTGATTGGTACGTGAGCTCGGGAAAGTCGGGATCTAAGATCCGACTGAGTTGCACGGTTGCATTGCATAAGGAAAACTTGTGTCGGGTAAAGCAAGTAGGGCTAGACACTCCCTCGGGTGAAAAACCCGGAACCACTTGGTTCAGCCACTTGGCCGGCGGTGAAATTCCAGAAAAGTGGCATGCCCACGGAGCCGGCGGTGCAATTCCGAAATCCGTTGCCTAGGAAGACACAAGATTTTGTTGTATAAAAACACCCATTCAATGGGTAGCCTCCAACAATGATTGAATTTTTATAAAGACATAACTTTTAATTCAAACGATCATTGGGAGGGTTTTTCCGTCAATAGACGGGTTCATACACATTGGCTTTTGCATTGTGTTGTGTGAGTCGGGGAAGACTCGGGATAAGGTGCGTGAGTGAGTTCCATCTCATATCATGGCATGACATAGCATAGCATGGTAGCTTTCTAACATTGAAGTGTATACTCTTGTTGGATTGGTTGATGCTTGTTGATTGTTGCATGTGCGCATTTCATATGCACTTAGGTTGGGGCGTAGCCTCTGTAGGAGGATATCCTATTGAGCGTGGCTCACCCTTCGTGGGACAACATTTTCAGGTGTGGGATATGCATGGGTGGAAGACCCTCATACGGGCTTCAAGGACGAAGAAAGCCGGATGTGGCTTTGTTTTGAATTTTTGTAAAACTTTTAAGGAAATTTGATATTGACATGTAAATATATGTATTGGGTTGTAATAGAACTTGTACAAACAATGTTTTATGTTAGAAACTTCATTGTATAAGTTTTGGATGATTTTGAAGTGGTTTGAAATGGATTGGAAATGAAAAATGGTTGAAATGGGTACCGGTACTGTATGGTACCGGTACTGTGTACCGGTACCCCCCTTTCCAGTGGGTTGACAGTACCGGTACCGGGTACCGGTACTGAATGGTACCGGTACTGGGTACCGGTACTCTTTTCAAAATTTTCAGATTTTCACACTGCTTCGCCCTATTTTCAATCTACGTTTTCCTTCCCTCCAATGATGTAAATGGACTATAATGGAGTATAAATCATGGTATATTGAACATTGGTTGAACCCAAATGAATAATCGAATCCGGTTAACAATTGTGAGTTAAGATCCCGGTTAAGGGGATGCTACTACCGTGGTGTTAGGTTGATTGACATCCACGGGTATTTCCGCGGGTTGACGGGTGGTCAACGGTTAATATAGGACCCCCGGAAATTAGGGCGTCACAGATTGTGAGTTTACATGGAGCACCAGTATCTATTATTACTGACAAGGACCCGAGATTTACTTCTTGATTTTGGCGAAGTTTGCAGTAAGCTTTGGATACTACATTGAAGTTTAGTACAACTTTTCACCCACAAATGGATGGATAGTCGGAGCATGTCATTCAAATTTTAGAGGATATGTTGAGATACTATGTGATGGATTCAAGGGTAGTTGGGATGATCATCTACCGTTGGTAGAATTTGCATATAATAACAACTATCAGACGAGTATTGGTATAGCATTGCATAGAGAAAGAAGAGAAAGAAAGAAGAGAGAGAATGCTAGTGTGCTAGAGTGATATGGGGGAAAGGAAGATATTAGGTCCTAAATTAGTACAAGTGACAATAGATAAAGTGAAAGTGATTCAGGAACAATTGAAAGTTGCTCAAAGTCGGTAGAAAAGCTATGTGAATAATCGAAGAAGACACTTGGAGTTTGTAGTTGGTGATTGGGAATTTCTACGAGTGTCACCTTGGAAAGGGTTATAAGGTTCGGTAAGAAATGTAAGTTGAGTCCAAGGTATATTGGACCATTTGAGGTTCTTGAGCGAGTTGGATCAGTGGCATATCAATTAGCGTTACCACCAAATTTCTCACGGTTATATGATGTATTCCATGTGTAAATGTTGAGAAAATATATACTTGATCCTTCACATGTATTAACGGTGGAGTCAATAGAGCTAAAGGAGGATTTGACCTATGTTGTTGAACCACTTGCAATTTTAGATCGTAAAGAGCTAGTTTTGTCCATGAAGGTCATTCCATTGGTTAAGGTCTTGTGGCAGAGTCATTATGTGGAGGATGCAACCTGGGAAAACGAGGAGGTTATGCAAACAAAATAACCTCATTAGTTTCAACATGGTAAGTCAATTTTGGGGATGAAATTATTTTAAGAGGAGAAGAGTTATGAGACCCGAACATGCATATCATGACATTTTATATAATGTTGGGGGTTGAAGTGTAATATGTTAATATTAGTTATGGGGTTAAATTATAATTAATGAACTGTGAGAAGTAAGATATGAAATGTATTAATTGCTTCTGGGGGTTGAATTAATAGATGGAAAATGTATTGGACGCAATTTAATGTGGGTGGAAAAATTAATTGTTAATTGTATGAATTAATGGAACAGGGGGGGGGGGGGGGGGCATTCAGTTAATAAGGTGGAGTTGGGTGAGTCATGGGACACCCGACTCATGTAGAGCCTTCAAGGCAAGAGGTTGTAGCTATAAGGCTTCCAAAGGACTTTCTTTGCCTTGTACCAATTCATTTGTTGAGGGTTTGGGGTGGTGGGTTTTGGAATAAAAATTTAATCTTTGGTTTTGAAAATGGCATCAAGTTGGAGGAATTCCTTGTTTTCTTGAAGCAAAGTAAACCCGTTCCTCTTCATATCTTTCATAGTCTTTGTTAAATCCAAGTTCTTGATTGTTGGTGTTGAGTTGAAGAACTACAAACCCTAGGTTCTTTGTGCTTAGAAGATTTGGTGAATTCGAAGAAACGGATCACATTGAAGGTAAATCGTTTGTTTGAGTTAATATGTTTTAATGCTATTAAATGTTTTAGAGTAGTTTGTTAGATGGTTGGGAGAGGTTGGTTTGAAGAAAAATTGTGGTAGGAGGTGATGGAATCGAGTTTAATGGCCTCTGTTTAGAGTTGTACCAATACAACGATATTTTGTTTAAGTTAGCACTAGTACAAAGGTGTTTGTACCGATACAAGGCATTCTGCCTTAGAATGAATCGGTACAATTTTGTTATAAAATTATACCGATACATCGCTGAACTGGTAGGAGTTGTACCGTTACAACCAGTCTGATTTCCTATTTTTGTTGTGATGCTATTAATACTTCGTCCGACGATTCTTAAAACTTCCTAGGGTATTCAATGGAGTTCAAATAAAATCCTCTGAAATGTATATGCTTCTAACCACATGGTTTATGGATTGAATCCGAACTTGGTTAATTTGAGATGGGTAAATATCAAGTGAAGTTTAACTGATCATTTTACATTAATTTGGGAGGGGATTGATAATGTATCAACTCGAGCATGATTGAGCATTTATACATGTCCATGTATAATACAATGCATATACAAAGGATATTTAGATGTGATTTTTGATGATATGGGGTAGGAACGAAGGCAACGACGCCAACGTCATATGTGCCTAAAGTCTCGTTTGGGGACTAGTTTTGAATTACAGTTGGACTTAAGGTGAGTGTGGTATTTATATAGTTGATAAATGGAAAAAGTATGCCAATTCATTATTAAAGAATAATTTTGTGGATTATTGACTTGTGATAGTGTCTATGTTGTTCTAAATAGCCTTAATGACAGATGAATAGCATTTGTGGCAAATATGACTTACAAGGAAAATCTATGGCCTAAGTGGCGAAGGTAGCCTTAGTGGCAGTTATGTAGCCACTGTGGCAGATAAAGCTTTAAAGGCTAGAATATAGCCATTGTGATGGATTGGGCCTTAGTGGCGGATAAATATGTTTAATCAAATTTGGTGGCTTCTACGGTGGCGATCTATTTATTAGGTTGTAATGATATTGATTTATGGTGTATATTCTCATCATCATTTATTATATGAATGTGTACATTCATTGAGCGTGTTGTGCTCACCTCCCTATATTTTGTATTTTCAGGTAATCAAGTCAAGAGAGATTTCCATTGTTGAGTCTAGATGGTTGGGGAAAAGAATTGTGGGTTTTGTTGATGTAAATATGTAAAAACCAATTTCTCTAAGTCAAAATTACATACTTTGGTGAATTGTGTAAATAAAGGTTATGTTCCTATGTGTTGAATTATAAATTATTATGTGGATGCACTTGGTCAGTACCTATATTGTTTTATTAAATATTATGCATAGGTTATTAGGAATGTTGTTTGATGAGTGGGGTCCAGCATACTAGAGTAGGCAATACACACTATTTTTGGGTTAGGGTGTGACATATGCACTCCTTTTCTTGTAAATTTGCTTGCTTATTCTCAGAGTTCTTACTGACTTAAGAATCGAAGTGCCTCCAACTGGTAAAGCTGTAACGCCCCAAATACCACCCTGGACGGCATTACATTCTACAACCATTCATATCATGAGAGCACTAATATAATTCATTCATAAATAAAAGTTCATTCACCATATCTAATGATTACAACATTATCCCAAAAGATCAAGCCAAAATGTGGCGATTTCATCCCAAAAGATTCAAAGTTAATCTAGCAGCGGACTAACAAAAGATTATATTTTTTTACATGATCTCAAAATAACTCTTCCATCTAATACAAAGATGGACAGTCTAAATATCCCCATCTGGATCCACATGCCCGTCACCTATACGATCTCCTTCTGAAGCATCACCTGAAAAATGGATTGTTTGTAGGGGGTGAGCACTAAGCTCTGTAGGAAAATCCTCCCAAACCCGAACAAGGTTTAGAAAACATAGAAAACGGTCGGTCTCTTTTCACAAATAACATATATAGATTTTGAGATAACACCGGGACATTTAACGGATCTCAAGTTTAAGTAAAAACAGTAATTGAATGAATAAATGCACACAATATACAATTAATACACCATTCCACCATTCACCGTTTCCACAATAACCCATATATAATTTATAATCCATTTCCACCATACACCGCTTCCACAAGTTCTCGTGGCATCCCATACTACCCCAGGACTCTTGTAGAAACTGTCTATGGTAGAATGAACAATATACTACTGTACTCATATCTCAGGTATGAAGCACGACTCCGCATGGTCACCATCGAGAATATCATGTCCCACGCAAGTACATACCAATGCTACCCCGTGAGCAATAGTGGTTTAGTCTTACCAAAGCACTAATCCCACTATGAGTGGTAGGAAAAGTTCTTACCAAAGAAGACGTCTACCCACTCCATGATACCTAGTCAATAGTAACCCATGTTCATATCGAGCAACCATACAAGAGATACGATACCAACTACTTTCTCAATTAACAAGCAAGTTCCACAATTTAGTTTTCTGTGGTATGAGCATCCTTTCAAGGAACTTCTCACCCATGTTCATCCAGACAACATTCCATAATTCCAATACCAACACGTATTACACATATCCAACAATTCCCCCAAATCCACAACTTTCGCAAGTGATATTTCCCATAAAACATATTTAAGAAAAAGTACATGAGATCATCAAAAGTATCATTTTATTGTTCAATACAAATCGCTAGAGTTTTGAAATCAAGAACAAATGAAAGATCAAGCTTTGGAACTCAAGAACAAAGGACAAATCAATTCTTGAATCCCTAACAACAAATATCAAGCTTGAAATCAAGAAAAAAGGGTAAATCAAGTCTTGAATCCATAACAACAAATATCAAGCTTGGAATCAAGAATAAAGGAACAATTAAGTATTGAAATCGACAACAACGAATATCAAGATTGAAATCAATAACCAAGGATAAATCAAGAGAAAACCCACTTCCCTTGAAGAACTAGGGCATACGAGAGGTTTAGTGATTACCCAACCATCACATAGTTTAATACAAGGTAATAATTGCAAGAATAACAAGAAATGATGAATTCATAGCAAGTATATATGATTGAGAGTCAAGAGAATGCATATATATAGTAGCCCTAATCTCAATGTAAGAGAATGGAAGAAAACCCCTACCTTATGCTCTTGAAGAAACCTAGGGTTTGAATCTTGAATCACCTTGTGAACCCTTTGTCTTTCCTTTTAATCTTGAGTTTTATCTTTCTCTCTTTCTCTCTAAGGGTTTCTAGGAGGGTTAGGGTAAGAGGGAGATGAAGAAATGGGGCAAATGGGATGTGGGATGGGTTCTTATAACACAAAATCCCGACTTTTAACTGTTTAGAGGCGTCAGAAGGATGGTACCGGTACCCAGAACCTTCTGGAGTCGCAGTACCGGTACTCGGTACCGGTACTGAATGGTACCGGTACCCGGTACCGGTACCCATTGTCTGCTGCAACTTCCAGAGCAGTTTTGACCCATTTAGAGGTCGAATTGGAAAATTTCCAAGAGATACACTTTTGTAGCCCTAGATGTCTAATATCTACTGTCAAAATTTCAGATCAATTGGATGTAAGGATAAAAAGTTATGGCCAAAATACTAGAAGGTGTCTCAACTCATTTTTACCCAAAAATTTCTCTAAGTGTGTTTTCACTCCGGAATACTTCCTAACTTCCAATACACCTCATATTACCTCTCCCAAGGTTGTTCGACCTTCCGAATTCAATGGAGACCTTATTTTGACCTAGAAATATTCAGAAACTTCCATAGTCCCTTTCCTCAAGTTTACACACCTTCGAAACTTAAACTTCCCAATCAATTTGTATTTCTAGTTTTTGTTTTTATTACTACCGTCACTACACCTATCTAAATTTTTACATCAATTATTTACTATATATCTATATATATATATAAGAGAACATGTGGGGTGTTACAAAAGCCATGGTCTTTGGCAGTTTGATCCTTGGTGCAAGGAAGAGGTTTCTTTGTTCAAAAGCATACTATTCACATTCCCCATCACTACCTGTTCGACATACCATATTTTTTTTCTCGTATAATTGGCATCGTCTATGGGAAACAAATAAAATTAGTCATGTCAAATCTACGGAGCAGACTAGGATCACCACACAACAACCAATAATTCAATGATTATGACCCTGAACGTAACTACAGGGTGTCCCTACCCAAGATAGTGACATAAGGGTCAATGCCGCCTAAAGCTCGAATGAAGAATGAGTGGGCCGAGAAAATGCATCTTCTAGGTGGTATATACCTCGGGATGATGACCGTCGAGACAATGTAACTAAAGTTGACGGATAGATTTCAGCTTTTATGAAACTGGTCCCCTCTTGTTTTATTTTTCCTGAAAATGCTCCTCTCTTTACTGTAAAGCCGGGGACAGTGCAGTTATTGCCCGTGTTTCATGGATTGGATGCAGAAAATCCGTATCTGCATATCAAAGACTTCGAAGAAGTGTGTGGAACATTTCAAGACAATTCTGAATTGACAAAAATGAAATTGTTTTCTTTCTCTTTGAGGGATAAAGCCAAACAATGGTTACATTCTTTAAAATCTCTTTCAATCCCTAATTGGCAGGCTCTACAGAATGAATTTTTCAGAAAATTCTTTCCTCTGCACCGCACTAATACACTCAAAAGACAAATCATGAATTTTTCGGTCAAAGAAGAGGAAACTTTTTATCAAAGCTGGGAGAGATTCAAAGATCTTCTCCAATCTTGTCCACACCATGCTTTTGAAAATTGGACTTTGGCAGGTTTTTTCTATGATTCCTTGCCCACTAGGTTACGACAGTTTGTCGAAATGATGGCTCAAGGAGAGTTCATGGGAAAAAGTCCGGAGGAGGCATTCATTTTTTTGATACCATATCTGACAGTTCTCAAATGTGGGACTCAGCATCTCCTACCACTGTAGAAGCCAAACCACCTACTTTCCAAGGGGGTAAGTATGTCTTGAGAGAAGATGATGATCTTAGAGCAAAAATGTCCACTTTGTCTCGAAAGCTTGAAGCTTTAGAGATGAAAAAGGTCCATCAAGTTGATGTTGTCCCTCCCACAGAACAAGTGTGTGGGATTTGTGCGCTAACAGGGCATCCTACTGGGGAATGCCCGACCATTCCGGCATTCAAAGAAGTTTTGTTGGAACAAACAAATGCCATTTCCAATTTCAACAAGCCTTACTCCAACCTATACTCTGAAACATACAATCCAGGGTGGCGGAACCACCCAAATTTCAGTTGGAGAAACACACAACCAACCCCCATGAATCAGCAACAAGGTCCACAACAACCACCTCAAGGACCTCCACAATATCCTCATCAACAAGGGCCACCACATCCACCTCAAGTACCTCCACAATATCCTCCATATCAACCACCACACAAAAGGAGCCTTGAAGATACATTGAATCAATTCATGCAAACCCAAATGAGCTATAACAATAGTTCTACTCAGGCTTTTATTGATTTCAAGGCCCAGACCACACAATCTTTTGAGGATCTCAAAGGCCACATTCAAAAGCTGACCCAGTCCATGAGCACACATGAGAAGGGAAAATTTCCTGCCCAACCAAAGCCTCCACAAGGCCAATTTCAGGTGGGAAATCCATCAACTATGGAAACTCCACAAGACCAAGCCAAAACTGTCACCACATTGAGAAGTGGCAAAAAGATTGACAAGTCCATCAGAAACATGCTGATTCCAGACCCAAAACCAGTCTCAATTCCAGCCAACCCATTAAGTGAGCCAGAACTTGAAAAAAAAAATGACTGTGATCCCATGATTGAACAAGAACCAGAGCCATCAAGGGAAGAAGAACCCTCGTGTTCTATTCCTGCTCCTTTCCCTCATAGACTTAAGAGCATACAGAAAGCAAACAATCAGTCTGAAATTTACGAGCTTTTCAAGCAAGTAAAAATCAACATCCCACTTCTGGATGCAATCCAACAGGTTCCAGCTTATGCCAAGTTTCTAAAAGACTTGTGCACAGTCAAAAGAAGCCAAAATGTTCAAAAAAGAGCCTTCCTCACAGAGCAAGCCAGTGCCCTACTTCAACACAAAATCCCTTCAAAGTGCGAAGATCCAGGGTGTCCCACTGTGTCATGTGTCATTGGAAATTTCAAAATTGAGCAAGCATTGTTAGACCTTGGAGCTAGTGTCAGCTTGCTTCCTTTCTCTGTCTACCAGCAGTTGGGTTTAGGTGAACTGAAACCCACTTGCACCACACTCCAATTGGCAGATAGATCTGTAAAAATTCCTAGGGGTATTGTTGAAGATGTACTTGTCCAAGTGGATAATTTTGTCTTCCCTGTAGACTTCATTGTTCTAGATACTCATCCAGAAGTTCATTCAGAAACTCCAATTCCTGTCATTCTTGGTCGACCTTTTCTAGCAACCTCCAATGCACTAATCAATTGTAGGAATGGTATTATGAAATTGACTTTTGGGGATATGACTCTCGAAATGAACGTCTTTGACATTGCAAAACACCCAAGAGAGTACGAGGAGGTAGGAGAAATAAATTCCATTGAGTCATTGATACAAACACATCTGAATGACTCATTCTGTGAGGATCTTAGTGAATCAACTTTGTCAAAATCTGACTCATCTGACTCTCTGGAACAAAACTCCATTGAGTGTCCTACCTTCAATGTGGGGACATGGGCTCCTAAATTTGAAGAAATTTTATCAAGTGGTACAAAACCACTATCTTCAAGTGACAGGCCACCAAAGCCTGAACTGAAACCGCTCCCATCTGATCTCAAGTATGCATTTTTAGGTGAGGATAAATCTTACCCAGTGGTAATTTCTTCAAAAATCACAGACTTGCAAGAAGCTCAATTAATTGAAGTTCTTAAAAGTCACAAAAGCACCATTGGGTGGACCATCGCTGATTTGAAAGGTATAAGCCCGTTAATTTGTAATCATGCCATATACCTTGAAGAGGACTCAAAACCCTCTCGTCAAATGCAGCGACGATTGAATCCTCACATGAAAGAGGTTGTGAGACTGGAAGTGCTCAAACTCCTGGATGCAGGGATAATTTTTCCTATCTCCGATAGCAAATGGGTTAGTCCAACCCAAGTTGTACCAAAGAAATCTGGAGTCACAGTAGTAAAAAATGATGCAAATGAACTCGTGCCAACACGAGTCGTCACAGGATGGCGAATGTGCATTGACTATCGAAAACTCAATCTGGTGACTAGAAAAGACCATTTTCCTCTTCCCTTCCTTGACCAAGTCCTCGAGAGAATAGCAGGCCATGAATTTTACTGTTTCCTGGATGGGTATTCCGGATACAATCAAATTGAGATAGCTCTGAATGACCAAGAAAAGACCACATTCACATGTCCATTTGGCACCTTTGCATTCAAAAGGATGCCATTCGGACTTTGTAACGCTCCTGCAACATTTCAAAGATGTATGCTGAGCTTGTTCAGTGACATGGTCGAAAATTTTTTGGAAATCTTCATGGATGATTTCTCGGTATATGGTGACTCATTTGATTTGTGTCTAGCTAACCTAGAAAAAGTTTTGATGAGATGCAAAGAGGCAAATCTGGTGCTTAACTGGGAGAAATGTCATTTCATGGTGAATCAAGACATTGTCTTGGGTCACATTATGTCGTCTGAAGGCATGAAAGTTGATAAAGCAAAAATTGATTTGATAGGAAATCTTCCTGCTCCTAGGGTTGTCAAGGATGTTCGATCATTCTTAGGTCATGCAGGATTCTACAGAAGGTTCATAAAAGACTTCAGCACCATAGCAAAACCTATGTGTCATCTTTTGAGTCAGGACGTCATTTTCGACTGGAATGAAGCGTGCCAAAAATCCTTCTCTTGTTTCATTTTTCTTGTAAAGAACATTTCTTCCTAGTGAAAAACACTCCAAAGGTCTTGAATCTTTTTCTTGAATCATCTTTCAAGTATTATTGCTTTATTTATTTTCTTGAGTTATTGTTTTCTTTTTATTAGATCTTGGTTGTGAATTAAACACCAAGAAGTTGTTGTTTTCTTTTTATTAGATCTTGGTTGTGAATTAAACACCAAGAAGTTATTGTTTTCTTTTATGTTTTTATTATATCTTGGTTGTGGATTAAACACCAAGAAGTTGTTGTTTTCTTTTATGTATTATCATCTCTTGGTTGTGGATTAAACACCAAGTATTTATTGCTTTCTTTTAATTTAAGTATTGTTTTCTTTTACTTCCATTGTTGGAGCTTCCTTCTTCCCCTTAGAGGAGTGAAACTCTTCCACTTTTCTAGAGCTTTACCAAAGCCGTGAAGGGTGGAACGTGATTCACTTGTTCTTTGTTGAAGAACGACTCCTTGTTTAGCTATTTTACTTTAAAGCATTTTACTTATAGTGCTTGAGCATTTTACTTTGTAACACCTTTTGGGGATGAGTACCATTCATCATTCTAGCTTTACCATAGCTATGAAGGGTGACACGGGAGTTAATTGAGTTATAAAGCCAAAAACTTGGCTTGATCCGAAATGTGTACACCCAAGTGCAGGCGGTCAAGTTGTAGTAATAATCTGGTTTGAGTCCAGAGTCGAATCCTCAGGGAACTATGGTTGGTGTTCTTTGAAGTAAATAGTGAGAAAGACTTGTAATTGGAAATATTATGATTTTGAAGTTGTGGGAAGTTTTGGATAGAATGTAAGATTCTTTCCAATGGGTATTTTGCTAGACAAAATATAAGATGATTAAATGTAACAAACACTCTTTGGTTCAGGAATCAGAATATGTAGTTGATTGTCCGGTGCATTATGTTTGTGCTTTATAACTCAATTAACTCCCGTGTCAACGGCAAATTAATCGGAAGATAGGAATGAAGTGCAATAATGGTGGACATTGAAAGTTTGTCATGAAGAGTTAGTTAGGGTACTTGCCTTGAATCAATGGATCTTTCCATGTAGGAGTCATCCATTTATCATAGAAAGATCCGTTGATTATACAAAGTACCTTTACTTTGCTAGGTGCATTCAATCACCCAAAAATCAAGTGGAGTATAGAACATTTAAGCATAAAGGTGATACACAAACATAATGTCCGGATTAATCTTTTACATATCTATCATCCCTTCCCAAAGAGTGAATGAGGACTACTCACCCTTCATAGCTATGGTAAAGCTAGAATGATGAATGGTACTCATCCCCAAAAGGTGTTACAAAGTAAAATGCTCAAGCAGTAGAAGTGAAATGCTTTAAAGTAAAATAGCTAAACAAGGAGCTGATCTTCGACAAAGAATGAGTGAATCACGTTCCACCCTTCACGGCTTTGGTAAAGCTCTAGAAAAGTGGAAGAGTTTCACTCCTCTAAGGGGAAGAAGGAAGCTCCAACAATGGAAGTAAAAGAAAACAATACTTAAATTAAAAGAAAGCAATAAATACTTGGTGTTTAATCCACAACCAAGAGATGATAATACATAAAAGAAAACAACAACTTCTTGGTGTTTAATCCACAACCAAGATATAATAAAAACATAAAAGAAAACAATAACTTCTTGGTGTTTAATTCACAACCAAGATCTAATAAAAAGAAAACAACAACTTCTTGGTGTTTAATTCACAACCAAGATCTAATAAAAAGAAAACAATAACTCAAGAAAATAAATAAAGCAATAATACTTGAAAGATGATTCAAGAAAAAGATTCAAGACCTTTGGAGTGTTTTCCACTAGGAAGAAATGTTCTTTACAAGAAAAATGAAACAAGAGAAGGATGCCCATTACAAGCCCTCAAGGGGGGTATTTATAGGCATCCAAATTACAAATATCCTAAAATATATTTAAATATCTTAAAAGATATTTAAATACAAATATCCTAAAATATATTTAATTACAAATATCCTAAAAGATATTTATCCTAAAATATATTTAATTACAAATATCCTAAAATATATTTAAATATCTTAAAAGATATTTAAATACAAATATCCTAAAATATATTTATTTACAAATATCAAGAAGATCTTGATTTACACTTTGATCTCCCTTTGTTTTGAGCTTTAATAATTTACACCCTATGCTTTGATAAGTTGCTCTCCATGCTTTGATAATTGGCTCCCGTCGTTTTGACGCATAAAAACCTGAAAAGAACAACATTCAATGCATTATCCTTAATTCACACATTAACCCTAATTAGATTTATTTTGACTAGTTTAACTTTATTTAATTACACAATTGACCTTTTAATTTAATTACATTTTGCATTAATTAGGGTTAATCACTGTGACACCAAACTTAGGAGGTCAAAAGGAGAATGAAAAGATTACACAGGAGAACGAGGTGCTGGTTGTATTAATCTATTGCTTTAAGAATGATTTTTACTTCTTATTGAACTTTACCATTTTGTACCGTAAACTTGAGATCTGATTAGCTATCATTATTGTACTTCAAATTATTATATGTTATTTTACAAACTAAGACTTAACTGTTTTATTGTTTTGAAACCTTGTTTAAAACCCGAGAAAAATTTGAAATTTTTAATAAGAAAGGGTAAAATGGTAATTAGGAGTTACGGTACAGGATGAAAACCTAAAATTTTATAGAACTTGGATGATGAAATGGACATCACCGTTGGATTCGTCTCGCGTAATCTAGTAACCCAGTAAATTTTCATCGAATTCCGAAATAGTCAAATTTTTTGCGGTTTACAATGAGATCGGGCGTTGCGTTACTAAAATAAACGCGATTGAGTTTTAATTGCAAAACACGAAAAATAATTTAAAGTTAGTTCAAATAAAATATGTTGAACTTAACACGGAACGAGATTTAATTGATTCGGAAAAAAATCGGATCAGAAAAAGATGGGATGCGTGATGCAATGTAGGCCAAGTATCCAAGGAGTATAAATAGGGGAGAAAAATCAGATTTTTCTCCCCATTACCCAATTGATTTTTGGATAGAGAGAGAAAGAGAGAAAGAAGAGAGAGAAACTCTCCCCCATCTCCACCTTCTCCTTGCGATCTAGGGCCAACCGTTCGTTGGATTGTTTCGGGTCAAGAACAAAAGTTGTTCTACACGACGAGAGCTACGACTACGTACAAAAAAGTTGCGGATTTCGCTAAGGTCTCAAAATCAAGGTTTAAAGCTTGAGTTGAGTTTTTTGGAGCTTTCTCTACGTGTATTGCGCTTCAAGAGGTAGGGTTCCTTTCCTATCTAGGTTTATTTCTAACTTAGGGTTGAAATATGAAATGAGTAGGGTGTTAGAGATGTAATCTCATTTATGACACATACCTATTGTGGTTGAAATGTGATGAATTGGACATGTTATTTGTTTACATGAGTTTGTGCCTTTTGGGTGTTTGATAAAATGCCTTGAATGGAATGAACATGTTATTTGAATGAAATTGATATCACATGCTTTGATGATGTAAATTGTAATTATATGCTTAGGATATAATTAACAATTGGGAATGTTGGTTGAGATGAAATATTGTTTATAATGTGCTCAAGACATAGTGAATATGACATGGAATTTGCAATTGTATATTACATTTGCATATGCACGAGAAGCTTCACATCGTGGGCATGTGACATGAGTGTGGGTGTGTGCATGGTTTTAATCAAACACTATTCTTGGTGGATAATGCGTGAGCTCGGGAAGGTTGGACCAAGGTCCGGCTGAGTCGCACGGGTTGCATTGAAAATAAGGGTCGGGGTTAGCAAGAAGGGCTAGATTATCACTCGGATGCAAGACCCGGTGATTTGGATACGCACTCCTTTGGTATTGAGTCCATAAATTTTGTCGGCGTATGAGAAGCCGTTGGTGGAAGTTCATAGATGCTGTATCGGTTGGGTGCCCGTTGATTAAATACCCACCCCAAGAAAGACCAGGAATTTATAAATGGTCATTGGATATGTAACATCAATGGCGGGGGCTTGGAATGCCCGGATACATAAGCATGGTATTGCATGTGTTGTGCGAGCTAGTGGAGGGCTCAGGTTACATTGCATGTGTGAGTCTCACCTCATAACATGGCATGATATTGTGGCATTCATTATTGAATTGTATATTCTTGGATGGATGCTTTTTTAATTTGTTGAATTGCATGTGAACATTTCATTTGTATCTGGGTTGGGAAGTAGCCTCTTTGGGAAATACCCTATTGAGCGAGACTCACCCTTTATAGGGACAACATTTCAAGTGCGGGACAAGTGCCGGTGGACGGCCCTCACATGGGACCTTGTTGAGAAGAAGCCGAAATGTGGCTTTAAGCTTTCATTTTGTAAAACAATGGTGTAAATTATTTTGGACTTGTAATATTGTTTAAAGGGTTGTGCAATGAACCTTTATGGACTATATCTTGAATATAATTTGATGTTATATGAGTTTGGGTGAATGTTGTATGAGATTGGATAAGTTGAAAGTTGAAAATGGAAAGAATTTGAGAAATTCTAGGCCCAGGTACCAGTACCAAAGTGACTAGGTATCGGTACCATGCTGTCGAATGACCCAGGTACCGGTACCTAGACTTATGAGTACCAGTACCTAAATTCCAGTGGGCTCAGGTACCAATACCACAACATATAGGTACCAGTACCTACCTATATAGTTAAATATAGTTTTCTATGTGTTTTCTAGGTGTTTTTGAAGTATCACATATGTGTTTTCTTTCGAACTCAACCATAATGCACCTTGAATGTGTAATTTGGGCAATTGGATTGGATCCACATTTTATATCTTGATATGCATAGTGGAGATGAAATAAGTACCCGTGTGAGCTTTTGTGTCAATCCTTGTTAGAGGGAACTTACATTTACTCAAAGGAATAATTTTTCAAATTCAAAATCTGTTCAATAATCTCATTATGCTTGCTTTGGTTAGAGTGCATGTAGATAGTTGATTGACTTTGTCTTAAAATTCCAATATGCCTCCCCATGCTTATCTAGAGATGATCTTAGGCCATCTATGAATTTCTTTAAGCCTTAGCCATTTACTTGTGAAAAATTTATCCCTAGTGTCGTGATTGAGCCTTAATTGAAAATTCGTTTCCATGCCACATGATTGACTAAGCTAGTGCAAAATTATTAAAATTACCACTCCTTGGTTGTTCCAAGACTGACTATGATTGATCATGAATAAAAGGAAATGTGGTGAGGAAACCCAAAAAGAGATAAATGGTCCTGAATTCAAATCTGGAATGAAAAGAAGAGAAAAAATCCAAGAAAAATGAGAAAAAAGGGGGTTGAAAAAGAAATGAAAAGAAAAAAAAGGAAAAGAAAAATGTTGAGGAAAGAAGAAGAAAAAGAAACAAAAAGTGAAGAGAAAGGGTAAGGCTGAAATGGCGTTGATGTCTGGTTCGAGCCCATAAAGGGGTTTGTGCTTCCCGTGTGTAGGGAGTTCTGCCAAAAGTTAGGGGTGGTAGATGAGGATATAGTTTTGTTGAAAATCAATGTGAGAGGGAAGGTGATGGAGATCACCCCGGGAGTCATTGTGGATGCATTGCATTACCAGAGACCTCCTCCCAGCACCACGATCTATCCTCACAGCACCCAGGGGAGGAAATCACTTTTAGGAATATGCAAGCTTGATGTATGAGGGCCCGACGCAGTTTAAGGGAAAAATCCAAGTTGGGGCACTCAAGCACTCTTACGGGGTAATGAACAAGGTGCTCCATTACAATTTGCTACCTTGGGGTGAGGAGTAAACTCTAGGGGTGGAGAAGCTAGCCCTTCTCCATGCTTTCATGACGGGCAAGAGGATGGATATCACCTTCATGATTTGGGACGTGATGAAGGAGTACGCCCAGGCTAATAAGCTGAAGGCGAATCTCCCTTACGCTAACCTTGCCATGAAGATCTATTGCCACAACAAAGTAAAGGCTAACCCCACCGATGTGACCCTCCTGCCAGAGTTTGGAGCTATAGGAAAGTCTAGCAGTATGTAGAGGTCGACCATGATAGGAGGGTCTGCCCAGAGGGAAGAGATGGCGAGGCCACCGAGAGCCGAGCCACCTACAGCGGGACCTTCCACCTCCGTGCCACCCACTGCTACCCCACCTCGGACGGTCTCCCAGCGCCTTAATGTGATAGAGGGACGCTTGGACGACTTCTACGGGACTATGCAGCTATTGACGCTGATGGTCAATAGGTTCTTTGAGAGGACTTTCACAGGAGAGCCTCTCCCCGAGGTGCCACCACCCTCCACCTCTGGGCCATCCACTTTTGCCCCCATGGGCTCTACTGTTTTAGAGGTGGAGGAGTCCGATGATGAGGAGAACGATGACGAGGAGGGTGACGATGATGAGGGGGATGATGATGAGTCTGGAGATGATGTAGAGAAGGATCAACAACATGCACGGGTACTTCCGCGGGTTAATGGAGGATCAACGGGTCAATAAAGGACTCCAAGTTTTAGGTGCGTCACATGGGTTTGAGAAGGTTTTTCCTACTGGGTTAGTGTTACTCACCCTACCACATTAACATTTTTTAGATCTTGACCTCGAGGAAGATTTAACCTTAGGTAAGTAGGTAGACTTTGATGTGGCAGTAGATCAAAATATAGATTTGGAAGTTGAGGCATAGAGATTGTCTTTCAAGTTTAAAATTTTGAATTCTAGTTTATTGAACACTGTTTAGGAATATTTCTTTTTTAGTTAGTCGCAAGATATTATTCTGGTTTTGGATGCAACCTTAAGGATTTATTTATGTTTGATTCGAGATTTTTGTTTAGTCAGATATTAAATGATGAATGGTTTTTATTTATTTAATTGTTACTTTTATATGTTGTCATGGTTTGATGGTTGAAAGATAGGTCATGTCTGAATATAAATTTGGGGCATGACAGTAATATAACAAAGGGAAAATTTCATTCACACCCCCTGTAGTTAACCATATCTTCAGAGACACCCCCTGTAAATTCTGAAACTACAATGCCACCCCTTGTCAGTTGTTACTGACTGACGGCATTAACAGAGATAATAAAATTACTAAAATGCCCATGCAATATTTTATATCTATAATATGTATCTATATATATTTTTCTCATATATTACATTACACATAAATAACTAACCTATGTTTAACTTTGGGTTGATATACTAACCAGACATATAAAAATAAAGCAACTAGAGTGAGTTTTTTTTTTTTTTTGGTCAAGAACTTGAGTGAGTTCAGCCACTCGATTTTTGCCTTCTGGTTCACACACAGAGAGAGTGAGAGAGAGAGAGAGAGAGAGAGAGAGAGAGAGAGAGAGGGATTGAGGGAGAGGAGATCCAATCGCTTGATTGCTTGTTCTCTGAAAGTATGTAGTCTTCTACTTGATTACAGTTCGAATCCTTGGAGTCGAAGAAGAATCCTTGGAGTCGAAAATGATCGAATGATAAGAGGCTCGATTCACTTGTGCTTCAAGAAGATCAAGTCATCATCTATCGATCAATAGGTATGAACAAACCCTAAAGTTTTTGTACGAAAAAAAACTGAATTTTACCCTATTTTTTGTACGAAAAAACACTGAAATTTACCCTAATTTTTGTTTTACGAAATCCCCTATTTTTTTGTACAGAAATCCCCTAAACACTAAAATTTTTGTTGTACGAAATCCCCTAAATTTTTTGTACGAAAAAAAACTGAATTTTACCCTACTTTTAGTATGAAAAAACACTGAAATTTACCCTATTTTTTTGTACGAAATCCCCTATTTTTTTGTAAACCCCCGCATGTTTATAATTATATAGTAAAGTATTTGTTTAGTGATTCATATATATAGATAATGATGTAAGAATAAATCATATGGATGGTAATAGTAGGAAAAGAATACTAGAGATGCATGTTGATTTTCTAAGTTAAGTTCGAAGACGTTTAAACTTGGAAAGGGTGATTAGACAAGATTCCAAATACTTTGAGGCCAAAATAAGGTCTCCATTGAATCCGGGAGGTCGAAAAACATTGGGAGAGGTGATATGACTTGTATAAGAGGTTAGAAAGGATTCCGGAGTTAAAATACGCTTTAGAGTGAAGTTGGGTAAAAAGTATCTTGGACACCTTCTAGTATTTTGGCCATATATTTTTATTCTTATGTCCAATTGATCTGAAATTTTTACAGTAGATAGTAGACATCTAGGGCTACAAAAGTGTCCCTAATGAAAAATTTTCAATTCGACCTCTAAATGGGTCAAAAATGCGCTAGAAGTTTCATCAGGCAAGTACCTTCCGGAAGGTCGACAAAAACCTTCCGGAAGGTTAGTGTAAACAGTAACGTAAACAGTAATTTTTTTTCCAGAAGGAAAAACCTTCCGGAAGGTCTATAAAACCTTCCGGAAGGTCGATGAGAAAAACCTTCCAGTGAGCAAAACCTTCCGGAAGAACGACAAAAACCTTCCGGAAGGTTAGTGTAAAAATCCAAAAATTTCTATTTCGCGAATGCCGGCTCTTCCTACACTATAAATACCCAATGTCTTCCCTTAGCCTTCATTACACACCTTAAAACCCTAGCAAACATTAGAGAGAAAGAGGGGAAGAGAAAAAAACACAAGATCCAAGGGTGAAAAACAAGGAATTCAAGGGTGATTCAAGATCCAATCTTCATCTTCTTCACACTAAACCTAGGTTTTCAAGAACATTGAGGTAGGGGTTTTCTCTCACTCTTGTTCATTGAGGCTAGGGCTATATATATATATATATGTGTGTGTGTATATGTATCTTTTGACTTAAAATCCTAGATGTATGTTAGGAAACCTTTTGATTCTTGATGTCTATGCAAATATTATCATGTTTTAAACAATGTTATGGTTGGGTAACTACTAAATCTCTTGTTTTTACTCTCAATCCTAGTTTTTGAGAAATATGGATTTTTCTCTCTATATTCCCTCAATCTTGGTTTTAAAAACTCTAGTGCTTGGTGTTGGGAATTAAAATGATATTGTGAATGATCTCTCGTATATGTTTTCTTAAATTGCTCTATCGAAATATCACTTGTCAGAATTGCGGATTTGGGGAAATTGTGATGAATTGGGGGATTTGTGGAATTGTTTGTTATTTGAGAAAATTGTTGGTATGGTATTTCTTGTATGGTGTTTGGATGAGCATGAGTGAGAGGTTCCTTGTAAGGATGCTCACCCCTTCCCAAGAGGTTCCTTGTAAGGATGCTCGGGAAGCCATGAAGTGAATTGTGAGAGGTTCCTTATAAGGATGCTCACCCCTTCCCAAGAGGTTCCTTGTAAGGATGCTTGGGAAGCCATGAAGTGAATTGTGAGAGGTTCCTTGTAAGGATGCTCACCCCCTTCCCAAGAGGTTCCTTGTAAGGATGCTTGGGAAGCCATGAAATGATTTGTGAGAGGTTCCTTGTAAGGATGCTCACCCATTCTCAAGAGGTTCCTTGTAAGGATGCTTGAGAATCAAAGATGACCTAAACGGGGGGTGGAGGTTACCCTAAAGTATGCCACCCACCGAAAGAATTGTTGGAAATTGTGAATGGAGGACTGGATTATATTTGGAAATGGTTTGATAAATGTATAGTGGTTTCTTTTAGTCATTCAATTACCGTTGTTCCTTAAACTTGAGATCTACTTGAAAATGTCCTGTTTTCTTTCAAATGTTATATATATGCTATTTGTGAAAAGTGAGACCGACCTTTTTAAATGCTTTTCAAAACCTTGTTTGAGTTTGGGAGGAATGTTGCTACGGAGCCTAGTGCTCACCCCCCTACAAACAATATTTTTCAGATTATGTGCTAGGAGAGGAGTTCAGAGCTGACGAGTCAGAGCATTGGGAGGCTTCGATGGATGGGAACATAGATCCCGAGACGGTTGTGTAGGATTATATTTCCTTACGTTTTAGACTAGAGAATGTATTTTGAGACTATGTATGGTTTATGCTTTTGTTATTCCGCTGCGAAGTTACATATAATTCTTTTGGGATGTAAATGGCCATGGTTTGGCTTATTCTTTTGGGATAATGTTAAGGATAGTATATATGGTGAATAAAATGTTTTGGATTTGATGGTTAGATAGACCCGGTGTGGTCAATGCATTATAAACGTACAGGTTGTGATTTTTGGGTGGAGCTTCCTGTACAAAGGAGACTCTGCCCAAATTTTGTTAAAATTAAGAATGTTTCTTAGTTGATGGATATATATTTAGTTGCTCTCATGACATGAATGGTTTCATAGGGTAATGCCGTCCAGGGTGGTATTTGGGGCGTTACATTTTTTGATACGAAATCCCCATTTTTTTGGTTCTTTAGCTTGCTAGGAGTCTTATTCCATTATCACTTGTCAGGTTATAGAATAATAAAAGAGCAATGAATCTTATTCCTATTTTTTGGTTCTTTAGCTTGCTAGGAATTTTATTCCATTATTACTTGTGGTTTTGTTGATCCAAAGCTATCTAATATTTTTTCTAAGTTATATATTTTTTTCCAAAGAAAGAGGTTTTAGTTGTTTGAATGCGAGATTAGATGCAATATTAAGACTGTTTTATTTGAGTATGGTTTGTTATTTTCTCAATATTATATTGAGGATTTTTTTTTGTTTAGTGAAGATGTGTTTTTTTCTTCATATATGTGACTGGTTTTTATTATTTCAAAATTCATAGATATGGTTGTAGTTTGTCATGATTTGCTCTTTGAATATGATCACAAACAGTACAATATACAGAATATTGATCCAGATAAATATTGGCATGGGGACTTGTTAAAAGATATATGTGAACTTGCATTGCCCCATATTCCATCAAGTGCAGCTCTCAATGTATACTGTGGTGTGCCTGGTTCAAATGAGAAGATGTTGGTTGAGCATGACAAAAGCTTGATGGAGATGTTTGCATTGCATGAGACTACAAAACAGATAAAAAATTTTGTTAGTGTAGAAGCAGTTGTAGATGTTGTGGTTGACTTACCCCCATTGTTACCTACTCTTCATCCACGATGGATAATGTTTTTGGGAATGATGCATCAAATATTAGGTTTGATGATGCTAGTGTCGATGTTGGGAATATGAACTCTGTACATGGCGATGCCCAGGATAGTGACAATGGTGACTTCGAAGATGATGATGTATATGGATTGATTGTAGAGGATGGTGACTATGGAGAAGAAAATGTGATCTCCAACCATGAGTATAGGGAAGAGATAGATCTTGACTATCGTGATGATGTGTTATCGGATTATGAGTCGGGGGATGATGATCTTAGTCATTCTAGCTTAGAGTCAGATGATAATGTGGACAAGAGACGAGAGAGATCAACTGCCAAAGCATTTGATATGGATAGGTATGGGGGTGAATTTCAGAGACAAGCTAATGGCATTATCAAGTTAGAGGTTGGCCACTTGTTTATGGATGTCAAACACTTTAGGGACATTTTAAAAGAGTACGCAGTTCAAGAGGGATTTAAGTTAATAAGAGACAAAAATGAGAGGACAAAGGTGACATGTCATTGTGGGAATGGTGGTTGTACTTGGAGAATTCATGCATCCCCGCTTGTAGATGGTGTTACATATAAGATTAAGACTTTGAGAGGTCCTCATACTTGTGTTAGAGATACCTTCATTGATGAGGCAACCTCCACATGGCTTGCTAAACAATTAGCAACTGAAATTAGAACTAATCCCGAAATTAAATTGCTTGGTCTACAAGAAACGATCAACACTAAATTCCACATAGAAGCCAGAATACAGCAGTGTTATAGGATTAAGAGGAAGGCACTCGAAGACGTGGAGGGAAGTCATGCGGAGGCATATGAGATGGTAAGAATGTATGGAAATGAAATCCTTCGAAGCAATCTAGGAAGTCTTGTTGCTATAGAAACTGATGCTCCAGACAGTGATGGTAGAAGACCTTTCAAGAGAATTTTTATTGCTTTTCATGCTCTCACAATTGGCTTCATACATGGTTGTAGACCATTTATTGGTCTTGATGGGTGCCACCTAAAAGGGTCATATGGTGGTGTTCTATTGGATGTTGTTGCAATGGATGGTAATAATGGGTTATTTCCTGTCGCATATGGTGTGGTAGAGAGTGAGAGAACAGACAGTTGGACTTTTTTTCTTGGCCACTTGGCAGAAATCATTAGACATGAGACACATCCACTCTGTTTTATGTTTGATCAGCAGAAGGTATATAGTTGTTTAACTCTACACTTGCTATTTTCAAAGTAGTATTCTTGTGACTGTAAAGTTGGTTTTTTTCCTGTGTTATTGTGATTGTTAAAATGCTGAAATTAGTGTAACAATCTTTTTTTTTAAAAGATGTTATAACTATGGTTGTGAGCAAACTGTAATTGAAATACTGTGTAGTGCTTCTGTAACTGGGATATTGTAACTTTGATTATGATCTTCTGTTTAAATGTGGTACAAGGATTGAATAATGTCATAATGCGAATATTCCCATAGGCAAATCACCGTAGATGTTGTGTGCATTTGCTTGCGAATTTTAAGAAGAAATTTCCCGGTGTATTACTTAGACGACTATTTTGGAAGGCTGCTAAAGCCTATAACCAAGAAGATTTTAATGAAGCAATGTTGCAACTCAAGTCTAAGTCTCCAGAAGCATATCAGTGGTTGCTTAAGCTGCCTATAAGCTCATGGGCAAGACATGCCTTTGATTGTTGGATTAAGAGTGACCATGTGACTAATAACATGACATAATCTTTCAATAGTTGGGTAGGATCACTAAGGTTGAAATCAATACTTACACTTTTAGACGGGATAAGAACTAAGTTCATGATTAGGATTCAACAGAGACATGATAGGGGCAACACTTGGGAAGGTTTGGTCACAGAGAACATAAGGAAAAAACTTAACAAAATCATTGGAGAATCAAGGAAATGTTCTGTCTTGCATGCTGGTGGGTTTAACTATGAGATTATGGATACTGGAGTAAGATATGTAGTAAGACTTGATCAAAGAACATGTGATTGCATGGCTTGGAGTATATCAGGTATACCATGTAGGCATGCAACACAGACAATTGCTCACAAGAGGTTGAATATTGTCATGACTTCTTCAAGATAGATGCTTTTCTTAAGGCTCATGAACTCATGATTCACCCGCTTCAAGACCAAACGAAATGCCCACCAACTATTGGTGATCCTTTAGCCCTTCCCCCTCTTAGGAGATTACCAGGTAGACCCAAAATAAATAGGCGTAGGGAGGCAAATGAACCTACAGGTGGGACTAGTGCTGCTAGAAGGTGCCTAAGTGTGAAATGCAGCATATGCAAAGAGTTTGGGCATAATAGAAGGTCATGTCAATGGGCACCCTTCAAGGGTTCGAAGGTTAAAGGACAAGTTGATGGTGAAGTGGTTCAACAATCAGCATCTCAAGGAACCACCATAACACAGAATTGTGATGAGCAGGTATAATTTTTAGTCTATAACATTATGGTGATTATGATTATAATTTCTAGATTATTGTAATTTCTAGTATATTGTAATTAAGTACTAAGTAATGTTTCTTGTGTTGTAGGCAACCACTGGAAGGGAACAAGCTGGGCTTGTCCAAGGCTGTGGGGAAGCATAAGCTGCTGACTCAACTGTGTATTTTGACTGTTGACCGGGCATTTTTGTGTAATTTTTGTATAGTTTGACTATGATCCTAGGGATATAATTTTGTTAAAGCTCATGTGTAAAGTGACTTGACTGTTGGCTGAGCTTTTTTTGTGTAGTTTGACTATGATCTCAGGTATATCATTTTGTAAAGCTCAGGTGTAAATTGACACAATGTTAATTACATTTTGATGGTCAATATATTATGAATTAATTCAAGTTGATGTACAATAAATTAAAGTGGGTTTCCAATGCTATAAATATACACTTCATGTATTTACGGTTTCCTTCAATAACATCTATCAGGTCACAAAATAACACCTCTGCATTGTGAATTTTGTATTCATCTAGAATCTGATAGCAAAGCTTCTCATCCACATGAGTTAACGACATGGTGCTGTTGAAAGAAATACCCCCAAAATTTTTTTTTTTTAAGTATATTTGAGGTGGTCTCTTGTTTAACCGTAAGCCAACAGCTTCCAGCTCCTTTGTCAAAATTTGCCGATGTCCTTCACTTTTTGAAGCATCAAGAACCATTAATACAATGTCTGATGACTTTGAAATAGCAACTATGAAGAGAGAGTAGGTTGTAGGCCTCTGAAGGAGAGGCCTTCCAATGCTATAAATAAGTTGTGTTAATGATGGCATAGTCTATTTATACAGTAAAGGGTAATTTTGGAATTTTATAAAAAAATTCAGTCATGTCATCCACTTTTTGTAGTATAGAAACGGATTGTTAAGTTGAGGAGGTGTAAGTGAAGAGACAATACAAACAAGAAGGGGTGTCAATGAAGTTTTAGAATTTATAGGGGGTGTCTCTGAAGATATGGTTAACTATAGGGGGTGTGGATGAAATTTTCCCTATAACAAAAGTAAACAAGTTCATTCGAGAATCTAATTAAACATTTCAGTTTCAGTAATGTAAAATTATAATACATGAAAAGATTTGGAACAAATACAAATAATAAGAAAAAAGAGAGGATATTTTTGACAGGAAGGAAATACAAATAGAAATCTAGGGACATAGACTGGGTAAGTCTTAGTTGCCTACATAGCCAAAAAAAAGACAATGAAAATAATAGAGAACAACAGATTCAATGGAAACCAAATAAGAAGTCTGTGGACAAAGACTTAGTAAGTCCTCGTTCAAATAGAAAATTTGAAAAAAAACAAGTCGACAATCTATTTGTCGATCCAAGGAGAACAAGAAGAAGAAGAAAAAGAAGAGAGGAGAAGACTGACTTAGCAAAACAACTCTGTATCTGGTTAGCCTCCTCAACTCAATTGACTTTGTGTAGCGGTGGTGTTTTCATCTCAATCAACTAGATGTGTGAACACATATAGGGTTAGAATTAGATATTTATACCTTGGACCAAAATATATCAGTTAAGGAAAAACACCCATGCCTCATGTGCCATAAGATCAAGCCTGAGACACGTGCAATGCGTGTCTCGATTGTTGCTCGAGAAAGTGGCCTTAACTTAGGCCTATTGAGGCACTTTAGGTGCACCTTGCCTCTCCTTATGCCAAGAGGATCTTTTCACAACAATGGGAGGAGTAGATGATTTGTTCTACATGTTTACATTTAAGTATGTCAAGCATTCAATGGAATTTCTTAATCAAGCTTACATAAATTTTTTGAAACAAAAGTTGAAATGTATATGATTTTGAGCATAAGTGTTTTTCCAGTCAACTTAATGAGGAATGAATTTCGCTATCATTTTTGACAACAATGAATGAATGACAATGAGAAAGGTTTAGTAGAATTGGGAGAGTAGAAGTTTAACAACTTGTTCGCTCTAGTATCTTACGTTAGTTTTTTTAGTATCAATTGAGAGCTTTGGGCAATCATCATCCATATGAAATATGTATTAAAATGGTTGATGAGTACAGAATATTGCATATCATACATCTATTTTGCAGCCATTTTACTTGTTTTGTGGTGAAAATTTGGGAAAATGGTTTTAAATTCACAATTAATGGAGATTTGTGTGATTGTAGGTAAAGAGCATGTAAGGTCATGTATAAAGCATCCCATCAAGTGCTCAAAGGCAATGGTGAAGAAGGGATTGCTTAACGGATGGCTCGGGACCTCAAGGAACCAAGGAAATTCCAAAGTAGGACAAAACCTACCGGTAGAAGGAAATTCCAATGGTTGTGGTCTCTTGATACACCGTAAACTTGTCACGGGATATGCTTTTCCCAACACATCCACATTAGTCCCTCACTTCCTACGAATCAATCAAACACCGAGACACCATTGGTTGAGTGAATTGAGTCGATTTGGCATTCCCATTGGAATGACCTCTATGGATTAGCCAACCTTGCTTTCTTGCATTTTTACCAGAACACAACTCACCAAAACACAATTCACAAGATTTTTCAATTTGCATTTCTTTACAAATCACCCTTCAAAGCAATTTGAACTTTCCTTCCCTGAGGAGACGACCATGAAATACCCATTCCAAGTAAAACATGACATTGCAAGTCTCTCTACGCTTGGGGAGCACTTTTGCACACACCCACGTTTTTGTTCACACACAAGATTTTTTCCATTTCTTGCATCGAACTCGAGGGAGAGTAACACTCACCAATTCGTATAAGCCATATACACATAATTCGGGCTCATGTGGACATAGATTACATTGTAAATGTCTCTGCAAGAACCCATTAGTTATTGAAGAATAATAATAAATTTTAAAATCCATAAACCATCATGCTGGAATAGAAGTTGGTGTTGACCAGTCCCACCTAACAATAAAAAAAACAACTTTTGGGGAAAGAGAAACAACTTTTAGGGAAAACAATCTTTGTGAGTCTAAGTTGACAATACATTTTTCTAGTTTATTGCCCTTGAAAATAGATGAATAACTTGGGGGTTAGGGATGCAAACATCCATTACAAGAAAATAATGAAGAGAAAAGGATAAAAAATATTATTGCGGCTCCATAAGTAAGTTTGTTACTGCATACAACAATAAGATGTAGAAGGAATCCTTTTATAGTAGGGAAAGCTAATAATAAAAATAACTAAACTACCCCTAACACTAAATACACTCTGACACTCCCCCCCCCCCTCCTGAAAAAAAAAAACAACTTAGAATGTGATGATAGAGAAACTAATAGTTTGCCAATGAGGAAGTGAAAGCGCAAGAGTGTGAAAATTCGTGAACAAATTTGCCAACTGGATAGTACAATGAAGAAAGGGAAAAGGAATGGAACGCATGTGGTCAATGGCGGAGCATCACCATGGCCTAAGGGGGCCATGCCCCCCTCCCCCCTAGTTTTTTTAGAGGCATAGAGTATGTTATATTTTAGACTTTTAGTACTCCTAGAAGTCAGCTAGTGTAGAAGTCCCCCCCCCCCCCCCCCCCCCCCAATAGATATCTTCTTTACCTATATTATATTATGACTATTTGTTGGCCCTTCAATATAAAAAATATTCTAGCCAGTACCTATAAAACCTTATATGATTTCTAATTAGAAAATTTCTTAATTATATTCCATTGAAAAGTTAACAGACAACACTCTTTCAAAGAATTTTTTTTCTTCTTTTACGGTTGAAATTCTATTTCCATAAAAAAAACCCTACTCTCTTACAATCTAGTCCCTTTTTACGGCTGAATTGCTCCTGCATAGAAGCATGTTTTTTGCTCAAGATCAAATCAAAAGTAATCCAATCTCTATTTTTTCCTCCATTAATTAACAGGTTAGTGTTTTTTATTCTATATGTTCAATAATTTCAGATTTTGACTTTTTTTTTTTGAATTTGAAGAAGTGCAATACCACAAGTTGATTTATGCGGTATATTTAAGAATAGTATAAAATAATATATTTTTATTAAATGTGTATCTCTGTTTGTGAAGATGAACTCTATTCTATAGCTAATTTATTGTGAAATTTAGGAACGTTTATTTTTAGTCGAAATATACGATATACGATATATTTATTCTTCTGTGAAGTTTATCACTCTACATGTAAATATATGAATATTAAGTTAATTTTTTTTGTCATATTTCGATCAAATATCAGTAGATTAAATACTATTTGAGCTCATTGCTAGTGTTCACCTTTGAGTGTGCAATTTCGTTGATTTATTTTATTATGTTAGTGTGTTTTTATAAATATTTTTCAACTTTAGATGGGAAAATTATCTACAATTGATGCATTCTTCAGGAGAAAAAATATTACAAACCCAGAAGTTAGTAAATCATTGAATTCATCTAATGCCAAAATTTCGGTTGTTAAGAAGCGTCCTAAGAAATCTTCAAGGGTTGAAATTAAGGATATTAATATCATTTCTTTAGAGCGGGATCCAAGATTGTGTCAAAAAATATGAGAATAGCATGTTGATCAACGTGATGAAATTCGATGAGCTTATCAACACATTCTATCAAACTATCCAAAATCAGAATCAACAAATCATTTGCATCGCTTCCAATCTTGGTGGTTTAACTTGTATCCATCTTGGTAAGAGTATTCTCTGACAAAAGATGCTGCATTTTGTTTACTGTGCTATCTCTTTAATAAGCCTAGTGGGCATCTAGGACATAAAGCATTTACTATTGAAGGGTTTCAAAATTGGAAGAAAGTTAAGAATGGAGAGAATTGTGCATTCTTGAATCATGTGGGTAAAGATTCCAATTCCCTTCGCAGATGTTCTGAAAGATCATGTGAGGATCTTATGAATCAATATCAGCATATTCAGAGAGTTCTTGATAAGCATACTTCATAGTAGATTGTAGGTAATCGATTGAGACTTAAGGCCTCGATTCATACCGTTCGATATCTTGCCTTTCAAGGTTGTGCATTCAGAGGCCATGATGAAAGCAAAAGCTGAATAAATTGTGGTAATTTTCTTGAATTATTAAAGTTGATGGTTTCCTATAATGAGAAGGTCCAATAAGTTGTTCTAGATAAAGCACCACAAAATGCTTCTTACATTTGGACAAATTCAAAAAGATATTTTACAAGTTCTATCCTTGAAAGTGAAGAGAGCAATTCGAGAAGAAATTAGAGATGCAAAATTTTGCATAATTATTGATGAAGCACATGATGAGTCAAAAAAAGAGCAAATGGCTATTGTTTTGAGATTCGTGGATGATGGTGGTCTTGTGCAGGAGCCTTTTTTGGTCTTGTTCATGTTTCTAACACTTCAGCACCAACTCTAAAGAAAGAGAAATTTTCTATACTTTCCCATCATAATCTGGTATTAGAAAATATAAGAGGACAAGGATATGATGATGCAAGAAATATGAGTGGTGAATGAAATGGATTACAACCTTTAGTGTGTAATGATTGTCCATATGCATACTATATTCATTGTTTTTCTCATCGTTTGCAATTGGCACTAGTTGCAGTTTCCAAAGAAGTTATTCCTATTCCCCAATTTTTTTTCAAATGTACTTTTATTGTCAATATTGTTAGAGCTTCTTGTAAGCGTACTGATGAATTAAAAGCTGCTGAAGTTGCTCGTATGATTTTCATTGAGGAGTTGGAGACAGGGGGAGGACTTAACCAAATTGGCAGTCTACAAAAAGCAGGGGATACTCGTTGTAGTTCTCATTTGAAATCAATTTCAATCATAACAAAGATGTTTAATGCAACATGTGTAGTGTTGAATAATATTATTCATGAAGGAATCACTTCTTCCTAGTGTGGAGATGTAAACTCTGCTTTTGAAACTCTAAATTCATTTGAGTTTGTCTGTAATTTGCATCTTATGAAGGAGATTATGGAGATAACTGACACGCTTTGTCAAGTTTTACAACGTCAATCTCAAGCTATTCTAAATGCAATGCATATTGTCGCAAGTACGAAAATCTCGTTCCAAAAACTGAGAGATGTGGGATGGGATACTTCGCTAATGAAGGTGAAAATATTTTGTGAAGGGCACAACATAGATGTTCTAGATATAAATGCTCGTTATGTTGCGAGATGAGGGCTAGCATGAAACCAACAAGATGATATTACAATTCCACATTATTATCAGATTGATATGTTTAATGGTTCAATAGATGCTCAATTGTAAGAAATAAATAGCAAATTCAGTGAGCATATTGTTCAGCTACTTACTCTTAGCTCAACATTGGATCCTAGAAATGGGTATGTTCCCTTCAAAATTGACGATATTTGCAAATTAGCAGAATTTTTTTACCCTTGGGACTTCTTGGAGGAGAAGAAAGTGTCTTTGAGTGTGCCTTTCAACCATGAATAATGTCAAAACAAGGCTTCACAACAAGGTGGACGATGATTTTTTGACAGAATTTTTGGTTGTGTACATAGAAAAGGAGATTGCTACAAAGTTTACTATGGATTCAATCATAGATGAATTCCATGATAAAAAAGAATGTCGAACACCACTTTCATAGACAGTTGAGTAATCTATTAAAAACTATTACTTTTGTTTGTTTCATTTTTCTATTAGTAGCTTAATTTGTAGTGAGTATATTATCTTCTTTGATGTAAATTCAAAATTTTGTGCCTAATATTTGCCCCCCCCCCCCCCCAATGATAAAATCCTGGCTCTTGCATGTGGTTATAGAAAAATTAGGACTTTGCCAATAAGGAAGTTGAGAGCGCAAATTTGTGTGGGAATTCAAGAACAAACTTGTCAACTAGATGGTATAATGAAAAAGGGAAGAGAAATAGTGCCCAAATGAAGATGATGACGTACAAAATAGCAGTTAATCTCAATATTAATTGTACACTCATGAAACACTAAATTGTAGACGATCTGAGTTGCACTGGTGTTATCGCGATACATAGGGGTAAGAATTGATAAAGAAATGCTAGGATCAATAAGTAACCTTCACAAGTAGACTATCTCAGCTGTGGTAGAAACCATAACACAATACCAAGCCCTAACAAAAAAATTAGCAACTGAATAACATATTCAGTGCATGAGGATCCCGCTATTGTGGGGGTATGGGCAGGATTAAATATACTTGGCGTTATCCATACAAGCATAGAGGCTATTTTCATGATTTGAACTAGTAATATCCAAGTCACAATAGAGCAACCTTATCGTTTCACCAATGCCCACCCTCTAAAAACGAGCAACTATAGTTTGTAGTGGTAAACTTGCAACCTATGGAATCATCAGCCTAATTAGCATCAGAATAAGGCCTGAGTTCTAAAGAAGAAGAGGAAGAAAATAATAGTGTGACGCCCCAAAATCCGGGGGTCCCTTATTAACCGTTGACCACCCGTCAACCCGTGGATGTCACTCAACCTAACACCACGGTAGTAGCATCCCCTTAATCGGGATCTTAACTCACAATTGTTAACCGGATTCGATTATTCATTTGGGTTCAACCAATTTTCAATATACCATGATTTATACTCCATTATACTCCATTTACATCATTGGAGGGAAGGAAAACGTAGATTGAAAATAGGGCGAAGCAGTGTGAAAATCTGAAAATTTTGAAGAGAGTACCGGTACTGTCAACCCACTGGAAAGGGAGTACCGGTACACAGTACCGGTACCATACAGTACCGGTACTCTCTGCCCAGTTTCGCCATTTTCAACCATTTTTCAATTCCAATTCATTCAAAACCCCTCCCAATTCATCAAATACATGTTTGACAAGGATTTCCATACAAAACATGGTTTGTACAAGTTCCATTACAATTGATTCCATATATTTACATATCAAAACGGAATTCTTACAAAAACTTTACAAAACAACAATAAAAGCCACAAGTCGGCCTTCTTCAACTTTGGGGCTCGAAATGGGAGCCGTCCGCCGGTGTGAACCCCGCACCTGAAATGTTTTTCCCACAAAGGGTGAGCCACGCTCAATAGGATATCCTCCTACAGAGGCTACTCCCCAACCTAAGTGCATATGAAATGCGCACATGCAACAATCAACAAGCATCAACCAATCCAACAAGAATATACACTTCAATGTTAGAAAGCTACCATGTTATGCTATGTCATGCCATGATATGAGATGGAACTCACTCACGCACCTTATCCCGAGTCTTCCCCGACTCACACAACACAATGCAAAAGCCAATGTGTATGAACCCGTCTATTGACGGAAAAACCCTCCCAATGATCGTTTGAGATAAAAGTTATGTCTTTATAAAAATCAAATCATTGTTAGAGGCTACCCATTGAATGAGTGTTTTTATATAACAAAATCTTGTGTCTTCCTGGGCAACGGATTTTGGAGTCGCACCACTGGCTCCGTGGGCCATGCCACTTTCCTGGAATTTCACCGCCGGTCAAATGACTGAACCAAGTGGTTCCGGGTTTTTCACCCGAGGGAGTGTCTAGCCCTACTTGCTTTACCCGACACAAGTTTTCCTTATGCAATGCAACCGTGCAACTCAGTCGGATCTTAGATCCCGACTTTCCCGAGCTCACATACCAATCACCAAGATTTGGTGTTTGATCCACAACACATGCACCCACCCACACCCATGTGTATTACCCATGAATGTGATGCCAACTCACACACACACTCATGTATTATGACCATGAATGTGATGTACCCATGAGAATGCAATGTAATATACCCTTGCATCTTTTCCACATGTTCAATATGTATGAATGCCATATGAACAACTCAACAATAAACCCACATATCCATGGTACTTCATATCATAAGCATATGCATATAAATACCATAATTCAACACTTTGTCAACATATATCACAAGTATGTGTACATCTACATTTCCTTACACATAACATCCAACAACAAATCCGAAAGCATGTTTTCACAATTCCCATGCAATTTAACACACTTAAATCCATATTGGCATTTAAACAAACACTATGCAAGCATACAATTATATAATTATAATCATGCTCAATTCTCCTCACATGGATCAAGAACTCACATAAGTGACTTCCACTCGATCAATTCAAGATAAAATTTATTCTATCTATTCCTTAATGTTCATATATCATACTTTCTCAAGAAATTATCAAGAACCATTCCTAAATGTCCATTTCATTTAGAAGTTCACTTTACCCAATTTCCCATATCCATTTTCTACACTTCAAGTTCCTTTATGAAATTTACCCAACAAGTAAATACATACACCCATTTCATACCAACCTTGCTTAGCACATTTGGTACCCATTTCCCACACATGAAATACATTGGTGGTACATTAAACTAGAGAATGTGATTTAAATCATACCACCCATTCTCAATACCCATTTCACCCAATTAACTACAATAGGTAAGTGATACATATATATTTACACCTACCCATTCCATATAACCCTCCTAGGTTGGAAATAAACCTAAGTAGGAAGAAAACCCTACCTCTTGTAGCGTGTAGAATCGCCGTGGGAAGCTCCGAGAACTCAAAGCAAGCTTGAATCCTCCACTTCCAACTTTTCGGCCTCCCAACGTTCGGTGAAAGCCGTCGTTTTTGGTACCCACGCGTACCCCTCGACGCGTAGAGCAACTCTTGTTCTTGGCCCGAGTCGATTTGAGCGCTAAAATGGAGTAGATCGTAGAGAGAAGTTTTGGAGAACCCTCACTCTCTCTCTCCTTTCTATCGGCTGAGCAATGAGCAAATATGTGGGAAAAATTAGATTTTCCCCTTATTTATATTTTTATAATACTTGGCCCACAATTGGCCACACGTCCCTTTTAATTCCGGGTTCGTTTTAATCCCGAAACGATTAAATTTCGCTCCGGTTCGAGTTCAAAATATTTTTATTTTAACTTGTCTCTAATATTTCCCCAAACTTGGAAATTTTATAAAAATTTCGTGTACAGGGTCACCCGGGGTCCGCTCGTCTCGTAAAACGCGAAAAATTCGACTATCTCGGAATTCGACGAAAATTGACGTGGTAACTAGATTTCGTGAGACGAATTCAATGGTGAGGTCCGTTTCGTCATCCAAGCTCTAAAAAATTTCAGGTTTTTAACCCGTAATGGTAAATTACCATTTTGCCCTTCATCGTAAAAAGTTAAAAATTTACCCAGGTTTTTACAAATAGACACTGGTGTAGGGTACCTCGACGATAGCTAAGAATCTAGAGAACAACGGTCCAATGAATAGTGGTAGAAGAAGCAACATACTAATTGACTATATGAACATAATAACAAATGTCTAGATGAGTCATTGTAAGATATTCTAGATTGCCTACAATTATGTGATATAGCATTGGACTAGATAAGGCAGTGGCAGTTGTGGAAGAGTATCAAACATATTTCTCTAATGGTGTCTCAACTATTTGAGCTCTAATGATGCATGTAGAATTGAGATAGGAGATAACCCCTAGGAGAAGAGGCTACTTTAATATCCAAGAAATACCGAAGTTGACCCAAATCTTTGATTTCAAGATAAACCTACAATTGGCTCTTTAACAACAAAATGCCATTAATATCATTACGTGTGATGATCATATCATGAGTTGGCACAAAAAGCCAAAGCACATATTATTGAAGAAAACTTGGCAGTACATATGACTAAAGAAAACTTGGCAAACCATACCCTTAGAGCCTATTTAAGACCATGTATTTACTATGATATTATTTAGGAGGAGGAGCCATGAAGACCTTTGCAGTTAAATATCCATTGAGAAATGCATTTTTTACATCCAGCTTAAAAAGATTCCATTGATGAATAACATATACTTAAATCGTTGTGCAAGAAAATAAACACTAGGACGAACACTACGAAGTGAGACAAAGTAGGTTCATCCACACACACACATAAGGAGAAACAATTGGGTGGTTTACCACACGACTTCTCAAATGGTGAAATTTCAGAAGTATGATAGTGGGAGTGTAATTAATCAAATAAAAAATGTTAGGAATTGTTTCTCCCCAAAAGGAGTTTGAGACATTTATAGACAACAAAAGAAAGTGTGTGGGATCCCTAATGTGTCGATATTTGCGCTCTGCCATAATATTCTGCTCAGGTGTGTTAGTATAAGATTGATAAATAGTGTCGTTAGAAGTTAACATATTAAGAAAGGAAGTATGTGTATATTCTTCTCCTAGGTCACAATGAAAGTATTTAATATCAGAAGAATATTGAGTACGTATCAAGGCATGTAAAGCAGCAAATATGGAAAAGAATTATGCTCAATGTTTCATTGTATGTATCCAACAATACTTAAGGTTAGGTTTTTTGCTCTTCCAGATTTCATAGGGGGTCTAACACGTACCGGTTATGAGGTACACTCAATTGACCATGTAACATGAGGTATTTATCGCCTCAACCCAAACCCCTTTTGGCAACCATTTGCTATAAATCAAGACTTGAGCCATCTATTGAATCACTTTGTTCTTTCTCTCTACTGTGCCATTTTGCAGGGGGGTCTTGGGTGAAGAAAACTCGTGGTTAATGCCATGTTTATCACAGTAAGCCCATAAGTCAGAATTATCAAATTCCCTACTGTGATCACTTCGGATTCTAACAACTTTACTTATGGCTTCACCACTTTCAACTTGAGATTTCTTCCAAATGTTTCTAAAGCTTGCAAAATCCTCAGTTTTATCTTTTAAGAATGCAACTCTTGTGTAGGATCCTTGAGATCTATGCGTATGATCTCTAGGGTCTCCTGTTCTGTTTCCCTAATTAGCATGGACTATAACGATTTGGTGTTTGGAGATCGAGAATAGGTAAAAAATGAGTGTGTGTGCGATTAGGGGTTCGGAGACCAGAAAACCAGACTATGAATTTATAACCGGGAATGTGTATGTAGGTGTTCTGGTGATGATTATGATGTTAATTAAGGATAGGAATGTGATTGGTGAAGAGAAAATTTTGCCATAATGCAAATCTAGACAGTTAGGGTTAGCGCATCTGAGAGAGTTAGAGGTGCGGGAATTTTACTTGCAGATCAAATTGAAGGTCAATTCAAAGTCCAAAAATTAAATTGATAATTTTACAGTGGTTGATTTAATATGTATATAATTTTAGAAAAACAAAATATATTTCTAATTAGTTTTCAAAATTAACCAAAATTATAAATTTACCAAAATGCCATAGAAGCTTCAAGGATCTTCTAGGCTTGTAAGGTGTTGGCTGGAGCTCTTCTTTGCTGCATGCTCTCCACAGAGCTACTTGGAGAGAGTGATTCAGCTTGGTTGAAGTATAAGAAGTGGAGGAAAATCGGGTAGAAGAGAGAGAGAGAAGAGAGAGAAGTTTAGTCAGAAACACCAACTTAAAATTTTGGATTTCTACAGAGGAAACTCTGAGCTTCAAGAGTAATACAACTAGACTAATTATGATGCTAGGAGTCTATTCATGTAATTAGAGTTTGATTTGGTTTAGTATTAATGCATGAATTTGTGTTTTAAAGTTTAGTGGGTTTTCAGATTTTGAAACAGGTTTGAGATTTGAGCATGCTTTGAGTTAATTGATTGTTATGGTTATGTTTTCGGGGGTGTCAAGGAGTTGTTTGGTGGTGGTTGGCCGTGATGTGTGGTGGTGGAACGGTGGTGTGAGGGTTTGAAGAAGTTGAAAATTTGATTTTGAGAAAAACTTGTTTAAGCTTCGAATGAGGACTTGGGTCTAGCTAATTTGGACCCCAAGAACTCATTTCCATCCTCAGAATTGGATTTAGAGGTGATTTGGGAGGTGAAAAGTGCAGTTGTAGGTCTGCCCTTGAGTTTAAAAATTGAGTTTTAGCCAACTTTTACCATGGTTTTGATGGGGTTAAAGTGAGATTCGAGGGGTGAGACTAATTGGGTTTGAAACTAGGATATGTGGGGAGTTTGTAGGTTCTGAAAATGAGAGATTTGGTGTATAGGAAAGGGAGAATGAAGAGATCAAACATGGATAGTTGAGCAGAAAATTCTGCACCTGGGCAAAAGTCAAATGGGTAGAGGTTGAAGATGATGAATAGTGACCAAAATTTTCGATGGCGATTGGAGGCTCTTGGAGTGGTTTTTGGAGATCCAGTTGATGGTGGCCAACTTAATTTTTCATAAGGATTCCAAAAATGGTCTCCGTTTTGCGATCCAAAACTTCGGGCAAAAACACATAAAATGACCATTTTGCCCTCGTGTCTTAGTTTGACCTAAAAATGAAATTTTTGATCCAATCAAATTTAAAAACACATTTAGTGAGATAAACTAATTTTATTAATAAAATATTACTAAAAATTATCATTTTTCTATTTTTGACAATTTTGGATTGACACGCGAATTGAGGTAGAATTGCTCAATTTCCGGAACATGCAATGCTTTTCAAACTTGCTTTTAAACTATTCCACATGTTATTTATGATAATTTTTAATTTTTTAAAATATATGATTGGGTGTTTTGGTATTGAGTTGGGATCCGAATACAGACTAGGGTTTTGAGTGCAGTTTTGCACAAATGCTTGAAATGATCGTATTGTTCATATTTAATGGAACTCCGTGATCCTTCTGAACTAAATGTAAGTGCACACATTTCTGAGTGGTAGAGGGTCTACATTCCAGGTTAAGGTCGTAGATGGTTTCTTTTTGAGTTCATAAATGCTTGGATGGTCCTATTGGTCTTCGGACTTGTGTACCCAGTTGGATCGTATTGACCTGGGAGCGTATCTACCTTGGGGTGCAAGTCTCCTAAATTAGTGGATCGTATGTTTGTATTGTTCCTGAGTGGTCTATTAGGATTATTTTCAATTATGGCATTGTATTTGATGATTCTGAACTCTTTTTTGTTGTACCATTTTGCTTAAATGCTACTGTTTTTCATGATATGATGTTGTCTCTCTTATATACGTATCAAATGCTCGTTTCACTTTTGCGCAATCATGCTAAAATATGTATTTTCAAAATCTTTTTCCTGGCATTGAGTTAATCTACCGAGCTATTGGTGCTCACTGTTTTCCTTTTTTTAGATTAGCAGGTGACAAGAAAGTTCATGAATGATTGAACTGCCAGTTCTCAGGGTTTTCATTCTAAGGTTGATTAATGTTGTTGAGGCATGTATTAGTAATAAGCTTCACGTATGTGTGTGAAATTTAATAAGTCTACGACTAAGTTGTATCATAGCTGTGAATAGTACATTTATTTGCTGAGCTTAATAGAAAACACTTGATATGTTTATAGAATTGGTGTCAGAGTTTACTCATTATTTGGAGACTATAATATTTAGTAACTTTGGAGGAATTTAGCACTCCGAATATTATGGAAATGGATCGGGATGTTACATGGACCACACACCTTGGTAGACGATTTACTCAACTTAGGTACTCCCCTCACAAGCTCCTTGCTCATGATTCGGTTTAGGTCCTTGTAGTTAATGTGACCTAACCTTTGGTGCCATAGTCACAACACTTGTCCTATGGCACACTATTGAAGGATTTAGAGTTAGTTAATAATAGTTATCTCCTGACCTAATCCTTTCCAAAAGAAAATCCATTTTATCATTCAATATCGTGCACTTGTCTCTCGTGAAGTGTATTGCATTGCCATCATCACATAATTGGCTAATGTTGATTAGGTTAGCTTTAAACCCTTCCACATAAAGGACATTGTCCAACTTTGGCATGCCCAATGGTTGAATGGAACCCTTTCCAACAACCTTAGAGATACTACCATCTCCAAATGTGATAATCCCACCACTACACTTCTCCAACACGCAAAAGTGGGACTTCTCTCCAGTCATGTGTCTATAACAACCATTATTGAAGTATCATTTACTACCCACTTGGGCTTTCAAGGCAGTGTGAACTAAAAAACACAACTCATGACTTAATGATGCAACCATTTTCAAATAGATATGCAAACACAAAAATGCCTACAAGTGTCTATGATCTTAGGGCAACCACGCTCTAATACCACTTGTTGTTCTAGGAGAGGGAACCTGATATGGATCTTTCCTTATGATTATACATGTGGAACTCAAGACACTATACCTAGAGGGGGAGAATAGGTTTTTTAATTTTAGCATAATTGATTACCAATTAAAACCTAACCCACCACAATTACGTCTTCCCACAAAAGATTTAACAATTATTTTAAGAACCCCTTTAGTCACCATAATCACCTTTCACTATGCCAATTGATTTTAATTAATATAAACTTAATTCACTCACAATCAATCTCACGGCGATCCCAATCCCCAAACCCAAATTTCACAACTTTGTATGGATGAATATTCCAAAAATCTAATCCACAAACACATAGTGCGCATGTGTGCAAAAAATCACAAGTGTATACGATAAAGAGTAACTAACATAAGTGATTTGTTGATGCGAAAACCCTTCTCAGGGAAAAACCGCGGAGAACCACTTGGGATTCACCAAAGCCTAATCCACCACTCGCTAAGTCAACCTATAAGTACTTGATATTTATACCTCAAGCAATGCTAGGGTTAGATGCTCCTTTCCTTGTTGTCTCTTCGCCAACGGGCCTCATTCGACTTCTAGTGTAACTTAACTTGGACCTCCATGCTGCACGGTTTTTCTAGGCCTCGAAGAATCATAGGCACGCCAATGATACTTGGTATGTACATACAAATGGGTATATCAAACCATCAAGATCTTCTTCTCTAAGTTGTGAAGTTTGGTAGAATCTCAAGTGGTAGCCTTTAGGGTCTTAGGAATCTAGGTTGTGATGGAAGTTCTCAAGGTAGAAGTATGATTTTCTCTATTAGAAATGCCACAAGACTCTCCCTATTTATTGGTCCAGAATAAGGATAGTCTAAGTAAATAAGAAAACTCAGATTCGCGAATGGCCACTCGTTTAGTGGGAGAGAGGTCATAGGGCGGCTGTCGCTCGAATGGAAAGCACGTTCGAATCCTAATTAAGGCAAGCAATGCTCGAGAGACTATGAGCATCGCTCGAGTGACCATGAAGGACCACTCGAGCGAGCTCATAGAGCAAGCCCTATGCTGCCTTCCGTGGTCTTTTGCCATTTCCTTCCCTAAGTTATAAATAGACAACTCTAGCGAAGGTAAGCAAACATAGATCGGTCCCTACAGGTTTTTAAGCATAAAACCATGCAAAAACTTATCCTCTTTAGCACTAAGGGGTGTTTCTCAAAGAGGGGTCCGATTGTAACTCAAACTATATTTTCAAAACTCATAAATGATTTAGAAAATCTTTTCTTTTAAAATCACCTAGGAGTCATAATCGGATTACTGCCAATTCTATTTTCATCTTAATTAACCCTAAGTTAAAAGTAACTAAGGGTTCATCTTAGGTATCTAGGTCATTATGTTGTCCTAAGCATGAAGGTACATATGGAGGTTGAACGATATTTCTTTGATGCTTGATCTCCTCCTTTCCATGACACTTTTGGATCTTGAACTTGATAACATCATGAGCATAGAATAGGTAGATATTTTACAATGGACTCCACAAAATTAGCCAATTACATATATAATGCAACATTTTATTTGTCTTTATTTATTGATTGATTTTTTACTGTCGCCCTTGAATTATAGGGGTACGGCTGGATTGGTTGCAACATTGCAGTTATGGCCTACAATCACTCAACAACTTCATCATATACATAATCTTCATCACAACCTAAAATTAGATTACCCAACTGCTAAGATGAATTGTCTTGTGGAGCTGACTTTTTTTCTTTCGATTTGTCACTCTTCTGGTGGTTTCTCTAATATTAGCTGACAATGCTCAAGATGACTAATTTGAAAAAGTAGAAGTGGATGGTAAAGCTGGGTATGCCCATGTTCTTGCAACTTATTATCATGATGTAGATGAGACTATAAAGCACAATGCCTAAGTAGTGTTTTATCAACCAAAAAAACGTGCATAACTCGAGCTTTCTGGTTTCTCTCTCCATTTTCACATTAGTTACTGACAAACATCATCAAGCAAGGCACGGATTTTTAACTCAGCCGTGAATATCTATCATCATCGTCCATTTGCTATTTGTGTGTTTTGTTCTCCTGTGGATCTGTTTTTGTATGATTTTTGGCATTGGTTTAAGGTTACTTTTTGAAACTTTTGCCTAAAATAGCTTTTTATCTGAATTTGAGCAAGTGAATAAGGCCGATTCAATTAAATATTTGCAACTTCAGCTTTGGAAATTATGTTGTTTTGATGGATTCTAACTAATTGAAATTATGCTTTGAAATTGGTAAATTAGATTGGAGAGCAAAATAACAAATGTCTCATGAAGATATAGTTTGATGAGTTGAGCCAAGTGAAGGTGGGAATTGTTGCTTTTTACATATGTGAACATATATGTACCTCAATATTTGGGTAAAGGAAAATAACTTGATCACAATAAAATTGCATAGTTGAAAAAATTCTTACGGGTAGACAAGTTGACATGGAGTTCAACTTAAAATATTAAAGGTCCTAAAATTTGTTCTCTTTAGGTGATCTCATTATTCAAGCTTCGTCCTGTGCATGTGAGATTGGGGATTGTTTCTGCTTAGGAAGATTTTTTGTGTTCTTAGATAAGTGGATACCGCATAATTAACAGATATACAGTTTTATGCCTGATTTGCTGTGAGAATTTGGACAAAAGTCAACGAAATGGGCGATGTGAAATTAATTTAAGGGGCAATGTGAATGAGGGGCATAATTTAATGGTTGTAATTGTATTTTCCCAAAAGAAATATGGTGCAATAACCAATGAGGTATTGTGTAAGAGAGAACACATGGTCAACAACTCTACTTTTACAAGAGGCCTTTTGGGCAGGAATCTTCAAAATAAAATTTTCAAATTTTCCTGCCTACATTCTGAGCAAGAACTTTGAAAAAGTAATCACTTTCTATCTTCAATAATGTTTTGTGCAGCGCTCAATTAGCACTAGTACCACTTATCCAGAGAAAGGGCTTTAAAATTGGAAAAAGAAAGACTACAGGATGATTAGTAGTAAAAATTAGCATATTACTATGCCTTTTTAAAACTAATTATACTTTGATGGAGTTTAAATAATGACATTTCAGGATCTAAATTGTACAAGGGACCAAAGACAATGAATATCAAACTTTCGTGCAACACCAGAATATTCTAGAGCAAAATTGGAAAAGCTTGGACCAAGGCAAGAACGTTCGAATGTCAATCCATGTTCGAACATTCTCTTGAATTATTGAAGATCAGACTACTGAAGTGCTGATGCATGGCGTGTTGCAGCAAAGAAGGGAAACACACAGAAGTACTTGAGTACAACGTTCGAACGCCAATCCACGTTCAAACGTTGTCCTGAATTATTGAAGACCAAGCTGATGAGTGCAAGGGCAGTGGGTCATGGCGTATGAAAGTAGCTATCACAGAAGCCACTTGAGTAGTGTGAGGTTCCTGTTAAGGATGCACAGTCCTGGAATCCCACATCGGCTGGAAGAGGGGGAGTTGCTGGGCTTATTAGTAGGCTCATTTCCTTACATGTCAAGAGGCCTTTTCCCAGGAATACTGGGAGGAACAAAAACCGTGAGGGCCAGTGGGTCCAAAGCGGACAATATCTTGACATGTGGAGGGGGGGTGTTACAGAATGGTATCAGAGCCGACCCTTGCCCGGTCCGAGGGTGGGGCCTTGCCGTGCCGCGTGTGGGCAGGAGGTTACTGGTAAGTATGCCTGTGCTGCACGGGGACGTGCAGCCCTGAGGGGGGTGGATTGTGAGGTTCCTGTTAAGGATGCACAGTCCTGGAATCCCACATCGGCTGGAAGAGGGGGAGTTGCTGGGCTTATTAGTAGGCTCATTTCCTTACATGTCAAGAGGCCTTTTCCCAGGAATACTGGGAGGAACAAAAACCGTGAGAGCCAGTGGGTCCAAAGCGAACAATATCTTGACATGTGGAGGGGGGGGTGTTACAAGTAGGTGGTTCAAACTACATCTGGCGTTCGAACGCCCATCAAGCAAAGACAGGAAGAACATTCGAACACCAGATATGTAACACCCCAAATACCACCCTGGACGACATTACATTCTAAAACATTCACATCATGAGAGCACTAAATATATATCCATCAAATAAGAAACATTCTTAATTTTTAACAAAATTTGGGCAGAGTCTCCTTTGTACAGGAAGCTCCACCTAAAAATCACAACATGTGCAATTCTATTAACTTGACCACACAGGGTCCATTTAACCATCATAAAATAAACTTCCATTCACCATATATCATATCCACACTATCATCCCACAAGAATAGGCCAAGCAATGACATTTACATTCCAAGAGAATTAAAGTACACTTGCAGCGGATTAACAAAATATTAGACTTTACATGATCTCCAAATAAACTCTCTAGTCTAGTACAAAAGAAGCTATATCTCTACATGTCCACCTCGGGATCTAGGTACCCCTCCAAGGAAGCTTCCCCAAGGCCCGGCTCATTCACACCGAGCTCCTCCTCTAAAGCCAAATCTGAAAATATTAATTGTAGGGGATGAGCACGAAGCTCTGTAGCAAAATCTTCCCAAACTCAAACAAGGTTTAGAAAAGCATATAAAACGGTTGGTCTCATTTTCACAAATAGCATATATACCATTTTGAAGGAAAAGCAGGATATTTTAAATAGATCTCAAGTTTAAATGTTCGCAATAATTTAAATGAACCGTAAAGCTCAGTCACAATTATCACCATAACCATTTCCAACAGGTCCTTGTGGAGTCCCATACCTCCACAGGCACTTGTGGAGTCCCATACCTCCACAGGCACTTGTTGGAAACCATTCCGTAACAATAATAATAATCTCATGTTCTCATGTATATTGATTCATCCCCGTACCATGTATGTTGATTGCTTCTCATGAATCTACCCAACGATTATACCTAGTCCACCTATTTACATCATAATCACAAGCACTATAGGAAAGGGCGTCTACCATCCCAATGGCAGTGACGAGTCCCTTCCTAGGAAAAGTATACTATCCCTTGTTCGAACTCCAGTGAACGATAGTGGTTTCATTACCAAATGACAACCCACTACAAGTGCTAGGAAACCATCTCACCCCCACTAGGGTAGACTAACCTCTAACACTCTACGGCATCTCTCGAAGGCAATCCAAGTCCCTCACAACAACCATACAATTGAGGAAACCAACATATTCTCAATTCATCAACATTTCAAGGAATTACCAAATTCCACAATTCTAATATAATGTTTCATAATATGATGGAAGAAAATGAGCAAGAGATCATCATAAGTAACATTTTGGTGTACAATATCAAACACTAAAGTTTTGAAAGCAATACTAAGGAAAAATAGAGGGAAAAGTCCATTTCTCTTTAGAACCAAGGTTTGAAGATGAAAAAGAGAAATTTAATAGTTACCCAACCATCACAATGTTTAAAACATGGCAATAAATGCAAGAAGACCAAGAATCAAGTAATTACTAGCAAGTATATATGATTTCAAACCACAAGAATACGTATAATTTAACCCTAACATCAATGTAAGAGCATAGGAAGAAATCCCCTACTTTAGTGTTCTTGAAATCTAGGGCTTGAATCTTGACTCACTCTTAATCTTGTGTTCTTCCCTTGGGTCTTGAGTTTCTCTCTTCCTCTCTTTCTCTCCTAGGGTTCTAAGGTGTTTAGTGTGAGAGTGGAAACGAAAAATGGGGCAAATGAGGCTAAAAGGGGTGTTTTAAAACACCAAAATCCTGACTTTTACTGTTCGGCGGGCGTCAGACAGATGGTACCGGTACCCAGTACCGGTACAAGAAACCTTCTGGAATCGGGGTACCGGTACTCAGTACCGGTACCAATTACCCAGTTATGCCTATTTCTTTTGTTTTCCATTTCCAATCCATTCCAAAACTAACCAAATCCATCACAAACCTCTCCAACACATATTTATACACCAAACCTATCTAATACAAGTTATAGGACCTAACATTTTATATTTTCACTCACTAAAACTAAATTTCCACTATGATTTTCAATAACATTTTAAATCTTTACTTTTCAATTTTGACAAAGTTCAAACCCACTTCAATTCCCCTATCCACATCTTTACAACCATTATTTGCTATATCTATATATCTATATGCATATATAAAAGAAAATGCGGGGTGTTACAAGATAACGTTCGAACGTTCTCCCCAGATTGGCTGCAGAGTGGTTGGTTTTCACTTGGACTATGGCGGCCTTGCACTATTCTTTCACACTCACTTGCCCACTTCTCCTTGCCTATAAATACTCCCATTATGGGAGCTTCAAAAGAAGAGAAGACTGGTAGAGCTAGTTGTAGACATAGAGCTTAGACTTAGGTTTATATTTACCTGCATAAAGGGAGATAGATCATCTTTTGGTTGATGAGGAAACCCTCCAAAAGTGACTAGCTTTCTTCTACTTTCAGTATTAGTTTCATTCATTTCCATTGCTTGAGCTTCTCTCTTCCCTTAGAGGAGTTAAACTGTTCCACTTTTCTAGAGCTTTACCAAAGCCGTGAAGGGTGGAACGTGATTCACTCATTCTTCGTCGAAGATCGGCTCATCGCTTATTGTGCTTTACCTTGTAACTCCTCTACTTAGAGGGATGAGCATCGCTCACTTTTTCAGCTTTACCAAAGCCATGAAGAGTGAGTAGTTTCTCATTCACTCTTTAGTAATAGGTGATGGACATGTATAAATCATCCGGAAGTTATATTTGTACATTTCATTTATGCTTAAATGCTTTATACTTCACTTGCTTATTGAATGATTGAATGCATCTAGCAAAGCTAAGGTACTTTGTGTAACCGTGAGTACTTTCTATAACATAGATGACTTTTGCATAGAAAGACTCATTGGTTCAAGGCAAGTATCCCGGCTAGTTCTTCATGACTACCCTTCAATCTTCACAATTATTGTGCTTCATTTAAAGAATAGAATATTAATGACATGGTTGGATGCCTTGTAGAAACACTTGCTTGTTTGTAGACGGGTTTAGTCTCGGCACAGACAATTCTTGTAAACTTCTAGAAAGACATAGGAACCATGCTTTTAATTCTCACAATCTACATTTATCTTCCGATTAACTTGCTGTTGACAAATGGGTTAATTGAGTTATCAAGCACAAGTATAATAAACCGGATGATTAACTAGATGTCCAGATCCTCGAACTAAAGAGTGACTTTTTACATTTGAGCTTATCTTATATTTTGTCTAGAAAACCTTCTTGGAAAGAATCCTATATTCTTTCCAGGAAATCTCATTCACCACACAACTTCAAATATCAAGGGTTACAATCATTTGGTCTCCACCACTGCTTACTTTGAAACACCAATAATAGTTCCCTATAGATTCGACTCTGGACTTAACCGGATTATTATTACAACTTGATCGCCTGCACTTGGGTGTACACATTTTTGATCAAGTCAAGTTTTTGGCGCCGTTGTCGGGGAGCCAAAAAGGTGTTTGAAAGTAAAAGGTAAAAATACCTTCATTTGTGTATATATTTTTTGATCTAATGTGTATAATTTTATTTTTTTTTATGTCTGAGGAAGCTCCTCACTATCAAAATTTGCCGACAGAATCTTTTGGGTATGTGAATCAGTCTGAACTATCTTCACCTAGATCAGTAGCAGACTATTGTAACAATAGTATGACAAATAATGAGAGACAAGGAGAAGTTCTTATAGGAGAGGGAGAAGTGCCTAACATTCGAACTCTACGGGATTACTTGAATCTGAAATGTGCCCCTCTTTAATGTAAAGGCGGGGACAATTCAACTACTTCCTAAATTTCATGGACTCGAATTTGAAAACCCATATCTGCATATAAAAGATTTTGAGGAAGTATGTGGAACATTTCAAGACAACACTGAGCAGGCCAAGTTGAAACTTTTTCCTTTTTCTTTAAAGGACAAAGCTATACAATGGCTAAATTCTTTAAAAGCCCATTCAATACCTCACTGCTAGTCATTAAAGAATGAATTTTTCAGAAATTTTTTTCCTCTGCACCGCACTAATGCACTCAAAAGGCAAATCATGAATTTTTCGGTCAAAGAAGGAGATACCTTTTACCAATGTTGGAAGAGATTCAAGGATCTTCTCCAGCCCTACCCACACCATGCTTTTGAGAATTGGACTTTGGTAGGATTTTTCTATGACTCGTTGCCCACTAGACTACGTCAGTTTGTCGAAATGATGGCCCAAGGAGAATTTATGGGAAAAAGTCCGGAGGAGGCATTCAATTTTTTTGACACCATATTTGATAGTTTTCAGATGTGGGACTCAGCCACTCCTACCACTGTTGAAGCCAGACCATCTACTTGCCATGGGGGTAAGTATGTTTTAAAAGAAGATGATGACCTAAGAGCAAAAATGTCTACCCTGTCTCAAAAGCTTGAAGCTTTAGAGATGAAAAAGGTCCATCAAGTTGATGTTAACCCTCCCACAGAATAAGTGTGTGTGATTTGTGTGCTAACAGTACACCCTACTGGGGAGTGTCCGACCATTCCGGTATTCAAAGAGGTTTTGTTGGAACAAACAAATGCAATTTCCAACTTCAACAAGCCTTACTCCAACCCATATTCTGAAAAATACAATCCAGGGTGGCGAAATCACCCAACTTCAGTTGGAGAAACACTCAACCAGCTCCCATGAACCCATAACAAGGTTCACACCCACCACCTCAAGGACCCTCCACATACCAACCATACCAACCACCACAAAAGAGGAGCCTTGAGGACACACTGAATCAGTTTATGCAAAGCCAAATGAACTAAAACAATAGTTCCACTCAGGCTTTTACTGATGTCAAAGCACAGACTACCCAGTCTTTCGAGCATCTTAAAAGCCACATCCAAAAGCTGACCCAATCCATGACCACCCACGAGAAAGACAAGTTTCCTGCCCAACCAAAACAACCGCAAGGCCAATTCCAAGTGGGAAATCCTTTAATCATGGAAAACCCACAAGACCAAGCCCATGTTATCACTACATTGAGAAGTGACAAGGTGATTGACAAAATCATAAGAAACATGTTAATTCCAAGGCCAAGACCTGAGTCAATCTCAATTACTAAACAAGTTGAGTCTGAACCTGTGATTGAACAGGACCCAGAGCCATCAAAGGAAAAAGAATCTTTATGTCCTATTCCTGCTCCTTTTCCTCATAGATTCAAAACATTACAGAAGATGAATAACCAGCCAGAAATTTATGAGTTTTTCAAGCAAGTGAAGATCAATATCCCACTTCTGGATGCAATCAAGCAGGTTCTATCCTAGGCCAAGTTTCTGAAAGACTTGTGCACAGTCAAAAGAAGCCAGAATGTAAAAAAAAAAGCCTTCTTGTTGGAACAAGCCAGAGCTCTACTTTAACACAAAACCCTTCCAAAATACAAGGACCCGGGGTGTCCAACTGTGGCATGTGTCATTGGAAACTTCAGAATAGAACAAGCACTGTTAGATTTGGGAGCCAGTGTCAATTTGCTCCAGTTCTCTGTCTATCAGCTGTTGGGTCTGGGTGAGCTCAAACCCACTTGTGTCAGACTCCAGTTGGCAGACAGATCTGTTAAAGTTCCTAGGGGCATTGTTGAAGATGTACTTATCCAAGTGGACAACTTTGTCTTCCCTGTTGACTTCATTGTTCTAGATACTCAGCCAGCAATGTATTCAGATAATCAAATTTCTGTCATTCTTGGGTGACCATTCTTAGGAATATGACTCTCGAGCTGAATATTTTCAATATTGCTAAGCACCCAAGAGAAGACAAGGAAGTGAGAGAAATAAATTCCATTGAGTCTTTGATATAGGAACATCTGGATAACACATTTTGTGAAAAACCTACTGAAACTTCTCTATTGGAGTCTGTCACATTTGAAACAACAGATGTTGATCAAAACCCAAAGAATTGCCCTGCTCACACTGTTGGGACATGAGCACCCAAATTCGAAGAAATCTCACCAAGTGGCACAAAGCCACTCTCATCAAGTGTCAAGCCACCAAAGCCTGAGCTAAAACCGCTCCCATTCGACCTCAAATATGCATTTTTAGGGGAGGACGAGTCATACCCAGTGGTAATTTCATCTAAGCTTATAGACTTGCAAGAGTCTAAGCTGATTGAAGTTCTTAAATGCCCTAAAAGCACCATTGGGTGGACCATCACTGACTTGAAAGGTATAAGCCCGTTAATTTGCAATCATGCTATATACCTTGAAGAAGATTCAAAACCCTCTCGTCAAATGCAGCGACGACTGAACCCTCACATGAAAGAAGTTGTGAGAACTGAGGTGCTTAAGCTATTAGATGCAGGGATAATCTTTCCCATCTTTGATAGCAAATGGGTAAGCCCAACCCAAGTCGTGCCCAAAAATTCTGGGGTTACAGTGGTCAAGAATGATTCCAATGAACTAGTACCAACTCAAGTAGTAACAGGATGGCGGATGTGCATAGACTATCGAAAACTCAATTTGGTAACTAGAAAAAACCATTTTCCTTTTCCATTTGTTGATCAAGTTTTAGAGAGAATTACAGGTCATGAATTATACTGTTTCCTGGATGGATATTCTGGGTATAATCAAATTGAGATAGCACTAGATGACCAAGAGAAAAAAACATTCACATGCCCCTTTGGGACCTTTGCATTAAAAAATATGTCGTTCGGACTTTGTAACGCTCCTGCAACATTCCAAAGGTGCATGCTGAGTTTGTTTAGCGACATGGTTGAAATTTTTTTGGAAGTGTTCATGGATGACTTCTTTGTATATGGTGACTCGTTTGATTTGTTTCTAACAAACCTAGAGAAGGTGTTGATAAGATGTAAGGAAACCAATCTAGTGCTCAATTGGGAGAAATGCCATTTCATTGTAACACAAGACATTGTCCTGGGTCACATTTTGTCATCTGAAGGCATGAAAGTTGACAAGGAAAAAATAGATCTTATTGTAAATTTGCCTGCTTCCAAGACTATAAAGGATGTCCGATCATTCCTAGGACATGCATGGTTCTATAGGAGATTCATAAGATACTTTAGTACCATAGCTAAACCCATGTGTCATCTCCTGAGTTAGGACGTAATTTTTGTGTGGAGTGAAGCATGCCAGAAAGCTTTTGACAAGCTTAAAGGCATGTTAATTTCTACCCCAATAATGCAACCCCCTGAATGGACTCTATCCTTTGAACTAATGTGTGATGCTAGTGATTATGTTGTAGGTGCTGTGTTGAGACAAACAAAAAATAAGAAACCCTATGTGATTTATTATGCAAGCAAGAATTTGAATGATGCTCAAATGAATTACTCGACAACTGAAAAAGAATTGCTTGATGTAGTTTTTGCTCTGGAAAAATTTCGCAATTATCTTGTTGGTTCTTCTGTTATAGTGTTCACTGACCATGCAACATTAAAATTCTTGCTCACAAAGAAGGATGCCAAGCCTAGGCTCTTAAGATGGATACTCTTACTACAAGAGTTTGATCTGATCATCAAAGACAAGAAAGGGGTTGAGAATGTGGTGGCAAATCATATGTCCAGGTTAACATATGAATTTCATGAGGATGGACTTCCAATCAATGAAAATTTCCTTGATGAACAACTGTTCACAGTCATGGAAACACCATGGTGTACTGATATTGCTAACTTCCTTGCTACTGGTATGTTTCCTCCATCTTTTACGTTGATGGATAAGAAGAAATTTCTGAGGGAGGTTCATAATTTCTTTTGGGAAGATCCATAAGTGTTTAAGTACTGTAAGGATCAGATCATAAGGCGTTGCATTCCCGAGCATCAGAGCAGACAGGTAATATCATTTTGCCATTCTGAAGCATGTGGTGGTCATTTCTCATCAAAGAAAACCGCTGCGAAAATCATACAGTGTGGATTTTATTGGCCCACACTTTTTAAAGATGTCCATGCCTTTTGCCTAACATGTGATAGATGCCAAAAGTTGGGAAGCATTTTCTAAAAAAAACATGATGCCTTTGAACCCAATTATGATAATTGAAATTTTTGACTGTTTGGCTATCCATACATTTTAATAGTTGTAAACTATGTTTCCAAATGGGTTGAAGCAATTCCATGCCAAAATATTGATCACTGCACAGTAATCAAGTTTTTAAAAGAAAATATTTTGTCCCGGTTTGGAATTCTAAAATCCATCATAAGTGATGCGGTTGCTCATTTTTGTAATCGTCCTTTCTAGAATTTGATGAAAAAATACTTGATTTTTCACAAAATTGCAACCCCTTATCATCCACAGACTAGTGGACAGGCTGAATTGGCTAATCGAGAGATCAAACTAATTTTAGAAAAAATGGTAAACCCAGACCGCAAAGATTGGTCGTTGAGACTAACTGATGCACTCTAGGCATATCACACTTCTTTCAAAGCAATTTTGGGCATGTCTCCTTATCAATTAGTCTATGGCAAGTCTTGTCACCTACCTGTGGAATTGGAACATAGAGCATACTAGGCCATTAAAGCAATGAACTTTGACATAGACGAGACTGGACTCTCAAGAAAACTTCAGATAAATGAGTTAGAAGAATTGAGAAATGAAGCATATGAAAATTCTAAGATTGTTAAGTCCAGAATGGAAATTTTTCATGACAAAAATATTGTGCAGAAGTCTTTTGAACCATCTCAAAAAGTCCTGTTATATAATTCAAGGATCCATCTTTTTCCTGGTAAGTTGAGATCAAGATGGATAGGGCCCTACATTGTCAAAAAAGTGTTTGGACATGGAGCAATGGAAGTGGAAAACTCATCAAACGGTAATATTTTTACTGTCAATGGCCAGCGATTGAAACCATTCTTGGAAAATTTTGTTAAAAATGTGGAAACCATTCTTTTAATGGATCAAGAATATTACTCCGAGATTCGTGTCTGCCGACACAAAAAGGGTCTGATCAAGAAAAATCCGACCCAACCCAACCCGGGAGGACGCCTTTATAAGGCCTCCATCTCTTTTTCCCTTTTCCCCATCAGCCGCTGTTGGCCCCCCTTTTCTTCTTCTTGTTCTGTTCTTGTTCTTGTTCTTCTTTCTCTTCTTTTTCGTTGTTCTGTGAAAAATGACCCACCCCTTGCAAACCAATGGCCACACACTCCACAGACATAATCCTTTGCTTCATGCTTTGCATTTTAATCTTGTATTTGCTTATGGGTGTTCTGCTCTTGTTCGCAGTCACACATAAAGATTTCCATCTTACCCGAAACTCAGATCTTCGAAAAGATGATTAATTTGTGTATTTTTATTTGTAGGTTTCGGCAAATGAACATATCTCTACCTTACAACCTCGTTTCCAAACTCCATACACTGGTAAATTCGAAACATTGGGGACAATGTTCAGTTTAGGTTGGGGAGTGAGAACTACAGTTCATATCTGGTGTATTTTATGCCCGTAAATTTTGTTGTTGTTGTTGTTGTTGCTGTTGTTGTAACGCCCCAAAATCCACCCTGGACGGCATTATTATCTAAGACCATTCACAACATGAGAGCGACTAAATAAATTCCCTCAATAAAGAAATTTCATTCATCAGATATCATGTCCATAGCATTATCCCAAAAGAATAAGCCAAAACATGACAATTACATCCCAAAAGAATTAAATTACACTTAGCAGCGGAATAACAAAAGATTATATTTTACATGATCCCAAAATAACCCTTCAATCTAGTACAAGAAGGACCGTCGAGATATCCCCTTCCGGATCCCCCCTACTCGTCTTCTAACTGATCCTCTTTTACAGCATCACCTGAAAAACGTGTTGGTTTGTAGGGGGTGAGCACTAAGCTCTGTAGGAAAATCCTCCCAAACTCAAACAATGTTTAGAAAACATGGAAAACAGGTCGGTCTCATTTCACAAATATCATACATAACTTTTGAAGTAAAACCAGGACATTTAAATTGATCTCAAGTTTAAGGAACAACAGTAATTGAATGATTAAGTGGAACCACTATACAGTTAACAAACCATATCCGAATATAATCCAATCCAACATACACTGTTTCCACAAGTTCTCGCGGAATCCCATACTTCCCAAGATTATTGTAGAAACCGTCTATGGTATAATGAACAATAACCAATATACAATATACCATTTCCAACTTTTAGCCATTTAGGAAGGGCGCCTTCCGATGCATTGTCCCATACCAATGCATCGGCCAAGGCGGTCCAACCCATCATCCCATTTATATTGGTTCATCCCCGTACCATGTATGTTGATTGCTTCTCATGAATCTACCCAACGATTATACCTAGTCCACCAATCACAATCACAATCACAAACACTTTAGGAAAGGGCGTTTACCATCACAATGGCAGTGACGAGTCCCTTCCCAGGAAAATTATACCATCCCTTGTTCGAACTCCACTGAACGATAGTGGTCGCATTACCAAATGACAACCCACTACAAGTGTTAGGAAACCATCTCACCCCCACTGGGATAGACTAACCTCTAACACTCTACGACATCACTCGAAGGCAATCCAAGTCCATCACAACAACCATACAAATGAGGAAACCAAAATATTCTCAATTCACCAACAATTCCAAATAACTACAAAATCCACAATTTCTCATTTGACAAGCATATCTCAAAAATCCCCAAATTAAGCATGTGACATTTTCAATAACCAACCAAGAAAAATGCAAGAGATCACAACAATATCATTTTATTACTCAACACAAAACACTATGATTTCGAAATCAAGAATAAAGGAAGAGTTCAAGAGGAAAACCCATCACTCTTGAAAACTAGGGTTTTTCAAACAAAAGAGGGATTTCATGGGTATACAACCCTAACTTTGTGTAAAACATGTTAACAATTGCAAGAGAACCAAGAAACAATGAACCCATAGCAAATACATATGATTGGGAGTCAAAACATATATATATAATAACCCTAACATCAATGAAAAAGAATGGAAGAAAACCTCTACCTTGCTCCTTAAATTTTTGTGTGAAGAACTAAAAGAATTGATCCTTTCCCAACTTGAATCACCACCTCAATCTCTTGCTTTTCCCTTCCTTTTTCCCCTCTAAGCCTCTCAATAGTTAGATTTGATGAAATGGTTTACAAATGGGAGAGACAACGCCCAAAACAAGTCTGAGTCGTGAAGCCCTCGGGTTGGCGCGTCCGGACTCGTGCTTTGTGCTGTCCGGACGCGTGTTTTTGCGTCCAAGTTTCTGCCATACGCGTCCGGACGCGTGTCTATTCCCCTCCGGACGCGGGTGACAGTATACCCGCAACTTCCAGATCAATTTTGACCTAATTAGAAGCCGATTTAGAAAATTTTGCGTGAAATACACTTTTGTAGCCCTAGATGTCTACTATCTACTGTCCAAATTTTAGATCAATTGGATATAAGGATAAAAAGTTATGACCAAAATACTAAGAAGTGTCCAAGATCTCTTCTTCCCCAAATTCTTTCTAAGTGTGTTTTCACTCCGGAATACTTCCTAGCTTCCAATACGCCCCATATTACCTCTCCCAATGTTTTTCAACCTTCCAGATTCAATGGAGAACTTATTTTGACCTAAAAATATTTAGAAAACTTCCATAATCCCTCTTCTCCAGTTTACACCCTTCGAAACTTAACTCCCCAAATCAATTTGTATCTCTAGTCTTTGTTTTTTTTCCTACCGTCACTACACATATCCATATTTTTACATCAATTATTTACTATATATCTATATACATATATAAAAGAAAATGCGGGGTGTTACAGTTGTTGTTTTCGATCATCTTTTTTTTATAAATTGATGACCATTTCTTTAAGTCAGCTTCTTTCATCTTTGTGACTGACAGATGTTAAAGAACCAGATAGAGTGTCTTAAAGCGTAGCAAGCATGGATAGTAAAATTTTTTGGTTTAGTCTGGGATTTTTACGCACTTTTTCAGCTGATGTGCATACTATGATCATAAGAAAAGTGAGATTGGTAAGAAAAATCGAGATCCGAGAACAGCAAGCGAAACCACTGTGTGGTAGAAGCACTTTTGCTAAACGTCATCATGCCAAAAGACTTGGTGCCTATAAACAATGTGGTCGGGTATTTCACATGAAAGAATATAATCAGTGTTCTGAACCAATTTTTGGTCGCGTACTCGATCGATTAGACTGGATAGTGAATGGGCAGAGTAAGGATTATCCTGACACGCCATCCTATTCTGGTACTTTGCTTAACCGATTTGTGCGACAAGAAATTAGAATAGTCACTGAAGGTTCAAAAGACACGGAGACAGAGGAAGACTTAGATTAGACTGCTTTTTGACAAACTGTGGAAAATTGTGTTTTTGGAATGAAAGCCATGGGTCCGAATTTTTGTAAAAAGTGTAAATTTTTTTTGTTAAATGTACAAATTCTTTTGACTGAAATGAAAATATGGGCCGAGTAAGGAATGTCCTAGAATACCAACCGTAAGCGTGGGTAGAGACTTCTCCTGAGACACCATGAATTTTTAGATCAAATTTGTGTGTATGAATTTGCATAAAATTTGCATAATTTTTGTTTTGGGGTTAAAAACGCCAGGTTACGTTTGAACGTCACCTACTTGCAGTATTCAACCTCTAATGAAGCCTCTGATGAGAACTCAAAAGTACTGGGAGCTCCCCACGTTCGAACGCCAATAGAACATTCGAACGCTATGAGCTTACAGTACTTTAGTCTCTGACAGAACTCAAAAGTACTGGGAGCTTACCACGTTTGAACGAAAGGTTCACATTCGAACGATCCTTTTAAAATCCTTCTATTCACGTTTGAACGTCAGTGACGTTCGAGTGTTCACTCCCAGGCTATAAATACCTGGTTCGTCTTCCCAGTTCAAAAATGCCCAAAACCCTTGAAAACCTCCAAACCCTAGGTTGACCCTTCACTACCCAAGCCTCAAAACCCCATCCATTTCCAATTTTCACAAAAAATCAAGCTCCCCCAAACACATTCCACCCCATTTCTCACCCTTTTCACCAAGAAATCCAAGATTTCCAAACCCAAAAATCCCCAAACCCGAGAACAATGCCTCCAAGAATGAAGCTTCCAGCCAGGCGCAAAGTGATCAATCAAGAGCCAAACATGGTGGAGGAAGTCATTGAGGAAAGGGAGGGGAGGCCCATTGTGCGAAGATACGATCGAACTCACTTCCCCAATGCCTTCAAGGCAGACAGGTATGAAAATTTCTACCGAGAAAAAGCTGTGGTTTATGAGCGGACTGTGACATTGGTTGATTTTGTGGAGTTGGGGATTTTTTAGAACATGGAGGCAAGGGGATGGATGTTGTATTTGAGGAACGACGAAGAGGTCGTGATTGACTTGGTGCGAGAGTTCTACTCCAACGCCGAGATCGTCAATGGGACGATCAAAATTTATGTGTGGGGGATGCACATCAACGTGGATGAAGATTACATACGAGAGATGAGGCAAGAGGTACCACGGGTACCGAGGCCTACCTATCCCCCAAGGAAGAGCGTGGGGATGGATGTAGTGGGGGCCGAGTTGACGGGGTTGGCCACATTTTCTTGGATGGGGTGGAGATTCATTCGACAAGGGGAGTTGACCGACATGTATAAGATGTTGAATTTCATTTTGGTCTCAAACTTCGCCCCCATCAGATGTAAGAACGAGATCCTCCTCGAGATGGCCTGGTTGCTATACGCACTTGGGAAGGGCCAAAGCATAGACCTCACCTCACTAATTTTGACCGAGATGATAAAGGGATGTGATGTGAAGAGGAACTCACTCCCCTTCGGCACCCTGGTGACAGAGGTACATAGACCACGGGATTAGGGTGAGGCCAGAGATAATGATGCAGAGGCTGATGGAGCCCTGGCGGCTAGATAAGATGTGACTCCCACCCGAGGCACAGATAAAGTGCATGACGTGTTAGATGAGGAGGAGGAGAGAGAGCTAGAGGCTGAGAGAGCCCAGGAGCAGACCTAGGAGGAGGCAGAGCCCAGTACCAGCACCAGCACCCGACGCTCACTTCGAGAGATTATGCTTAGCATCGAAGCTAAGCAGGACGAGCTTCTTCGCCTTCTGAGGGGTGGAGCTGGTGGAGCTGGCGGAGAGAGAGAGAGAGATTTCTATTCTTGATTATGGTTGTGTGTTTGTTACTTCTTTTGTGGATGGTTTGCTTCCTTTGTTTTTGTGCTAAACTATCATATTTTGTGAAATGAATGGTTCAGTTTTATCTTTTTAAATGCATGTGTAGAATTAGCATTATATTTTTATTTGAATGATGGAACAAATGTGGATTCTGAGACTGTTTGTTAAAGTGACTAATCACATGATCGGTTTGACACCTAACTTAGCAATCTAGACTTACCACCACAGATCCTTGAAAAATTGGTATTTTCTCTATGCTTAAAATGTCAAATGTACATTGGTATTTGTTATTCTTAAGGTACAAGATGACCAAAATCGAATATGGAATTGATATATAACCGACATTCCTTGAGAAACCTGACACAACCAGTGGAGATAACGAAAAAATTCCATGGTAAGGTTTGAGTCTTGTGATACTTTTGAGAGACGATCAAAATTTACTCAAGTAAGGTCTTTCACTCTCAATTTTTGAATAATCTCATTAAACTTGCTTTGATTGATGCAACTAAAGCGATCTATTGACATATCCCACAAAGAATCTGTTCATACGGCACATACATGTGCACATACTTGAGAAAGGATCTTAGGCCATCTTTGATTTGATTTTGAGCCTTAGCCATTTCTTTTACAAAATTATATCCTTAGTTAGCCATGCTTGAGCCTTCAATGAATGACTTCTTTTCCAAAGTAACCCATATGATAACCAAGACCGCCGAAAAATATTTTTTTTACATACCTTTGCTATCTAATTTTCTTGCACTCTCTTATAAATCAATATGATACAGAAAAGCAAGAGAAAAAGATAAGACGATGGTGGCTACTGTTCAATGAAAGAAAAGTTGGTGAAAACAACTGAAGAAGAAAAAAGGCAGAAAAACAGAAAATGGCCAAGAAAGTGAAAAATGAGAAAAATGAGAAAAATGAAAGAAATAAATACCATATTCAAGCGAAAATTTGAAAAGCTAGAAAGAGGTGTGCTACACTACATAAAGAAAGGATAGATTTTGAATACCATTGACGTCATTTCATAGCCACTGACCTCTGGCCACATTACAACCTATACAAAGTCCTAATTGATCTCAAGTTTGATGCATGTGTAGGTTGTCCACCAAAAGTTGGGGTATGTTAAATAGTATTTCTTTATTTGCATTAATATTCTTCCATGAGATTTTCCCAAACATAATTAGTCTGTTTCCTTAAAACTTCACTCTCATACTAATTGTGCATGTGATTTTCGATTGGCCCTCTTCTGATCACATGCCCTTTGAGAGACAAGTCACCATAATCGGAGGAAATTTTTGCTGAGAGCATTCTAAGAGAGGTTTGTGAAATCAAAGCTATCCATGGAAGGTGGTAAAGTGGAATGGTTGTTATATAACAATTCGTGTTGCTAGAATGATCATTCTGACTACACAGGGAATTCCAAATACCAAAGTGACAGATACTTATTTTTGTATAGAATAAATACCTATGGAAAAGAAATGTGCAGGATATAAGTCGAAATTGAGGGTTGGGTGTCCCAATGACCATGATGCTAACTCACTTTAATCAGCAATCCCACATACACATGTGTTCGACTGAAGTTTGTGGGTAGCTTCACTAAAAACCCTCACGAGACAACACTCGTCCACTAGGGTAAACCTAGTAGTTCAACGGCTTGTTGCATACGCTAAATGCAACCGGATGACCTACGAAAAAGACATTAGAAATAGATTTACATTCAATTGTTGTTATATTACTAGAGACTAGGAATATTTAGGTTGGGGGTGTGATTAGTAGTAAAAATTAGCAGCATAAATTGTACTTTTTAAAACTAATTATACTTTGATGGAGTTTAAATGATGACATTTCAGGACATAAATTGTACAAGGGACGAAAGGCAATGAATATCAAACTTTCGTGCAACACCAGCATATTCTAGAGCAAAATTGGAAAAGCTTGGACCAAGGTAAGAACATTCGAACGCCAATCCATGTTCGAAAGTTCTCTTGAATTATTGAAGATCAGACTGCTAAAGTGCTGATGCATGGTGTGTTGTAGCAAAGAAGGGAAACACACAGAAGTACTTGAGTACAACGTTCGAACGCCAATCCACGTTCGAACGTTGCCCTGAATTATTGAAGACCAGGATGATGAGTGCAAGGGCAGTGGTTCATGGCTTATGGAAGTAGCTCTCACAGAAGAATAGCGGCCACTTGAGTATGAGGTCCAAACTACATCTGGCGTTCCAACACCCATCAAGCAAAGATAGGAAGGACGTTCAAACGCCAGATAATGTTCGAACGTTCTCTCCAGACTGGCTTCAGAGTGGTTGGCTTTCACTTGGACTTTGGCGGCCTTGCACTATTCTTTCACACTCCCTTGCCCCCTCCTCCTAGCCTATAAATACTCTCATTGTGGGAGCTTCAAAAGAAGAGAAGTCTGGTAAAGCTAGTTGTAGACATAGAGCTTAGACTTAGGTTTATATTTACTTGCATAAAGGGCGATAGATCATCTTTTGGTTGAGGAGGAAACCCTCCAAAAGTGACTAGCTTTCTTCTACTTCCAGTATTAATTTCATTCACTTCCATTGCTTGAGCTTCTCTCTTCACTTAGAGGAGTGAAACTCTTCCACTTTTCTAGAGCTTTACCAAAGCCGTGAAGGGTGGAATGTTATTCACTCATTCTTCGTCGAAGATCGGCTCCTCGCTTATTGTGCTTTACCTTGTAACTCCTTTACTTGGAGGGACGAGCATCACTCACTTTTCCAACTTTACCAAAGCCATGAAGAGTGAGTAGTTTTTCATTCACTGTTTAGTAAGAGGCAATGGACATGTATAAATCATCTGGAAGTTATATTTGTGCATTTCATTTATGCTTAAATGCTTTATACTTCACTTGCTTATTGAATGATTGAATGCATCTAGCAAAGCTAAGGTACTTTGTATAATCGTGAGTACTTTCTATAACATAGATGACTCTTGCATAGAAAGACTCATTGGTTCAAGGCAAGTACCCCGGCTTGATCTTCATGACTACCCTTCAATCTTCACCATTATTGTCTTCATTTAAAGAATGGAATATCAATGCCATTGTTGGATACCTTGTAGAAACACTTGCTTGTTTGTAGACGGGTTTAGTCTCGGCATAGACAATTCTTGTAAAATTCTAGAAAGACATCGGAACCATGCTCTTAATTCTCACAATCCACCTTTATCTTCCGATTAAATTGCTGTTGACACATGGGTTAATTGAGTTATCAAGCACAAGTATAATAAATCGGATGATTAACTACATGTCCGGATCCTCGAATTAAAGAGTGACTTTTTACATTTGAGCTTATCTTATATTTTGTCTAGAAAGCCTTCTTGGAAAGAATCCTATATTCTGTCCAGGAAATCCCATACACCACACAACTTCAAATATCAAGGGTTACAATCATTTGGTCTCCACCACTACTTACTTTGAAACACCAATAATAGTTCCCTGTAGATTCGACTCCGGACTTAACCTGATTATTACTAGAACTTGACTGCCTGCACTTGGGTGTACACATTTCAGATCAAGTCACATGAGTTAAATACACTAGGTGGTTTGATACAACGTACCCACATAGGTACGCCATACCTACATCTATGGACCAAAATACTAAACTGATCTATTATTCACTGAAAATCTGGTTACTAATTACATGATACTCAAACTTATTCAGATAAAATTTATTCATTCAATTGACCCAAATACTTATTCTTTGAAAGAATTAAAATTGCGATTGAAAGTAAATATCTTGTATTGAAATTGCAATGAATGTAAACCGTTTGGAAAAGGAACCAAAAGTAAGTGCGTTGAAAGAATGTAAAACTCGAATTTAAACAAAGCTTGTAAAGTAAATTAATGGAGAAAGGTTAAAAGAAGAAGAAGAAAATCTAAACCCTAGGAAAGAGAAAAGAGAACAACGGTAAATTAAAGGATGGAATGGAGCTCTCTCTATCTTTCTCTCTCTCTCTCTCTCTCTCTCTCTCCTGCTAGACTTGAGTATTTATAGGAGATTTCCTACAGATTTGTATCCCTTTGATCCATGGATCACGACCCTTGAAATAATCCAACTGATTGCCTTCCTTGGGATTCTTAATTACTGAGATACAGTAACCTACCGGTAGGAAGCAAAAAACAACCTACCGGTTGGACTGTTCACTATTTTTCTTCTACTAGTTGCCTTGCTCTCCTACTGGTAGAACACCTCTCTATTTTCAACCTACTGGTAGGATTATCTTTGTTGTGGCCTTGGCTTCACTCCTAGACCTCTTAGCTTATCTTCCAAGTCCTATATGACATTGAAACACGTGCAAATCCACGTCTTTTCGTCAATTAAGCTACAAACACACAATTTCACTATAAAATACAAAACTCAACTAAAATAAAGGAATTAAGTGACTAGCATGACTAAGATGAATGATTATGAGGCCCATAATATGCAATATTATGTGGCCCATAATATACAATATTATGTTCTCATCACACCCTCCAACTTATATTTTTCTAGTCCCTTAGCAAACCAAAGTAAACAAACAAAGAATTCCTAACATTATACTGGAAATTCCAAAAGCATACTCCATCACATAACAAATATCATCAAATTGGAATGCATATTCTTAAAGAATAAATGACACACTAATGGGATCAAAAAGACATCATGTATATATCTGATGTGCTTTTGGGTACAGAAAGAACAAAATGTAATAGACTTTTACCTAAGGTTTTTCTACTATGCTACTACAACCCAAAACAAAAATACCTAAGGTTCTACTAAACCTATACACTAACTAGACAAGAAAAAGAAAAATTGTGAAATTAAAAAGGTAAGGAAGTAAATCCTCAAATTCATCCACTCCAAATCAGAAGTAGGAGCATCCCCCAAATCCTCAGCATCATCATCATCCTCCCCAGAAAGAACATTCTCCTCTTCAGAATCAGAGATACTCACCAACTTCTCAAAACTCTCATCCTTAGCCAATCCCTTCCCCTTTGAAGTGGTGGCCTTGGCATGAGTATCCATTGTTTTTTCCATACCTTCCACCACCTTTGAGTGTAGGGAGGCATAGAGGAGCCAAGCGAAAAACCATGTAGCCCAAGAGAGTTTATCTGGAGGGTTTGAAGGCGAGATCTTCTTGATTATAGGAGGTGTATCCTCTTCCTCCTTAGAACCCGACTCCACCAATTTCCTCTTTCCATTTTCCCTTGCCGACGCTCGCTTGCATGGAGAAGCCACTATTGGAGCTTCGTTTTGAGGTGTCCCTCGGCCTCCCCTGGTCCTTGCCATCTTTGCCACAATCATAGAAATCATGGCGACAATGAGGACCTAAGCTAGTAGAGTAGCCCCATAGATTTAATCAGATGGATTTGGATTCAAAACTTTTGTTGGAGCCATTTTGAAAGTCAAGATCAAGAAGGGAATCAAGGAGAAATTGAAGAGATTTGACGGTTTAGAGAACTTCCCTAGGGTTTTTCTGTACCTATGGGAGAAGTTTGGAGTAATGGGTCTCAAGCTTGGAGTGAATGGAGTGATTTCCTACTGATAGAAACCCTTATATTTTTTATCGGACCGAACAAGAACCTACCGGTAGGAAGCAACATTCAACCTACCGGTAGCTTAGTTCAGAATGTTAACATTTGTTCCTATTGTTTTATTTTTCAAAACTAATTAAAAACAAAACTAATTAAACCATAAATCCTAAAAATTAAAAATGTACCCAATTGGACCTTTAATCACATTCCAAAGTGCCACAAATTCTCAATTATATGCAATGCAATTTGTGATACAAAATAACAAATATAATGCTAAGGAATTTAAAGCATAATAATCAATTTAATGGAATGTAAAATTAAATGCAAAATTAGAAATATAAAACCACTTTCGTAGGTAACATGAATGCATTTAGCCTATGCACTAAGCCTTTAAACCCTTAGGTTACCCCTAGTGGATGAGTTTTGTCTCGTGAAGGTTTCCAGAGAAAATACCTACAAACTTCGATTTGTCTATCCAGAAGTCAATTTATTGTTTCCCCAATTACCATGAAATTAGAGACACCACATATACCCAAAACTAATTAGCACACGGTTCCACTAAAGGCTTCAAGGCTACGCAATAATGTTCATAATCATGTTAGTACCCAAAACTCGTGTGTATGTGATATGGTCATGCAACTCAAGAGATTCATACACCCAGATTCATATTCATATTAGCTATCCAAAGCTAGTTTCAATGCCAAACTCACCAAGGTTTTCACACACAGAAAGGGACTCTCTGACTATAGTGACTGTTCCACTTCTCAGTATATGTGAGGATCAAATTTATGTAACTAAGGCAATTTATACTCACATATGTCTCAAGAATATAAACACAAATCAAATGAAACGATCTTGGCATAATCCCATGGAAGGAATGTTAAGAGAAATCAAAGTAATACAATTGACATATCTCATAGGCATTAAAGCTTACACACTCATCCACACCTCCAGAAATCAAATGGGGATTTTTGTGGTTTTAATGAGGCCTTGGGTGAAGGTTTAATAAACAAAGGAAAGAATGATTCAAATGATGTTATCCCCCAGATGAATTCAATATTTAACAATTGTATTCTTCTTTCACTACACCTAAAACTAATATCCTTCCTTCTTCCTTCACAAGCCTTTGACTTTCATATTTCACATTTTTTTCATGTCTTTCATATCATTCTTTTCTTTTCCTTTCATCATCTTTTTTCCATTCGTTCATAATTGAACCTTTTACCACAACTCCCAACACATATCAAATAAACACACATCTAGGGATAACTAGGGTGAGATATATACTTATATGCTTGGCTTGGTTATTAATAGTGATAATGAATCAAACAAACAGGCTTAAGGCTCAAATCAAATTCAAAGATGGCATAAGATCATCTTTTAGAAAGCATGGAAAAGTGTCGCTTCTTGTTGAGATATAGCCAACCAATCACTCCTATGCTCTTAACCAAAACTAAAATGATGAGATTATTTAAAAAAAATGGATTAAGAATGATTTTCATATAAGTAAATGAATTATAACCCTCCAAGACTGATAAGCACAATACTCATAGGTTTTTTACATCCATCTCTAGTATGGATGTCAAGCCTTTCCGAACATAAATCTAATCTCATAAATCTCAATAGAAATTGCATGCTCATTGTGAACAAAGTTTTAAAAACATTTATATGACATTCAAGCATAGATTATAGGTATGTAGAGTACAACATGCAACCAAATCAGGTAGCATATAACATATCTAAATCTCACGGCTCTTAAGAAAACAATTATCATTCAAATAGACTTTTTTTTTTCAAAAAAATTTCAATTTTTTATTTTTCCCACTAAAACTACTAACAAATCAAAAAAAAAAAAAGGAATAGGAGCAAAACCATGGTGTAACCTCACACCCAACTTAAAATTGACATTGTCCTCAATACAACAAAGATAATGTAATGTGCAAAACAAAAAAAGAAGGGAAAGAGAACACCTGAGTGAATCTCCTAAACAAAACTAATTGTAAAATATCAAAAGAACAAATTAGCATGAAAGAAAATAACAAAACTAACTAAAAAGAGAAGAAGAAGTTATCTAACTACACTAGTATACAAAAATTCAAGTTATTTAATAGGTTCAACCAAGCTCCAATTGCCCAATACTCGACTTCACTCTAGATTTTTCTCCACCAAATAATAGTTTTTGTTTGGGTTTTATCTCCACACCACATAACTCCTGTGAATTATTTAACAATTCAGTATAAAATACAACCTCAGAGTTGTCTTTCGCACATTCAGAATTAATCAAACACAATTGTAGAGGATCAAAACACATAGAAACTTCAAAATTCTCTTCCACACACTCATCCACCATTTCTACCTCACAAAACTCTCCCTCACCCCCAATTGCTTTGCTACATGAAAAATATTGAATTCAGCAGCCATATTCCCAAATGAGCATTTCATCACACCACTCCTATAATTTATTAATGCATTTGATATTGCAAGGAATGGGAGCCCAAGGATTATGGGAATCTGTGCAGTGGGGTTGGCAACCGGTTCAGTGTCCCGTATTATAAAGTTGAAAGAAAGTAAAACCTATCCACCTGAACCAACACATCTTCAACTACCCTCTCATTACTTTCACACTTCGGTCCGCCAAATGGAGAGTAATTGAAGTGGGTTTCAATTCTCCTAAACCTAACTGCTGGTAGACCAAAAAAGGAAAATAGATTCACACTAGCACCCAAGTCTAGAAGTGCTTGTTCGACCCGGCAATGGTGGGACAGCCGGGATCTTTATATTTGGGTAGCATGTTGGATCGGATAATAGTACTTACCTGCTCTGTCAGGAATGCCTTTTTCTAAACATGTAATTTTCTCTTGATGGTCCAAAAATCTTTTAAGAACTTTGCATATGATGGCACATTGATTTTTACCTGCTTGAATAACTCAAGAATTTCAGTTTGGTTAGCTTGTTTTGTAGCCATTTTCAATCGGTGACGGTAGGGAGCAAGAATAGGACACACAACCTCATCAGAATCAAGAATCTTAGACAGCTCAAGTGACTCACTATCCTTGGGATTGTCTTGAGTCTCTTTTTCTATAGGCTTACAGACTCTGGGTGGGATAGTTTTGTCAACTTCCTTGCCACTCCGAAGAGTGGTAATGGACTTAAGCTCTTCCTCATTAGATGTGCCATTAGAACCCTCAATCCCATGTTGACTCTTGGGATTTTCTTGGGGTTGTGCATGAAATTTTCCCTTTTCCTTCTGCATCATTCCCATGATGTTGGTCAACTTGGTCATTTGAGATCTAATGTCATTCAGAGTTTGATTGGTTTGGTTTTTCATGGTGGTCTGGCTCTGAATAAACTGGTAGAGAACATCCTCGATGTTCTCTTGCGGGGAGGATGTTATGCAGGTACATTTGCTTGCTCTTAGGGAGCAAACTCTTGTGTAGATGGGTTGTGTACAAATCCTTGTGTAGATGGGTTCTGTACAAACCCTTGTGGTGGTGGGTGCAAAGATTGGTTACTTGTAGATTGAACAGGACCGGACACTGGTTGACTTGAAGGGACATAAGGCATATAAGTGGAGGGTTGAGTAGGGGTGTCATTTATCCAACTAAAACTCGGGTGGGTACGCCAACCCAGATTATAAGAAGCTCTTTTTGCAAATCAGCCCAAGTAGCCATAGTTTGAGGCTTTAAAGACTTGAGCCAAGTTTTTTCCTTCTCTTTCAATTAGAATTCTCACAAATTGTTTGCGCATGTTTTGCTCGAGGAATGTGATAACTATCTCAAAATCCTTGATATAGAGGTAGGGGTTTTCCCTCTTTACACCATGAAAATGGGGAAGCAGTTGGAGGTTCCCAAGTTTTACAATAAAATTTTTCGCTTGCACCGGTAAAAGTATACATGAAGGAGCAGAAGAGCGAGTGGGTTGAAGATAATCTCTCATAGTCCTCACAAGAGAGTCGGTGTGAGATTATTTCCAACCTGGTTGCCCACAAAATGTGGCCAACCAAGTTGTCTCTTGCCCACATACAAGAAAAAATAAACAAATAAAACTAAACTATGCACAAAAACCAAAAAGAAACAATAAACTAAAAGTAAAATACAACAAAGAATGCACCTTAGCTCATGATGTGAATCACAATACTTACCTTGACGATCTCCAAATCACCCTTGAATCAAAGCCGTTTTCTCCTACAACGGTGCCAAAAATGCTTGAATATCTGAAGTGGGTTAAATAATCAAGGAATTCCCAAACGTAGGAAAGGTTATCGTGTTTGTAACTAAGTCGATTACTGAGGTCGTCTCCTTAAGGAAAACGAATGGTTAAAGGTGATGGTCAAAATAAAATGAAACCTTTAATTTTTAAGAATTGATTGGAAGAAATTGATCACTTAAAGAAATAAAAATTAAAGAAAAGAATCGATTGATCGGCACAGATCACCTTACTGTGAATAGGTATTTGACTCAAATTGCTATAACTCAGTTGAGATTGTGGTCAAATGCACTCAAGCGGTAGATATTTGTTTGTAGTGATTCAAGGAATTACCCAAGCAGTAGGTATTTCACCCAATTATCAATGACTATGTATTCAAGACAATTGAATGGATTATAAGGAATTCACTTTGATTGTAGCAATTCAAGGAATTACCTGTGCCAAGTCTTAGTTGTCTACGGGTTAGTAAGATGATATACATATCGATTGTGTATTCAATTTAATCATTCAATTGACTCAAATACTTATTTTTTGGAAAACCCTAATTTGAGTCAAAATCACCAATTCACATATGAGACTACTTCATCCGATCAAATCGGTAAACGACTACTCACACATGACTAAATTAAAATTGAAATCAATTAAAGAAAGCATGATTATAAATGAAAACAAGAAGACTTGAATTGAAATTGCGATTGAGAGTAAATACCTTGTATTGAAATTGAAATGAATGTAAAATGTTCGAAGAAGGAAACCAAAAGTAAGTGCGTTGTAAGAATGTAAAACTTGAATTTTAACAAATCTTGTAAAGTAAATTAATGGAGAAAGCTTGAAAGAAGAAGAAGAATATCTAACCCTAGGAAAGAGAAAAGAGAAGAACGGTGAATTGAACGATGGAATAATGCTCTTTCTGTCTCTAGACTTGGGTATTTATAGGAGATTTCCTGTTGATTTGTCTCCCTTTGATCCATAAATCACAGCCCTTGAAATAAGTTAGTCCATTGCCTTCCTTAGGAGTCTTAATTATTGAGATACAGTAACCTACCGGTAGGAAGTAGAAAACGACCTCTCGGTAAGACTTTTCACTGTTTTCCTCCTACTAGTTGCCTTGCTCTCCTACTGGTAGAACATCTATGTATCTTCAACCTACTATAAAACAGTAGCCACCCGCCGGTAGAACAACTTTTTGTTTTTCTCCTACCAATGGGATGGCTGTCCTACTAGTAGGACCATCTTCTGGCCTTCGTTGTATCGGTAGAAAGGGTCTTTTTCTTAATTATGTTTGTTGTGGCTTTGGTTTCATTCCTGGACCTCTTAGCTCATCTTTCAAATCCTCTATGGTATTGAAACACGTGCAAATCCACGTCTTTACACCAATTCAACTGAAAATACACAATTTCAGTATATAATACAAAACTCAACTAAAATAAAGGAATTTAGTGACTTGCATGACTAAGCTGAATGATTATGAGGCCTATAATGCTCTCATCATATGTCCCATTCCTCCTTGGAGGTCTCACAATTTGTGATTCTCCAAAACTTAGTTGGTGTCACGATATTGAATAGCACATTCAAACCTTTTGAGTACCACCCCACTTGTTCGATCTCATTCTTTGACCAAATCTTTAGGGATTTAACTTAAACCACCACTTCACCACCCTTCACTTTTGTGGTGCAGGTAGGAGAGGTCCAACCCCCTTGCACTGTCAACCAAACTCTCTTATCAATTGATTTAAAAAATGATATCATGCGAGCTTTCCAATATGCAAAATTCAAACCATCAAAGAGAGGTGATCATGAAATTGAGCCTCCTTTTTGAGGTTCCATTGGATATTAACTAGAAAGATCACTTGAAGGCAAAACTAGGTGTGTAAGCAAAAGCAAGAAATGCCTACAAGTGTCTACGTGTTCATGACAACCACACTCTGATAACAATTATTGTTTCGGGAGTGGTAGAAACAAAGTGAATTTTCCCTCACGATTATACACGTTGAGCACATGACACTACCTAGTGGGGGGAGCGAATAGTGTTTCAATTTTAAGCACAATTGATAACAAATTGAAACCAAACTCTACCACAATTACCTATTCTCACATAACTATAGAATAAAACAATGAGAACCCATTTTAATCACCATGATCCCTTACACCCATGAAGATTGATGTTGTTAGTTTTTCAATTAAATAACTCATACTTAATATCACATTGATCCCAAAACTCAAAATCCAAAATGCAACTATAGATGATTTATGTGTCAAGTGTTCAATTTATCAAACACATAGTGCACATGTGTGCAAACACTTATAAGTGTATATACATAAATAATAAAGAAACAAGTGATTTGTTGACCTCTACCCCAAAGTCAACATACAAGGACTTGAGTCTTATACCTCAACCAATACCATGATTAGATGCTCCTTTCCTTCAATATGTCTCTTCGTCAAAGTGCCTTGAGGATGTTATGTGTAGCTTCACTTGGATTCACCCCCACAAAGGATCCTCTAGGCCTTGAGCAATCATGGGTACACCAACAATCGCACACACCAATATATTTGGTTCAAACCATTCAAGATCTTCAACACCAAGTTGTGAGGCTGGGTAGTATCTCTAGAAGATATCATTGGGTCTTACGGATCTAGGGTTGTGGTGGAAGCTCTTTAGGTAGAATATACAATTTTCTCCCTCAAAAGACTTGCTAAAGGATTACCCTATCTGAAGAAAAGACACTCCTTTTTTATAGGTCCGGAATAAGAGAAATCTTGGTTGACAAGAAAACTCAACTTCACAAACGATCGCTCGATTAATTGTGAATTTGAAATTATTTTTCCCAATTTTCACCACAAAACAAGTAATATGGGTGTAAAAAGAGATACATGATATGCAATATTCTATACTCATCACACCCCCCTAACTTGAGTTTTTCTAGTCCCTAGCAAACTTTATTTTCAAACTACACTACAATAAAACAACAATTCCAGTCATGTTAAACAATTTACTAATCAACAAACTACTCAAATCATAATGCAATTATGTAAATGAACTTGGGGCAAAATGAAACAAACAAAAACAACAAAACAAGAGTGGTATGTCTCCTCCTCTGCGTCATCGCCCAACTCTTCCCTCTGGGCCAACCCTCCTGTCATAGCCGACGGGAGGGTCACATCGGTGGGGCTGCCCTTGACTTTGTCATGGAGGTAGATTTTCGTGACAAGGTGGGCATAAGGGAGAATCATCTTCGGCACTCTTGCCCATCATGAAAGCATGGAGAAGGGCTAGGTTCTCTTCCCCCGGAGTCTTCTTCGCACCCCGAGGTTGCACCTTGTTCATTACCCCGTAAAAGTGCTTGAATTGTGCCGAATCCTTATACATCAAGCTTGCGTATTCTTGAAGTGATTTGCTCCCTTGGGTGTTGTGAGGATAGACCGTGGTGTTGGGAGGTGGTCTCTGGTAATGTAATGCATCCGCAATGACTCCCAGTGTGATCTCCATTCCCTTCCCTCTCACATTAGTTTTTAACAAAAATACATCCTCATCAACCACCTTCAGCTTTTGGTAGAACTCCCTACATATGGGAAGGACAAAACCCGCCACGGGCTCGAACCAGATATCGATGTCATGGCCCTCTATCACTCAGACCACTTCATCGTTTGGCTTGAGGGTGGGCCTATCTACATGCCGCTCACACGTCACATTTTTTTTCTCGCCTACGCTTTTTGTGCGAGCGTCATTTTTTGGTTTTTTTCGTGATTCCCCACCACCGGGGCCTGCCACTGTAGACCTCTTGCGGGATCCCGTTCCCGTGGGTGGTGGAGAACCGGGCCTCGTTTGCTTGGTTCATGCCATAATAATGAAAAATGCCACTAGGGCAACAAAAGGCAACAACCAACTCCATAGTTCCTCAAAAAGATAAAATGAAGCGCGGGAAGACTTACCCAATCGAGCCATTCCTTTGAGTTCCAAGCTTTTGGTGAGAATTGAGGTCTTTGATGGATTTGGGAAGCTTTGTGGAGGAAAATAGGGTTTTTTGTGGGAAAAAGTCAAGAAAGGGAGAAGTAATCACTATGAATCACAACTTTGGAGAAGATAATCGGGTGATTTGATGAGTGCCTAGAAGTTTTTTTGAGTATTTGGAAGGTTTTGAGTGAGAGGGGAAGGTTTTTAAGGATGAGATGAGTGAAGAATGTGAAGGGTTTCACCGAAAATTTTGATTAAAAACCCTCGTTTTTCATTTTCTGGGCAAAACCTACCGGTAGAAAAGTGCACTGGAAAATTTCTACTAGTAGGTTTTTGCAAACTTCTACCAGTAGGTTTCAACTTTTTAAAAAAAATTTCCTATGCTCTCTTCCTTACCTCCACTTCTAGTTTATTCAATTCCCACATATTCTAATGACTTATTTACAAACTCAACTCCACAAAAAGCCTGATCCATGCTAGTGAACCACGAATGTGTGACCATGACCAAATTTATTTACGAAATTGCAATGTGATTTGAGTTTTGATGCTTTCAAAACACATGACATGGAATTCTAAATTCAAAAAAATGAACATCCAATATATAAAGCACAAATTGAAATACAAAAGGCATTCTTATTCCTTTCTCATATCTAAAATTTGAGCAATATTTCCCTATCCTACAAGCTCAGGGTTGCCTGATTTTTTTTTTCAAACACCTGAACTACGCACACATGAGTTTCATCATGACTTTAAATGCTATTCTACAGTATACACCTACACATTTGTTTTCAAACTCGTGTGTGTGTGTGTGTGTGTGAAATGCATATGTAATTTAAGCATTTACTCAACGGAATTGACATTCACTTAGCTATCCAAATTCAGCTTTGATGCAAAACTCACCAAGGGTTTCTCTCAAAAAAATGAATAACTATATGATTATCCTGGCATGCTCTCCATGTGTATATGTGAGATAGAATCTTGTGCACAAACCAAAATGCTCACATATAATCCCAAAAATGATGTGTATGCATAACCATTGAAACAAACTTGGCATAATCTCATGAATGGAATGTTAGGGCACTAGATAGCAAAACCAACTTTTGTTTTTCATTTGAAGTATGCTCTCACCATGCTTTCTCTAGATCATTTAGGGATTTTAAGGGTTGTAATGAGACCTTGGGGTGATACTTGGGCTGACTGAAATGAAGGGTAGAGGGAGACAAAAAGGGTTATTCCGAGGGCATGACCTTTATTATCAAAAATTTCCTTTTTATGGAATTTTTAGTCTTACCCTTTCTCTTAACTTTTTGTTTCTTTTCTTCTTCTTTCCTCAACATTTTCTTTTACTTTTTTTTTTCTTTTTCAACCCCCTTTTTTTCTTGGATTTTTTTCTCTTCTTTTTCATTCAAAATTTTGCTTCAACACAATTCATCTATTTTTGGGTTTTCTCAACACATTTCCTTTTCTTTATGATCAATCACAGTCAGTCTCGGAACAACCAAGGTGTGATAATTTTAATCATTTTGCACTAACTTGGTCAATCATGTGGCATGGAAACGAATCTTCAAATAACGCTCAATCACGACACTAGGGATAAATTTTTCACAAGAAAAAGGCTAAGGCTCAAAGCAAATCAAAGATGACCTAATATCATCTCTAGATAAGCATGGGGAAGCATATTGGCATTCCAAGACAAAGTCAATCAACTATCCACAGCACTCTAACCAAAGCAAGCATAATGAGATTATTGAATATATTGTTCATTTGAGTATATGTAAGTTTCCTCAAATAAGGATTGGCACTAAAACTCACACGGGTACTTATTTCATCTGCACTATGCATGTCAAGCTCTAAAATGTGGATCCAATCCGTAAATTGCCGAAATTACACATTCAAGGTGCACTATGGTTGAATTCGAAAGAAAACACATATGTGATGCTCCGGCATAGGATAAACTTTTATGATGTGCTCATGTATTCAAAGTTCAAAATGAAGATCAAACTATCACTGGACCCATAACACTTTGAATAGGGGAATATGGTTCAACATTCAGATATTTTCAACAAAAATTTTAAAATTTTCACATATTTTTTAACTATTCTATACAAAAAATTGGTAGAATATGTGAATGGTGAATTTCACCACAAAATGGTATTATAAACAAAAATTTGGTGTATCATACAAATGGTGCACCTCACCCCCTAACTTGAACAATGCATTTTCCTCAATGCAACAAAAAGATATGGAATGGAATGATGGACTTAAAATAAAACAAGAAGGGTAAGAGAACACCTCTCAACGAGCTTTGACAAAAAACACTGCTATTTGCAAATGTAAGGAAATAACACTATGCACAGATAAAAGTAAGTAAACAATTACACTTGCAAAGTAGGGAATAAAGGAAAACAACTGAACACTAAAATCTAATTGAACAGTTATGCCGCAACAAGGTCCGGATAGATCGGATCCACCAACTCCTCTTACACAGTTTGAATCTCAAAACACTCGAAGAATGGTTTAAGTCTTTGGCCATTGACCTTGAATGTTTTACCATCTTTGAGGTTTTCTATGACCACGACTCCGTTTGGGTAGGCCACCTTGACAAAATAGGGGTCATCCCAACGTGACCAGAGTTTCCCTTAAAAAATGGAGAAGTGAGAATTATACAAGAGCACTTTTTAGCCAGGCTCAAATATCTTTCTCAAAATGGATTTGTCATGAAAAACTTTGCCCTTTCTTTGTGGATTTTAGAGCTCTCATATGCATCTCTAGGAATTTCCTCCAATTCATTCAACTCCAACTTCCTATGTTCTCCGGCTATTCTCAAATTGAAATTCAAGATTTTTATGGCCCAATATGTCTTGTGCTCCATCTCTACTAGCAAGTGACAAGCCTTGCTGTAGACTAGCCGATAGGGAGACATACCTAGGATGGTCTTATAGCCAGTGCGGTAAGCCCACAAGGCATCGGTTAATCTAAGTGATCAATCCTTTTGATCTGGCTTAACCGTTTCCTCTAGTATGTTCTTTATCTCCCTATTGGCCAACTTGGCTTGGCCATTAGTCTGTGGGTGATAAGAGGTGGACACCTTGTGTGTTACATCATATTTATGCATCAAGGAAGCAAATGGTCTATTGCAAAAATGAGACCCACCATCACTTATCATTGCACGAGGTATCCCAAACCTTGAAAAAATATTTTCTTTTAAAAACTTGATCGTGACTCGATGGTCATTGGTCTTGGTTGGGATTGCCTCTACCCACTTGGACACGTAGTCCACTGCCAATAAGATATAAAGGCAACCAAAGGACATAGGGAATGGACCCATAAAATCGATGTCCCAACAATCAAATATCTCAATGACTAGCACGGGGGAGATGGGCATCATGTTTCTACGGGTCACACTTCCCAACCTTTGACACCTATCACATTCTTTGCAAAATGAAACACAATATTTAATCAACAAAGGCTAATAAAAACCGCTTTGTAAAATCTTAGCTGAAGTTTTATTGGAAGAGAAGGGCCCACCATACGCCTCAGAATGGCAGAAGAAAAGGACATCCCGTTGTTCATTTTTCAGTATGCACCTCCTCATGACTTGATCAGGGAATATTTGAAGAGGTACGGGTTGTCGAAGTAGAAGTACTTCACATCCGCCATGAATATCCTCTTATCTTCCAGGTTCCAATGCGGTGGTATTTTTCCTGTGGCAAGAAAATTGCAAATATCAGCATACCACATACAAACTGAATGAATGGAAAATAAATGCTCAACGGGAAAAAAATAAGGGATAGGGATGTGCTCTTCGGCGTCTTAGACGACAAGCCGCGACAAATGGTCCGCCACCACATTCTTGACTCTTTTCTTGTCCTTGATGATCAAGTTGAATTCTTGAAGGATGAGTGTAAAACCCGGGCAAATTTAAACTTTTTCTGAAAAAGGGCAAAATGGTAATTTGCCACTCTTATGCGTATTTAAAATGCTCATATTCTAGAGCTCGGATGGGGAAATGAAGTTCGCCATTGCATTCGTATCGCAAAATCTAGTCACCCTGTCAAATTTCGTCGAATTCCGAGATAGTCAGATTTATGCACGTCGTTCGAGGCGACTGCGTGGCGAATGACATTTTAAAGGTCCCCAATAATGGATTTTATATAATTTCCCTAAAATTAAGTTAAAGTTCAAATAAAATCAATTTGAACTTAATCTGAGATATAATGAATCGTTTCGGAACGAAAAACGGACCCGGAAGTAGTAAAAGTGCGGTGCAATTTGGACTTCACATTAAGGGGGTATAAATAGGGACAAATATCTGAAAAATCAGATATTTCACACATTATTCAACCTCTTGACCAGCCATAGGGAGAGGGGAGAGAGGAGAGAAAAGAAAAAAAGAAAAAAAATCAAACTTCAAGCTTCTCTGTCCGATCCAAGGAGTTCCGTTGGTTGGAATCCGTCGATCCAAGAGGCAAAGTTCATATCCTCGACGAGGGCTACGCGTACGTACCAAGAACAAGAGATTTCACCGAAGATCCAAGAGGAGTCTTTGGGGAAAAATCAAGGTTTTGGGTTGGTTTTGGTGTTCTTGAAGTCTCCACACTTCAATCTACGCTACAAGAGGTAGGGTACTTCCTACTTGGGTTTTACTCCTACCTTAAGGGGCTGTTTTGTTGACTGAAACATGGCTGTATTTTGGACTGAAATATGGCTATTTATAGACTGTTTTAGGGGCTTTTATATGGCCTCTTTTGTGTGGTAATTAGTGGACTTTTTTATGCCTAATTAGCGGACTGTTTTATGCCTAATTAGTGGACTGATTTATGCCTGATTAGTGGACTGTTTTATGTCAGTTTAGCGGGCTATTTTGTGGCTGAATTTGGGACAGATTATGGCCTATTTTAAGGGCTATTTAGTGGCTGAATTTGGGACTGATTATGGCCTGTTTTAGGGGCTGTTTAGTGGCTGAATTTGGGACTATTTATGGACTATTTTGGGTTGAATTCATGGACTATTTTGGGTTGAATTCATGGACTGTTTTTAGGCCATTTCACGGACTATTTTAGGCCATTTCATGGATTGTTTTAGGCCATTTTACGGGCTGTTTTAGAGCCGTTATGAAAGTGAGGATTTGGGAATAGATTTGGCTTGGAGAAATTTGTAGTTTAAGTTTTGTATATGGTAGTTACTTATGTAATTTTTCTTGAAACTTGATATTATGTGGGCATTGTTATGTGATAACATGACTTGTTGCCTTGATGGAATTTGCTAAATGCTTATGTGAGATTAAAGTGTGTTGTTGATATATGTTTAAGAATGTATTGACATGGGGGTGAAATTATGGTATTTATACGCTCATGATATAAATTGCCATGAATATGTTTATATATGTGGTTTAAATTGTCCATATGGCACTTATCACATATGGAACACGATATTGGTATTACAAATGTTCATTACGTTGCATATGCATAAAGGCATCACATTCATGGGTATAAGGCATGAGTGTGTGTGTGAGTGGGCATCACATTCTTGGGCATAAGTCATGAGTGTGGGTGTGTGGTTGATCAAACACCATTCTTGGTGGTTGATATGTGAACTCAGGAAAGTTGGATCGAAGATCCGGCTGAGTTGCACGGTTTCATGCATAAGAAAAACTTGTGTTGGGTATAGCAAGCAGGACTAGACTCTCCCTTGGGTGCAAAACCCGGCCACTTGGTTTATACACTTTCCGGCGGTGAAATTCCAGAAAAGTGTAAGTTAGGCCCACGGAGCTGGCGGTGTGATTCCAAAATCCGTTACCCAGGAAGACACAAGATTTTGTTATCTAAAAACACCCATTCAATGGGTAGCATCCAACAATGATTTGATTTTATAAAACACATGATTTTAGTTCAAACGATCATTGGATGTATTTTCCGTCATAAGACGGGTTCATTACACATGTGCATTGCATTGTGTTGTGGGAGTCGGTGAGGACTCGAGTTGAAGTTGCATGAGTGACTTTCATCTCATTTCATGGCATGATATAGGATTCCTATCATTGAATGCATATTCTTGATTGAAATGTTTTGAATGATTAATTGCATGTGCACATTTCATATGCATCTAGGGTGGGGAGTAGCCTCTGTAGGAATTACTCTACTGGGCGTGGCTCACCCTATACGAGAAAACATTTCAGGTGTGGGATATACGCCGGTGGACGGCTCTCATTCCGGGCCGCAAGGGTGAAGAAAGCCGACTTGTGGCTTTTATAACTCTTTTTGTAAGCCTTTTGGAGCAAACTAGTTTTGGCATGTAACTTTTATGTAAAGAGTTGTAAATTGAACTTATATTAACTATGCTTGATGCATAGGTGTGATGTGTTTATATGTTACACTTTTACACACCAATGTCACACTTCGTACATTAACATAGGAACCCCGGTTTTAGGGGAATCACAAGTATGCATAAATGGACCCGGTGTGGTCATTATTTTATATTGGGCCTCAGATGGGTCATATGATTATATATTGCACAGGTTGGGTTTTGGGTAGAGCTTCCCGTACAAAGGAGACTCTGTCCGGATTTTTTTTAAATTAGAGATCCCGGTAAATGGGACATAACGGTGTGATATCGAGTTACACGATATCCACAGGCATTCCGCGGGTTGATGGGTGATCAACGGACCCCCGAATTTTGGGACGTCACAGCTTGGTATCAGAGCTTAGGTATACGATGAACCTAGGGCTTGATGGGCATGGGTCTAGACCATTGCATTCCGTACGCATTTCATGTATTGTGCTATATTTACTACATGTTATGTGCTTTGAAGTTGCTGCATGCTATGTGCTACTTGCTATGTGGATAATATACATGGTAGGATGTATATGGAAATGAACACACTAGGGTTAGAAAACATAACCTTGAGAGTGGTAAAATGAATGAACGGGATGGTTCATGATGTAATTGTCTAGTAGTGAGTGGTATACGCATTACTAGGGAGACAATGAGAAGAATTCTCAACGTTTCAATTTTGATCCCTACTTTGGGATACTAAGTTAGTACTCTATTGCTATTTGACATGTGCGTAGATGGCATATAGAGGAAGGGGACGCCGCGATGGTGGACGGAATAATAACCAACCACCACTGGCTGTTGACCAACAAGCCATTATGGAGGCTATGGGTGCGATGACTGATGACCAAGCACAGGCTAGTGCAAATCTGAGCCAAGGGGCTCAAGTTATCCAACAGAGTTTGAGTTCCGTGGGGCATCAACGTCCATGGAAAATGCATAAAACATCGAGGCCTTGTTAACAGGCAGGTCAGAGGATTTGCTATCATTGTCGCCAGCCAGGCCACAAGAGACGGGATTGTCCGCAAAGGCAGGGATCCCAAGGCCATGTAAAGAGGAGTTGTCCCTTGAGGCAAACCTCACGGAGTTCCGAGACGTCTCAAACCCAGTCGTCAGTGGGACTCGTACAAGCACATGTTGTTCCTCCCTGTCCCACTACGGACCAGGAAAATTTGTTTCAGCTATAGGGTGCTATCCAAGCCCCTAGTACTTCACATGCGGAGACTCCTCAAGTAGGCCGGATGAGCCAGGATGTGGGCCAAGGCCAAGGGCAATCCTCTCAGAGTAGGAGATACTTCAGGGTTCCCAGTCAAGTAGGACAGAGGCCATGTTTCCATTGCTACCAAGTGGGTCACCGGAAACGGGATTGTCCTCAGAGGCAGAGACCCTAGAGATATGAGGCACCTCAGTCCCAGTCTTCGGTGGGACAGCCACAGACTTACCATGTTCCTCCCTACCCCACCGTGGATCAGGGGAGTCAATACCAGTTTCAGGGTACATTTCTTATTTCCCTGTTTGTGGTACACATGTTATTTGATGTGAACATGTCATATACTGTTATTTTCACGTTCTTGCGCATGATATAGTTTTAGATATCGCAAATCTAGAAGGGTTCTTATGGGTAAATTATCCCCTAGGAGCTAGGGTGAGAGTTGATCAAATATGTCGGGGTTGTGAGTTAGAGATCTCAGGGATTCTACTCACCGTTGACCTTAGGGTCATTGACATGTCGGAGTTTGATGTAATCTTGGGGGTGGATTGGTTGATAGTACACCTAGTTGTCATAGATTGTGATCGTAAGCGGGTCACAGCCTACACACCGAATAATGTTTGTTTTAAGTTCTAGGGGGAAAAGAATGATGCTTTACCTCAAGCCATGTACGACTCTAGATGGCACGGGCAGTTGATGGATTGGCTGGCGAGCCTTACCCTAGAGGATGAGGCGAGACAGGAATTGGGTCTACCTCGGGTTATTTGTGAGTATGAAGACGTTTTTTCGGACGAACTACCGGGATTACCTCCACGTAGGGACGTAGACTTCACTATTGAGTTGCATCCCGGTACTTTTCCCATTTCTATGACTCCACATAGGATGGCACCAGTAGAGTGCGAGAACTCTAGGTCCGAATACAAGAATTGTTGAACAAGGGCTTCTTTAGATCGAATGCTTCACCTCGAGGTACTTCGGTTGTAATTACCAAAATTACAGAGTAGGTTTGCTCCGTTCTTATTCTACTAGTTTCGGAAAGGGGACAGAGGTACACAGTATATTGTGATACCTCAAAGGACGGACTCAGATGTGTCTTGATGCAGTCTGGGAGGGTTGTGGCTTATGGTTCTCGGCAGTTAACGAATCACGAGCAGAATTACCCCACACACGATATGGAATTGGCGGCCATTGTCTTTGCCTTGAAGGCTTGGCGCCACTATTTATACGGTGAGCGATTTGAGGTGTTTTCGAACCACAAAAGTCTGAAGTACATCTTTACACAGCGAAACCTCAATATAAGGTAACGCAGGTGGATGGAGTGTTTGGAAGATTATGACTTCACTTTGCATTACCACCCTGGTAAGGCAAACGTGGTGGCTGGTGCACTCAGCCAGAAGTCACGGGGAGTTGTGACTGCTGTAGCTTCCCGAGAGTAGCGGATGCTTAAGACCGTGGGACACAGTTGATGATGAGCACTGTTTTTCATCCCCAGACGGATGGTCAGTCAGAGAGGACTATCCATACGATAGAGGACATGCTACGGGCATGCGTTACCCTTAGTGGAGTTCGCCTATAACAATAGTTATCAGGCGAGTATACAGATGGCACCCTATGAGGCACTATATGGGAGGACATGTCGATCTCCGGTTTGTTGGACGGAGGTTGGAGAGAGACCTTCTACGGGTCCGAACTTGGTTAGAGACATCTCAGAGAAGGTGGGCTTGATACGGAAGCGTCTTCTCACGGCTCAGAGCAGGCAGAAGAGTTACGCCGATAGACGGCGGCGACCTCTAGAGTTTGAGGTGGGAGATCATGTCTTCTTGTAGATAATGCCTAAAAGAGGAGTGGTCAGGTTCGACAAATAGGGAAAGCTGTCGCCGAGGTATATCGGGCCCTTCGAGGTACTCGAGAGGGTAGGTACAGTTGCTTACCGATTGGCGTTACCGCCAAAACCTATTTGGTGTTCATGCGGTATTCCATGTCTCTATGCTCCGGAAATACACCCCAGATCCGACTCATGTGGTGGATTGGGCCGAGCTTATTGTTGATGCGGATGGGACCTTCGAGGAGGGACCGGTGCATATCATGGATAGCCGGGATCAGGTTTTGCGAGGCAAGACAGTGAGGCTAGTGAAGGTGCTGCGGCAGCACCGGGGAGTGGAAGAGGCGACATGGGAGCGCGAGGACACCGTACGTGCCAATTATCCTTTCTTGTTTGAGGATGGAGGTACATTTTTATAGTCATTTACTATTACATGACTGTAGCATATGCATGCGGTTACGTGTGTATATGTGTGTGAATTTCGGGGACAAAATTCTTTTAAGGGGGCAAGAATGTAAAACCCGGACAAATTTGAACTTTTTCTGAAAAAGGGCAAAATGGTAATTTGTCACCCTTATGCGTATTTAAAATGCTCATATTCTAGAGCTCGGATGGGGAAACGTAGTTCACCATTGGATTCGTATCGCAAAATTTAGTCACCCTGTCAAATTTCGTCGAATTTCGAGATAATCAGATTTTTGCACGTCGAATACCGTTTTTGTCCATATGGCACTTATCACATATGGAACACGACATTGGTATTACAAATGTTCATTACGTTGCATATGCATAAAGGCATCACATTCATGGGTATAAGGCATGAGTGTGTGTGTGAGTGGGCATCACATTCTTGGGCATAAGTCATGAGTGTGGGTGTGTGGTTGATCAAACACCATTCTTGGTGGTTGATATGTAAACTCAGGAAAGTTGGATCGAAGATCCGGCTGAGTTGCACGGTTTCATGCATAAGAAAAACTTGTGTCGGGTATAGCAAGCAGGACTAGACTCTCCCTTGGGTGCAAAACCCGGCCACTTGGTTTATACACTTTCCGGCGGTGAAATTCCAGAAAAGTGTAAGTTAGGCCCACGGAGCTGGTGGTGTGATTCCAAAATCCGTTGCCCAGGAAGACACAAGATTTTGTTATCTAAAAACACCCATTCAATGGGTAGCATCCAACAATGATTTGATTTTATAAAACACATGATTTTAGTTCAAACGGTCATTGGATGTATTTTCCGTCATAAGACGGGTTCATTACACATGTGCGTTGCATTGTGTTGTGGGAGTTGGTGAGGACTCGGGTTGAAGTTGGATGAGGGATTTTCATCTCATTTCATGGCATGACATAGGATTCCTATCATTGAATGCATATTCTTGATTGGAATGTTTTGAATGACTAATTGCATGTGCACATTTCATATGCATCTAGGGTGGGGAGTAACCTCTGTAGGAATTACTCTACTGGGCGTGGCTCATCCTATACGCAAAAACATTTCAGGTGTGGGATATACGCCGGTGGACGGCTCTCATTCCGGGCCGCAAGGGTGAAGAAAGCTGTCTTGTGGCTTTTATAACTCTTTTTGTAAACCTTTTGGAGCAAACTAGTTTTGGCATGTAACTTTTATGTAAAGAGTTGTAAATTGAACTTATATTAACTATGCTTGATGCATAGGTGTGATGTGTTTATATGTTACACTTTTACACACCAATGTCACACTTCGTACATTAACATAGGAACCCCGGTTTTAGGGGCATCACAAGTATGCATAAATGGACCCGGTGTGGTCATTATTTTATATTGGGCCTCGGATGGGTCATATGATTATATATTGCACAGGTTGGGTTTTGGGTAGAGCTTCCCGTACAAAGGAGACTCTTCCCGGATTTTTTTAAAATTAGAGATCCCGGTAAATGGGACATAACGGTGTGATATCGAGTTACACGATATCCACAGACATTCCGCGGGTTGATGGGTGATCAACGGACCCCCGGATTTTGGGGCGTCACAAGGAGGATCCACCTAATGAGTCTCAGTTTAGCGTCATTTTTAGACAACAAATACTTCAAAGTAGAGTGATCAATGCACATTACAATAGGTGAACCAATGATGTATGACCTAAATTTGTACAATGCAAACACTACAGCTAGCAACTCTATTTCAGTGATAGTCTAATTCATTTGTGCTTCATTTAGAGTTTTACTAGCATATTATATTACATATGGCCTTTTGTCTTCCCTTTGACCTAGCACTGCGCCGACCGCGTAATCACTCGTGTCGCACATGAGCTCAAATGGTAGTTCCCACTTAGGTGGTCGCATGATTGGAGGTGAAGTAAGCATGCTTTTGAGTTTTTTGAAAGATGCCTCACAATCATCCAACCACACAAAGGGAACATCCTTTGCTAGCAAATTGGTCAAGGGTCTTGCCAATGCAATAAAATCCTTAATGAAGCGACGATAAAAACCGGCATGGCCAAGAAACGACTTGATATCTTTGACGACCTTTGGAGTGTGTAGATTGAAAATTGCTTCCACTTTGGATTTGCCTACTTCAATCCCCTTTGCGGACACAATGTGTCCAAGCACAATCCCTTGTGTTACCATGAAATGACACTTTTCCCAATTTAGCACCAAATTATTCTCTTCACATCTCTCTAGAAATCTCTCCAAATTTTCCAAGCACCCATAAATGAGTCCCCAAACACTGGAAAGTCATCCATGAACACCTCCACAATCTTCTCGACCATGTCGCTAAATATCCCCATCATACATCTTTAAAAAGTTCCCGGGGCATTGCACAAATCAAATGGCATTCGACGATAGACATAAGTACCAAAGGGGCACGTGAATGTGTTATCCTCTTTATCATCCAAGGCAATCTCTATTTGATTGTAGCCAGAGTATCCATCCAAGAAGCAATAGAAAAGATGCCCGGCTACCCTCTCCAAAACTTGATCGAGGAATGGCAAGGGAAAGTGATCCTTTCTTGTGCATGAGTTGAGTTTTCGATAATCGATGCAAACTCTCCAACCGGTGACCACCCTTGTTGGAATCAACTGATTCTCCTCATTTGTAACTACAGTGACTCCCGACTTCTTTGGCACTACTTGCGTGAGACTAACCCATTTACTGTCGACAATTGCAAAAATAATGCCCACGTCAAATAGCTGGAGCACTTCTTCTCTCACTACATCCTTTATGATAGGATTTAGCCTTCGTTGTGGTTGTCGGAATGGCTTGGAGTCTTCTTCTAAATAGATTCTATGAGTGCAAATGAGGGGGCTAATTCGTTTGATGTCGGCTATGGTCCAACCGATGGCTCTTTTATGGCTACTCAAAAGTTGCAACAATTCCTCTTCTTGCCTTGGCTCCAAAGAAGAGCTTATCACCACTAGGAATGTCTTGTGCTCCCCTAGAAATGCATACTCGACTGTAGATGGCAATGGCTTCAACTCCAAGATGGGGGTTTGCACAGTTGATGAAAAAATCTTCTTCTCTTGTAGTGGAAGTTTTTTAAATGTTGGGGTCGAATTACCGACCCCCTTGCACACTTTTCGGTTTCTCATCTTCAATAAACTCTTCCTCGTCCAACTTGGAATTGCAAAGTAACTCCATGTGATCCTCCACCAAAGTGTCTATCCAATTGACCTCATGAACTTCTTCATCATCTCCCGGTTGCTTGTAAAGATTGAACACATTGAGATCCATCATCATGTTTCCAAAGGCAAGCTTTCATTAGACCATTCCTGCAATTTATCACAACATTAGAAGTAGCAAGGAAAGGCCTACCTAATATGACAGGAATCTGTGAACTAGGGTTAGCAACGGGGTGAGTGTCAAGTACAATAAAGTCAACAGGAAAATAGAATTTGTCCACTTAGAGTAAAACATCCTCAACTACTCCCCTTGGTGTTCTCACGCTTCGATCCGCCAATTGAAGAGTGATTGAGATTGGCTTCAACTCCTTAAGTTGTAATTGTTGATACATCGAAAAGGGTAGGAGGTTGATACTTGCTCCCAAGTCTAGTAATGCTTGCTCCACACGACAATTCCCAATAGTTATGGCAATGGTAGGGCAGTTGGGATCCTTGAACTTGGGTGGTGTGTTGGTCCTCAAGATGGAGCTCACTTGCTCAGTGAGGAATGCCTTCTTGTGCACATTCAACTTCCTCTTCACGGTGCACAAATCTTTTAATATCTTTGCACATGAAGGTATTTGCTTGATGGCTTCAAGGAGAGGAATGTTTATCTTCACCTGCTTAAACATTTCAATAATATTCGAATATTTAGCATCTTTAGCCAGTGACTTCAAACGTTGGGGAAACAGGGCCGGGATAGGACAATCATGCACATTCAAGTCAACAATCTTTTGCTTTTCAAGTGTTTCACCCTCCTCGGAGCTACCCTTAGTCTCTTTTTCATTTTCGAATGTGGCTTTGGGTGAGACTTTAGACAAAATGGTTTTATCTATTTGCTTGCCACTCCTAAGAGTGGTGACTGCCTTGAGTTGCTCACAACTCTCTTTAGTAGCCTTGCATGATTCAATCACATGTTGACCCCTTGGGTTTTCTTGGGGTTGAGCGGGAAATTTTCCTTTCTCTTGTTGGGCCGACCTTATAGCATTGGTCAACTTAGTGATTTGAGTCCGGATGTCATTAAAAGCGACGGTGGCTTGATTGTTGATTGTGTTTGGCTTTGAATGAATTGATGCACAACATCCTCCAAGTTTCTCTTGTGAGGAGGTTGGTAGGTGGGCGGGTTAGGTGGTCCTTGTTGACCAAACCCTTGCTGAGGTGGGTTTTGTGAAAATCGTTATGGATTGGAACGTGGGTATTGGGAGCAAGATGAGGGGCCATGATCATAGTATAATTGGTTTTTTTTGGGTGGAATGGGAGGTGACAATGAGCTAGACCCATGAGGAATAGGGTTTTCATTCTTGCAACTAAAGTTCGGGTGGTTGCTCCATCCCGGATTGTATGTGTTTGAGTGTGGAGAGAATGGTTGCCTACTTTGGTTGAAAGCATTCACTTGCTCATGATATACCTCTTTGAGTGCCGAAATGTTTGGGCACTTCGAAATAGAATGCTCAACACTTTCACATATAGAGCAAAAGTCCTCGTCCTTTGTGATGTTAGACACCTCATGCCTCCTATTCACCTCTAGACTATCCACTTTGCCGGATAATTTTGTTATTCTAGCAAGCAAGTCTTCTTGGTCACGCAAGTTATACATCCCCCATCCACTTGGTTGACTACCTAGAGAGGACCTTGATCAGTGGGATCCGTGATATCTCAAGATTGAGCATTTTCTGCAATTTGTTAAAGTACTCAAGGGCCTTATCGGGATCCTTACTTAGAAACTCTCTGTTGCACATCATGTTGATGGCCCGGTGTAATTCCTTTATAGAAGAAACTCACCAATTGTCATGGTTCGAATCCATGATGTTGAATGGAGTGTAACAAGTCCTTGTATCTATCCCAACATTGATAGAACTGCTCATTTGGTTTTTCTGAAAAGTTTTGAATTTGTTTCTTAAGAGCAGTTGTCTTGGGCACTGAAAAGAATTTGTTTAAAAATTCAGAAAGCATTTGTGCCCAAGAACTTATCGAGCGGGGTTTCAATGAGTTCAACCAAGTTTTAGCTTTGTCTTTGAGGGAGAAGGAAAATAATTTTATGCGTGCCATATCTTCCATGGCATGATTTGTAATAAATGTTCCAACAATTTCCTCAAATTCCTTAATGTGTAGATAAGAATTTTCTCATTCCACTCCATGGAATTGAGGAAGTAATTACAACATGCCTGATTTAACAAGGAAGCTATGCACTTGCACGGGTAGAAGTTTGCATGAGGGAGTGGTGCTTCGAGTAGGTTGGAGATAATCCCTCATTGACCTCACCAGAGGATCCATTGGGAGATTATTTCCTTCATTTCTCGGAGGGAGGAATTGCATTCGGGGGTTTTGCACTCGCCCGCCCCTCGGAATATTAGCACCATCATTCTCGAATTTGTCTCCAGCATCCTCGGGTGGTTCTTAGTCTATATTCATATTTGGTCCTAGGGCACATCTCACTAGTCTATTTTGATCGTCACATCCCCACATGCAGAAACACTACTTACAGTTGAAAAAAAAGTATACACAAATATGTATAAAGGATCAACGTACCTCGGCCCATGATGAGAATCACGAGACTTACCTCTGTTGTCCCCAAATCACCTTCGAATTCGACGCTTAGCCTTCCCAGTAACGGCCCCAAAAATGCTTGAATGATTTTCCCTAATTTCCAAACATGAGCCCGGATTGTGTGTATATGCCTTATACGAGTCAGTGAGTGTCACTCTCCCTCGGGTTCGATGAAAGAAATGGGAAAAATCGTGTGTGTAAACAAAAAATTTTGTGTGTGTGAAAAAGTGCTCCCCAAGCATAGAGAGACTTGCAAAGTCGTGTTTTACTTGGAATGGATATTCCAAGGTCGTCTCCTCGGGGAAGGAAAGGTCAAATGTTTTGGAAGGGTGATTTGTAAAGAAATAAAAATTGGAAAATCTTGTGAATTGTGTTTTGGTAAAATGCAAGAAAGCAAGGTTGGCTAATCCATAGATGTCATTCCAATGAGAATGCCAAATCGACTCAATTCATTCAACCAATGGTGTCTCGGTGTTTGATTGATTCATAGGAAGTGAGGGATTTATGTGGTTGTGTTGGACAAAAGCATACCCCGTGAAAAGTCTACGATGTATCAAGAGCCCACAACTACGTCCGCACTCAACCTAGTAAAACCAAACACTTTACAATACGAGTAAGAATGAAAGAGAGTCGATTTCATATACCCAATAGAAAATTTCCCTTCGATTAGCCAACTAAAAGTCTAGTTACGCATGGTAAAGGCAAGAACAAACATAATGTAAAGAAACATGGTAGTAAATGGAACATGAAACTTGTATTGATGCAAGGAAAGATTTAAATTACAAGAACAAAGTCATTCATACCCAAAATACAAGCTTGAAGAGAAAATACCCAATTGTAGAAATGGAAAAGCAAGAACACTTAAGTAAGCTTGATTACAACTTAAATAAAAGAGTTTAAAGTGAAAGAGGGAACATTACAAGTAAAATAAAGCTTACTACAATGAAAATGGTGAAGGAAATGAGAAAACCCAACTTTCTCTCTCCAAAACTTCATCTTCCACCTTGGAGCTTCTCTCTCTAAAAGCATTTAAAAATCTGAATAATGGTGTAAGACTCTGATTTTCATCCATACCCTCTTCCTTAGCCTATGTGAACTGAATTCCAATGAGTGGAGAGAGGTTGGACACTTCCACAAGCAAGGTCAGTCCAAGCATGGTCTTCCCATGCTTCACCAACCACCCCTCTTCTCTCTCTTGCTTCTCCCCTCTCTCTTCTTTCAAATCTGACTTTAGGGGTTAAGAGAGCATCATGGGGTGTCAAATATGTCAGAGTATGGTTTGGCGTGTGAGCAGGTGTCTGGCAAATCTGGACAAAACCTACCGGTAGGTTTTTTCCAGTAAGATTATCTACCGGAAGGTTTTTGCATGGTTGAGGTAGAAGAATTCCAGTAGCATTTTCTACTGGTTGGTTTTGAATCTTCTATCAGTAAGTTTTGACTGACTTCTACCGGTGGGTTTTAGTTGACTTCTACTGGTAGGTTTTGTCCTGGTTTGGGATTTCCTTGGTTCCTTTGAAGTCTCGAGCCATCCGTTAAGTATTCCCTTCTTCCCCATTGCCTTTGAGAATTTGATGGGAGGTTTTATACAAGAACTTACCTAATCTTTACCTACAATCACACGAATCTCCATTAATTGTGAATTTGAAAGCATTTCCCCCAATTTTCACCACAAAACAAGTAATATGGGTGCAAAAAGAGATACATGATATACAATATTCTATACTCATCAGTAGACTGCTCGAGGACCATGGGAAAAGCTCGAGTGACTTCAAGGACCACTCGAGCGATCCTAGAGGGTGAGCCCTGATCTCCTCCATTTGGCCTTTTCTGCTTTTCTCTCCTAAGTATAAACTGACCGCTCTAGCGAAGGCAAGGAATCATAGGCCGGTCTCTTTTGGTTTTTTAAATCAAAAACCAAGCAAAAAAAATTTCTTCGTGAGCATTAATGGTTGTTGGTCAATAGTGATCCACTATTGGCTTAAACTATATTTTCAAAACACAAAAATGGTTTAACAAAATTTTCGTCTAAAAACACCTAGGAGCCGTACACGAATTAATCCCTAATTCAATTTCAACTTTAATTCTCCTAAGTCTATTAAATCAAGTGATCACCTTAGATATCTAAATTATTACCTTTTATCCAAAGCTTGAAGGTGCATTCGGAGTATGAATGATGTAGCTTTAATGATTAATCTCTTCCCTTCAATAACGCTTTCGAATCTTTAATCTTCATAGCATCATGAGCATGGAATAGATTGAGATTTACAATGGACTCCACAAAATTAGCCAATTATAATATGTGATCTAGCATGTTAAATCTCATGAAAAGGTGTCTTAAATGCCTATTCCATTTTCAAAATGGTCACCTTTCAAAACTATGACCCTCTGATAATCAACGCCATTTCTGGCGCCTTCCTCTTGTTCTGTAAATATTTTAACACATTATTCCTTTGTTGTTGCCTCCTTCAAGCTTTCATTGCTGCGCTTTCAGCACTTGTAAGTTCTTCTTTCTCCTTTCTATTTGGTTGGCTTTCATTTCTTTTGTCACACTCACTTCTCTTATTTTTTTCAGCAATGGGCCCATTGAAGGGAAAGGACAAAAAGGCCTATACGTATAAGTACCAGATCCCTAATGAAATCTATACTAGGGTCTCTGAAAATGATGAACCCCTCCTAGGATCCAAATGATCCATCGCCATCCCTTACAGGGACACAATACAAAGTGGGGTTAGGTTTCTCGTCCATAAAGATTCAAGACTAGAAGTTGCTCGACCTAGATGAAGAGAACGACCTAGCTAACATTGATAGAGGTAGTTATATGTTAGTCACATTGGGTCAACCACTAAGTTGAAAGATATGAAACAAATATATTACAGTTCTGTAACGCCCCAAAATCCACTCTAGAAGGCATTACTATCTATAAACATTCATATCATGTGAGCAACTAGATGAAATCCATAATTAAAAGAAATTACATTCGTCATCCATAACAACTAAAGTATCATCCAGAAATAAATATGCCAAACCTTGGCATTTACATCCAAAAAATTAAATATGATCTTGCAGCGGAATAAATAAAACATTATATTAACAGTGTCTCCAGTCTAGAACATAAAGAAAACAACTCTAAACTTCCACCTAAAGATCCACGTTCCCATCAATTTGAACTTCCCAATGTGCCTGCTCATCAAATCCGAGTTCTTCCTCTAAGCCATAATCTGAAAAAGATGTTGTTTGTAGGGGTGAGCACTAAGCCCTGTAGGAAAATCCTCCCAAGCTCGAACAAGGTTTTGAAAACTTATAAAACAGGTCAATCTCATTTTACAAAATATCATATATAACTTTTGAAATAAAACAGTGACAATTCATCAGATATCAAGTTTACGCAGTAGCAACAAATTAAATGAAGAAGTAAAATCAATTTCCAAACAATAAACCATTACCCACATTTGTATCTCAGGTATGTAGTAAGACTTCGCATGAATACACACATTGAGAATATCCTGGCCCACACACCCAATCCTTGCAAGGATACACAACTGCAGGAAGGGCGTATACCGACGCATCGGCAGTGACGAATCCAACCCAGGAATAGTATACTAACCCTCTGCCTCGATACCCGTGAATGAATAGTAGTTTGGTCCTCGTAAGACACCAACCCCACTACGAGTGGTAGGGAACCTTCAAACCCACACAGAGTAAGAAACGCATCTACCCACTCTACGATACCCGGTCAACGGTCACCCATGTTCATCAAAACATCCACACAAGAGATACAATACCAAACTAATTTCTCAAATCACAAGTAAATCCAGAACCACAATTTCATAGGTATTTTTCCAACAGAGCAATTCAAGAAAATATGCATGAGATCATCTAAAATATAATTTTATTGTTCAAACTAAACACTAGAGTGTTTAAATCAAGAACAATTGAATATCCAGGGTAAAAATCTATATTTCTTGAAAAACTAGGGTTTTGATATTAAGAACAAGGATGTTATGGCTATCAAACCATAACTTTACTCAATACATGATAAGATTTGCATGAACATTAAAAAACAATGATTTCATAACATATATCTATGATTTAGAATCAAAACATACATAGATATAAACCCTAACCTCAATGAACAAGATTAGGAAGAAACCCCTACCTTGATTCTGTAGTTTTGTGTGAAGAATTAGAGGGTTTGATTTTCTCCAACGTGAAAATCTCCTATTAATCTCATGTTTCTCCCCTTATTTCTTGCTCTCCAAGACCCTCTAGGATGAAATGGGGCCAAGGGAGGTGTCCTTAGGTATTTATAGTATGAGAAACAGTCCACTTGGTGCGAATCTGATACTCAGAATCGTAACCTCACGTTCGAATGTCATTTTGGCGTTCGAACATTAGTTTCCCTCAGTGCTTTTGTTTTTGCAACAAAGTTCTGTCAGACACAAAAGTACTGGGACGAATTGTCGTTCGAACGGATCTTCACATTCGAACGGACTCCCATTTTTAGCTGAACTTTCAATGAAGTTTTGGCATATTTAGAGGTCGATTTGGAAAATTTTCGTGAAATACTTTTTTGTAGCTCTGGAAGTCTAGTGTCTACTTTAGAAATTTCAGATGAAACTGAAATCAGGGTAAAAAGTTATGGTCCAAATACCAAGACAGTTTCAAAATCCTATCTACCCAAATTCTATCTAAAATGTGTTTTAACTCTAGAATACTTCTAAACTTCTAATTCAACTCATATAACATCTTCCAATGTTTTTCAACCTTACGAATTCAATGGACACCTTATTTTGTCCTAAAATATTTATAAATTTAATTTGTCACCTTTCTCAAATTTAAACATTTTCAAAACTCAATTTACTCCGAAAGTCAAATACACTTGAAACTTAAACTTCATAATCAATATTTTTAAAAATTATTCTAAGTTTCTACCATCATTTTATTCGTCTTAGGAAAAATCTTAAGATAATATTATTTTTAATACGGGGTCTTACAAGTTCAAAACTTGAATTGGCACAATATCGTGAAGTGGCCGCCTTTGCTTAATTTGGGTTAGACCCTGATACTGTGACTCAGGCATTACTCAATAGAGGTGAAAGGCTTATAGAAGTATCGAAACAACCACAATATGCACCACTTCCAATTGAATAACAAATTACTGTTTAGGGTTTTAGCTTTGTTTAAACTCTTTCCCATTCAATGTTGTCCCAACTTCTTTAGAATAGTCATAAATGTAGTTGCCTTGAACAATCTTATGGGCATGAGCTTGGGCCTTTGGGAAATTCTTTTCTACTATAAAACTTAGCAAAGAGAACAACTACTTCTTCTAGGTTAGGAAGAAAGAGTAATTCCTAGTTACCATGTCACTGACACTATAAAAGGCCATAAAAATTAGGTTTTGTTTGTGTCTGGAGATTGGGAACATCAAGAAGGTGAAGAACCTGATTTCATACGCCCTTACAAAGAGGGTGTCCCTTTTTTTAGTTTGCTGCTGCTTCTGAATTGGGTAGACTTGCAAAAGGCGTGGTCTTTCGGTGCTTCGGATATAAACCTAGCTACCACCCTTTTGTAGCAGTTCCTTATGCTACAACTACCTCACTTGTTGAATGCATATCAGCTAGTCAGGCTTAAGGTTTTTCTTCTAGTAAAACTAGTTAGCCAAGGAAGGAAGTTCCAACCTTCATCTTTTGAAATGATTGTGAGATAGAGATGGGGAGAGAGAATGGTGAAGAAATTTACATGCATGGTTTGGAAGCCCACGTTATCATCAGTTATAGGAATTGAGCCCTAGTTGTGGCTTATAGGGTTTAGGATGATACATGCACAAAGGAGCGCTCCTTTTGCCAAGCAGTGTTCAAACACATAACGTGTCATTTCTCCAAGTGCTAAAGCTCCCTATCCCGATCTCCAAGTAATTCATAGGAAACATGTCACCAAAAGTAGGAGGACTGAGGAATTTTGTCCTTCCACCAAGGGGCAATCTGATGATGTGGTTTAGTTTCTCCTTTGGTGTCCTATAATCTGAGCTCGAGATTCATGTTGATGACTTGGCGGCCTCAAATGTAGATGTTGTAGTCAACAATGTTAGGACCGTCATCCTTCCCCTTGATCTAAAGATTTTCGAGAGCATGTGCGAGGAGGAGGTTGCTTAGCATACCCTTCAGATGATAGTGCTGGTAACTCTTCCCCTTAGTCAATATTTAACCTAATTCTTTCATATTTTTTAACTTACTTTCATCATTTACCAGGGAACTCAACAGGTTCACGAGGTCGCATCCTATATAATAAGGAAAGATAGGGACCTCAAGAAGGATATGGAGTTCAACCTTCACATGATAAAAAAGAGTGAGTGCTTGGAGTCTGAGGCATCGAACATTTCTGACAGATTTCTCCAGCATCAGGCATTAGTGACCAATCTTACAGAACACAATGAGTGCCTTGATGCTAAATGGAAAACATATGAGACTTCTGAAAAACATGCTTCAGGCAAGGTTACTAGAGTTTAAATCGATTTCGGGTCCATACTTGAGGAGTTTGAATTGTATAAAGCTTCCTCGAAGACCTAGGAAGAGAAGGCCTTCGAATGACAGTATTAATAGTCCGAAAAAGAGCTAGAGGACTAGATTCCAACACTAAATGTTGTCTTCTTAAAAAAATGGTTGGAATAAGGCCCTGGCCACTGCAAAGTGTCATCCAACTTAGAGTTATACTCTATGCATGCCGTGGCCATGCCTGAATCAAGCGAAAGAGTCACAGAAAAAAAAAATGTTACTATTGTAACTCCTCCACCAAGTTCTGCCTATGCTTTTTGCATTGCCCCCCTTTTTCTTGTAGTCTTTTGTTTTTGTCATCTAAATCTATAAAAAATTTCCTTTAATGAAACATGTTATTTCTAATGTGCATCTTTTGTTTACTTTAGCTTTTGGATGTATTTTCGTTTTAGCCCCTTACCTAACCAATAGGCTTTGTCTATTGAAGAGTTCGGGCCATTTTTTTTATTAGTTAATAATCAGTACATTGACCCGTTGATCTTTTATCGGGCTCAAACTTTTTTCATTTGACTTACACTGTCGTGCCTAGGCTTAGGCCTAATTTTTGTTGGATGGTTATACCACTATTTTCCCTATAATTTATACTTCATTCATTGCTTTAGGAAAGTCTCATGTCTTGTTGGGTACCCCTACATGCTTTGCACTGCCTCAACAAAGGATGATTTGTTTGCTTAACTTTAGTTCTTGAGTGTAGCATTTATAAAAAGTTGGTCCTTAGAGGTCCAACTCCTTCTTTTAGGTGGTTTTCCCAAGCAATAAGTTAGGCCTTTGTATGTGAAGCCAATTCCAGGAAAAATAAATTATTCATTGAAATTGAAATTGCATTATAATGTCATAATAAAAAAATTTTGAAGGTACATCAGAAGTAACTAACTAAATATTACTCAAGTCATAATAAAAAAAATTTGAAGGTACATCAGAAGTAACTAACTAAATATTACTCAAGGTACTTCACATGAAACTAGATATTCCTGAAGGTACTTCAAAATTAATTTTTTTTTAAGAGATCTCCATATTCCATAGTCATGGAATTACCTTGCCTTCTAGTTTTTGAAGACAGTAAGATCAAATCCACCTACAGAGGTGACTCCGTGTGGTCCTTCTGTAAACCCCCACATTAGTATCTTTATATAGTAATATAATTATGTTTTGAAATACTAATCTATGTGATGATGTATACATGAACTATGTAGATTGTAAGAGTAGAAATAAAAATGTTAGGTGAGGTAATAGGGTATGTATTGGAAGCTAGGAAGTATTCCGGAGTGAAAGCACACTTTAGAGAAAATTTGGGTAGAAGAATTTTAGACATTTCCTTAGTATTTGGATCATAAATTTTTATCCTGATCTCCATTTTATCTGAAATTTTTACAGTAGATAGTAGACTTCTAGGGCTACAAAAGTGTATTTCACGAAAAATTTCCAAATCAGTCTCTAAATAGGCCAAAACTTCACTGGAAGTTTCATCAAAAACAGGAATTTCGTTCGAACGTGAAATGACGTTCGAACGTGAATCGATGTTCGAACGTGAATAAACGTTCGAACGAAAGTGCGTTCCAATACTCTTGTCTGATGGAAAAACAAAAGTACTAGGAGCAACAACCGTTCGAACGCCAATGACGTTCGAACGTGAGTTACGAATCTGGATTTCAGAAATCGCGCACAAGAGACCATTTCTCACCCTATAAATACATAAGAATGCCTCTCTTTGCATCATTTCAACATTTATAACCCTAGGAAGACTTAGAGAGGAGGAAAGAAGGGGAAAACATAGAATCAAGGGAGGATTTACACATTGAAGAGGATCAAAACTTCAAATTTTTCAAGAACACTAAGGAAGAAGAAGGTAGGGGTTTTCTTCCATTCTCTTGCATTGAGGCTAGGGCATACATATATATACATTCTTTTGACTATAAATCTTATATAGTTGCTATGAAATTGTTGATTCTTGATATTTATGCAAATGTGGTCATGTTTTAAACAATGCTATGGTGGAATCACCATTAAAACTCTTTTCTTGGTCTCAAACTCTAGTTCTCAAGGAAAAATGGGTTTTTCTCTTGATTTCTCATTGATTCTTGAATTCAAAAACTTTAGTTCTTGAAATTGAACCACAAAATGATATTTATGAGGATCTCTTGTATATTTTCTCACATTGTCTCTATTGTGCTACTATATGAGAAATTTGGGGATTTTTGGGAATGGCTTGTTGTTTTTGAGAAATTATGGATATTGTATTCTTGTATGGTTGTTTTGATGAACATGGGTGAGAGGTTCCTTGTAAGGATGCCCATGCCAAAATAAATAAGACGTTGAGCGTGAGAGGTTCGTTGTAAGGATGCTCATGCCAAAGAAACAAGACCTTGAGGGTGAGAGGTTCCTTGTAAGGATGCTTGAGAAACCAAATCTTGGGGGTGAGAGGTTCCTTGTAAGGATGCTCATGCCAAAGAAACAAGACCTTGAGGGTGAGAGGTTCCTTGCAAGGATGCTCATGCCAAAGAGAACAATATTACATCATGTGTGGGTTATTGGTTTACTTTTGGGAAATTGTATGGCTCCATATTGGTAATTGGTTTCACCTCTCTGTTTAACCTTATTGTTGTTCGTAAACTAGAGATCTATTAAAATGTCACAATTTTCCTTCAAAAGTTATATATATGGTATTTGTGAAACGAGACCGACTTGTTTTATATGTTTCTAAACCTTGTTCGAGTTTGGAATGATTTTCCTACAGAGCTTAGTGCTCACCCCTTACAAACAATATCCCTTTTCAGATTATGGCCTAGAGGAGGAGCTTAGAGTTGATGAGTCGGCACAATGGGAAGCTCCAATAGACGGGAACGTGGATCCCGACATTGATGCCTAGAGCTACATGCTCTTAGGTTCTACCCTAGGAAGTTTATTTTGAGACAATGTAATGTCTAATATTTTTGGTTATTCCGTTGCAAACTAGTAGTTGATTTTTGGGATGTAATTGCCCTATATGGGCATATTCTTTTGGATATAATGGTCATGGTTTGGCTTATTCTTTTGGGATGATGTTGTAGATATTATGGATGATGGAATGAAATTTTCTTTAATTATGGATCTTATTAGTGGCTCTCATGATGTGAAGGGTTTTAAATAGTAATGTCGTCCAAAGGGGATTTTGGGGCGTTACACCTTCCCAGTAGGTATCAAGCTTTCCTTCTATGGATCTTTCACAAATCCCATTGATTTTCTGAGAATGAGGTCCCTAGCCTGGGATACACTTGGTCGGACCTTTTTATCATGCATTCAGGCCATTTGATAAATGTCATTCTTACTACTTCCAGCTCCCTTTGCTCTTCTTCTAAATCCAGGTCCTTGGTGACCCATTCTTCATTGTTTCCAGTATCAAATGTTTTTATTCTGATCGTCGAGAGACATATTTCTAGAGGCATTACTACTTCCATCCCGTAGGCGATAGCGTATGGAGTCTCCCATGTTACTTGGCGTGCTATGGTTCGTTACTCCCACAACACGTTGAGAAACTCCTCCACCGATTTTCCTTTAGTCCTTCCATCAATTTTTTTATTAGATCTAGGATAGTTTTGTTGAGAATTTCTTCTTGGCCATTGCTCTATGATAAGCCAAGGATGAATAGTTGCTCTACACCAAAAGTTTTGGCAAAAGATTTTTGATTATAAATTGTCAAACTGCATCCTGCTATCCAAGATTAGAGTTATTGGTATGTCAAATATTGTTATGATTTTTTACCATACAAAATTTTTTGTATTCGTGTCCCTGATATTTGACAATGTCTTGGCCTCTATCCAATTAGTGAAATAGTCAATGGAAAAAACTAATATTTTTTTGTTACCAGATGCCCTTGGCATGGTTCCCATAATGTCGAGACCATATTGCGCAAAGGCCAATGGGCTTGTCAAGGGACTCAAGTCATGTGTAGGTTGCCTTTGAACAATTTTAGCATTTCTCACATCGCCAAACATACTTTTGGGTATTCTTCCGCATGTAAGGTCACCAATACCCTTAAAATATTGATCTATGTGGGAGCGACCATTCCACATTTAATTTCATGAGTCCCAAATAGGACCTCTTGCACTCTATTTAGCTGGTCGCATAATAGGTATAACCCCTTGAATGACTGCCTATATAATTCTCCGCTCTGTGATAACCAAATCTTGCCTTAATTTTTGAACCTCTTTTCTGATTGTAGTTTCCCAACTTTTATAAAACCTACTATTGGATCCCTCCAACTTTAACCTATTCATAAGGTAGCATCTCACTCGAGCCATCATGTGTAACGCCCTAACGCAGAAATATACATACTTGTTAATAGTAGGATAAATTCAGATATTTTAATAGAAACCCTGTAACGCCCCAAATACCACCCTGGACGGCATTACATTCTAAACATTCACATCATGAGAGCACTGAAATAATCCATCAATAAATAAGACTTCATAAAGTCATCCATAAAATTTACAGCATTATCCCAAAAGAATAGACCCATCTTGGCCTTTACATTCCAAAAATCAACTAATGTAGCGCAGCGGAAATAACAAAAGAAAACTAGACTTCACAAGGTTCAAAATGAATATCCTAGTCTAGAACAAAAGAAAGTGTCGCTCTAGGCGTCCACCTCGGGATCCACGCTCCCGTCTATCGGAGTCTCCCAGTGTGCGGGCTCCTCGACTCCCAGCTCTTCCTCGAGAGAGTAATCTGAAAAGGTTGTTAAGTAGGGGGTGAGCACGAAGCTCTGTAGGAAAATTCTTCCAAACCCGAACAAGGTTTAGAAAACATGTAAAGCAAGTCGATCTCATTTCACAAATATCATATATAACTTTTGAAGTAAAACGAGGACATTTTAAATAGATCTCCAGTTTAAGCCGTAACAATAATCAAGTGAAAGGTTAAGATAAATTTCATAACAATATACCATTTCCAAATATAATCCATTTAGGAAGGGCGCCTTCCGATGCATTGTCCCATGCTAATGCACCGGCCAAGGCGGTCCAACCCATCATCCCATTTATATTGGTTCATCCCCGTACCATGTATGTTGATTGCTTCTCATGAATCTACCCAGCGATTATACCTAGTCCACCAATCACAATCACAATCACAAACACTTTAGGAAAGGGCGTCTACCATCCCAATGGCAGTGACGAGTCCCTTGCCAGGAAAAGTATACCATCCCTTGTTCGAACTCCAGTGAACGATAGTGGTCGCATTACCAAATGACAACCCACCACAAGTGTTAGGAAACCATCTCACCCCCCACTGGGATAGACAAACCTCTAACACTCTACGGCATCTCTCGAAGTCAATCCAAGTCCATCACAACAACCATACAAATGAGGAAACCAAAATATTCTCAATTCACCAACAATTCCAAATAACTACAAAATCCACAATTTCTCATTTTACAAGCATATCTCAAAATCCCCAAATTAAGCATGTGACATTTTCAATAACCAACCAAGAAAAATGCAAGAGATCACAACAATATCATTTTATTACTCAACACAAAACACTATGATTTTTAAATCAAGAATAAAAGAAGAGTTCAAGAGGAAAACTCATCACTCTTGAAAACTAGGGTTTTTCAAACACAAGAGGGATTTCATGGGTATACAACCATAACTTTGTATAAAACATGTTAACAATTGCAAGAGAACCAAGAAACAATGAACCCATAGCAAATACATATGATTAGGAGTCAAGACATATATATATAATAACCCTAACATCAATGAACAAGAATGGAAGAAAACCTCTACCCTGGTATTCTTGAAATCTAGGGCTTTTGATCTTTTTGGAAGTGTATCTCCATCTTGATCTTGTGTTTCTTTCTCCTCCTTTATCTCCTCCTAGGGTTCTAAAGTGTTTAGGATGAGAGTGGAGTGAAGAATGGGGCAAATGAGGGCTTGAGGTGGTGTTTTAAACCCAAAAATCCCGACTTTTTAACTGTTCGGCGAGTGTCAGAAAAAGCGTACCGGTACGCGGTACCGGTACGTGGTACCGGTACGGTTAAGCTACTGGTTCGGGCATACCGTTACGGTACCGTACCGGTACGGTGTTCCGGTACCGTACCGGTACGGTGTTCCGGTACACTTTGGCTGCTTCGACTTCCAGAGCATTTTTGACCTATTTAGAGGTCGAATTGGAGAATTTTCATGAGACGCACTTTTGTAGCCCTAGATGTCTAATATCTACTGTCCAAATTTCAGATCAATTGGATATAAGGATAAAAAGTTATGACCAAAATACTAGAAAGTGTCCCAACTCCTTTTTACCCAAATTTTCTCTAAGTGTGTTTTCACTCCGGAATACTTCCTAACTTCCAATACACCTCATATTACCTCTCCCAAGGTTGTTCGACCTTCCAGAGTCAATGGACACCTTATTTTGACCTAAAAATATTTATAAATTCATCTAATCACCCTTTCCAAGTTTAAATGTCTTGGAAACTCAAACTTCCCAATCAATATGCATCTCTAGCATTTCTCTTACTATTACAATCTATATAGTTCATTCTTACATCATTACACATATCCACATTTTTACAACAATTATTTACTATATATCTATATACATATATAAAAGAAAAATGCGGGGTGTTACAAACCCTATAACCTGGACATATATTTGGAAAATCCGATATTCCTATAGCCATCGTAACAACCAAAATAAGGTTTAAGTTTAGAAACATACTTAGGTGGGTAGCGCTCACCGCTAGACCGCATGTTTATAGAGCACAAACATTATTTACAAAACCCACTAATTACAATGATCCAAAAACATAAAGGAAGCACAAAAGAATCCAAGGTGATATCCCCCTCGGCAACCTAGACTCAGTAGTATGCAAGTGTTTAGATAAAGGATGCAAGTGTTTAGATAGGTGGAGAGCTTATAAATAAATAAATAAATATATATATATATATATATATATATATATATATATATATATATATATATATATATAAGCATGTATCCATGTTTTCGGCGAGAATTTCTTGAAACACCTATTTGCAGATCACTTCGTAGAAATTCTCGCCGAAAACATGGATACATGCTTATATATATATATATTTATTTATTTATAAGCTCTCCACCTATCTAAACACTTGCATCCCAATATATATATATACCTAATAACCTTTAATTTTTGATTTCACAAATAATCCTCCATTGGTTACCCCATCACATCCTACACTTTTCAATTTTTGAAATTAAATCCAGAAATCATTATTGAAGCTCATAATTTTACTTCCCGTGGTACAAACAAATTTTAATTTACATCACATGACTAAAAAAAATATTTGCATCTAAACCTCCGACACAATACAAAATGTCTGCTTTACATGATCGTTTCTCATAACTCTTCCCCTCTTAAAAGAATTTTATCTTCGAAATTGACTTACCATGTCGATACAAATAGAAATATTTTCCGTACACGCACACTCCTTGCTCTCCCTGATTATTTCCTCTGTTGATTAATCAATCAAAAACATAAACTGATAACCTTCTTTAGAACTCCCTATATTATACAAACATCACACAAAAGAGTTAAAATATGTATTCCCAAAGCAAATTTCATATAACTATGAAGATTCTTATTGTAGTAACTATCCCATTTCACTCAATACTCTCAAATGATTTGTTATATCTCAAACCCAACTTACCTCCTATATCAAATTCTATAACTTCATTCCAAGGTGATACTTACAAAGATACTCAATCACCATCCGTAACTCCTAATATCTTCTAGCATTTAAATGGCCCACTCAGTCCACTCACAGGTTTAGTCCACGCATAACCTAAATTGCACACCTCTATCCGCATACAATTTGACACACTTGTTTAATGAGAAACTTATTTTAACCACTAGAAATTGAATAAATTTTGTAAAAATAGAAGGAGAAACCTTCTACCCAAATTTATTATGATATGTTCTCGCTCCCATTCAAGAATAAAGAGTGATTGTAACCAACCCATTGCCATACCAGACTCTTAGCCACAATTTCTGTAGCTTTTCATTTCACACCCATCCATACTACTATTTCATTTATAGATCCTGGTTTAGTTTAGTGTGAATCAAGTGTCTAACACAACAAGAACTAAAATGTACAATGACACTATGTATCAATTTAATCGAATATCACTATTAGTGAATATGAATCATTAACTCCGTAGTCCCACTTATTCCATGTCTCACAAGAGCAATACAAAGATTTGACTCCTCACCAATCATCCCACCTCATCCCAATTCTACCAGCCTTTTGGCTGGCGATGTACCAGACTCTTGGTTGCCATGATCCCATCACAAAGCACCATGCACATGATCGAAGTGGCCAACACCCTCAACAATAACTCAATAAGAACGTCAGGGTTAGAATAGCACAAAACACGAAAGAAACAGAAATATTCAGTGAAGTAACTACACACCACCCTATATCCCACAATCGTTAATCAAATTCAGTAAGTAGAATCATTGTGATCTTAAATACAAGACAATGTATATGTTCTTATTCGGTACTATTCCATAGTTGAGTCCCTACCAAAAATAGTTGTGGCCTCTTTGCTTCCTTTTCATCTTCTAGTTTATTTTTTTTATTTTTATTTTTTTTGGGAGGGGGAGGGGGAGGGGGAGGGGGAGGGGGAAGAGGGAGTGGGGAAGTGGGCTTGAACCCTTGACCTCAAGAAGGCAAAGCCTTCACAGGGTAAGGAGTACCATTGGACCAAAGACCCATTGGTTTTCCCTCTTCTAGTCATACCCTTTCTCTCCCCCTATACATGCAACCCACACACCCACTTCTGTTACAATATATCTTGGTGTGATATATGTGTGTGTGTATATATATATATATTTAAATCACAGCCCATCCACCACGTTGATAGCACACACACCCCCCCCCTCTTTCCTTCCAACACAGGGTAAATGCACCACTTATGTGCAACTGTTCAACCATTTTATCTTTTAAATCACAACAATTCATATCTAGCATATGCACATATTTACATATTACATTATAAATTGTAACTTCCAAGAACAGCTAGTACTTACCCTACAATTTACTTCCAATACAACATTTTCCGTAACATTTATGACTCCACCTACAAATACTACTCATGTTCCTTCCTACTAAGAGAATACACCGGAGTATCATCAATTATCTATAATTATAGTGAGCCTAATTAGGGTTGAGATACCTTGTTCACTAAATCCATAAGGGCTATTTGAGTAGTTGTCAACCCAGAAGCAAAATTGGTAACCCATTATGCTCATATCCTACATGGAAAACTAACTTTGACATCTCATTAACTCCACCCCACCACTAACGTTATCCAATTCCCAAATCAATTTTTACCTATAGTCTAACCTCAGCAATTGATTAAGTATATCATCCTTCCTATATAAAGTGTGTTTATCCTCCATCATTACCTTATTAAATTACCAATATTTAATGTTTTCACACATGATTCCATCCCATCTTCTCACCAACTGAGTTATGGTTTCCCCTTAGAGATACTACAGACTTGAATAGAAGCCCAAGTACCTAAATTCTATGGTTGTGCTTCCACTTATTTTCATTCAGCGATTGATTTATAATATCAAGCAATGAATTTGGGTGTGATCTCTACTTCATACAGAACAACTTAATTCCCCTATCTAATGACAACCTTGGTTATTCATCTAGCAACACATCGCTAGCAACTCATATAGCCTTCCCTTGTCCTTACCGACATCCTTCACCCACACCAAATAACCCTGATAACCCTCCTTGAGTAATTCCCCTAAATTTCGATTACAAATGTTATACAATTGGTGGTTATTATATATTTTTTAACTACTCTAAAATTCGATTCCAAACTTGAATCTTCTGAAGTCAACTTCTTCCTTAAAAAATCCACAAAGGCATATTAAGCAAATAATCCATCCATTCCCATTATCAAATAAAAGAAAAGATCCTTGGATGGTACAAGGAATTTAAATCTACAAATAGTTTCTCAAACCCTCACATTTAGCACAGCCCCTACAAGCAATGTTTACAATCATCACTTCACCCTTTGACGGAAAAAAAAATAGGCACGCAATTCAAAGATATAAAGAGTTAACCGCAATGCATGATGAATGCATGTATACAGACGTGTAGACAAACCATGTTCAATAAGAATGTGTGTTTCACTATCAAACATGTCAATCATATATGTCACTACATTAGATAAGCACATGCATTCTTTTTGGGCCGTTACAAAAGTTATTCCTTGAATTTTTTTTTACTTTTATTTTTTTCACATATCCAGCGACAGTCAAACCGCATTTGCTAGAGCAGTGTAATACGTTGATTTCAAAACTGAAATTCAGTTCCGAATAGAATATTCCAATTTTTTGGGGGATTACCTTAAATCTCAGTTTCTTAGTCCGAACTGAAAGTAGTAGCACCATGAGACAAATATGTAAATCGATTCCATACTGAGCCCCATACACCTTCCTTTGAGCTATGACTTAGAAGCTTGCTTTTGTTCATAATGGTATTGTTCAAAACATATTTATTCCCAAATACTTTCACCAATTGATCACCTTCTTCCTATATTGGCACAAGAACTACATTGTTTGAAACCGGAGTAGTCAAGAGCATTCTGTCAACCATCACTAAATCCGATCCTCCTCTTCCAATACGAAGAATTTGCAGAGCTCAACCCATTGAACCCTTTACAAATAGTACCTCATAACTCACCACAATGCATTAGGTACCCCACCATTTAGTTGCCTGTACCTCCTTTTGGTTCATAATGAATTGTATTCGTTGTATCCTCATTCATGCCATAACCTCAAATGTTCTATGAGTGATATCTCATAGATTCAACCAACCATCACCAACTATTAATGTTACATGTCATGTTCCTCAACCTTTCTTTTTGAACATGAAACAACCCATTCCTATTTATTCCATTCAGTTGTAAATACCATAATGCACAATGCAAAACAAAAATGTAAGCCCAAGTACCTTATTGTACAATGCTATAAAGATGCAAATCAACATAGAAAAATATACGTATTTATATAATGTGAGCATCTTCATACTTCTCACACCCCGACTGACTCCCAACACTCTACCTTGTCCATTGCTGAACTAGACTCACATGTCTATAGGATCTAGTAAACCTAAGCTCTAATACCAAAAATTGTAACACCCCAACCCAGAACACCCCGCATTTTCGTTTATATATATGTATATAGATATATAGTAAATAATGGTTGTAAAAAATGTGGATATGTGTAAGGATGTAAGGATAAATTATATAGATTGTAATAGTAGGAGAAATGCTAGAGATAAATATGGATTGGGAAGTTGGAGTTTCCAAGACGTTTAAACTTGGAAAGGGTGACTAGACGAATTTCTAAATATTTTTAGGTCAAAATAAGGTGTCCATTGAATTCGGAAGATCGAACAACTTTGGGAGAGGTAATATGAGGTGTATTGGAAGTTAGGAAATATTCCGGAGTGAAAACACACTTAGAGAAAATTTGGGTAAAAAGGAGTTGGGACACCTTCTAGTAGTTTGGTCATAAATTTTTATCCTTATGTCCAATTGATCTGAAATTTGGACAGTAGATAGTAGACATCTAGGGCTACAAAAGTGTATTTCATGAAAATTTTCCAATTCGACCTCTAAATGGGTCAAAACTTCCCTGGAAGTCGAAGTAGCCGAAGTGTACCGGTACCGCGTACAGGTACCATACCGTACCGGTACCGCGTACCGGTACGACTACTCCAGTAGCTTAACCGTACCGGTACCACGTACCGGTACCATATCGTACCGGTACCGCGTACCGGTACGATTTATCTGACGCCCGCCGAACAGTAAAAATCGGGATTTTGGTGTTTTAAAACACCTTTTTTAGCCTCATTTGCCTCATTCTTCATCTCCACTCTCACACTAAACACTTTAGAACCCTAGGAGAGAAAGAAAGGAAGAGAGAAACTCAAGATCAAAAGGGGAAAAACACAAGGTTAAAGGGTGATTCAAGGATCAAACCCTAGAGTTTTCAAGAACATCAAGGTAGGGGTTTTCTCTCACTCTCTTACATTGAGGCTAGGGTATTTATATATGTATGTTTTGGCTATCAATGGTATATATATGCTATGAAATCATCCTCTCTTAGGCTTTTTGGCAAGGATTACATGTTTTGAACAAAGCTAGGGTTTAATACCCATGAAATCTCTTCTCTAGTTTTAAAATCCTCATTTTTGGAGAGTGATGTATTTCTTTCTTAAATGCTTTCTTTATTATGGATTTTCGAACCCTTAGTGCTTTTTGTTGGGTAGAACAATGATGTTATTGTGATCTCATGTATTTTCTTTGTTGGTTGTGGAATTATTACATGATATATTTTGGGGGATTTTGGATAAATGATTGTGAATTGAAATCAATAATGGAATTGTAAGCTTGGTTGGGTTGTTTGTGATGCACATGAGTGAGAGGTTCCTTATAAGGATGCTCACCCCTTCCCAAGAGGTTCCTTATAAGGATGCTTGGGAAGTCATGTAATGCTTTGTGAGAGGTTCCTTATAAGGATGCTCACCCCTTCCCAAGAGGTTCCTTATAAGGATGCTTGGAAAGCCATGTAATGAATTGTGAGAGGTTCCTTACAAGGATGCTCACCCCTTCCCAAGAGGTTCCTTATAAGGATGCTTGGGAAGCCATGTAATGAATTGTGAGAGGTTCCTTATAAGGATGCTCACCCCTTCCCAAGAGGTTCCTTATAAGGATGCTTGGGAAGCCATGTAATGATTTGTGAGAGGTTCCTTGTAAGGATGCTCACCTATTCTCAAGAGGTTCCTTGTAAGGATGCTTGAGAATCAAAGACGATCTAAACGGAGGTGGAGGTTACCCTAAAGTATGCCACCTACCGAAAGAATTGTTGGAAACTGTGTATGGTGGACTGTATTATAGTTGGAAATGGTTTGCTAACTGTATAGTGGTTTCACTTATTCATTCAATTACTGTTGTTCCTTAAACTTGAGATCTACTAAAATGTCCCTGTTTTACTTCAAAGATTATATATGCTATTTGTGAAATGAGACCGACCGTTTTATATGCTTTGGTAAACCTTGTTCGAGTTTGGGAGGAATGTTGCTACAGAGCTTAGTGCTCACCCCCTACAAACAACATATTTCAGGTCTTTGTCTAGAGGAGGAGCTCGAAACTGATGAGCCGGGACATTGGGAAGCTCCCGTAGAAGGGAACGTGGACCCCGAGGTGGACGCATAGAGCGACCTCCTTTCCTTTTTGTACTAGACTAGGATATTCATTTTGAACCTTGTAAAGTCTAGTTTTCTTTTGTTATTTCCGCTGCGCTACATTATGTGATTTTTGGAATGTAAAGGCCAAAATGGGTCTATTCTTTTGGGATAATGTTGTAAATTTTATGGATGACTTTATGAAGTCTTATTTATTGATGGATTATTCTAGTGCTCTCATGATGTGAATGTTTTAGAATGTAATGCCGTCCAGGGTGTGTTTTGGGGTGTTACACATATACTTGTTAATAGTAGGATAAATTTGGATATTTTAAGCAAAACCATGTAAATTGGACATATATTTAGAAAATCCGACATTACTATAGCCACTATAATAACCAAAATAAGGTTTAAGTTTAGAAAAATACTTAAAAACCCACTAATTACAATGTTCCAAAAACATAAAGGAAACACAAAAGACTCCAAGGAGATAATCCCCCTCGGCCACCTAGACTCAACAGTGGACTCCTATCGTAGCATAGAGTTCCTAAAAACATGAAACCACAAGGAGTGAGCATAGTAAGCTTAGCGAATGATCATGCGCACTTTAAGTAATGAGATATTATTCTTCTAATGTTAATATAAGTCTAACTCAAAAAAGTAAAACCACCATATAGTCATCATACTTGAGTGTACTTCATATATATATATAAACTACAATATCCACCAAGGCCATATTCGCCACAAAGGCACAATCAATCACACATACAATATTCGCTACACAAACAAAATCCATCACATAGACAATATTCACCACACATGCATAATCCGTCACATAGAAAATATTCGCCACATAGGCATAATTCCTCAAACAGATAATATTCGCCATACAAGCATAATTCGTCACACAGAAAATATTAGCCACACAGGAATAATTCGTCACACACACAATATTTGCCCCATATGAAACATCCACCATGTAGGCCATCTCATAGATAATGAGTCCGCAATATGGCCATCTCATAGATAATGAGTCCGCCCTATGGCCATGTCACATTTGCCACTAAGGTATTAAGCATTTCCATCATACCGTTGCAAGTTATTATACATAACCATGCTCACATTCCATTAGTACATAAAATTCATAAGACAATGTAAGATGTATGAGTTAGTACACTCACCTTAAGTCCAATGGTAACACGACCCAGTCTCTTAGATGAGATGAGACTTTAGGCGTACATGACAGAGGTGCTGATGCCTCCGCTCCTACCGCACATTATCGTAACCCACATATAAACATTCTCTACATATCATTACATTATAAATATGTATGAATGAGTGCTTAAACATGCTTGTATTAGTACATCTTCAAATCTATCCCAAGTGATCTAATTTAGACTACTTTAACAATTCCTTGCTATTTTCTCATTACACATAAACTAGGTTGGAATTCACTGGAAAATGATGTATTTATGAATAATTTAATCCATAGCGAGTTGATTTAAACTAGATTAGATGTCCCATAAAGATTTGGAGTTGATTGGACAAAAGCCTAGAACACCACATCAAAACAACCCAATTTTACCCTGAAGAACAGGTTCTGCAAATGTGGCACTAGTTCATCGCAAGAAAGAAAGTCCAGTACTGGTTCTACACCTCTAGAATTGGTTCTAGACCATCCCGAACCCGTCGTACTAGTTCTAGCCTACCCGAAACCACAAAGTCCAACCTAAACTCTTCATTCCTTCTTTTCTTTCATTCCCACACAACTACAACCATAAGTCTCACTTAAACTACCATCTTATGATGTAGATTACATGTATGGTGAGTTCTAGAAACACCCATTTGAAGACCAGTTTATCGGAATTCTCACCGAAAATCTTCAAGTGACCCACTTAGATACTTTAAGGCCCCATCACTACCCCATAGCACCCAAAACCCTTCCAAAATCACCCCAATGCTTATGCCAAACTAGTTCCCATGGAGATCAAGAAAAGATGAAAAGATTTAAAGAAGAGAATCCTACCTTCAAAGAACTACACTTCCTCATCCAAGCCCAAGCCCTTCACCGAAAATTGGCAGGAGCTCTCCATCGGAAATGGAAGACTTCCTTCAAGTCTTTTACAAATCTTCTCCAAAACCAAAGTGGTTGCATGAAAAGGAAGAAGACCCCCACTCTCTCTCCCACTAATTTTCCTTTAATTGAGACATTCTTGCCAAGCCAAGTGTACCCACATGCACAATATAAGGCCTATATATATATTTTCCTTTAATTGGGACATTCTTGCCAAGCCAAGTTTACCCACAATATAAGGCCAATATATATATATATATGTGTGTGTGTGTGTGTGTGTATCATACCCACTATAAACATGGATACATTCTTATATATTTTTTTGTAAGCTCTCCACCTATCTAAACACATGCATCCCAATATATATATAAACACACTAACCTTTAATTTTTGATTCCAAAATTAATTCTCCATTGGTTACCCCATCACATTATATACTTTTCAATTTTTGAAATTAAATTCAAAAAATATTATTGAAGCTCATACTTTTACTTCCCGTAGCACCAAAAAATTTTAATTTACATCACACGACTAAAATAAATATTCGCATCTAAACTCCTGACACAATATGAAATGCCTGCTTTACATGTTCGGGTCTCACATCATGCTCTATACTTGGGCCTTCTGGCTTTTGAGCATTATGGTCCTAGAAGGGTTTTCCTTGATTTTCAAGGCCAAAGATGCCCATGTATCAGGTTGAACTTTATTGTCTTGAGATATTTATTGCAATATGACTTTAGCAAACATCTCTAGCTCCTATTTTTCTAGCTACTAATAAACCATCATCATCTCATCTTGGAAAATATTCTCTAAAGATCTAATTCACCACAAGTTATGAATCCGAGAAGATGCTTATGTGCTCAACAACCAAGTTGCTGCAAGTCATACTCCTATGAGCAATGCTTCATATTCTACCTCATTGTTTGATGTGTGGATATCCAGTGCTATATACATGTTGAGGCTAGGGTGGTTTACTCACTTATTCAAGTTTCAAAGCACTTGAAACCTTTTTGCGAGTATGGGGCTTCTGTTTATGCTGATGATGGTAGCTCGACTAGGAAATTTTCAATAAGTTCCCCATAATTGAGGTTCTAGGTTTGTAACTCGTCTCATATTCCCCCACTTCTACTACCAACTTGGATATACTGTCCAATGTCTTCAACTACTAGTTGGTTCAGACTGTGATGGGATGGTTCTAAAAGTAGTGTCTTAGCTACCTTTCCCTGCAAAGCATGGAAAAGGTAATCTTCTCCCACAACAAATACCTTGTCTCTATGTCTAAGAGAGTCTTACTCTCATAATACATGGAATTCATATTCCTCCTAACTTTCTTCATTAGAGCCCTAATTACCACATTCTCATAAATAACTAGGTTCATATATAAGCCTTCATCGTGCTCAGATGTCAACAGTGGGGGTTCTAACAAATATTACTTCAATCTCTTGAAGAATTTATTGGATTCCCCATCTCATCTATTTCCTCCTTTCTTATTTAGGGCCTGAAAAAGGTGTATGTACCTAATGAATGACCTTGAGACAAACTTGTTATGGGCCACTGTCATTCCTGCCAATCTTTGGATCTCTCTTATTGTCTATGGGGGTTAAAGAGACCAAAAAGCCTCAATTTGTCCATGATTATCCTCAACCCCCCTTTTTGTTACTAAAATTCCCAAAAAATTATCCTAACCCGACCCCAAATGCATATTTTGATGCATTAAGCTTTATCTTGCAATCTCGAAGCACCTTAAACGTTCTCTACAAGTCATCCAGATGGCCGGGAGCTTTGTATCTCTTAACCAGCATGTCATCTATATTTGAACATGCAAGTGACCAGTCTCAAGTATGTCGCCCTTGCATTTTTCAACTCGAACAGTAGTAGTTTGTAACAAAATAATTCCTTGAGGGGTTATAAAGGAGATCTTATCCTGATCTATCCCATGAAGTGGGATCTAATGGTAACCCATGTATCAAGGAAGCTCATTCTTTCATGGCTTGTAGTGGCATCTGCTTGATATCCAAAGGATTCACCCAAGTGTAGGTGGTCAAGAAGTAATAATTTTTTGGGAGACAGAGGTCGAACCACATGGATTAAAGGGAATTTATAAATAAGGTAAAGGAAGAATAATAAAAATTTAAAGTACTGGATTGGTTGAAAATAAATTGAAGGTAAACGATCTTTGGAAGAATGGCCCTTCAGCATCGGGATCTGGATCTGTTCATGTTCATCAGATAATTATATTTATGCATTTCATAATTATCTTAGTTGATTTTCCAATTAATGTAGTCAACTAAAAAACATAACTTCAAAATACAATTAGTTTGAGTGATATGAAAATAGGAATTGAAGAACTAGTTTTATAAAACTCACAGGGAATTATAAGTATAGAATATACCAAGAACTCAATATTGTTAATAGACTTTCAAATAATTGTGTAGAGTACAAAACTTTGCTAAAACATTCAATCAGTCTTCGAAAAATAAACATTTAACATTAAGAATTAAATAATAATTGCACAAACACAATATCCAAATGAACAATCACAAATCAATAACACTAAGCTAAAGAGTCCAAAGGAAACTACTCACTGGTCATGGGTAGATCTTAGAAAAAATAAAGAAAGATGTAAAAGATGGGATCTAGAATGATTCGTTTCTCAAAAGAAAAAGCCTATATTTATACTAGAGAGACTAGGGTTGGCCTTGGAACAAGTCCTTGTCAATAAATGAGTATATTTAGGTGAAAACTCTTAAATCATATTCTCGGGGCGCGTCCCGGCGTGAGTAACTTATGTGCCGAAACTTTAAGCTTGATTTTTCCATAGTTAGAGGCCAAGTCAGTTTTATGAAATTCACTTTTCTAGCCCTTGATGCCTTCTTTCTAATTCAGTAAAGATAAGGTGAATTAGACATCGGGGTAAAAATTTGTGACCAAAATACATAAAAACATGTAAACATTAACTTTTATAATTCTTCCCTAATCAAATTATAAATGAGTCTCCTACTAAATTTGTGAAACCCAGAAAAAATTTACACTTTAATTAAAGGGGTAAAATGGTAATTCTTTGTTAAAACACGGGGTCAAACAGTTGAGTTTTTATAGAACTCAGATAATGAAACAGACATCACCATTGTATTCGTCTCGCTAAATTGGGCTAGCCAGCCAATTTTCATCAAATTCTGAAATAGTCAAATTTTTTAGTGTTACGATGCGATCGGAGAGACTTCTCCATCTTCTTCTTCCATTTTCTTCCTTCGATCTACATCGATTCATCCGACGGACCAAGTTGGGGCAAGAATTAAAGTTGCTCACAATGACGACGACTATGCACCAATACCAACGAAGTCCATTTTTGACACATTGCATAAGTTGGAGTTTTGGCTAGAGGTTGAACGAAGCAACATTTAGCATTGTGAGGAGTCGATCCACCTCATGCTCACTCTATAAGAGATAGGGTTCCCTCCTATCTAAGTTTATTTTCAACATAGGGTTGCTATATGAAATGGGTAGGAAGATGTTTGGTTGGATGAGATGGATTATTTGGGTGTGCTATGTGTTTACATTTTATGCACCCTAGGTGTTTGATAAATACCTAAATGAATCAAGCATGTTAACTGAGTTAGTCAATGTAGTTAACATGTGTTGGGTGATATGGTAGAATGTTGTTATATGCTTTAATGCTATAATTGACGTTGTGCCTTGATAAATGCTTAGGTAAATGTAAGTATGTTATTTGGATTGTAACCATTTAAGATATGCTTGGGAATGTTTATGGAAATGGACATGTTTATTATATGATTTATGGTATGATGAGTGATGAGTCGGTTTTATACCTACGAATTGAGTACTTTCAGCTTGAGGAATTTGAAAGTTTTTAATTATTTTATATTCTTTTTTATTTGTTTTGTGTGTTTTGATGTTATTTGATAGGAATCATCATTTGGAAGCAAACACGATCATTTGGAAGGAAACAAGGTCAATTTGGAGCCTAAATGTTGGGTTTCTGAAGGCAAAACAACAAGGGAGCTGAAGGCTTAAAAGAGACCAGCGCCTTTCCAGCACCTTTTCAGCACAGAGGCGCCCATATACTGCCCATTCAGCGCTGATCCAGCGCCTTTCCAGCGCAGCTACGCTTGTGTTGGAAGTTTGACGCGAACTCTGACTTGTTTTTGACCCCGAAATTGGACTCTAATGCTACATATATGCTAGGGTTTGAGTGGGGATATAAGGAGACTGACTTTGGGGGCTAAGAAAATAAGGAGAAGACCAAGGATTGATAGAAAATTGAAGGCAATAATCGAAGGAACCGACACGAAGAAAATTGGGATTGAAGGCTAGAGAGAGATTGAAGATTGCAACTAAGTTTTCATTCCTTTTCTCTTACTTTTAGTTCTTGATTTTTTGAGATGTTGTTTAATTTGAGAAGGATGTTTTTCAATTACATTATGAACTAAATTTTTATTAAGATTGCAACGGAACCTAATGTCTAGTTAAATTGATCTACTCTCGATTCTAGTTCTATTGATCATACATTAGTTGTTTGTCATATTTTGTGCTTAATATATAATTGTGTGGCCAACAATTAATTTGATAACTTAGATGAAATTGGAAGATAAATTCTAGGTTTAGATCTGAATATGATGACATACTGATGAGCACAAAATATTGCATATTTGAAGGCCTCATTACATTCATTTTAACTCAACTTTTGCATATAAGTACTTAGTGTTAGCCAATTTTATGAATAATGTTGAATTTTCAAGGTTGCAAGTTTTTATAGCTTAAATGATTGATTTTAGGACCTTGCAACTATGATGGATGTGTGGTGAGGGCATGGACACATTACATGAAGATTTGGAGACTTAAAAGTGAAGAAATCAAGGAGGTATTGGTGTTTGGGAACAAAAGCACCAGCAGCCACACCATCTGGAAATAGAGCCTCCGTATTCCTCCATTTTGACCATAATCCACTTCGAATCTGAAACAGTTAAAAACATAAAAGTTGTAGCTCTGGATGTCTTCTGTATTGTGTCAAAATTTCAGCTGAATTCGACGGTTAGATCAAAAGTTATGCCAATTCTACCAAGACTGGTCCGGAGCAGAAAAATCGTACCGGTACGCATACCGGTACACCGAACTCCAGTAGCCAAACCGTACCGGTACATTATACCGGTACGTTGCCCAGAATAGCCTAGAAATGCCTGCAACTCATCTCCACTTGCTTGGGGGTCCCACCTACACTTCTCCCACTTGCCCCCCAACATTTCCTTACACATTTCCATGCCTTCCTTACACAATTTGAAGACTTTTGAGGCTTGGCATTCAAGGAGGATGGGAGAGGAGTGGGCCGCCTAGGGTGTTGCAGGCTAGGCTTGTCCTAGCCTGTGCAAGCCATCATTCAAACTCCCATTGATGGGAGACCTGCACACTCATGCTAGGGGACTACCATGCACGAAATTTGAAGGCTCACTCTCCATATACTCAGCATTCACAAGCTTTGAAGGGGTGGCTATCTAAGCTTAGAATAGTTAGGAAGAATATGAATAGTAGAAATGTTTATGTTTTTGCATTTTCTTCCATCTTTTTACTTGTAGTTTAATGTAAGGATCTTATAATCTTCATTTAATGTCTTTAATGTCATTCACTTCAAGTACATTTCAAGTTTAATCACATGTTCTAGATTCCACCATTGTTGCTTCCAAGTTTTCTTCAATTTCTTGCTTTGAAATGGGTTTCGAATATTTTTCTCCATAGTTCAAGTTTTCTTGCATTGAGTTAAGTTTCATGCTCCATTTCAATTATGTCCATTTACATTATGCAATGTCTTTTCTTTTACCATGAGTAGCTAGAGTTGTAGTTGGTTAATCCAAGGGAGATCTCCTTGTGAGGATTCCTATAACACCCCGTATTTTTCTTTTATAGATATGTATATAGATATATATAGTAAATAATTAATGTAAAAATGTGGACATGTGTAATGATGTAAGAATGAGCTATATGGGTTGTAATAATAGGAGAAATGCTAGAGATGCATATGGATTGGGAGGTTTGAGTTTTAAAGATGTTTAAACTTGGAAAGGGTGAATAGACAAGTTTCTAAAGGTTTTTAGGTCAAAATAATGCTTCCATTGAATCCGGAAGGTCGAACAACCTTGGGAGAGGTAATATGAGGTGTATTGGAAGTTAGGAAGTATTTTGGAGTTAAAACCCACTTTAGAGTGAAATTGGGTAAAAAGTATCTTGGACACCTTCTAATATTTTAGCCATAACTTTTTATCCTTACATCCAATTGATCTGAAATTTTGACAGTAGATAGTAGACATCTAGGGCTACAAAAGTGTATCTCTTGGAAATTTTCCAATTCGACCTCTAAATGGGTCAAAACTGCCATGGAAGTTGCAGCAGACAACGGGTACCGGTACCGGGTACCGGTACCATTCAGTACCGGTACTGAGTACCGGTACTGCGACTCCAGAAAGTTCTGGGTACCGGTACTGGGTACCGGTACCATCCTTCTGACGCCTCTAAACAGTTAAAAGTCGGGATTTTGTGTTATAAGAACCTATCCCACATCCCATTTGCCCCATTTCTTCATCTCCCTCTTACCCTAACCCTCCTAGAAACCCTTAGAGAGAAAGAGAGAAAGATAAAACTCAAGATCAAAAGGAAAGACGAAGGGTTCACAAGTGATTCAAGACTCAAACCCTAGGTTTCTTCAAGAACATAAGGTAGGGGATTTCTTCTCTTTCTCTTACATTGATGCTAGGGTTATTATATATGTATGTTTTCCATATTCTTGATAGTTATATGATAAATAGTTAAGAATTCTTGGTTCCTTGTTTATTGAAACATGATTTTGAACAAAATGTATGTTTGGGTTCATGAGACCTTGTTCTTGAATTTCCAAAATAGTAGTTTTAGAAATTTCCTATTTGGGTTATGCAAAATACATGGATTATTGATTTCTAAATGCCTATAGTTGATTAAATCATGTTTTCATCAAATCCTTGTTCTAGTTCCAAGAAATTATGTTTTGTTTGGAAAACCCTAGAATTTTGATATCAAGATTGTGAAGGTTTTATTGATATGATCTCTTGCATATTTTAATCCCTTATTCTTGTAGTATATTGAGAGTGGTACAATTGTGATACTTGAATTATAAATGAGAAATTGTGGAATTTGGTAATTCCTTGAAATGTTGATGAATTGAGAATATTTTGGTTTCCTCAATTGTATGGTTGTTGTGAGGAACTTGGATTGCCTTCGAGAGATGCCGTAGAGTGTTAGAGGTTAGTCTACCCCAGTGGGGGTGAGATGGTTTCCTAGCACTTGTAGTGGGTTGTCATTTGGTAATGAAACCACTATCGTTCACTGGAGTTCGAACAAGGGATAGTATACTTTTCCTAGGAAGGGACTCGTCACTGCCATTGGGATGGTAGACGCCCTTTCCTATAATGCTTGTGATTATGATGTAAATAGGTGGACTAGGTATAATCGTTGGGTAGATTCATGAGAAGCAATCAACATACATGGTACGGGGATGAACCAATATACATGAGAACATGAGATTATTATTATTGTTACGGAATGGTTTCCAACAAGTGCTTGTGGAGGTATGGGACTCCACAAGAACCTGTTGGAAATGGTTATGGTGATAATTGTGATTGAGTTTTACGGTTCATTTAAATTATTGCGAACATTTAAACTTGAGATCTATTTAAAATATCCTGCTTTTCCTTCAAAAATTGATATATATTATTTTCGAAAATGAGACCAACCGTTTTATATGCTTTTCTAAACCTTGTTTGAGTTTGGGAAGATCTTGCTACAGAGCTTCGTGCTCATCCCCTACAATTAATATTTTTCAGATTTGGCTTTAGAGGAGGAGCTCGGTGTGAATGAGCCGGGCCTTGGGGAAGCTTCCTTGGAGGGGTACCTAGATCCCGAGGTGGACATGTAGAGATATAGCTTCTTTTGTACTAGACTAGAGAGTTTATTTGGAGATCATGTAAAGTCTAATATTTTGTTATTCCGCTGCAAGTGTACTTTAATTCTCTTGGAATGTAAATGCCATTGCTTGGCCTATTCTTTTGGGATGATAGTGTGGATATGATATATGGTGAATGGAAGTTTATTTTATGATGGTTAAATGGACCCTGTGTGGTCAAGTTAATAGAATTGCACATGTTGTGATTTTTGGGTGGAGCTTCCTGTACAAAGGAGACTCTGCCCAAATTTTGTTAAAAATTAAGAATGTTTCTTATTTGATGGATATATATTTAGTGCTCTCATGATGTGAATGTTTTAGAATGTAATGCCGTCCAGGGTGGTATTTGGGGTGTTACAATTCCACTTCAACTCTTCTTTTTTCCTCCTCTCGGTGTACGGTGGTTCGGTTTGACTGGGTTGAGAGTGGATGTGGTTATGAGTCTTTGATATCCCGTAGGCTTGGTCACGGGTTATGCTTGGATCCTCACCTCCATTTGGTTGTGAGTTCTTGATACACCGTAGGCATTGTCACGATGTATGCTTGAATCCTCACCTCCATCTCGTCCCTAGTTTCCCACGAATCAATCGTTCATTTAAGCACCATTGGAGGAAGGTTTTGAGTTGAGTTGGGATTCCCATTGGAATGAACCCTTCGGATTAGCCAACACTTGTTTTCATTGTATTTTCATTTACAAACTTCAAACACCAAAACTCAAACAAAAGATTTTACACTTTTCCCTTTTGTTCACCAAAATCACTTGCACACAACTTGACATTTCCTTCCCTGAGGAGACGACCTTGGAATACTCATTCCAAGTAAAACACGACCCACGAAAGTCTCCTTGCGATTGGGGAGCATTTTTGTGCATTCACATATCACATTTCCACCAACCTATTTCCTTTCCCCTTGCCCTTTTCTTTTGACACTATCCCAAGGGAGAGTGACACTCCCTTTCGTTCATACACTTTGGCTTCTAAGGGATAGTATTTAAGGGGTTAGGAATAACACCGTTTTTGCTCAATCATTTTGGCGCCGTTGCCGGGGAAGGTTAAGCGTCGAGTTCGGAGGTGATTTTGGACGGCATGGTAAGTCTCGTGATTTTCATCACGGGCCAAGGTATGTCGTCTCTTTTGTATATATTTTGTTTTAGTTTGTGTTTTATATAATGTCTTATAATTATGATGAAAAAATATCAAATGCCCCATATTATGAAAATGTGTGTGAGATTTGTGATGACTATGGGCTCATCTCTTGTGTGTGCCCAATAAATTATCCGGTTCAAGATTTTGCATGCGAGGTTCAAATTCATTTTTGGCCTCCGAAAATTTTTACCTCAACCATTATGATACACCGAGTTATTCGAGTGATGGTTGGGAGAATGAACCTTATAATTTTTCATCCAATCTCACACCACCAAATGAATTTTGCCACTATCCAACATATGGGGACTCAACCGAAGAAGAATTGGAAAATATTTGGTGTGATTTATGCAATACCAAATGGAATTCAATGCCCAAATAACCCAACAACTTAATACATTGACTAATGCTATAATTTCTATGCATGAAGAACAACATCTTGAACATAGTCAATGTATTGAGGACGATCATCCCAATGGAGTGCATATTGATGTTGAATCTCCCACCACTCTTGATTGTGAAAAATTTGATGAAGTTATTATCTCACATGAGGCTAATGAGCCCAAGGTCATTGTGTCATCTATGAGTGGTGTTGAGATTCACATTTCTCAACTTGGGAAGGGCATTGAAATAGAGTTAAGTGTAGAAATTTATAAAGAGAAATTAAACACTCCATTGTTGGAATTGCATAAACTTGCCTACACATCTATTTGGTTGAAATTTTTGAATCATGATCCTTTGGATTATTGGATAGATTGGTTAGGAAGGGCATTTATACAACAAAAAAATTTTAAAATCAAAAAAATCAATGGGCGCAAGCTCATATCCGAATTGAAGCCAGATTGACATGAGCCTTTTTTTTTTTGTTTCCATGTACATAATAGTTAGATTTATTTTATTGTTATAGTTTTATTTTCATAAATGTTGTAGTGTAGATTTTAACATAAAGATTGTTTATCTCTCCCTAATTTGGACTCATTTCATTTTGAGCATCATTGTAGAAAATCTTATTCAATATCATGTACAAGTTTAAGTTGGGGGGTGTAAACAAACTTTTTTGTTTTCCCTTTTATGTGTATACTAAAAAAAAAAAAAAAGAAAAAAAAGGGGGGGTATCTCATTCCCCATTTTTACTTTCATTTTTCTCATTGCATGATTCCTTGTGCATTGAGGACAATGCATGGTTCAAGTTGGGGGGTGAGGTGCACCATTAACATTTTTCACCACTTTTTGTATAGAATAATGGAAAATGTGAAAATTTTGAAAAATTTTGGTTCCAATATTGAACTATATTCCCCTATCCTAATGGTTATGAGATTTGTGATTACTTGATCTTCATTTTGAACTTTGAATACATGAACACATTATAGAAGTTTATCCTATTGTTAAGAGTATCACATACTTGTTTGCTTTTGAACTCAACCATAAGTACACCATGACCTTGTAATTTTGGCAATTTACGGATTGAGTTCACATTTTAGTGCTTGACATGAATAGTGGAGATGAGTAAGTACCCATGTGAACTTTAGTGCCAATTCTTGTCGGAGGGAACTTACAATTACTCAAGGAATAATTTTTCAAATTCCAATTTTGTTCAATAATCTCATTATGCTTGTTTTGGTTAGGTGCTTTTGGGTAGTTGATTGACTTTGTCTTGAAACGCAAAATGCTCCTCCCATGCCTCTCTAGAAATAATCTTAGGCCATCTTTGAAATGCTTTGAGTCTTTGCCTTTTTTCTTGTGAAAAATTTATCCCTAGTGCCGTGATTGAGCCTTAATTGTAAATTCGTTTCCATGCCACATATTTGACCAAGCCAATGAAAATGATAAATATCTACCTTACCTTGGTTGTTCCTAGTGCTGAGTATGAGTGATCATAAAAGAGAAGGAAGTATGGTGTGGAAACTCAAACAAAAGGGATGAATGAAGTTGAAACTCAAAGAGTTGAACGAAAAAGAATGAAAATCCAAGAAAAGGAGAAAAAGGGGTGGAAGAAGAAAAAGAAAAGAAAAATGTTAAGGAAAAGAAGCAAGAAAAGAAACAAAGAGTGAAGTGATGGTGTTAGCCTAGAAATCCCATAAAAGGGAGACATTTTTGAAATAAAGGTCATTCACTTGGAACAACCCTCTTTGTTATCTTATATCCTTCATTTCATTTGCCTAGATATCACCCCAAGGCCTCGTTATAACCCGTGAAAGTCCTAAATGATCTAGAGAAGCATGGGAGATGCATACTTTTAAAGAAAAAGAGAAGTTGATTTTGCTATCTAATGCTCTAGCATTCCTTTCATGAGATTATGCCAAGGTTGTTTCATTTTTTTATGCATGTGCTTCATTTTTTGATTATATGTGAGTATACTTTGTTTTGAGCACAAGATTCTATCTCACATATACACATGGAGAGCATGCCAAGATAATCATAGTGTGATTCATTGTTGAGAGAAACCCTTGGTGAGTTTTGCATCAAAGCTGAATTTGGATGGCTAAATGAATGTGAATTCCGTTGAGTAAATGCTTAAATTACATGTCCATTTCACACACACACGAGTTTGAAAATGAATGTGTATGTGGATACTCTAGAATAGCATTTAAGGCTATAATGTGTCTCATGTGTGATTGGTTCGGGTGTTCGGAGCAAGTTGTTTTTGACATCCCAGTGCTAGTTAAGATAAGAGAATATGCTTTAAATATTGGATACGAGGAAAAGAAGTTTGTAGGTACCTTCACGAGACAAAACTCGTCCACTAGGGATCACCTAGGGGTTTAAAGGCTTGTTGCATGTGCTAAATGCAATTGCGGAATTAGTCTATGTTTTATTTTGTTTGCATGCTTTTTACATCTTGTTTGCTAGGGACTAGCAAAACTTAAGTTGGGGGGTGTGATGAGCACAAAATATTGTATATTTGAAGGCCTCATTACATTCATTTTAACTCAACTTTTGCATATAAGTACTTAGTGTTAGCCAATTTTATGAATAATGTTGAATTTTCAAGGTTGCAAGTTTTTATAGCTTAAATGATTGATTTTAGGACCTTGCAACTATGATGGATGTGTGGTGAGGGCATAGACACATTACATGAAGATTTGGAGGCTTAAAAGTGAAGAAATCAAGGAGGTATTGGTGTTTGGGAACAAAAGCACCAGCAGCCACACCATCTGGAAATAGAGCCTCAGTATTCCTCCATTTTGACCATGATCCGCTTCGAATCCGAAAAAGTTCAAAACATGAAAGTTGTAGATATGGATGTCTTCCATATTTTGTAAAAATTTAAGCTCAATCGGACGGTTAGATCAAAAGTTATACCAATTCTACGAAAACTGGTCCGGAGCAGAAAAATCATACCGGTACGCATACCGGTACGCCGAACTCCAGTAGCCAAACCGTACCGGTACAGCATACCGGTACGCTGCCCAGAACAGCCCAGAAACGCCTGCAACTCATCTCCACTTGCTTGGGGGTCCCACCTACACTTCTCCCACTTGCCCCCCAACATTTCCTTACACAATTTGAAGACTTTTGAGGCTTGGCATTCAAGGAGGATGGGAGAGGAGTGGGTTGCCTGGGGAGTTGCAGGCTAGGCTTGTCCTAGCCTGTGCAAGCCATCATTCAACCTCCAATTGATGGGAGACCTGCACACTCATGCTAGGGGACCACCATGCACGAAATTTGAAGGCTCACTCTCCATATACTCAGCATTCACAAGCTTTGAAGGGGTGGCTACCTAAGCTTAGAATAGTTAGGAAGAAGATGAATAGTAGAAATGTTTATATTTTTGCATTTCCTTCCATCTTTTCACTTGTAGTTTAATGTAAGGATCTTGTAATCTTCATTTAATGTCTTTAATGTCATTCACTTCAAGTACATTTCAAGTTTAATCACATGTTCTAGATTCCACCATTGTTGCTTCCAAGTTTTCTTCAATTTCTTTCTTTGAAATGGGTTTCGAATATTTTTCTCCATAGTTCAAGTTTTCTTGCATTGAGTTAAGTTTCATGCTCCATTTCAATTATGTCCATTTACATTATGCAATGTCTTTTCTTTTACCATGAGTAGCTAGAGTTGTAGTTGGTTAATCCAAGGGAGATCTCCCTGTGAGGATTCCACTTCAACTCTTCTTTTTTCCTCCACTCGGTGTACGGTAGTTCGGTTTGACTGGGTTGAGAGTGGACGTGGTTGTGAGTCTTTGATATTCCGTAGGCCTGGTCACGGGTTATGCTTGGATCCTCACCTCCATTTGGTTGTGAGTTCTTGATACACCGTAGGCATTGTCACAGTGTATGCTTGAATCCTCACCTCCATCTCGTCCCTAGCTTCCCACGAATCAATCGTTCATTTAAGCACCATTGGAGGAAGGTTTTGAGTTGAGTTGGGATTCCCATTGGAATGAACCCTAAGGATTAGCCAACACTTGTTTTCATTGTATTTTCATTTACAAACTTCAAACACCAAAACTCAAACAAAAGATTTTACACTTTTCTCTTTTGTTCACCAAAATCACTTTCACACAACTTGACATTTCCTTCCCTGAGGAGACGACCTTGGAATACTCATTCCAAGTAAAACACGACCCACGAAAGTCTCCTTGCGATTGGGGAGCATTTTTGTGCATTCACATATCACATTTCCACCAACCTATTTCCTTTCCCCTTGCCCTTTTCTTTTGACACTATCCCAAGGGAGAGTGACACTCCCTTTCGTTCATACACTTTGGCTTCTAAGGGATAGTATTTAAGGGGTTAGGAATAACATCGTTTTTGCTCAATCACATACATCTAGTTAATTCTTCTTAGGATTGAATTGCTGGGTTTGTGTATAGGATAGGAATATACCTATATTCTGTGTGTAACTTTTATGAGAGTTTGAACTTAATAATCGGAAGAGGTTTGATAAATAGTTTTGAGTTCTCAGTTAACAACTTATTTTGATCAATTAGCTGGAAAGAGAGTGGAGAGATTTATACGAAGCATTAGGGGAAGTTGTAATCTTAACTTCTTCTATCCGTTAAATTCAATCTTTGATTATTAAATTTAGGTTTAGTCTTAAATTAGTAAATTCATAGTTTAATTCCTATTATTTAAATAAAATCGAATTGATATAAAGTTAGTACTTGAAAGTTATTAGCAATAATTCTTTGTGGGAATGATACTTTATTTATCACTTTATTACTTGTTGATCGTGTATACTTGCACGTAAATTGTCAATACCAAATTCGGACAACAAGTTTTTGGCGCCGTTGCCAGGGAGTTATTCTAGTAATTATTTCAATATTAATTTCAATCAATTGGATCTTAGTTTAAACTGATTTAAGTATCTGTTTTAAATTGTTTTCGCAAGCATTCTTGAATTTTGTATGCTAACACGATCTACAGGTCAGGAGCTACTACCGTACGAAGACGAAATCGAAAGAAGGCTTGGAAACTTGCAAAAGCAGTGTCAAGAAGTAAAGAATCAAGAAGCTATGGCTGAGAATGAACATAAATCGTTAAGGGATTAAGCTATGCCGCTTGTGACGGAAATACAATCGAGCATTCGAAGGCCCGCAATTCAAGCAAACAATTTCGAGATCAAGTCGGGTACCATTCAAATGATTCAGAATTCAGTACAGTTCAGGGGTTTGCCCAACGATGACCCAAACGATCATTTGGCGAGTTTTCTGGAGATATGCGACACATTCAGATACAATGGAGTTTCTGAAGATGCGATTAGACTCCGACTTTTCCCTTTCTCACTTCGTGATAAGGCGAAGAGTTGGTTGCATTCATTGCCGTCGGATTCTATTACTACGTGGTCAGAGTTAGCTCAAAAATTCTTAGCTAAATTCTTTCCACCAGCTAAAATTGCAAGGATGAGGAACGACATCACTTCATTCGCACAACATGATTATGAGACTCTCGATGAAGCTTGGGAGCGATTCAAAGACTTACTCAAAAAATGCCCTCACCATGGTATTCCTAATTGGTTGCAAGTTCAAACGTTATACAACGGGTTGTTTAGTGCTACCCGAACTAATATTGATGCAGCTGCAGGAGGGGCATTGATGGGGAAGAATTTCGATGAAGCCTACGAGTTATTGGGTAAAACAGTAATTAGCCATTAAAGTACAGGTAAAAAATATGAGTTTTTATAACTCAGATGACGAAACAGACCTTACGGTTGGATTCGTCTTGCGAAATTGGGCTAGTCAGTCAATTTTCATTGAATTTGGAGATAGCTAGATTTTCGAGTGTTATGATGCAATCCGGTATCGCACGATTAAACTTTGCAATTCATATTTTATGCTTTAACCAATTAAACATGACATGTGGCAAAATGTAATTGGTTGGGATAACATTTGATCAATAAGAAAGTGACACGTGGCTCAATATGTGCCAAGTATAAAGAGAAATTTAAAGTGGAAGACTTTAGTCTTCCAAGTCCTCTTTTCAACGCAATTCAGCTGAGAGAGAGAGAGAGAGAGAAAAAAAACCTTCTCCATCTTCTTCTTCCATTTTCTTCTTTCGATCCACAACGATCCGTCTGACGGATCAAGTCAGGACAAGAATTAAAGTTGCTCACAACGACAAGGGCTACGCGCTAGTACCACCAAGTCTGTTTTGACCCATTGCAAAATTTGGAGTTGTGGATAGATGTTGAATGAAGCATCGTTTGACATCATGAAGAGTTGATCTACCTCATACATACGCTACAAGAGCTAGGTTTCCCTCCTATCTAGTTTTACTTTCAAACTAGGGTTTCTATCTGAAATGGGTGGAAGATGTTTGGTTGGATGAGATGAATTATTTGGGTGCGCTACGTGTTTACATTTTATGCATCCTAAGTGTTTGGTAAAATGTGTAAATGAATCAAACATGTTAATTGAGTCAATCAATGTATTTAAAATTTGTTGGACGATATCGTAGAACGTTGTTATATGCTTTAATGGTATAATTGACATTGTGCCTTGATAAATGCATAGGTGAATGCAAGTATGTTATTTAGATTGTAACCATATATATCATGTTTATGGAAATGGACATGTCTATTATATGCTTTATAATATGATAAGCATGATGATATGAATTGCATTTGCACAAGTACGGGTAGTATCGCATTCGTGGACATTCGATATGAGTGTGGGTGTGTGTGCAAGTTTTTAATCAAACAAGAATGGTGAGTAAATACATGGGCTGGGGAAAGTTGGACCTAGGTCTGGCTGAGTCGCATGGGTTTACATTGAAAAATGTGTCGGTGTTAGTAAGAAAGGTCAGATTCTCTTTCGGGTGGAAGACTCGGCAATTTTGGATATGCACATTTTGCTTGCCCTCCAAAGGGGTTGTATTTTTACAAAAGCTCCCAAGCGTACGAGAAAGGAATAGTGTAGTAATTTTAACAAAAATTCCAAGGTCATCTCCTTATGGAAAGAATTGGAATCCAATGTGATAGAAAATAAAATTAAAAAGCTCTTCCAAGTTGAGAATTCTGAGAGTTAACTACTAATTAAATTGAAATTCAACAAATGGAAAAATTGTATAATCTTTAGAATTCGTCCTCCCTACCTATGAATAAGAGTTTCTACCTTAAATTTATAACTCATTTGCTTTTGCATTCAAACTATTACAGACATATAATATTCAACTAAAAACAGTGGTGTAAGAACTAATCTAGCAACTGAAAGATGGTTAATGATGGAAGAATTGTACTCCAAAGGTTGCAGAAAACACCACAATTATTTATACCAAGCCTAATTGCATACAGATAATTGGGAAGTATGAAAACCAATTAGGTTTTTGAAAACATAACATGTTCAATCAATCACATAAACGTTTAAACCCTACTTTACGACATAAACCCTATTTGATAGTTTTGGGACTCCTTCCTCAGATTATCTAGATGAAGACTACTCACTCATGATAACGAAATAACACAGTTTTAAAGAAAACATAGTTGAATGCAGAACCTTGGAAAAGCCATTGTGTGTGAGTTCTCCCCTAAGAGCTAGGGTGAGTACTAAATGGATATGTCGGGAACATGAGTTAAGAATCTCGGGGATTCTACTCCACGGACATGTTAGGGTTCGATTCATCCTCGGGATAGATTGGTTGACGGCACATCGTGCCCTTATTCATCGTGATCGTAAACAGGTCACTGTCTACACACCAGATGGTGGTTGTTTTGAGCTTTAGGGGGGGAAAACCAAGATGTTTTACCCCAAGTGTTGTATAAATTTCGTTGGTACGGGCAGTTAATGGGGTAGCTAGCAAGCTTTACCCTATGGGACGAGGTGAGACAGGATTTTGGGTCTACCTCAGTTGGTTATGAGTTTGCGACGTTCACCTCCATGGTTGGAAGCGGACTTCAGTGTTGAGTTACACGCCGGTACATTGCCTATTTCTATGACTCCATATGGAATGGCATGGGTAGATTTGGAAGAACTCTGTGGAATAAGGGTTTTGTCGGACCGAATGCTTCACCATAAAACGTTCGGTGTTAATTGACATATGATGAAGAAGGGTTACCTTACCTTATCTTCTAGTGGTTTCGGAAAGGGAACAGAGGTACACTTCATATTGTGATACCTCCAAGGATGGACTTGATTGTATTTGAATATAGTCCGGGAGAGTGATGGTTTATGGTTCACGACGGTTAAAGAACCACAAACGGAATTACCCAACGTACCCTAGGGATTAGGGGTATTGTCTTTGCCTTGAAGACTTGATGTCACTATCGATATAGTGCGGATGGTATCTATTGTAGCATAGGCACGTGGTTGAACATGGTTGTGGGTGTGAATTTCGGGGACGAAATTTTTTTTTAGGGGGGAAGAATGTGAAACCCCGGAAAATTTGAACTATTCACAAAGTGGCAAAACAATAACTTGCCACTATGAACGGGTTGCGAACCTGAATTTTTCTAGAGCTCGGATGACGAAACGGACTTCGCCGTTGAATTCGTCTCGCGAAATCTAGTGACCATGTAAAATTTCATCAAATTCTGAAATAGTCGGATTTTTCACGTTTTACGCGACAGTCGGGTCTCGGGTGACCCCAAAAACGAAATTTTGGACAAAATGTGAGAAAATTGAAAATAATTTAATTAGAGTTCATATAAAATATTTTGAACTTAAACCGGAGCGAAATTTAATCGTTTCGGGATTAAAACGGACCCGGAACTAAAAGGGACGTGTGGCCAATTGTGGGCCAAGTATTCTATAATTATAAATAGGGTCAAATTTGGAGATATTTCAGCAGAAATATCACCAAGGTCAGCTGGTCTCACACGTTGGAGAGAAAAGAGAGAGAAAAAGGGTTTCTTCAAGCTTTCTCTGGCAATTTCTCCGGCAACCGTCGCTCGGATTCCGTCGAGCTAGAAGAGAGAGTTGCTCTACGCGACGAGGGCTACGTGTGGGTACCAAAAACAACAACTTTCACCGAAGGTGAACGGACGCGGGTGTACGAAAATCAAGATTCGAGTTGAGTTTCGGGTCTTCGGAGCTTCCTACGGGATTTCTCACGCTACAAGAGGTAGGGGTTCTCCTACTTGGGTTGATTTCTTACCTAGAATGCCTATGATTATGGCTTGGTATATATATAGATATGTATACATATTTATATGTATATAGTTATGGAATAATGAAGAAAATGGGTAGGTTGTTAGAAAAATTACACTTGCCTTTTTTGTGGAATTTAGGTAAAATAATTTTATCCTAAATTGTTATGTAGAAATTTTCGATTGAAATTTCTTGAATTATATGAAAGTTGGGCATGATATGTACTACCATAATTGTTTGCCTTGAATGTGTTCAACAAAATGCCTAAGTTGGTGGAAATGGTTATTTTAATAAAATTGAAATAACATACTTGAAATTGTGATAAAGTTAAGTTATATGTTTATGATATGAGCTACATGAAAATTTGTGATTGTTGATATATGATTTTAATATATATTGGCATGGTGAAAGATTGTGAGAATTACATGCTCATGATGTAAATTGTCATGGGATTTGATGAAATGTGTGAGATTAGTTCATATGACATTCATTATATATGAACATGATATACAAGTGACAATGGTTCATTGCATTGCATATGCACGGGAACATCGCATACATGGACATTGTGTCATAGGGATGTTGTGCATGGGTGTTTATACCACAATCTATGTGGTATTAAATGTATGTGGACATGGGCATCACATTCATGGGATGTTAGCATAGGTGTGGGTGTGTTTGTGCATGGGTATTGTACCACAAGCTATGTGGTATTATGGGAGTCTAATATGGAGATAAATTGCTCATTGGCATTCATGACATATTGGGCATAAGGTGATGTCACATTCATGGGAAACTTGCATGAGTGTGGGGGGGGGGGGTAGTTGCATATATCAATCATCATGCTTGGTGGTTGGTGGATGGGCTCGGGAAAGTTGGATTGATTATTCAACTGAGTCGCATGGTTGCATGAAAAAGAAGAAAAAGATTGGGTCGGGGTTAGCAAGAAGGGGCAAGACGACCTCTCGGGTGCAAGGCCCGGTGTTTCAGATACGCACTTCCGTTGGTATAAGAGCCCATAAAGTGTGTTGGTGTACGCGGCACCATTGGTGGAAAGAGTCCATAAATCCCGTGTCGGTTGGGTTCCGTTGGTGGAAGTCCATAAACGCCCACCCCAAAGAAAGACCCGGAGATTTTCTTAAATTAGTTATTGGGTGAGTAATACCAATGGCGGGGGCTTGAGAAGTTCGGTTTTTATACTCATGGCATTGCATGGGGGAAAGGAGCCGGGAAGGGCTCGGGTTGAGTACATGAGTTACATCTCATTCATGGGGCTTAGGTAGCCCGGTTTTGCATACATGGCAATAGCATGTAAAGGGAGTCGTGGTGGACTCGGGTTGGATGCACGTGAGTGAGGCACATCTCATCTCATGGCATGACATAATAATATTTAATCATTCAATTGCATAATTATTGATGGAATGGTTATGGATTTTATGGTATGTTGCATGTGAACATTTCATATGCATATAGGTTGAGGAGTAGCCTTTGTAGGAAACACTCTACTGGGCGTTGGCTCACCCTATAAGGGAAACATTTCAGGTGCGCATCATTCGCAGGAGGGAGGTTCTCATTTGGGGCCTCAAAGTTGAAGAAGCCAGAATGTGGCTTTTATGGTTAAATTGTATAACTTTTATATAAATTCCAAATAATTTGGATGTGTACATATATGGAATTGTATGAAATGGATTTCCATGGACTTTGTATAATGTAAGAATTTCATTATGCATATTTGGGATGAATTTGGAAGTGATTTGGATGGGTTTGAAATGTAAAACACTTGTGATATTTGCATGTTTTGATATAAGTATGGATAATTGGACCCGGTGTGGCCAATGTTTACTTATAAATGGACCCGGTGAGGTCATTTTTTTATATTGGGCCTCGGATGGGTCATGTGAAGTTAAATTGCATAGGTTGGGTTTTGGGTAGAGCTCACTGTACGAAGGAGACTCTGCCCAAATTTTGTTAAGTTATGGACCCCGGTAAATGGGGCATAACAGTGTGATATCGAGTTACTCGGTATCTAAGGGTGTTCCGCGGGTTGATGGGTAATCAACGGACCCCCAGATTTTGGGGTGTCACAAATTCTCTGAAACTTCTATAACTTTTTCTACCGGTAGACATCCATAGGACTTCTCTAATAAAAGTACTATACGCTTTGCTACCGGTAGAACATGTTTTAACTACCGGTAGAACCTTCATTCTTCTATCTTCCTATCAGTATAACACCTACCGGTAGAACTCCTCTTTTCTTCAAAAAATGCTTCTAAGGCTCCCAGCTTCATCTTTACCCGAGCAACTTAATTTTCTCTTGCCATATTTTTACTGCTTAAACTCATCCTTTACATCCAATTTGCCTACAATCATAGAGATCAAGGATTAATATGCAAACTAAACTACGTAAAGTGAATTAGTACATTAGCAAGGCTAAAGTGAATATGTTGACCCCTCCTTTTGAACATTTTTCTCTTTATTTTCACTTCATTCTCCCTCTTAGTTTTTTTTTTTTCTTTTTACACCCACTCTTCTATCCCTAGCCTTTGGCGTCTCTTTTTTCCACCAACATTTTGTTGATTCTTCTATTTTTCTTTTCAGCTTCATTCCCCCATTTTTCATATTGCCCATATTCGAACCTTTACCCTAAGTCTTCCATATTCTTGGTAGAAATTTTTCTTTTCAGCTTCATTCCCCCATTTTTCATATTGCCCATATTCGAACCTTTACCCTAAGTCTTCCATATTCTTGGTAGAAACTGAATAGTTCAAGCGATAACCAAGGTGAGGTCTATAATTTTCTTGGCTTGGTTAAAATTTATAGCTAAGATTTAAATATTTAAATAGGCTCAATCACAGCTTCAAGGGGAAATTTTTTAGAAAGAACATGCTAAGGCTCAAAATATCCAAAAGATGGCCTAAAATCATTTTCCAAAAACAATGGCAAATCTTAATTGATCGAGATACAATCAACTGACCATTCGTCTTACTCTAACCAAAACAAACATAATGAAACTATTGAAAGAAATGATGAACGAACTCATTCTTGAGTAATTGTCATATAACCCTCCAAAATGTTAGGCTCTTAACTCACAAGGTAATATATTTGTTCTCCACTATACATGTCCAGCTTTGAAATACAAAAACTCATTTCAACAAATCACAAGAATTAGATGATCATGGTGTATACAATTTGCAATCAATAGTCCATATGCAATCAACTCAAATTACTGTCAACATATCAAATTTCTCAAAGAATTCTATTCGAGCCTCAAACTTTCAAAATAGCTTAAGTAGAATTTTTTTTTCATTTTTGTTAATTGGAGTATAAACAAAGAGAAAGAAACAAGTCAAATAAAAAAAAAAAAAGAAACACAAAAAAAAAAAAAGAAAGCAAAATAGCGTTGTAAACCCTCACCCCTCCCCACCTTGAATTATGAATTATCCTCAATGCAACAGAAATTTCTTTATGCAAGAGTACTAATGAAAGAGAGGAGGGAACGAGGTTACCTGAAAAGAATGCACCAAAAGTATTCAACTACAAAACTAAAAGAAAAGTAAAGTAAAACATGCAACAACTAATATACAACAAAACATAGGGAAGAAGAATCACTTATCCGGAAGATTGGAATAAACCGGATCAACTTGGTCCTCCACATACTCTTCTAATGGAAAGCCCTCCAAGAATGGCTTCAATCACTAACCATTCACTTTAAATGTTTGTCCATTCTTCAGATTATCTAATTCCAAAGCTCCATTCCGAAAAACTGTACGCACTATGTAAGGACCAGCCCATCTCAAGTGTAGCTTAACTGGAAAAAGATAGAGCCAAGAATTGTATAAAAGCATTTTCTGTCCTGGCTTAAAGGTCTTCCTCAAAATAGATTTATCATGAAATTTTTTTACCTTTTTCCTTGTAAATTTGAGTACTCTCGTATGCATCTCTTCTTATCTTTTCCAATTCATTCAAGTCCGATTTCCTATAGATACCAGCAAGTTTTAAGTTGAAGTTTAAGGTTTTTATGGCCCAATATGGTTTATGTTCCATCTCTACCAGCAGATGACAAGTTTTCCATACACTAGCCTATAGAGAGACATACCTAAATTTGTCTTAAAAACAATCCTATAAGCCCAAAGAGCATCGGTTAACCTAAGTGACCAATCATTTCTATCAGGATTGACTGTCTTTTCTAAGATGTGTTTGATCTCCCTTTTGGCCAATTCAGCTTGGCGATTGGTTTGTGGGTGGTAAGCTATGGACACTTTGTGTTTAATTCTATATTTGTGCATGAGATTAGCAAATGGCCTATTACAAAAGTGTAAATCACCATCACTAATTATTACCTTGGGCATCCCAAATCAAAATAAAATATTATCTTTCAAAAACTTGATCACAACCTTATGATCATTGGTCCTAGTTGGGATAGCCTCTAACCACTTAGATACATAGTCAATTACCAGAAGAATGTAAGCATACCCAAAAGATATAGGGAAAGGACCCATAAAATCAATGCCCCAACAATCAAATATTTCCTTCACAACTATGGGTGTAAGGGGCGTCATATTTCTACGGGTCACTCCTCATAATCGTAGACATTTATTACAATGCTTTACAGAATGTAAAACAACCTTTAAATAAGGTAGTCCAATAAATAACACATTGTAAAATCTTAGCTAATGTCTTCTTGGATGAGAAATGGCCTCCACAAGCTTCTAAGTAGTAAAAATCAATTTTGTCCTTTTGCTCTTCATCGGGCACACATCTCCTCATCACTTGATTGGGGCAGTATTTGAACAAATATGGATTGTCAAAGTAGAACTGCTTCACCTCAACTAAGAATCTCTTCTTATCCCTTGGACTCAAATGACTTGGTAGTTGCCCTATAACAAGATAATTCACAATATCATCGTACCATGGCACAGTTACATTCAAATTAAATAAATGCTCATTAGGGAAAAGTCAGGAATAGGAATGTAAGCATATGTGTCTTCAATCATGAGCCTCAATAAATGGTCGGCCACCATATTTTTCACTCCTTTCTAAACTTTGATGATGATATGAAACTCTTGGAGGAGAAAGATCCACCTAATCAACCTTGGCTTGGCATCCTACTTAATTAACAAATACTTCAAGGCCACATAGTCAACATAAACAACAATAGGTGACCCTATAATGTATGACCTACACTTATCAAGTGCAAAAACTACTGCTAGTAGCTCCTTCTCAGTAGTAGTATATTTCATCTAAGCCTCATTCAGTGTATTACTAGCATAATAGTTGACATGGGGTTTCTTGTCATGCCGTTGGCCTAGCACTATGCCAGTCGCATAATCCCTCGCGTCGCATATGAGCTCGAAATGAAGTTCCCAATTGGGTGGTTTCATAATTGGAGGTGAAATGAACATGTTCTTTAGGTCTTTAAAAGCTACCTCACAATCAACTGTCTACTTAAAAGGAACATCATTGGCCAAAAGATGACATAAAGGGCGTGCCAAGGCACTAAAACCCTTTATCAATCGAATGTAGAACCTGACATGACTAAGAAATGACCGAATATCTTTAACAGTCTTGGGAGTAGGAAGGTTAGAAATTAACTCAACCTTAGCTTTATATACAACTATCCCTTGAGTTACCATAAAATGTCACTTTTCCCAGTTAAGTACCAATCATTTTTCTTAACACCTCTACAATACCAAATCCAAAATTTTCAAGCAACCCTCCAACGAATCACCAAACACAAATAAATCGTTCATAAAAAATCTAGACAATTTTCTCCACCATATCACTAAAAATCCCCATCATACACCTCTAAAATATGCCCTGTGTATTGCAAAGGCCGAATGAAATCTTTCTATAAGCAAACATTCCAAAGAGAAATGTGAATGTTATCTTTTCTTGATCTTTAAGGGCTATCTCAATTTGGTTATAACCCGAATACTCATCCAAAAAGTAGTAGAATGCCTGCCCCGCAACTCGTTATGAGACTTGGTCAAGGAATGACAATGGAAAATGGTCATTTATGGTACATGAATTCAACTTCCTATAATCAATACAAACTCTCTACCCGGTCATTGTTCTTGTAGGAATTAACTCATTCTTCTCATTGGTAACCATAGTGACTCCTGACTTCTTAGGGACTACTACTGTGTAGTACTCACCCACCTGCTATCAGTGATTAGCACTTAAAATTAGCATATTACTATGCCATTTTAAGACTAATTTTACTTTGATGGAGTTTAAGTGATGTCATTTCAGGCCCTAAACTGAACAAGGACCCAAGAACAACAAGTACCACACTTGGATGCAACACCAACACATTAGAGCCCAAAATTGGAGAAGCTTGGAGCACAGCCAGAACGTTCGAACGTGCACTTGAGTTGATTGAAGACCAGACTACTGCATAGAGTTGGAACTGAACTTCACAGAAGACCAACAGACCACTCGAGTGAAAGGGTCAGAACACATCTGGCGTTCGAACACCCTTAGTGCAAAAACAGAAACAACGTTCGAACGCCAACTCACGTTCGAACGTTCTCCACAGACTGGCAGCAGAGTTGTTGGCTTTTCACTTGGACTTGGGCGGCAAACACTATTCCTTCACCTCCTCTTGCCTATAAATACTCCCTTGTTGGAGAGGTAAGGGAGCCAAGAAAAATAATTGATGGAGGCTTAGACTCCCAATCTCATTGTAGATTTAGCTTATCTTCCTTGTATGAAGTTTTTATCTTAGAGATTAGTTTGGCTTTAGTCCAACATCTCTTGCTTGTTATAAAAGTAGTTTTATGTTTATGCTTATGCTTTCATTTTACATGCATAGAAGAGAGATAGTTCATCTTTTGGTTGAGGAAGCAACCCTCCAATTCTTGGTTGAGGAAGCCACCCTCCAAATGTGACTAGATTTCTTCTACTTTTATTGTTCATGCATTTCACTTCCATTGCTTGAGCTTCTTTCTTTCTTAGAAGAGTGAAACTCTTCCACTTTTTCTAGAGCTTTACCAAAGTCGTGAAGAGTGGAACGTGATTCACCCATTCTTTGTTAAAGATTGGCTCCGTGTTTGTTGTTACTTTATCTTTTAAGTTCTCTACTTGGAGGGATGAGCATCACTCACTTTTCTAGCTTTACCCATGCCATGAAGAGTGAGTAGTTTCTCATTCACTCTTTAGTAAGAGGAGAAGGGCATGTATAAGTTATCCGGGAATCATATTTGTGCATTATTTTTATGCTTAACGTTTATTTTTTCTTGTTATTGGATGATTGATTGTATCTAGCAAAGCTAAGGTACTTTGTATAACTGTGAGCTCTTTCTATGACACGGATGACTCTTGCATAGAAAGACTCATCAGTTCAAGGCACGTACCCCGGCTAGATCTTCATGACTACCCTTCAATCCTCCCCCTTATTGTACTTCATTTAAAGAATGGAATATTAATATCATGATTGGATGTCTTGTAGAAACACTTTCTTGTTTGTAGACGAGTTAAGTCTCGGCACAGGCAATTCTTGTAAACTTCTAGAAAGACATCGGAATCATGTTCTTAATTCTCACAATCCATCTTTATCTTCCGATTAACTTGTTGTTGACACGGGATTTAATTGAGTTATCAAGCACAATTATGACAAACCGGATAACTAACTACATGTCCAGATCCTTGCACTAAAGAGTGACTCTTTTTAATTAGCACTTATCTCCTATTTTGTTAAGAAAATCCTCTTGGAAAGAATCTTATATTCTGTCCAGGAAAACTCATATCTCACAGCAAATCTCAAAGGTTACAATCAATAGGTCTCTACCACTGCTTGCCTTAGAAATATCAACAAAAGTTCCCTATGGATTCGACTCCGGACTCAAACCGGATTATTACTACAGTTTGACCACCTGCACTTGGGTGTAAACATTTCGGATCAAGAACAAGTTTTTGGCGCCATTGCCGGGGAACCTTTAAAAGGTTTTTTAAGGTAAAAAGACCTTCAACGTTGTGTATATTCTTTGGTTTATTGTAAATAACTTTATTTTATTTTCTTTATGACTGAGGGCACTCCTCACTTCCAAAATTTGCCGGCAGAATCGTGTGAGTCCGTGAATCAGCCTGAACCAAATTCACCTAGATCAGCAACAGACTCTTGTGAGGGTAGTATGACAAATAATGAAAGAAATGGAGAAGTCCCTATAAGAGAGGAGGAGGTCCCTAACATCCGAACTTTGCGGGATTACTTAAATCCCACAAGAAACAATGTCCCCTCTTGTTTTATTTTTCCTGAAAATGCTCCCCTCTTTACTGTAAAGCCGGGGACAGTGCAATTATTACCCGTGTTTCATGGATTGGATGCAGAAAATCCATATCTGCATATAAAAGATTTTGAGGAAATGTGTGGAATATTTCAAGACAATTCTGAATTAGCCAAGATGAAACTGTTTTCTTTCTCCCTGAGGGATAGAGTCAAACAATGGTTAAATTCTTTAAAGGCTTTTTCAATACCCAACTGGCAAGTATTACAAAATGATTTTTTTAGAAAGTTTTTTCCTCTACACCGCACAAATGCACAAAAAAGGCAAATCATGAATTTTGCGGTCAAAGAAGAAGAAACTTTTTATCAAAGTTGGGAGAGATTCAAAGATCTGCTCCAATCCTGCCCACATCATGCTTTTGAAAATTGGACTTTGATAGGATTTTTCTATGACTCCTTACCCTCCAGACTACGTCAGTTTGTTGAAATGATGGCCCAAGGAGAATTCATGGGAAAAAGTCCGGAGGAGGCATTCAATTTTTTCGACACCATATCTGACAGTTCTTAGATGTGGGACTCAGCCGCCCCTACTACTGTAGAAGCCAGACCATCTACTTCCCAAGGAGGAAAATATGTCTTGAGAGAGGATGATGACTTGAGAGCAAAAATGTCCACATTGTCTCGAAAGCTTGAAGCTTTAGAGATGAAGAAAGTCCATCAAGTTGATGTTAGCCCTTCCACCGAGCAAGTGTGTGGAATCTGTGCGCTAACAGGACACCCTACTGGGGAGTGTCCCACCATCCCAGCATTCAAAGAAGTCTTGTTGGAACAAACACATGCAGTTTCCAACTTCAACAAGCCCTACTCCAACCCATATTCTGAAACATACAATCCAGGGTGGCGAAACCACCCTAACTTCAGTTGGAAGAACACACAATCAATACCCATGAACCAACAACAAGGGCCATACCCACCACCCCAAGGACCTCCTGCATATCAACCACCACAAAAGAGGAACCTTGAGGACACACTGAATCAGTTCATGCAAAGCCAAATGAATTATAACAATAATTCCACACAGGCTTTCACTGGTTTCAAAACCCAGACCACTCAATCTTTTGAGGATCTTAAAAGCCACATCCAAAAGTTGACTCAATCCATGGTCATACACGAAAAGGGCAAGTTTCCTGCCCAACCAAAGCAACCACAAGGCCAATTCCATGTAGGGAACCCTTCAACAACAGGAAACACCCAAGACCAAGCCCAAGCTGTCACGACACTGAGAAGTGGCAAGGTGATTGACAAGACAATCAGAGACATACTCATTCCCAAGCCAAGACCTGAGTCAAGCCCAGCCAATCCATCATCTAAACCTGAACCAATTGAGACTGAACTTGAGAAAGACCCTGAACCTGTGATTGAACAAGAGCCAGAACCTTCTGAGAAAAGGGAACCTTCGTATCCCATTCCGGCTCCGTTTCCTCATCGACTCAAAACCAAACAGAAAGTGAAAAATCAGCCTAAAATTTACGAGCTTTTTAAGCAAGTAAATATCAACATCCCACTTCTGGATACAATGAAATAAGTTTCGTCTTATGCCAAGTTTCTAAAAGACTTGTGCACAGTCAAGAGAAGCCAGAATGTCCAAAAGAGAGCTTTCCTAACGGAACAAGCTAGTGCTCTTCTTCAACATAAAACTCTTCCAAAATACAAAGACCCAGGGTGTCCGACTGTCTCATGTATCATTGGGAACTTCAGGATTGAACAAGCTTTGTTAGACCTTGGAGCCAGCGTTAATTTGCAACCCTACTCTGTCTATCAACAATTGGGTTTGGGTGAACTTAAACTCACTTGTGTCACACTCCATTTGGCCGACAGATCTGTCAAAACCCCCAGAGGGATTGTTGAAGATGTGCTTGTCCAAGTAGATAGTTTTGTCTTCCCTGTTGACTTCATTGTTCTGGATACTCAACCAGCAATAAATTCGGAGAACCAAATTCCCGTCATTCTTGGTCGACCATTCCTAGCAACTTCCAATGCTTTAATCAATTGCAGGAATGGAGTCATGAAATTAACTTTTGGGAATATGACTCTCGAACTGAACATTTTCAATATTGTTAAACATCCACAAGAAGAAAAGGAAGAAAGGGAAGTAAACTCCATAGAATCTTTGATACAGTAACATCTGGATAATACATTCTGTGAGGATCCTACTGAATCATCTCTGTTAGAACTCATCTCATCAGAAACAACAGATGATGACCCAAATCCACCAAGTGGCCCTACTCATACTGTTGAGACATGGGCACCCAAATTTGAAGAAATTTCACTAAGTGGCACAAAGCCAGTCTCATCAAGTGTTAGCCCACCAAAGCCTGAATTGAAACCTCTCCCATCTGACCTCAAATATTCATTTTTAGGAGAGAATGAGTCATACCCAGTGGTAATTTCATCTAAACTCACAGACTTGCAAGAGTCTAAACTGATTGAAGTTCTTCGAAGTCATAAAAGCACCATTGGATGGATCATCGCTGACTTGAAATGTATAAGCCCGTTAATCTGTAATCATGCCATATACCTTGAAGATGATTCAAAACCCTCTCGTCAAATGCAGCGACGACTGAACCCTCACATGAAGGAAGTTGTGAGAATTGAGGTACTCAAACTCTTAGATGCAGGGATAATCTTCCCTATCTCAGATAGTAAATGGGTTAGTCCAACCCAAGTCGTGCCAAAAAAATCTAGGGTCACAGTGGTAAAAAATGATGCAAATGAACTAGTACCAACTCGAGTCGTCACAGGATGGCGAATGTGCATTGATTATCGAAAACTCAATTTGGTCACTAGAAAAGATCATTTTCCTCTCCCATTTCTTGACCAAGTCTTAGAGAGAATTGCAGGTCATGCATTTTACTGTTTCTTAGATGGGTATTCAGGGTATAACCAAATTGATATAGCCCTAGATGATCAGGAGAAAACAACCTTCACATGCCCCTTTGGCACATTTGCATTCAAAAATATGCCATTGGGACTTTGTAACGCTCCTGCAACATTCCAAAGATGTATGCTAAGCTTGTTTAGTGATATGGTTGAAATTTTTTTGGAAGTATTCATAGATGACTTCTCTGTCTATGGAGATTCCTTCGATTTGTGTTTAACCAATCTGGAGAAAGTACTGATCAGATGTAAGGAAGCCAACCTAGTGCTAAATTAGGAAAAATGCCATTTTATGGTAACACAGGACATTGTCCTTGGTCACATTGTGTCGTCTGAAGGTATGAAAGTTGACAAGGCAAAAATAGATTTGATTGGAAATTTGCCTGCCCCTAAGACTGTAAAGGATGTTCGATCATTCCTATGACATGCAGGTTTCTACAGGAGATTCATAAACGATTTTAGTACCATAGTAAAACCCATGTGTCACCTCCTAAGTCAGGATGTAATATTTGATTGGAATGAAGCATGCCAAAAAGCCTTTGACAAGCTAAAAGACATGTTAATTTCTGCACCAATAATGCAACCACCTGACTGGAATCTTCCCTTTGAACTAATGTGTGATGCAAGTGATTTTACTGTAGGTGCTGTATTGGGACAAAGAAAATATAAGAAACCCCATGTGATTTACTATGCAAGCAAAACTTTGAATGATGCTCAAATGAATTATTCGACAACTGAGAAAGAATTGCTTGCTGTAGTTTTTGCACTGGAAAAATTCCGTTCTTATCTTGTTGGTTCTTCTGTTACTGTATTCACTGACCATGCAGCCCTAAAATTTTTGCTCACAAAGAAGGACGCCAAACCAAGACTCTTGAGATGGATACTTTTGCTCCAAGAGTTTGATCTTGTCATCAAGGACAAGAAAGGTGTCGAGAATGTGGTGGCAGATCATCTGTCCAGACTAACCTATGAATTTCATGAGGATGGACTGCCAATCAATGAGAAATTCCCCGATGAACAACTGTTCATGATTGATAGGACACCATGGTATGCAGACATTGCTAACTTTCTTGCTACTAGTACACTCCCTCCATCCTTTACCATGTTGGACAAAAAGAAATTTTTAAGGGAGGTTCGTAACTTCTTTTGGGAGGATCCTTACGTATTCAAGTACTGTAAAGATCAAATCATAAGACGTTGCATCCCTGCTCATGAAAGTAGCCAGGTAATAACATTTTGTCATTCTGAAGCATGCGGTGGCAACTTTTCATCAAGAAAAACAGCTGCAAAAATATTGCAGTGTGGATTTTACTGGCCCACACTTTTCAAAGATGTCCATGCCTTTTGTTTAACTTGTGATAGGTGTCAAAGTTTGGGAAACATTTCTAAAAGAAATATGATGCCCTTAAACCTCATTCTGGTAATTGAAATTTTTGACTGTTGGGGCATCGATTTTATGGGACCATTCCCCCCTTCCTTTGGCTATCTGTACATTTTAGTGGCTGTAGACTATGTATCCAAATGGGTTGAAGCAATTCCATGCCGAAACAATGATCACAAAACAGTGATCAAATTTTTGAAAGAAAATATTTTGTCCCGGTTTGGATCCGAAATCAATCATAAGCGATGGGGGTGCTCATTTTTGCAATCGTCCTTTCTGGAATTTAATGAAAAAATACTTGATTTTTCACAAAATTGCAACCCCTTATCACCCACAGACCAGTGGACAAGCTGAGTTAGCTAATCGGGAGATCAAATTAATTTTGGAAAAAAACGGTGAATCCAGATCGCAAAGATTGGTCGTTAAGACTAACTGATGCGCTCTGGGCATACCGTACTACTTTTAAAACAATTTTAGGCATGTCTCCTTATCGATTAGTCTATGGAAATTCATGTCACTTGCCTGTGGAATTGGAACATAGGGCATACTGGGCTATTAAAGCAATGAATTTTGACTTGGACAAGGCTGGGCTAGCAAGGAAACTTTAGATAAATGAATTGGAGGAATTGAGAAATGAAGCATATGAAAATACTAAGATTGCTAAAACCAGGATGAAAATTTTTCATGACAAACACATTGTGCGGAAATCTTTTGAGTCGTCTCAAAAAGTCTTGCTATTTAATTCAAGACTCCGCCTCTTTCCTGGTAAGTTGAAATCAAGATGGACTGGGCCTTACATTGTCAAAAAGGTGTTTGAACATGGAGCAGTTGAAGTGGAAAACCCAGCAAACGGTAATAGTTTTACTGTTAATGGTCAGCGGTTAAAACCATTTTTGGAGGATTTTGTTAAAAATGTGGAAACCATTCTTTTAATGGAACCAGAGTACTCCACCGAAATTCGCGCCTGCCGAGACTCCAGTGGATCGGATCAGGAAAAATCTACTCCAACCCGACCCACTGGGTCGCCTTTATAAGGCACCCACTTTTTCTCCCAGCCGCCGCAGTTGCCCCCCCCCCCCATTTCTTCTTCTTCTTCTTTTTCTTTTCTTCTTCTTCCTTCTGTTCGTCTTTGAGTTCTCTGTTATCCGAGAAACCACCCATGACCACACACTCCACAAACACGATATTTTGCTTCATGTTTTGCATTTTAATCTTATATTTGCTCACGAGTGTTCTTCTTTTATTCGCACTCACACATAAGGATTTTCAGCCTACCCGAAATCCAGATCTGTGCACAGATGAGTAATTTTTGTGTTTTTATTTATAGGTCTCAGCGGGTGAACATATCTCTACCATTCAACCTCGTCTCCACAATCCATGAACCGGTAAATTTGAAACATTGGGGACAATGTTCAGTTTAGGTTGGGGGGTATGATCAGTTCATCAGTTCATTAGTTCATATTTTCGTAAATTTTTAAAATTTTTTATATTGTCGTTGTTGATCATGTTTGAACATTGATTGTATAAATTGATGATTATGAATCAGCTTCAATCGTCTTTGTGACTGGCAGAATTTAAAGAACCAGATAGTGAGTCTTAAAACTTAGCAATCATGGATGTAAAACTTTTTTGGTTTAGCCTAGGAGTTGTACGTACCTTTCCATCTGATGTGCATACTATGATCATGAGAAAAGCAAGATTAGTAAGGAAGGCTGAAATCCAAGAAAAACAAGCGAAACCCCTCTGTGGCAAAAGCAGCTTTGCCAAACGCCGTCATGCCAAAAGGCTTGGTGCCTGTAAACAGTGTGGCAGAGTCTTTCACGAAAAAAGGTACAACCAGTGTTCTGAACCAATTTCTGGTCGCGCACTTGATCGATTAGACTGGATAGTAAATGGGCTGAGTAAGGATTACCCTGATACGCCATGCTATTCCGGTACTGTGCTTAACCGATTTGTGAGAGAGAAAGTTAGGAGAGTTACTGGTTGTCCATTCTAAACAGGCACAGAGGGAGACTCGGATTAGATAATTTTCTGTAGGAAATATGTACTTTTGTTGGGGGAGTGAAAAGCCAAAGGTCCGAATTTGTGTAAAAAGTGTAAAAATCTTTTTGTATAAATTCTTTTGACTGAAATGAAAATATGGGCCGAGTAAGGAATATCCCAAAATACCAACCTGAAGCGTGGGTAGGGGTTCATCCTGAGACGCCTTAGTTTTTTTTTATTTAAATATGTGTGTTTTGCCTTCTTTGATTGTATATAGTGTAGTGGAGAAAAATTTTAATTTTTGGTTCAACGTTCAAACGCCAGGTAATGTTCGAACGTCAGCTGCTTACAGTACTCAGCCTCTGATGAAGCTTCTGATGAAACGTGAAAGTATTGGGATCTCTATCCGTTCGAACGCCAATAGACCGTTCGAACGAGATTAACGTTCGAACGCCAATAGAACGTTCGAACGAAAAGAACCTACAACACTTTGGCCTCTGACAGAACTCAAAAGTACTGAGAGCTCACCATGTTCGAACGCCAAACCACGTTCGAACGGTCTGTTTAAAATCCTTCTACCCACGTTCGAACGTCACCAACGTTCGAACGTCACCAACGTTCGAACGTTACAACTCAGGCTATAAAAGCCTGCATCGTCGTTTTCAGCCAAAATCCCTTAGGTTGGGTTGAATTTCCAGTCTTCGGGCCTCAACACCGGAGTTCATCCCGAGCCCAAATTTTTTCAAAACCCTAGAACTCTTTTTCACTCCACAGACCTCAATTCGCCCTCATTCCCCAAAAATACCCAAATTCGACCCTCCCTAACTCCTCTCCACATCAAAATCATCAATCCCACACCAAGAACCCCAAGTTTCCAGCACTTTTCAGCACCCTCTCAAACCCAACCCACGTTCGAACACCATGCCAAGGGTAAAACTCCCTGCCAGGCATGCTCCACCAGTGAACCAAGATCCAAATATTGTAGAAGAGGTGATAGAAGAGAGGGAGGGAAGGCAAAGGACAAAGAAATATGACAGGACCAGGTTTCCCAGTGCCTTAAAGGCTGAAAGGTATGAAAATTTCTACCATAAGCATGCAGTTGTTTGTGAGAGAGATGTTGTGATTGATGATTTTACTGGAATTGGAATATTGGAGGAAATGGAGAGGAGGGAGTGGGTCTGGTACTTGAGGAACGGTGGAGACGCCGTTGTTGACTTGGTGCGGGAGTTTTACTCCAACGCTGAGATCATCAACGGTGCAATCCGAACATATGTTAGGGGTATCCACATTGACGTGGATGAAGCATACATCGTAGAAATAAGGGAAGAAATACCTCGAGTGCAAAACCCGACCTACCCCCCAAAGAAAGATATAGCAATGAATGTGGTGGGAAAGGAATTGATGGGGGTAGCAGACTTTTCATGGGTAGGGAAGAAATTTTTGAGGCAAGGGGAGCTCACCGATAAATACAAAATGTTAAATTTGATTGCGGTGTCCAACTTCGCTCCCATAGGAAGAAAGAATGAAATTCTACCTGACCTGGCCCGGTTGCTCTATGCAATTGGAAAAGGCCACAATATTGATCTCCCCTCCCTCATCCTGAGTGAAATGAAGAAAGGATGCGACGTGAAGAGGAGCTCCCTTCCTTTTGGCACCCTAGTAACTGAAATGTGCACGGAAAATGGGGTGAGGGTGAAGCCAGAGATGGAAATCCAAAAGCCGATGGGGCCACTGAACAAGACATCCTTTCGAAGGAGCCAAAGTCATAGTGGCGGCCCGACAGTCAGACAGGAGAGGCCACCCACCCAGGGAGTAGACGAGGTACAAGAGGAGCTTGATGCAGAGGAGGAGAGAGAGATGGAAGAAGAGAGAGATCAGCCACCAGAGGCAGGTCCTAGCACCAGCACCAGCACCCGACGCTCCTTACGGGACATCATGCTTAGCATTGAAGCTAAGCAGGATGAGATCCTTAGGCTTATGAGGGGTGGTGGACATGGTGGAGCTAGTGGACATGCAGAAGAGTGAGAGAGAGAGGGATTTCTATTCTTGTTCTTGTTTTTATGTTTGTTTAAAGTGCTTCTTTTTATGAATTTCTTCTTTGATAGTTGTAAGTTTTTTTTTTTTGTGTGATTGTGAATGAATCGAACCGTTGATATTATAAGATGATATTTTGAGAAATGAATGGTTCCATTTATCACTTTTATTTGTTTTAATGCATTTGTAGATTTAGCATAAAATTAAAATGTGATGGACCAAATGTGGATGTTAAGAATGCATGCTATAGTAAATATGCACATGATCGGTTTGACACCTCAATTTATCAATCGAGACTTAAAACCACATTTCTTGAAAAAATCGGTATTCTCTCTATACTTAAATTGTCATATGTACATTGATATTTTTTATTTTAAAGGTACATGAAGATCTGACTCGAAAATGGAATTGGTATATAACCCATACCCCCTGGAAAACCCGACATACACAGTGGAGATAACAAAGAACACCAGGGTGAGTTTCGAACCTAACGATGCTTTCGAGAGACAATCAATGTTTACTCAAGTAAATTCTTTTCACTCTCAATTTTTGAATGATCTCATTAACCTTGCTTTGATAGACGCACTTAAAAGTGATCTATTGACATATCCCACAAGGAACCATCGCATACGACACATACATGTGCACATGCTTGAGAAATGATCTTAGGCCATCTTTGATATAATATTGAGCCTTAGACCTTTCTTTGACAAAACTTATCCCTCGTTAGCCATGTTTGAACCATCAATGTATGGATTTTTCTTTGATAAACCTATATGATTACCAATCCACAGGAAAACATACTTGACATACCTTGGCTATCTAATTTTCTTACATCCTCTTTGTAATATGATAACAGAAAAAGGAAAAGAAAAAGAAGCATTCGAGATTATCATCCAAGAAGAGTTGATTGGAACAATTGAAACAGAAAAGAAGCAAAAAGGCAAGAACTTGCCAAGAAAATGAAAAATGAGAAAAGTGAAAGAAAGAAATGTCATCTCCAGGCAAAATATCAAAAAGTTAGAAAAATGTGTGCTACAATACGTAAACAGAAGATAGCTTTCGAAAATCCCTGACGTCGTTTCGTTAGCCACTGACCTCTGGCCACACTACAACCTATGAAAAGCCCTAATTGATCTCAAGTCTGTTACATGCATGTGTTGTTAATCAAAATTGGGATATGGTAAATAACATTTCTTTAAATTGCGTCAATATCCTTTCATGAGATTATGCCAAACATGATTTATTGCTTCCTTAAACTAGCGCTCCCTTTCTAATTGTGCATGTGATTTTTCGATTAGCCATCTTCTGATCACATGATCTGTGAGAAACAAGTCACTATAATCAGAGTGAACTTTTGCTGAGGGTATACTACGTGAGGTTTGTGAAATCGAAACTATCCATAAAAGGAGTATTTGTTATATAACAAATTCCTGTTGCTTGAATGATCATTCCTACTGCATTGAGAATTTCAAATACCAATGTACCAAATGATAATTTTTGCATGGAATGAATACCTGTGAAATAAGGACGTGTGAGATATAAGTTAAAATTGAGAATCTGGAGTCCCAACGACCATGATGCTAATTTACTTTAATCAGCATTCTCATATGCACATCTGTTCGACTGAAGTTTGTGGGTAGCTTCCCTGGAAAACCTCACGAGACAACACTCGTCCGCTAGGGTAAACCTAGTGGTTCAACGGCTTGTTGCATAAGCTAAATGCAACCGGATGACCTACGAAAATGGCATTAGGAGTAGATTTTTCTTTTTTATATTACTAGAGACTAGCAATATTTAGGTTGTGGGGTGTGATTAGCACTTAAAATTAGCATATTACTATGTCGTTTTAAGACTAATTGTACTTTGATAGAGTTTAAGTGATGTCATTTCAGGCCCTAAACTGAACAAAGACCCAAGAACAACAAGTACCACACTTGGATGCAACACCAACACATTAGAGCCCAAAATTGGAGAAGCTTGGAGCACAGCCAGAACATTCGAACGCCAACTCACGTTTGAACGTCCACATTACACTGTAGCAGACTCAACTGCTAAGAGAAGGCGTGTTGCAGTTAGGAAAGAAGATTGAAGCTCTGAAGCACTTGAGTGTCACGTTCGAACGCCAACTCACGTTCGAACGTGCACTTGAGTTGATTGAAGACTAGACTACTGCATATAGTTGGAACTGAACTTCACAGAAGACCAACAGACCACTCGAGTGAAAGGGTTAGAACATATCTGGCGTTCGAACGCCCTTAGTGCAAAAACAGAAACAACGTTCGAACGCCAACTCACGTTCGAACTTTCTCCACAGACTGGCAGCAGAGTTGTTGACTTTTCACTTGGACTTGGGCGGCAAACACTATTCCTTCACCTCCTCTTGTCTCCTCCTCTTGCCTATAAATACTCCCCTTGTTGGAGAGCTAAGGGAGCCAAGAAAAATAATTGATGGAGGCTTAGACTCCCACTCTCATTGTAGATTTAACTTATCTTCCTTGTATGAAGTTTTTATCTTAGAGATTAGTTTGGCTTTAGTCCAACATCTCTTGCTTGTTATAAAAGTAGTTTTATGCTTATGCTTATGCTTATGCTTTCATTTTACATGCATAGAAAATAGATAGTGCATCTTTTGGTTGAGGAAGCAACCCTCCAATTCTTGGTTGAGGAAGCCACCCTCCAAATGTGACTAACTTTCTTATACTTTTATTGTTCATGTATTTCACTTCCATTGCTTGAGCTTCTTTTTTTCTTAGAAGAGTGAAACTCTTCCACTTTTCTAGAGCTTTACCAAAGCCGTGAAGAGTGGAACGTGATTCACCCATTCTTTGTTAAAGATTGGCTCCGTGTTTGTTGTTACTTTATCTTTTAAGTTCGCTACTTGGAGGGATGAGCATCACTCACTTTTCTAGCTTTACCCAAGCCATGAAGAGTGAGTAGTTTCTCATTCACTCTTTAGTAAGAGGAGAAGGGCATGTATAAGTTATCCGGGAATCATATTTGTGCATTGTTTTTATGCTTAACGTTTATTTTTTCTTGTTATTGGATGATTGATTGCATCTAGCAAAGCTAAAGTACTTTGTATAACTGTAAGCTCTTTCTATGACACGGATGACTCTTGCATAGAAAGACTCATCAGTTCAAGGCAAGTACCCCGACTAGATCTTCATGATTACCCTTCAATCCTCCCCCTTATTGTACTTCATTTAAAGAATGGAATATTAATATCATGATTGGATGTCTTGTAGAAACACTTGCTTGTTTGTAGACGGGTTAAGTCTCGGCACAGGCAATTCTTGTAAACTTCTAGAAAGACATCGAAATCATGTTCTTAATTCTCACAATCCATCTTTATCTTCGGATTAACTTGCTGTTGACACGGGAGTTAATTGAGTTATCAAGCACAATTATGACAAACCGGATAACTAACTACATGTCCAGATCCTTGCACTAAAGAGTGACTATTTTTAATTAGCACTTATCTCCTATTTTGTTAAGAAAATCCCCTTGGAAAGAATCTTATATTCTGTCCAGGAAAACTCATATCTCACAGCAAATCTCAAAGGTTACAATCAATAGGTCTCTACCACTGCTTGCCTTAGAAATATCAACAAAAGTTCCCTGTGGATTCGACTCCGGACTCAAACCGGATTATTACTACAGCTTGACCGCCTGCACTTGGGTGTACAAATTTCGGATCAAGAACAATCAGCAATAGGGAAGATAATTTCTACATCAAGGAGCTTCAAAACTTTAGCTCGGACCACATCCTTCATTAGGGGATTCAATCATCGTTATGGTTGGCAGGAAGGCTTCGCATCATCCTCTAGTTAGATCATCTGGGTGCATAAGAGAGGACTAATTCCCTTTAGATCTGCTATGGTCCACCCAATAGCTCCCTTATGGGAAATCAACAATTGTAGCAGCCTTGATTCTTGCTCATGTAACAAAGATGAAGCAGATCATCACCGAAAAAGTATCATCACTCCCCAAATAAACATACTTCAAAGTACATGGAAATGACCTCAAATTAGGCTTGGGTTGTTGAACAATCGATGGTAGAGCATGCTTCTCTATATGTGGTAATTCTTCAAACTTAGGCTCCCACGAGCCTAAAACAAAAGTTTTTTCTTCTTGAATAATTATTTCTTTAGACAGGATCTCCAAGTATTCGCCAGCTGACTCTTCTGCTTGTTGCTCCATGATGGTGTCAATGAAATTTACTTGATGTGACTCTCTATCATCCCCGAGTTGCCTTCCTTCATTAAACACATTTAGCTCCAAATTCATATTCCTGAAGTTCATCTTCATAAATCCATTCCTACAATTAATTAGGGCATTAGAGGATACAAGAAATGATCATCCCAAAATAACAGGGATCTGAGCAGATGGGTTAGCAACATGATAAGTATCTAGACTCAAATATCGAGCAAGGGTCATCAGCCTTAGGCACACTAGTCACCTCATTGACCTTTTTTAACTCTAAAGTCTCCACCTTCCTTGAAAGTTTAGCAATATTGGCTAGGAGCTTATCTTGATCTCTTAACAAATTTTTTCCTTCACCGAACTGTTGAGGGGTTGTTGATGATGTTAATCGATTAGCAGGGTCTGAAATGTCCCAAGACTGGGCACTCTCTGCCAAATAATTAAAATAATCAAGAGCCTCCTCAGGCTCTTTATGTAAAAACTCTCCATTGCACATTATATCAATAAAATGATGATGTACAAGGGTAATTCCCTCGTAGAAGAAAGTTACCATCTACAACGATTCAAAACCATGATGCGGAACGAAGTTTAAGAGCTCTTTAAATTTTTCCAACATTCATAAAACTGCTCATTTGGTTTTTCAGCAAAATTTTGAATCTATTTTTTTCAAAGTATTAGTTTTATGAACGGGGAAAAATTTAGTCAAAAACACTTTTTTCATTTGATCCCAAATATAGATCATCTGCAGCTTTAATGAATTTAGCCAAGTATTTGTTTTATCTTTAAGTGAGAAGGAAAAAGTTTAATTCCAGTCATTTTTTGCTGCATATTATCTTCCAAGAATGTACTAACTATTTCCTCAAATTCCTTAAGATGGAGATAGCAATTTTCACTTGCCATTGCATGCCATTGACGGTGCAATTGAAGCATCCCTGGTTTAACAATGAATTGGTGTGCCTGCATCAAAAGTACAATGCAGAATGGCGAGGAAGAACATGTCGGTTGAAGATAATCCTTCATAGTCTGATCAGGCGGAACTATAAACAGATTATTTCTACCATTATCCCCTGTTGGTATAGTAATGGGTGGATCAATATTATTGTTGTTAATCTAGACAGCCATACGTACAACTAGTAGTAAGTCATGTCTAAGTCTAACAAGTCGGTCTGCTTGGTCTTTACCCTACATGCAAATCTACTAAACCTAAAAATTAGAATTGCAAGAAAGCAAGAAATAAATTGCAACAGAGATATACACCTGCGCTCGTGATGAAAATCACAAGACCTACTTGAGTACCGTTGTATCACTTTCGATTATTGTTAGCTCCTCGATAACGGGGCCAAAAATGCTTGCCCTCCAAAGGGGTTGTATTTTCACGAAAGCTCCCAAGCATAAGAGAAATGTATCGTATAGTAACTTGAACAAAAATTCCAAGGTTGTCTCCTCAGGGAAAGAATAAAACTCTTTAAAGTTGAGAATTTTGAGAGTTAACTACTAATGAAATTGAAATTCAACAAATAAAAAAAAATTGGATGATCTTCATAATTCATCCCACCTATGAATAAGAGTTTCTACCTTAACTTTATAACTCATATTCTTTCATATTCAAACTACTACAGACGGATAATTTTCAACTAAAAACAGTGGTGTAAGAACTAATGTAGCAATTGAAAGAATGGATTATGATGGAAGAATCGTACTCTAAAGGTTGCAGAAAATACCATAATTATTTATACCAAGCCTAATTGCATACAGATAATCGGGAAGTATGCAGACCAACTAGGTTTTTGAAAGCATAACATGTTCAATCAATCACATAAACGTTAAAACCATAGTTTACGACATACACACTATTTCATAGTTTTGGGACTCCTTCCTCAAATTATCCAGGGGATGACTACTCACTCATCATAATGGAAATAACACAAAGCTTTAAAGAAAACATAGTTGAATGCGGAAAAGTAAAGACTGAATTGAAATTGATTGGTGGTATTGAAAAACTAAATGTAAATAACAAGGCTTTGGAAGTAAAGACAATTGAATGTAAATATTGATTGAACAAATAAAATAAAAGAAAATAACTTAAAGCGAATTCTTTGCCTGAAACTCTCTAACAAGATAAATTAAAAAGAATGTAAAAGATAACTACGAAACGTACTCTCCCATACCCGTTTTGATTCCCCAAAGGGTCTCTATTTATTTTGGTTAGAAGGAAAATCTTTAGATCGTTGACTTATATTCATCTCAAAATTATCTCCTTCTTGGATTGGTTAAGAATCCCCAAAAGATATAGCAAGATATGATTTTTAATTAAGCTTCTAATGAAAATCTGCCTTGATCTACCGGTAGCACATCCTTTACCTACCTGTAGGACTCTATCTGATGATTTCTATAAAACTTCTGTAACTTTTGCTACTAGTAGACATTCGGTAGGACTTCTCTGATAAAATTACTGTAAGATTTGCTACCGGTAGAACATGTTTTAACTACCGGTAAAACTTTCATTTTTCTGCATTCCTATCGATATAACACCTACTGATAAAACTCCTCTTTTCTTAAAAAATGCTTCTAAGGCTTCCAGATTCATCTTTACCCGAGCAAACTCAATCCCAACTTGTCTATGGCCATCTTTTTAATTCTTAAACTCAACCTTCACATCCCATTTACCTACAATCATAGAGTTCAAGGATTAATACACAAACTACACTAAGCAAAGTGAATTTGCTAAGCTATAAAATAATGCAATGTTGAAGTCTCAATACATTTCGTCGGTCTTGAGTCCACAAAGGATGTTTGTATATATGGAACCATAGGTGAAAGTCTTGAAATTCTGTGTCGGTTAGGTAACCGTTGGTGTAAGTGATTCGCACTTTTTAGTGTGTCTGAATTATATTATTATTTTACACCCAAGTATAAGTGGTCAAATTGTAGTTTTCTCGGTTTTAAGTCCAAGTATCGATCCCACATCCTCAGTATTCTAGTGGAAGCAGAGCCATACCAATAGGAACACCGTTGTTGTTAGACTGTCAGTCTAGTTATATAATTTATATATATAAACATATAAATAAAACATCAGCATTTCCAGAACTTAAGCAATATTATACATATGTTTACCCTAGTTGAAGGGTATAAACGACTACTCACACTCCATTACTATAGAAAAGCAAGAAGTGCGGGTAGTATTCATTACAACAGAAATTAAAATAGAACTTCTTTCACAAAGAACACTTGAAACACAACCACCTTTATTATCATTCAAGACACAAAAGTGGCGGCAGTTCAACTGTCCAAATAGAAAGATTACAACAGAAATGTAAAAATACGGAAAGGGTGTCACACACCGGCTATTCCTTTCTCTTTTCTCTCTATCTTTCTCTAAGGTGTTCTTCCTTTGGAACTTGGAGGCCAGCTGGTTTTGTATGAATAAGGGGCTGATTTTGTATGTTGGAGGTAACTGTATGTAGAAAAAAAAGAACAAAGGAAGACTTGGTGTGGAAAGGCTAGAGAATGGAGGCAAGGTGTGAAGGCTTTTGTTTTTGGTGTTTGTCTTCTGTAGGAAATGTAAGAATTCAGCCCCTATTTATAAAGGGGGAGGTGCACGGCCAAGGGGGGGTTTAGGAAGGTCATCACACCCTTTAGGAAGGTTATGTCTTGCAGTAGGGCTAGGTGTCGCCGTCCAGAGCTTCCACCTCGCAACCTTCCAAAAGGTTGTGCCTTGCAGTGATGCTAGGTGTCGCCGTCTTGGGCTGCCACTTGTCTTGTTTCCATTGGTACACATGTCTCTTCCTTATTGGTCCAAGTTTCATGCTCCCATTGGTCCAAGTTTCTTTATTGCACTTTAGTCCTTCGTCATTTCCAGCTTTGCAAAATTGTCTTGTACTTTCTAGTATTTCTGCATTTGACCCTGCAATCTTTAACATAATTTATTAAAAACTTTAATTCACACCCAAAACATAATTCATAATATTTATTTGTTTCATTTTTACAAAAGTGAGTACTTATCATTTTAATTTATACACAATTTAGGGTTAATCAGTAAGTCTAGAAAATATCTACCCCATTAAGACATATATATTTGTAAAATAGTCATTGGATGTTTAACATCATTGGTGCGGGCTTGGAATGCCCGAATTCAAATGCATGACATTGCATGTGTTATGGGAGTTAGTGGGGCTCGGTGTTGTATTGCATGCGTGAGTTCTCATCTCATAGAATGGCAAGGAATTGTAGCATTTGTTTATGAAATATATATGTTTGACATGATGTTTGCACTTGGCATTTCATATGCATGTAAAATTTCATATGCATGTAGGTTGGGAGGTAATCTCCATAGGAGATACCCCATTAAGAATGACTCACCCTTTATAGGGATATATTACATGTGTTGGACAAGCGTCTGTTGACGGCCCTAACTTGGGCCCGCTTAGAGGAAAGAGCCAAGTTGTGGCTCTTGATATGGATGTTTGTAATTCCTTTTATACAATTACATTTTGGTCTTCTATATTTTTAAGTACAAAACTTGTATTTTATTAAAGGCATGTAATGAGACTCTTATGGACATTATTCTTTTGTGAAAGAATGTATGTCGTGGAGTTTGGTATTCAATACTATATTGACTGGATATCGATGTTGAACCTAGTATGGTCATATGGTTATATAATGCACAGGTATGTGTGTGTGTGTTGGGTAGAGCTCCCTGTATAAGAGAGACTCTGCCCAAATTTTTTGTTAAGTTAAGGACCCTAGTAAATGGGGCATCTTAACGGTTATCGGGTTATGTAGTATCACAGGTTATTCTGTGGGTTGATGGGTGATCAACGGGTTGAGTAATGGCACCTAAGAATCGGGGCATCATAGCTTGGTATCAGAGTTTAGGTTTTAGATGTTACCTAGGTCTTGTGGGATTTGAGTCCATCATTTTCCGTTATGAGAAGATTTGGGTTAGGACATTGCATTCACGTGCATTGCATATTCGTTGTTATGTGCTACATGTATGAATATATGAATGCTTGAATCATCCTAGAACTTTACGCTTATGGGATAAGTGTGAGTTGATGTTTAGTTAGGTTATGGATTACTTTTGAAAATGGATATTGTTTCATTTTTTGTTAGTAAAGTATGCTGGGCATGAACTTTTTAAGGTGTTGGGTTTTTGTTTATGAGGCAAAGAAAGCAGTAAAATGGTACTTGGTGAAGATGTATATGCAAAAAAAGTAGTAACATTGCTTAAAAATTGCATATGTGAGAAAATAGTAACATGCCCTCCATAAAAATAGTAACATTGCTTAAAATTGCATATGCGAGAAAATAGTAACATGCCTTGCATAAAAGTAGTAACATGGTACATTCCACATATTGGGGGTCAAACTAGTAGCATACTAAGCATTTTTAAGCATCATGGGTAGTTGAGAATGCATATTCGACAAATTAGTAACATGATACATGTCACATATTAGGGGCCAAATGAAACATATTTCAGCCCCAAATTCTTAGAATCCTAAGAATTATGACAAAAAGAGTAAGGGTGTATCATGACATTAACTTGAAACTAAATCGCATGTTCTTTTTACGGCATCATGGCTTTGTTGTGACATATTCTATGATGGTTCGACATTGTCAATGGTTCAACACATTAAGTTAGGTGAGGCAAAGAAAGTAGTAACATGGTACATGGTGAAGATGCATATGCAAAGAAAGTAGTAAAATTGCTTAAAAATTGCATATGCGAGAAAATAGTAACTTGCCCTCCATAAAAGTGGTAAAATTGTATAAAATTGCATGTGCGAGAAAATAGTAACATTCCCTCCATAAAAGTAGTAACATGGCACATTCCACATATTAGGGGTCAAACCAGTAACACACTAACCATTTTTATGCAACATGGTCAGTTGAGAATGCATATGCGACAAAATAGTAACATGATACATGTCACATATTGGGGGCCAAATGAAACAGATTTCAGCCCCAAATTCTTAGTATCCTAAGAATTATGACAAAAAGAGTAAGGTGTATCATGACATTAACTAGAAACCAACTCGTATGTTCTTTTTACGACATCATGGCATTGTTGTGACATATTCTATGATGGTTAGACGTTGTTAATTTTTCAACACATTAATTTAGGTCTATTGCTATCTTTTGTCTTTTAGACGGCAACTAGAGGATAGGGACATCCACGAAAAATTTATCGGGGGGCAGTCGGAACAACCAACCACCACCACCATCACTCGTCTACGATCAAGAGGCCTATATGGTAGCAATGAGAACTATAGTTGCGAACTTGGTTCAGACGATCGCCAATATGAGCCAAGGAGGCTCAAGTCACTTGCAAAATTTTAAGGCACACAAGCCACCAAATTTTGTGGAAGGAGCGGATCCAACGGTAGCCGGCCATTGGTTATAGCAGGTGGATAAGATCTTGGAGGATATGGAGATCACATCTGATGCCACTAAGATAAGGCTAGCAACATTCCAACTTGACGGAGAGGCCCATCTATGGTGGACTTGGGTACCTCAAGGGATATTGAGGCGATGGCTTGGAAATACTTTTGTGAGCTCTTCATGGGCAAGTATTTTTCATTGGCTATTCAACTAGTCAAGGCTGGAGAGTTTTTGGATCTAAAACAAGGTACGATGATGGTAATGCAGTACGTGGCCAAGTACACTCAATTGACACATTTTTTCAATGATTACACGGCCACATATTTGGCCAAGGTATAACGGTTTGAGAATGGCTTGAAGCTGCCCATCTGGGGGAAGATCGTTGGCCACAAGTTGCACAACCTTGTTGAGATGGTCAAGACAATCATGTCCATCAAGAGAGAGGTCGAAGATGCCAAGAGTATCCGGGAGGCCGGAGCAAAGGACAAGAAGAAGGAGGGTTAGTCCTCCACTATTAGTTCGGGGAAGAAGTAGAGGACATACACCCCACAAGGATCATAGGTTCAAGGTACAGGCTATCAAGGCCAAGACCAATTTCAATCCTTTCAAGGTGGGAGAAATTTTAGGACTCCCTATCAGGCGTGCCAAAAGACGAGTTTCATATGTCGATAATCGGGCCACCAAAAGAAGGATTATCCAATGAGGCAGGATTCACAAAGTTTAGGGACACCTCTGTCCCAACCATTAGTAGGGCCTCCACAGTCGACTTACTAGATTTCTCCCTATCCCACCATAGGCAAGGGAAATTAGTTCCAGTTCTAGGGTACTGCAGAAACCCCAAATATTTCACGTGCAGGGACTCCATAATATAGTCAGATTGGCCAGGGTGTGGGCTGAGGCCGGGGACAGGGCTTTCAGGCAGGGATTTCAAGGACTCAGGGTCGAGTCTTCGCCATCACACCACAAATTGAGCCGATAGATCAATCAATGATTCAAGGTATATTCTTTCTCTCTAAATTGTGGACTAGAGTATTGTTTGATTCTGCAGCATCACACTCTTTTATTACTACATCATGTGTACAAGACTTGGGCTTAGAGGTTGAGACTCTACAGAAGCCTATGTATGTGAGTTCACCCCTAGGAACCGGGTTCTGTATAGACCGGATATATCGAAGTTATGAGCTAGAGGCCGGCGAGATCCAGCTCACGGTTGACCTTAGGGTTGTGGATATGATAGGTTTGACATCATTGATGAGCACAAAATATTGCATATTTAACAGTCTCATTACATGCATTTTAACTCAACTTTGCATTTAAGTACTTAGAGTTAGCCGAAATTATGAATAATGTTGAATTTTTGATGTTGCAGGTAATTATAGCGTAAATAATGTATTTTGGAACCTTGCAACTAAGTATGGATGTGTGGTGAAGAGATGGACACATTACATGAGGATTTGGAGGCTTAAAAGTGAAAGAAATCAAGGAGGTATCGGTGCTTGGTAGCATAGGCACCAACACCCGCACCATTTGGCTGCAGTACCTCGGTTTTCCTACTTTTTTACCATAATATATTTAGAATATTAAAAAGTCATGAAAGTTGTAGATCTGAATGTCCTGTGTATTGTGTCAAACTTTCAGCTCAATCGAACGGTTGGATCAAAAGTTATGACAATTCTAGGAAAAATGGTCCGGAGCAGAATACCTACCGGTATGCCATACCGGTACGATTTACCTACTGGAGTTCGACGTACCGGTATGCCATACCGGTACGCTCTTCTGAAACAGCCCAAAAATGCCCAGAACGCCTGTAACTCTTCTCCAACTTCTTGGGGGGCCCACCTACACTTCTCCCACACCTACTTGACATATTTTACACATAACCATGCCATCCTTACACAAAAGTCTATCATTTGGAAGAAAAGGCATGGGAGATGTTGGGAGAGTAGGGGGCTGCCAGGGGAGTTGTTGGGTAGGCTGCTCCTAGCCTGTCCAAGCCATCATCTAACCTCCCATTGATGGGAGGCCTGCACATAGGCTAGGGGGACCACCATGGACGAAATTGCAAGGCTCTTATACCCCATTTTCTTCAGCATTGCAATGGGGGGTGTGGCTACCTAAGCTTAGGAGTAGTTCCAAGGAAGAAGATGAATAGTTAGATTTTTACATTATCTTCACCCATTTCACTTGTAATCTTTTGTAAGGATCTTGTAAGCTTCATTTATTGTCTTTAATGTCATTTATTTCTAATGTTTTGCAAGTTTAGTTATGCATTCTAGATTCTACCATTGTTATTTTGAGTTCTTCATTTTCAAGCTTTGAAATGGGTATTAAATATTTTTCTTCTTAGTTTAAGTTTTATTGCTTTAAGTTAAGTTCCATGTTTTATTTCTTCATTATGTCTCTTTACATTATGCATTTCTTTCTTGTTTTCATGAGTAGCTAAATTTTAAGTTGGCTAATCCAAGGGAGACCTCCTATTGGGTGTGCCATATCAACTCATTTTTTTTCCTCCTCTCAGAGTATGATGGTTCGGTTTGACTGGGTTGAGAGTGGATGCGGTTGTGAGTCTTTGATATCCCGTAGGCCTGGTCACAAGTTATGCTTGGATCCTCACCTCCATTTCGTCTCTAGTTTCCCATGAATCAATCGTTCATTTAAGCTCTATTCAAGGAAGGCTTCGAGTTCATTTGGGATTCCCATTGGAATGAACCCTTCGGATTAGCCAATACTTGTTTTATTTCATTTTCATCAAGAACACAAACTCACAAAAAACTCAAAAACAAAATATTTTACACTTTTCCTTTTTGACAAAATCACCTTCACCATACTTGAACTTTCCTTCCCTGAGGAGACGACCTTGGAATACTTTTTCAAGTAAAACACGACACTCAAAAGACTCCTTGCGCTTGGAGAGCAATTTTTGTTCATTTCGCACATTCCATTTCATACATTTCATTCCATCTACCATTCTGTTACCCTTTCTTTTGACATCATTCCGAGGGAGAGTGACAAATCCCTTCACACATACACCATATATACATTTTGGGGTGATGTACAGAGGTTAGGGAAAACTACAACGGTTTTAATCAAGCAGTCATCCTGGGATAGATTGCTTTGCGACAAATCGAGTCGTCATTGACTGTGATCGGAAGAAGGTCACTTCTTATATACTATAGGGTGTCTATTTTAAGTTTCTGGGTGAGAAGCACAATGTTCTACCCTAGGCGGCGTATAACTATCGTTGGTACGGGTAGTTAATGGGTTGGCTTGCTAGCCTTACCTTGGAGGAGTGGTGAGACATGAGCTAGGTCTACCTCGAGTATTGTGTGATAATGTGGATGTCTTTTCAGAAGAGTTAATTGGGTTGTCACCGCATCAGGATGTAGATTTTACCATTGAGTTACAGCCTAGTGCATCGCTTATTTTTATGACACCGCATAGGATGGCAATTACGGAGTTATTGGAGCTACAGGTCCAGTTACAAGAGCTATTGGATAGAGGCTTCATTAGGCCAAGTACCATACCTTAGGGTGCTCCGGTGCTACTTGATAAGAAGAAGGATAGGACCCTTAGGCTTTACATTGACTACTAGTAGTTTAATCAGGTCATTATCAAGAACAAGTGTCCACTGTCGAGGATCGATGATCTTTTTGACCAACTCAGGTGGGCATGGGTCTACTCAAAGATAGATCTGTGCATAAGATATCATTAGTTGAGGATTAGGGAGGCTGATATCCTAAAGACAGCATTTAGGACACGGTATGAGTATTTTGAATTTATGGTGATGCTTTTTGGGTTAACAAATTCCCCAATGGCATTAATGGATCTCATGTATAGGGTGGTTCGACCTTATCTAGATTATTTTGTCATAGTCTTTGTTGATGACATTATGATCTACTCCAATTTTGAGGAGGAACATGAGGGTCACTTGAGGATCATTCTCCAAACCTTAAGAAACCATCAATTGTATGCCAAGTTCACCAAGTGTGAATTTCAGCTGATAGAGGTGAAGTTTTTGTGTCACGCGTGCTTGATCATTTTCACTACCCTCCAATACGAACCCGATTGTGTGTGTATATGGCTTATAGAGATTGGTGAGTGTCACTCTCCCTCGAGTTAAATCTAAGAAGTGAGGAAATTTGTGTGTGGATGAAGAAAAATGTGTGTGTGTGCAAAATTGCTCCCCAAGCGTAGAGAGTCTTGCAATGTCGTATTTTACTTGGAATGAGTATTCCAAGGTCATCTCCTCAGGGGAGGTGAGGTCGGGTGTCCTTGAAGAGTGATTTCTGAAACGTGAAAATTGGAAAATCTTGTGATTTGAAGTTTGGTGGGTTGTGAATTAAGAAAATATGCAAGAAAATAAGGTTGACTAATCCATGGAGGTTATCCTAATGGGAGTGCCAAATCGACTCATTTCATTCAACTAATATTTTCTTAGTGTTTGATTAATTCGTACGAAGTGAGGGACTAGTGTGGTTGTGTTGGACAAGAGCATACCCTGTGACAGGTCTACAGTCCACGTCCGCAACCAACCTAGTCAAACCAAACACTTTACACTACAAGGAAGAATGGAAGAGAGTCGTTTCACATACCCAAGAGAAAATCCCTCTTGGATTATGTAACACCCCGCATTTTCTTTTATATATGCATATAGATATATAAATATAGCAAATAATGGTTGTAAAGATGTGGATAGGGGTATTGAAGTGTGTTTGAACTTTGTAAATTTGAAAAGTAAAGATTTAAAATGTTAATGAAAATCATAGTTGAAATTTAGTTTTAGTGAGTGAAAATATAAAATGTTAGGTCATATAACTTGTATTAGATAGGTTTGGTGTATAAATATGTGTTGGAGAGGTTTGTGATGGATTTGGTTAGTTTTGGAATGGATTGGAAATGGAAAACAAAAGAAATAGGCAAAACTGGGTAAATGGTACCGGTACTGTGTACCGGTACCCCGATTCCAGAAGGTTTCTTGTACCGGTATTGGGTACCGGTACTACCGAAACCAGACTGTTTATTTTAAAGTCGCGAATTTCGGCCTCTCTCTCTCTCCCTATAAATACTTAAGGCCGACTATTTGAGCCCCATTTCAGCCTTCTAAACCCTAGGCACCTTTAGAGAGAAAGAGAGGGAGAGAAGAACATCAAAGATAAGGAGAGATACACCATTTTAGAAGTTTAAAACCCTAGATTTCTAAGATTTCACTTCTCTACTTATTCTCTTTTCTTCCATTCTTCACCCACTCTCACCCAAATCTTTTGAAAACCCTAGGGAGAGGAGATTAAAAGGAAAAGAAAGGAAAGCAAGAAGGTCTTGAAGCTTGGGTATTTGGCTAAAACTCTTGAGCATTGAGGTAGGGGATTTCTTCCTAATCTCTTACATTGAGGCTAGGGTTTATGTATATATATATATGTTTTTCACTCTCATCCTTATATACATGATAAGAAATACATGATTCTTGTTCCTCTTGAAATAAATGCCATGTTTTGAACATTGTGATGGTTGGGTAACTATGAAATTTCTCTTTTTCATCTTCAAACCTTGGTTCTAAAGAGAAATGGACTTTTCCCTCTATTTTTCATTGGTATTGCTTTCAAAACTTTAGTGTTTGATATTGTACACCAAAATGTTACTTATGATGATCTCTTGCTCATTTTCTTCCATCATATTATGAAACATTATATTAGAAATTGTGGAATTTGGTAATTCCTTGAAATGTTGATGAATTGAGAATATTTTGGTTTCCTCAATTGTATGGTTGTTGTGAGGGACTTGGATTGCCTTCGAGAGATGCCGTAGAGTGTTAGAGGTTAGTCTACCCCAGTGGGGGTGAGATGGTTTAGCACTTGTAGTGGGTTGTCATTTGGTAATGAAACCACTATCGTTCACTGGAGTCCGAACAAGGGATAGTATACTTTTCCTGGGAAGGGACTCGTCACTGCCATTGGGATGGTAGACGCCCTTTCCTAAAATGCTTGTGAATGTGATTGTGATTGGTGGACTAGGTATAATCGTTGGGTAGATTCATGAGAAGCAATCAACATACATGGTACGGGGATGAACCAATATACTTGGGATGATGAGTTGGAACGTCTCGGCCGGTGCATTGGTATGGGACAATGCATCGGAAGACGCCCTTCCGAATTGGCCTAACTTTGGACACGGTGTATTGTTGTTCAATTTAATTTATTCTTTTACTTGATTGTTGTTATGGTTTAAACTTAAGATCTATTTAAAATATCCTGCTTTTCCTTCAAAATGGTATATATGCTATTTGTGAAAATGAGACCAACCGTTTTATATGCTTTTCTAAACCTTGTTTGAGTTTGGGAAGATTTTGCTACAAAGCTTCATGCTCATCCCCTACAATTAATATTTTTCAGATTTGGCTTTAGAGGAGGAGCTCGGTGTGAATGAGCCGGGCCTTGGGGAAGCTTCCTTGGAGGGGTACCTAGATCCCGAATGGGACATCTAGAGATATAGCTTATTTTGTTCTAGACTAGGAGATTTATTTCTGAACAATGTAAAGTCTAGATTCTTTTGAAACTCCGCTGCGATATATTCATGTAATTCTTTTGGGGAATGTAATTGCCATATCTGGCCTATTCTTTTGGGATAATGTTAAGGATAGTATAGATGGTAAATAGAAATTTTATTGTTATTGGATGATTAAATGGACCCTGTGTGGTCAAGTTAATAGAATTGCACAGGTTGTGATTTTTGGGTGGAGCTTCCTGTACAAAGGAGACTCTGCCCAAATTTTGTTAAAATTAAGAATGTTTCTTATTCGATGGATATATATTTAGTTGCTCTCATGATGTGAATGTTTTAGAATGTAATGCCGTCCAAGGTGGTATTTGGGGCGTTACAGATTAGCCAACTAAAGGTTTAGCTATGCATGGTAAAAGCAAGAACAAATATGAAATAGAGAAACATGGTGATAAAATCAAGCATGGACTTGTATTAATGTAAGAGAAGGTTTAAACTACAAGAGAAAAGCCATTCATACCCAAAATGTAAGCTTGAAGGGAACAATACCCAAATGTGAAAATAAACTACAAGAAGCTTAGCTCAACTTGATTACAACTTTGATTAAAAGAGATGACAGTGTAAGAGGGAAAGATTACAAGTAAACTAGAGCTTACTACAATGAAAATGGTGACGGAAAATGTAAAACCCAGCTTTCTCCCTCTAGAACTTCATCTTCTACCTTGGACCTTCTCTCTCTAAAAGCTTGATGATATGAAATTGTGTGTAAGAAGTCCCCATTTTCATCCATCCCCCTCTCTATTAGTATGAGTGGCTGACTTTGAGTGATTGGAGAGAGATTGTCCACAAAAACTTCCAAAATCAGTCAAAAGTATGGTCCTCCCATGCTTTTCCAACCACTCTCTCTCTCTCCACATTGGCCACCAACTCCCTCATGCTTAAAATTTGAATGTAGGGGTTAGGAGATCATCATGGAGTGTTAGAAATGTCAGAACATGGATTAGGTGACAAATGGTGGGCCCCCGTAGTTGGTAGAGTCATTTGGAGAAGGATCTAGGTTTTCTAGGCATCTTCTACCGGTAGCTCGTAAGGCTACTATCAATAGCTCATTTTCCATTAGGGTTTGCTACCAGTAGATCTTGCAGGGAGGCACTGGTGGTTGCTTTTTAGTAGGTTCTTCTATCGGTAGCTCGTAAGGCTGCTACCGGTAGCTCATTTCCAGTAGGTCTTCTACTGGTAGCTATATGCAGGGAGGTACCGTTAGCTCCTCTCCTTGTCTTGAAATTCTTGGTTCCTTGAGTTCCCGAGCCATCCTTCATGAGATCCTTTCTTCCCCATTGACCTCAATCACTTAATGGGGTGTTTTATGCCTGCCCTTTCTAGCCTATTACCTGCAATCAAGTCAATCTCCATTAATTATCAATTTGAATCCATTTTCCCAAAAATTCACTGCAAAAAAAGGTTAAATTGGATGCAATGAAGATTCTTAATATGAAATGTTACACACTTATCACTGTGGTGTCTACTTCGGGTGTATCTATTGATCTAGAGAGCCTTTTGAAGGCAAGGGGTATGACAACGTATTGGGGGCAGTGATGAGTTCGGAAAGGCTGAAGTCAGTCTTCGAAATACGCAATTTCTTGGGATTGGCGGGGTATTATCGAAAATTCATCAAGGACTTCTCCCGACTACTGGTACCTATGATGAGATTGACTAGAAAGGAGGTTAGATTTCAGTGGGATGACTCATGTGGGATGGCATTCTAGTTGTTGCAGAGGAGGCTAACTTCAGCTCCTATTTTGGTTACATAGTCTTTTATGATGGCTCAAAGGACAGGTTGGGATGTGTTCTGATGCAGTCCAAGAGGGTGGTAGTTTATGGTTCTCAGAAGTTGAAGGACCACGAGAATAACAACCCTACACATGACATGGAGTTAACGACCGATGTCTTTGTCTTGAAGGCATGGTGCCACTATCTTTATGGAGAATAGTTCGAGGTGTACTCAGACCTCAAGATTCTGAAGTACATATTCACATAGGGAGACCTCAACATGAGGTAGTGCATGTGGATGGAGTACCTAGAGGATTATGAATTTAATTTGCATTATGATCCTGGTAAGGCAAACGTGGTGGCTGATGATCTCAGTCGGAAGTCACGGAGAGTTTGGGCCAGTATAGCTTCCCGAGAGTGGTAGATGCTCGAGACTGTGGGGCAGTTTATGTTATACTATAGGCATTAGACTCATGGTGTTATGGGCAGTCTGATTATCATCCCTTCTCTACTGAGCAAGGTGGTCGAGTTCCAAGGATAGGATACCGAGATATTGTCCATCAGGGACCGGGAGAAGATACTGATGGAGTTTCATTGCTCCAGATTCGCAGTGCATCCCGACGATAATAAGATGTATCACGATCTTCACCGTCAATACTATTAGAGAAGGATAAAGAGACATGTCAAGAGTTTTGTTAGTACACGTCTGATGTGTTAGCAGTCAAGGATAAGCACTAGAGACCAACAGGGTTGCTCTAGCATTCGAAGGTAGTTGAGTGGAAATGGGAGCATGTCACTATGGATTTTGTGACCCACTTGGCATGGACTACACGGGGCCACGACAAGATATGGGTGATAGTGGATTGGCTTACCAAGTCGGCACATTTTTTTGCTGTGCGGATGACCTTCACACTAGAGGAATTATGCAAATTATATGTACGGGAGATAGTCAGGTTACATGGGGTACCCGTATCTATAGTATCGGTTCATCAACCCAAGTTTATGGCTCATTTCTAAGAGAACTTTCAACAAGATATGGGAACGTAGTTGATGATGAGTATAGTATTTCATCCCTAGATGGACGATCAATCGAAGAGGACCATCCAAATTTTAAAGGACATACTTCAGGCACGTGTCCTAGATCTCAAGAGTAGCTCAGAAGATCATCTACCACTAGTGGAGTTCTTCTATAACAATAGTTATCAAGCGAGCATGCATATAACACTCTATGAGGCACTATATGAGAGGTCATACTGTTTTCCATTCTATTGGACAAAGGTTGGAGAGGGACTTGCCACAGGTCCAAATTTGATTAGAGACATCTCAGAGAAGGTGGCTATTATACGGAAGTATCTTCTTATGGCTCAGAACCGGCATAAAAGCTACGCCGACAAAAGGCGGAGACCTCTAGAGTTTGAGGTTGGAGATCACGTCTTCTTGAAGGTTATGCCTAAGAGGGGAGTGGTCAGATTTGGTAAAAGGGTCAAGTTGTCCCCAAGAAGGGACCAGTTGCTTATTGATTGGTGTTACTACCACATATTTCTGGAGTGCACAGCGCGTTCCATGTCACCATGCTTCGAAAATACACCCCAGATCCTAATCATGTGGTGGACTAGGGGGAACTTATTGTTGACGCGAATAGGACCTTCCAGGAGGGACCAGTTCGTATTATTGGTAGCCGAGACCAAGTTTTGCATGGCAAGATTGTGAGGCTGGTGAAGGTGTTGTGCCAGCACTAGGGTATCCAAGAGGCGACCTGGGAGCGAGAGGACTCTATGCGTGCTACCTATCTATTCTTGTTTGATGATGGAGGTACATTTCTGGTAGTCATAGCATAGAATATAACTTGTTGCATATGCATTTGGTTATATGTGCATATGTGTGTAATTTCGGGGACGAAATTCCCTTAAGGGGGGAGAATGTGAAACCCAAAAAAAATTTAAATTTGAATTAAAGGGGTAAAACGATAATTAATCGTTAAAGCACGGGTAGAAAACCCGAGTTTTTATAGAACTCGGATGAATAAACGGACCTCACTGTTGGATTCGCCTAGCAAAATTGAGCTAGCAAATCAATTTTCATCGGATTCTAAGACAATCGAATTTTTGAGTGTTACGATGCGATTGAGTATTGCGAGATTAAATTCTCCAATCAAATTTAGTCGCATAACCCGTAATATAATCAAAAGTAAATCTTATAAAATTATATTAAAACATAACATGTGTCAAAATGTAATTGGCTAGGATAAAATTCAACCCATAAGAAAGTGACACGTGGCTCAATATGAGCCTACTATAAATAGAAATTTAAAGTGGAAAGCTTTAGTCTTGCAAGTCTTCTTCTCTACGCACTTCAACCGAGAGAGAGAGAGAGGAGTACCTTCTCCATTTTCTTCTTCCATTTTCTTCCTTCGATCTACAATGATATGTCTGACGGATCAATTTGGGGCAAGAATTAAAGTTGTTAACAGCGACGAGGGCAACACACCAGTACCAACAAAGCCCATTTTTGACATATTTCAGAAGTTGGAGTTTTGGCTAGAGGTTGAGCGAAGCATCGTTTGGAATCGTGAGAAGTAGATCTACCTCGTGTGCATGCTACAAGAGATAGGGTTCCCTTCTATCTAGATTTACTTTCAACCTAGGGTTACTATATGAAATTGGTAGGAAGATGTTTGGTTGGATGAGATGGCTTATTTGGGTGTGTTATGTGTTTATATTTTATGCATCCTAGGTGTTTGATAAATATGTAAATGAATAAAGCATGTTAATTGAGTTAATCAATGTATTTAATTTGTGTTAGGTGATATTTTAGAATGCTCTTATATGCTTTATAATATGATGAGCATGATGACATGAATTGTTTTTTCACATTGCATTTGCACAAACACTGGTAGTATCACATTCATGGGCATCCAACATGAATGTTGGTGTGTGTGCATGTTTTTAATCAAACATCATTCTCGGTGGGTTGACACGTGGGCTTGGGAAAGTTGGACCTAGGTCCGGCTGAGTTGCACGAATTTGGATTGAAAAACATGTTAGGGTTAGCAAGAAAGACTAGATTCTCCTTCGGGTGAAAGACCCAACAATTTTAGATATGCACGTTCCGTTGGTGTTGAGTCCATAAAGTATTTTTGGTGTTCGTGGAACCGTAGGTGGAAGTCCTGAAATTCCGTCTCAGTTGGATAACCGTTGGTGTAAGTGCAGATTTTTATAAAATAGTCATTGAATGTTTAACATCAATGGCGGGGGCTTGGAATATCCAGATTCATATGCATGGCATTGCATGTGTTATGGGAGCTGGTGGGGCTCAGTGTTGCATTGCATGCGTAATTTCTCATCTCATAGCATGGCATGGAATTGTAGCATTCGTTTATGAAATATGTATAGTTGAATGGATGTTTGACATGATGTTTGTATTTGACATTTGATATACACGTGGGTTGGGAGATAATCTCCATAGGTGATGCCCTATTGAGTGTGACTCACCTTTAGGGGGATATATTACAGGTGTTGAATAGGCGTCCACTGAAAGCCCTAACTTGGGCCCGCTGTGAGGACAGGCCCAGATTGTGGCTCTTGATATGGATTTTTAGTCCTTTGTATATAATTACATTTTGGCCTTATATATTTTTAAGTATAAAACTTGTATTTTATTAAAGGCATGTAATGGGACTCTTATGGACATTATTCTTTTGCGAATGAATGTATGTCATGGAGGTTGGTATTCAAAACTATATTGACTAGATATCGATGTTAGACGCAGTGTGGTCATATGATTATATAATGAACATGTGTGTGTGTGTGTGTGTGTGTGTGTGTGTTTGTGTGTTGGATAGAGCTCCTCGTACAAGGGAGACTCTGTCCAGATTTTTGTTAAGTTAAGGACCCCAGTGACTGGGGCATCTCAACGTATTATCAAGTTATGCGGTATCACAGGTTATTCAGTGGGTTAATGGTTTATCAACGGGTTGAATAATGGCACACGGGAATCAGGGCGTCACAAATTTGGACTCCCACAAGTCTTAAATTTTTTAATCTTCAAATCTTCACATTTTAATCTTGACCCTTCAATACTCTAGGCTTTCAAATGAATTAGTTGGCATTAAACTCCTATAAAAAGGTGTACTAAAATAAGTACGTTTTTTTACCAATTGAATCAAATGAAGTTTAATGAGATAAAAATATTAAAATTCATTTAAAATGCAAAAATACGCTGAAAAAAAGTGCAATAATACTTACCTAAACCAATAGAATAATGCGATTTTCAATCATTATCACACCCTCCCAACTAGAATATTGTTAGTCCCAAGCAATCAAAACGATTCAAGAAATAAAAATAGCTACCTAAACACTTAAAACACATATGACTAATTCCACTTTCATATGTAATTCTCGATTGCATTTAGCATTTGCAACAAGCCTTTAAATCCCTAGGTTACCCCTAGTGGATGAGTTGTAGTGTCATGAAGATTTTAGTTCAAATACCTACAAACTTCATATAATTGATTCATAACCTGAATCATACATATAACTTTAACCAAACATTAAGTCAGGAAAGCATCCAATTGTGACCCAAACAAGTCAATGAAAATCGCACCATATAACTAAACACTATATAATAGTACTTTCATATTGGATTCCCATTCCAAAATTTTAGATTATGTTTTGTAATTGGATAATTTCATAGAGTCCTTTGTAAATCTCAACCTATTCCATGGTCATGATGCTACAACGATGAAGATTCGAAAGTATTTAGAAGGAAGAGATCATGTGTCAAAGCTCCATCAAAAGCACTCCGTATGCACCTTTTTGCTTAGGATAAGGTAATGACCTAGAAACCTGATAGGACATATGCGAAGATTGATAGGGAGGCGACACGTGTCCTCGGCGTGGTGAACTTGGAGCCTTCATGGAGTGACACGTGTTCTAAGTGGAGTGCCCTCAGAGTTCCTTGTGATTGACACGTGTCTGTGGCGTACATGACCCCCGAGGCGTTGAACGCTCGATATGTGTCCTCGGAGTTTAGGCCCCTAGAACATTCTCTATTTGACACGTGTCCTCGGGCTAGGTCCCCGGAGCCCCAGTTGGTTGACACATGTCCTCAGCACCTAGGTCTCCGAATCTTATCTGATTGATATGTGTCCTCGGCGTTAAGCCCTCCACGTCATCGAAATGTGGACAATTGTCTTGATGATTAGCCCCTGCCAAATGGCCAAGTTCCTAAAGAGAAAAAGAGAAAGTTAACTGATACAAGCATGCTAGTGATCGAGGTAAAAAAGAACATCATCACTTGGAAGCAGAATTGGCTATCAATCATCGGTTCCCTTTTTCACGAAAGTCAGAATGGCAGGGGGAATAGTTCAATAACCAATAGCAAGGGCATAAGAAGTAAAAAGCATTAAAATATTGACCCATTGGGGGAAGTGGACGAAAGTGTCCCTGCACATGCGCAGCCATAATCAGGGCACATTAAATGACCCACACAGAAAGATAGGACATATTTATTGCTTGGCAAGGTCAAAAAGGCAAACATTAAATGCCCCGAGATCCGAGCATTAAATGCAAAAGCTTCTGTCAAGTGAGAAGGAAGGCATTCTACTTAGAGGACTGTGCACCACAAGTTGCCTTCTAAGTGAGCCAATGAGGAGCCTTCCCTCCAAGGGACTGAGCTGTTCACAATGATTAGCTCCTAAGAGGTATAAATAGCACTCGAACTCAAGTCTAAGGTATGCAAAACCTCACCCAAGCAATAGAACATTGTTTTTTCAATCATCTCTCACATAATGACTTGATCGTCAGAGGGATCACACTGGAAAACACTCTGGCGCCCTTCTAACCCTTGTTTTTGAGTGATAGGATTGTGTTCCAAGATTCACGAGTGAATAGATCATTTGTAAATGAATTTCTTCACCATCCATTACTACTTCTCAACATCCACTTGCTTTGGGACTTTCGACTTTCCAGGCAAACTCAAGTTCATCAGGGAAGAGATCTGTCAATTTATTCATTTTGTCAGAATCATCGCGCATAATTTGGTGTCGTCTGTGGGAAAACGACCAAGTTTTCTAGTGACAGTGACCTTGGTGAACACACGTTTGAAAGAAAAGGGCCCTCAGGAAAGGAATATGGACGTACCAGCTCCTTCTGTATCAAGAACGGAGGATCAAGTTGGAAGTGTTAACAAGGAACGTTCAATCCATTCCAGAAAAAGAACCCGCCAAACTGAACTAAGTCTTGGGGGTGAAAGGGAGGGGCCCCTGGCCCGTCAACTCGTCGATCTCATTTAGGAACGAGTGGGGAACCGTCTAAAGCAAATTCAGGAGAACAACATAAACGTTCTCAATAGACTCTATGAGTTTACCCTCTTCGACGGGGTTTCTCGTAGCGTATGATGACTTGATCCGAAATGTGTACACCCAAGTACAAGCAATCAAGTTGTAGTAATAATCCGGTTAAGTCCGGAGTCGAATCCAAAGGGAACTAATGTTGGTGTTTTGAAGTAAGTAGTGATAGAGACCGTCGTGACTGGGACCCTTGAGATTTAAAGTTGTGATGTTTAGGGATTTTTCTGGATAGAATATAAGATTCTTTCCAAGGGGATTTTCGAGAAAAAATATAATAATTTCTCAAATGTAACAGTCACCCTTTAGTTCGAGGATCTGGACATGTAGTTAACCATCTGGTTTGTTATACTTGTGCCTGGGAACTCAATTAACCACCGTGTCAACATGAAGTTAATCGGAAGATAAAGATGGATTGTGAGAATTAATAGCATGGTTCCAATGTCTTTGTAGAAGTTTACAAGAATTGTCTGTGCCAAGAATCAACCCGTCGACAAACAAGCAAGTGTTTCTACAAGACATCCAACCATGGCATTAGTATTCCATTCTTTAAATGAAGCACAACAATGGTGAAGATTGAAATGTAGTCATGAAGATCTAGCCGGGGTACTGCCCTTGAACTAATGAGTCTTTCTATGTCAAGAGTTATCTGTGTCATATAATGTACTCACAGTTATACAAAGTACCTTAGCTTTGCTAGATGCATTCAATCATTCAATAAACAAGTGAAATATAAAGCATTAAGCATATACAAAATGCAAAAATATAACTTCTGGATGATTTATACATGACCATCACCTCTCACTAAAGAGTGAATGAGAAACTACTCACTCTTCATAGCTTTTTTAAAGCTATAAAAGTGAGTGATGCTCATCCCTCCAAGTAGAGGAGGTACATGGTAAAACACACTACACAAGGAGCCGATCTTCGACGAAGAATGAGTGAATCACGTTCCACCCTTCACGGCTTTAGTAAAGCTCTAGAAAAGTGGAAGAGTTGCACTCCTCTAATGGAAGAAGGAAGCTCAAAAAATGGAACTAATAATGAAAGTAGAAGAAAGCTAGTCACTTTTGGAGAAAGCTAGTAATGAAAGTACTAATGAAAGTAGAAGAAAGCTAGTCACTTTTGGAGGGTTTCCACCTCAACCAAAAGATGATCTATCTTCCTCTATGCAAGTAAATGTAAATCTAAGTCTAACTCTACAACTAGTTCTAGCTTTCTATGTAAATGTAAGTCTCTAGTCTAAGTCCCTTGAAGCTCCCACAATGGAAGTATTTATAGGCAAGGAGGAGGGGACAAGGGAGTGTGAAGGATAATGCAAGGTCTTCAAAGTCCAAGTAAATGCCCCAAGGTCCGGATAGGAAATCAACCACTCTGCAGCTTGTCTAGGGACAAAGTTCGAACGTTGTTTGGCGTTTGAACGTTGTCTCCTGTGTTTGCTTGATGGGCATTCAAACGCCAGATGGAGTTTGAACCTCCTACTAAAGTGGCCTGTGTTCTTCTGTGAGAGCAACTTCCACATGTCATGCACCATTGCCATTTGCACTCAGCAGCCTGGTCCTCAATAATTCAGGACAATGTTCGTACGTGGATTGGTGTTCGAACATGGCACTCAAGTGCCTCTGTGTTTTCCTTCCTAGCTACAACACGCCATGTATCAGCACTTTAGCAGTCTGGTCTTCAATAATTCAGGAGAACATTCGAACGTGGATTGGCGTTCAAACGTTCATGCCTTGCTTCAGGTTTCTTCAATTTTCTTCCAGAACATGCTGGTGTTGCATGAAAGTTTGATATTCATTTCCTTTGGGCCCTTGTACAATTTATGTCCTGAAATGTTATCATTTAAACTCCATCAAAGTATAATTAGTCTTAAAAAGGCATAGTAATATGTTACTTTTAACTACTAATCACACCCCCCCGACCTAAATATTGCTAGTCTCTAGTAATACAACAACAATTGAATGTGAATTTATTTACAATGCCATTTTCATAGGTGATCCGGTTGCATTTAGCATATGCAACAAGTCGTTAAACCACTAGGTTTATCCTAGCAGACGAGTGTTGTCTCATGAGGGTTTTCAGTGAAGCTACCCACAAACTTCAATCGAACAGATGTGTATGTGAGATTGCTGGTTAAAGTGAGATAGTACCATGGTCGTTGGGACACCCAACCCGTACTTTCGACATATATCCCAAACACTTCTATTTCAAAGGTACTTGATCTATGCAAAAATGAGCAGTTGATACATTGGTATTTGGAATTCCCTATGTAGTAGGAATGATCATTCTAGCAACAAGAATTGTTATATAACAAACATTCCATTTTACCACCTTCCTTGGATAGCATTGATTTCACAAACCTCTCTTAAAATGCTCTCAGCAAGAATTCCCTCCGATTATAGTGACTTTTCTCTCAAAGGGCATGTGATCAGAAGAAGACTAATTGAAACATCACATGCACAATTAGTACGGGAGTGAAATCTAAGAAAACAGACTAATCATGTTTGGCATAATGTCATGGAAGAATATTGATGCAAATAAAGTAATACTATTTAACATACCCCAACTTTTGGTTGGTGATCTACACATGCATCAAACTTATATAGTGCAACACACCTCTTTCTAGCTTTTCGAAATTTTGCCTATATGGTATTTCTTTCTTTCATTTTTCTCATTTTTCACTTTCTTGGCCATTTTCTGTTTTTCTGTCTCTTTCTTTTTCAGTTGTTTCCACCGACTTTTCTTTCATTGAATAGTAGCCACCATCGTCTTTTCTTTTTCTCTTGCTTTTCTATATCATACTGATTTATAAGAGGGTGCAAGAAAATTAGATAGCAAAAGGTATGTCAAATATATTTTCTTGTGGCTCGGTTATCATATGGGTTATATGAAAGAGAATTCGCACTTTTAAAGGCTCAATCCTGGCTAAATAGGGATAAAATTTTGTAAAAGAAATGGCTAAGGCTCAAAATTAAATCAAAGATGACCTAAGATCCTTTCTCAAGTATGTAAACATGTTTGTCTCGTATGAACAGATTCCTTGTGGGATATGTCAATATATTGCTCTAGTCACGTCAATCAAAACAAGTTTAATGAGATTATTCAAGGATAGATAGTGAAAGACCTTACTTGAGTAAATGTTGATCGTCTCTCAAAAGCATCGCAAGGCTTGAAACTTACAATGGTATTTTTCGTTATCTTCACTGGTTCTGTCATGTTTCTCAAAATTGTCAGTTATATAGCAATTCCATTTTCTAGTCTGGTCATCTTGTACCTTAAGAATAACAAATACCAATGTACATTTGACATTTAAGCATAGAGAAAATACCATTTTTCAAAGATAAGTGGTTTTAAGTCTAGATTGTTAGGTGAGGTGTCAAACCGATCATGTGATTAGTCACTTTAACAAACAGTCTCAATATTCGCATTTGTTCCATCATTCAATGACAAATAACAATGTATTGTTGATTGATTGAAAACGTTGTATTCCCTAACCTCTTAACATCATCCCTCAATGTGTGTATGGCTTATAGGATTAAGGGAGTGTCACTCTCCCTCGGGGTGATGCAAGAGATTAGGCAACAACGGATTGGTGGAAAATGGAATGAACAAAATGTGAAATGAAATGAAATGTGGGTGTGTGAACAAAAGTGCTCCCCAATCGCAAAGAGTCTTTTGTGTGTCGGTGTTTTACTTGGAAAAGTATTCCAAGGTCGTCTCCTCAGGGAAGGAAAGTTCAAGTTGTGTGAAGGTGATTTTGCAAAAGGTAAAGAAAGTGAAAAATCTTTTGTTTGAGTTTTGTGGTTGTGTTTGTGAATGGAAATGCAAGAAAACAATTGTTGGCTAATCCAAAAAAGGTCATTCCAATGGGAATACCAAATCAACTCAAGCCTTCCTCCAATAGAGCCTAGAAGTACGATTGATTCGTGGGAAGCTCGGGACTAAAATGGAGGTGAGGATTCAAGCATACCCCGTGACAATGCCTACGGTGTATCAAGAACTCACAACCATGTCCTCACCCCAACCTAGTCAAACCGAGCCATCGTACTCTGAGAGGAGGAATGAAAATGAGTTGAAGTGGCACACCCAAGAGGAATTCTCTCTTGGATTAACCAACTTAAAAGCTAGTTACTCATGCATAAAAGAAAGACAAGCATAATGTAAATGAAAGACATTGTGGAGAAATGAAGATTTAAAGCATGAAACTTAACTTGAAGCAATAAATCTAAAGCTATGAAGGAAAATATGCAATACCCATTTTAAAAGATGAAATGAAGAAAACTTGAAGCAACAATGGTGAAATGAAGAACATGCAAGTAAACTTGGAATAAACTTGAAACAACTTAGATTAAAGTGCAAGGAATGAAGATTACAAGAGGTTTAAAGCTTACAACAATTGAAATGGAAAGGAAAATACAAAAACATAAACTTACATTACACTATTCATCATCTTCTACATGGAACTAAAACTAAGCTTAGGTAGCCACACCAATACAATGTGTAAATGCTGAATATAATGGAGAGTTAGCCTTCAATTTTCATGCATGGTGGTCCCCCCTAACTGTGTGCAGGCCTCCCATCAATGGGAGGCTGAATGATGGCTCTTAACAGGCTAAGGAAGAGCTAGCCTGCAACTCACATGGCAACCCCCTTCTCTCTCTCTTCCATTAATGCCCAAGCCTTCAAAGTCCTCATCTTGTGTAAGGGAGGCATGTAAATGTGTAAGGAAATGTTGGGGGGCAAGTGGGAGAAGCATTGGTGGGACCCTGTAACGCCCCAAATACCACCCTGGACGGCATTACCTTATAAAACATTCACATCATGAGAGCACTAATATCATCCATAAATAAATTAAACTTCATTCATCATCCATAAAATATTTACATCATTATCCAAAAGAATATGCCCAACCATGACATTTACATCTCAAAAATTTAATAATGTAGCGTAGCGGAATTACAAAAGAAAACTAGACTTTACAATGTTTGTACATATTGGTTCCTAGTCTAGTACAAAAGTAAAAGGGCATCTCTAAATGTCCCACTCGGGATCCAGGTACCCCTCTAATGAGGCTTCCCCGAGGCCCTGCTCATTAGCGCCAAGCTCCTCCTCTATAGCATAATCTGAAAAATGTTAATTGTAGGGGATGAGCACGAAGCTCTGTAGCAAAATCTTCCCAAAGTCAAACAAGGTTTAGGAAAGCATATAAAACGGTTGGTCTCATTTTCACAAATAGCATATATAACATTTTGAAGGAAAAGCATAACATTTTAAATAGATCTCAAGTTTAAGGAACCACGGTAATTAAAAGAATAAATGAACACAAGATACCAATAAGAATCAATTCCCAAAACATAATCCATCCCACCATACACCATTTCCACAAGTTCTTGTGGCATCCCATACTACCCCAAAACTCTTGCAGAAATCGTATTTGGTACAATGCACGATGACCCACACGGTGTGCCCGATACCACCCACGTTACTAAACCGTGATCATTAGCGATATGAAAATTTTATACCCACATGGCGTACAAAGGCGTCTACCCACTCCATGTGGTAGGAAAAGTTCATACCCGCGTGGCATATAAAGACGTATACCCACTACGTACCGGTACAGTTTTTCTGCTCCGGACCAGTCTTCGTAGAATTGGCATAACTTTTGATCTAACAGTCCGATTGAGCTGAAATTTTGACACAATACAGAAGACATCCAGATCTAAAACTTTCATGTTTTGAACTTGTTCAGATTCGAAGCGGATCATGGTAAAAATGGAGGAAAACCGAGACTCTTCAACCCAGTGGTGTGGCTGCTGGCGCTTTTGTTCCCAAACACCAATACCTCCTTGATTTCTTCACTTTTAAGCCTCCAAATCTTCATGTAATGTGTACATGTCCTCACCACACATCCATCATAGTTGCAAGGTCCTAAAATACATGATTTAAGCTATAAAAACATGCAACATCGAGAATTCAACATTATTCATAAAATCGGCTAACTCTAAGTACTTAGATGCAAAAGTTGAGTTAAAATGCATGTAATGAGGCCTTGAAATATACAATATTTTGTGCTCATCACACCCCCCAACTTAAGTTTTGATAGTCCCTAGCAAACAAAATGTAAAAAGCATGCAAACAAAATAAAACATATACTAATTCCGCAATTGCATTTAGCACATGCAACAAGCTTTTGAACCCTTAGGTGATCCCTAGTGGACGAGTTTTGTCTCGTGAAGGTTTTCAGTGAAGGTACCTACAAACTTCTTTTCTTAGTATCCAATATTAAAGCATATTCCCTTATCTTAATTAGCACTGGGATGTCAAAAAGCTTGCTCAACCCACCCGAACTAATCACACATAAAACACATCATAGCCTTAAATGCTATTCTAGAGTATCCACATACACATTCATTTTCAAACTCGTGTGTGTGTGAAATGAACATGTAATTTAAACATTTACACAACGGAATTCACATTCACTTTGGCTATCCAAATTAAGCTTCGATGCAAACTCACCAAGGGTGTCTCTCGCAATGAATCACACTCTAGTTATCTTGGCATGCTCTCCATGTGTATATATGAGATGGAATCTTGTGCTCAAAACGAAATAAGCTCACATATAATCCAAAAATGAAGTTCATGCATAAAAATGAAACAACCTTGGCATAATCTCATGAAAGGAATGCTAGGGCATTAGATAGCAAAATCAACTCCTCTTTTTCTTTAAAAGTGTGCCTCCCCCATGTTTCTCTAGATCATTTAGGACTTTCACGGGTTATAACTAGGCCTTGGGGTGATATTGAGGCAAAAGAAAGGAAGGATATAGGATAACAAAGAGGGTTGTTCCGAGTGAATGACCTTTATTTCAAAAAGATCTCCCTTTTGTGGGATTTCTAGGCTAACACCATCACTTCACTCTTTGTTTCTTTTCTTGCTTCTTTTCCTTAACATTTTTCTTTTTCTTTTCTTCTTCTCACCTTTTTTTCTCCTTTTCTTGGATTTTCATTCTTTTTCGTTCAACTCTTTGAGTTTCAACTTCATTCATCCCTTTTGTTTGAGTTTCCACACCATACTTCCTTCTCTTTTATCATCACTCATACTTAGCACTAGGAACAACCAAGGTAAGGTAGATATTTATCATTTTCAATGGCTTGGTTACATGTGTGGCATAGAAATGAATTCAATTAAGGCTCAATCATGGCACTAGAGATAATGTTTCACAAGAAAAAGGCAAAGGCTCAAAGCATTTCAAAGATGGCCTAAGATCATCTCTAGATAAACATAGGAGGAGCATTTTGCGTTTCAAGACAAAGTCAATCAACTACCCAAAAGCACCTAACCAAAACAAGCATAATGAGATTATTGAACAAATTTGGAATTTGAAAAATTGTTCCTTGAGTAAATGTAAGTTCCCTCCAAACAAGGATTGGCATTAAAGCTCACATGAGTTCTTACTCATCTCCACTATTCATGTCAAGCACTCAAATGTGAATTCAATCCGTAAATTGCAAAAATTACAAGTTCATGGTGCACTTATGGTTGAGTTCAAAAGCAAACAAGTATGTGATACTCTTAGCAATAAGATAAACTTCTATAATGTGCTCATGTATTCAAAGTTCAAAATGAAGATCAAGTAATCACAAATCTCATAACCATTAGGATAAGGGAATATAGTTCAATATTGGAACCAAAATTTTTCAAAATTTTCACATTTTCCATTATTCTATACAAAAAGTGGTGGAACATGTGAATGGTGCACCTCACCCCCCAACTTAAACCATGCATTGTCCTCAATGCACAAGGAATCATGCAATGAGAAAAATGAAAGTAACTTGGGAAATGAAATACCCCCTCTTTTTTTTTCTTCTTTTTTTTTTTCTTTTTGATATAAACATTAAAGGAAAAAAAAACAAGTTTATTTACACCCCCCAACTTAAACTCGAACATGATATTGAATGAGATTTTCTACCATGATGCTCAAAATGAAATTAGTCCAAATTATGGAGAGGTAAACAACTTCTACACTACAACATTAAGAAAAGGAAAATATGATAATTAAAAGAAATCTAACTACTATGTACATGGAAACAAAATAAAAAGGGCTCATGTCAATCCGACTTCAATTCGGATATGAGCTTGCGCCCATTGATTTTTTTGATTTTAAAATTTTTTTGGTGTATAAATGCCCTTCCTAACCAATCTATCCAACAATACAAGGGATAATTATTCAAAAGTCTCAACCAAACCGAGATGTGAGCAAGTTTATGCGATACAAAAGATGGAGTATTCAATTTCTCTTTAAAAGTTTCTACACTTAACTCCATTTCAATGCCCTCCCCAAATTGAAAAATGTGAATCTCAACACCACTCTTAGATGGAAAAATGATCTTGGGCTCATTAGCCTCATGTGCGATGATATCCTCATTAAATGTTTCACAATCTAGAGTGGTGGGAGATTCAACATCACTATGCATTTCATTGGTATGATCATCCTCAATACATTGACTATGCTCCAAATGTTGTTCTTCATCCATAGCAATTATAGCATTAGTCAATGTATCAAGTTGTTGGGTTATTTGGGCATTGAATTCCATTTGGTATTGCATAAAATCGCAAAAAATATTTTCCAATTCTTCTTCTGTTGAGTTCCCGTATGTTGGATATTGGGAAAATTCATTTGGTGGTGTGAGATTGGATGAAAAATTACAATGTTCATTCTCCCAACCATAACTCGAATAACTCGGTGTATCATAATGGTTGGGGTAAAAATTTTCGGAGGCCAAAAATGAATTTGAACCTTCGCATGCAAAGTCTTGAACCGGATAATTTATTGGGCACACACAAGAGATGAGCCCATAGTCATCACAAATCTCACACACATTTTCATAATACAGGGCATTTGATACATTTTCATAATAATTATAAGACATTATATAAAACACAAGTTATTTACAAACTATTTACAAAACAAACGACATACCTTGGCCCGTGATGAAAATCACGAGACTTACCTATGCCGCCCAAAATCACCTTGAACTCGACGCTTAACCTTCCCCGGCAACGGCACCAAAATGATTGATTGAAAACGTTGTATTCCCTAACCTCTTAACATCATCCCTCAATGTGTGTATGGCTTATAGGACTAAGGGAGTGTCACTCTCCCTCGGGGTGATGCAAGAGATTAGGCAACAACGGACTGGTGGAAAATTGAATGAACAAAATGTGAAATGAAATCAAATGTGGGTGTGTGAACAAAAGTGCTCCCCAATCGCAAAGAGTCTTTTGTGTGTCGGTGTTTTACTTGGAAAAGTATTCCAAGGTCGTCTCCTCAGGGAAGGAAAGTTCAAGTTGTGTGAAGGTGATTTTGCAAAAGGTAAAGAAAGTGAAAAATCTTTTGTTTGAGTTTTGTGGTTGTGTTTGTGAATGGAAATGCAAGAAAACAATTGTTGGCTAATCCAAAAAAGGTCATTCCAATGGGAATACCAAATCAACTCAAGCCTTCCTCCAATAGAGCCTAGAAGTACGATTGATTCGTGGGAAGCTCGGGACTAAAATGGAGGTGAGGATTCAAGCATACCCCGTGACAATGCCTACGGTGTATCAAGAACTCACAACCATGTCCTCACCCCAACCTAGTCAAACCGAGCCATCGTACTCTGAGAGGAGGAATGAAAATGAGTTGAAGTGGCACACCCAAGAGGAATTCTCTCTTGGATTAACCAACTTAAAAGCTAGTTACTCATGCATAAAAGAAAGACAAGCATAATGTAAATGAAAGACATTGTGGAGAAATGAAGATTTAAAGCATGAAACTTAACTTGAAGCAATAAATCTAAAGCTATGAAGGAAAATATGCAATACCCATTTTAAAAGATGAAATGAAGAAAACTTGAAGCAACAATGGTGAAATGAAGAACATGCAAGTAAACTTGGAATAAACTTGAAACAACTTAGATTAAAGTGCAAGGAATGAAGATTACAAGAGGTTTAAAGCTTACAACAATTGAAATGGAAAGGAAAATACAAAAACATAAACTTACATTACACTATTCATCATCTTCTACATGGAACTAAAACTAAGCTTAGGTAGCCACACCAATACAATGTGTAAATGCTGAATATAATGGAGAGTTAGTCTTCAATTTTCATGCATGGTGGTCCCCCCTAACTGTGTGCAGGCCTCCCATCAATGGGAGGCTGAATGATGGCTCTTGACAGGCTAAGGAAGAGCTAGCCTGCAACTCACATGGCAGCCCCCTTCTCTCTCTCTTCCATTAATGCCCAAGCCTTCAAAGTCCTCATCTTGTGTAAGGGAGGCATGTAAATGTGTAAGAAAATGTTGGGGGGCAAGTGGGAGAAGCATTGGTGGGACGCCCAAGCAAGTGGGAAGTGATTTGGAGGCATTTCGGGCTGTTCAGGCACGGCGTACCGGTACTATACCGTACCGGTACTTCGTACACCAGTAGCTTCGGCGTACCGGTACGGTTTTTCTGTTCCGGACCAGTCTTCGTAGAATTGGTATAACTGTTGATCCAACTGTCCGATTGAGCTGAAATTTTGGCACAATACAGAAGACATCCAGATCTAAACCTTTCATGTTTTGAACTTTTTCAGATTCGAAGTGGATCATGGTAAAAATGGAGGAAAACCGAGACTCTTCAACCCAGTGGTGTGGCTGCTGGCGCTTTTGTTCCCAAACACCAATACCTCCTTGATTTCTTCACTTTTAAGCCTCCAAATCTTCATGTAATGTGTACATGCCCTCACCACACATTCATCATAGTTGCAAGGTCCTAAAATACATGATTTAAGCTATAAAAACATGCAACATCGAGAATTCAACATTATTCATAAAATCGGCTAACTCTAAATACTTAGATGCAAAAGTTGAGTTAAAATGCATGTAATGAGGCCTTGAAATATACAATATTTTGTGCTCATCAACTGCTCAGTATACACATGCATTTAAAAAGATAAAAGTGATAAAACTGAATCATTGATTTCATAGGATATCATCGTTTTACTCAACAAAGATTCAAATTATCTAACAAAAGAAGTGACACATCCACAAACACTTTCAAGTACAGAAATCTCTCTCACTCTCTCGCTCCACCAGCTCCACCCCTCAAATATCTGAGAATCTCCTCCTGCTGTTGGAGAATCTCAACTTTCTTGGCCTCGATGCCAAGCATAATCTCTCTCAGTGATCAGGGTGTTGGTGTTGGGACGTGCTTCCTCATGTGCCTGTGAATGCTCTCTCTCAGCCTCTAGCTCTCTCTCCTCCTCCTCATCTAAGGTATCCTATACCTCATCAGTGCCTCGGGTAGGTGGCACCTCCAGTCTCACTATCGGGGCGCCACTGTGACCTTGGCTCCTACGGAAGGAAGCCTTATTCAATGGCCCCATCGGCTTCTGTATTGCCATCTCTGGCCTCACCCTTACTCCGTGGTCAATGCACATCTCTGTCACAAGGGTGCCGATGGGGAGTGAGTTTCTCTTCATGTCACACCCCTTCATCATCTCTGTCAAGATCAATGAGGGGAGGTTTTTCTCGATTGCGTATAGCAATCGGGCCATCTCGGGGAGGATCTTGTTCTTGCTTCCGATGGGGGCGAAGTTCGAGACGTCAATTAAGTTGAGCATCTTGTATTTTTTGGTCAACTCTCCTTATTAAAAGAATCTCCCTCCTGCCCAACAAAAAGTGGCCAACCCCATCAACTCTGCACCCACAACGTCCATCCCCATTTTCTTCCTCGGGGGGTAGGTAGGCCTTGGTACCCGTGGTACCTCTTGCCTTATCTCTCGGATGTACTCCTCATCCACATCAATATGGCCCCCCCTCACTTAAGGTTTGATCACCCCATTGACAATCTCGGCATTGGAGTAGAACTCTCACACCAAGTCAATCACGGCTTCTCCGCCATTTTTGAAATACAACATCCAACCCCTCGCCTCCATATTCTAAAAAATTTGCAAATCCAAAAAATCAGTCAACACCACAGTTCGTTCACAGACTATAGCATGATTTCGGTAGAAGTTCTCATACCTATCTGCCTTGAGGGCGTTGGGGAAGCGGGTTCGATCATATTTTCGGACAATGGGTCTCCCTTCTCTTTCCTCAATGACCTCCTCCACCATATTTGGCTCTTGGTTGACTGTGTTGCTCCTAGCGGGAAGCTTCATCCTTGGAGGCATGGTTTCTCAATTTTGGGGGTTTTTGGGTTTTGAAAACTTGGATTTCTTGGTGAAAAATTTGAGAAATGAGGTGGAATGTGTTTGGGTTGCTTGATTTTGGGTGAAAAATGGAAATGGATGGAGTTTTGGGGCTTGGGCAGTGAAGGGTCACCGAGGTTTTTGGGGGTTTTTTAGGGTTTTGGGTGATTTTTAAATGAAGAAGACGAACCAGGTTGTTATAGACTGGGTGTCAATGTTCGAACGTTACTGACGTTCGAACGTTTGTAGAAGGATTTTAAACTGATGGTTCGAACGTGAACCTGGCGTTTGGACGCGGTGAGCTCCCAGTACTTTTGGTGTTCTGTCAGAGACCAAAGTACTGTAAGTTCCTGGCGTTCGAACGTGGAGATCTAATTCAAATGTTCTCCTGGCGTTCGAACATGGTGAGCTCTCAGTACTTTTGGGTTCATGCAGAAGCCAAAGTACTGTAAGCAAGTGACGTTCGAACGTCACTTGGCATTCGAACACCATATGAAAAATTAAAATTTTTTATGCACATTGAAAGAAGGCTATGCACACAAATTTGAACTTAAAATTAATGGCATCTCAAGATAAGTCCTTACCCACGCTTTAGGTAGGTATTCTGGGACATTCCTTACTCGACCCATATTTTCATTTCAGTCAAAAGAGTTTGTACATTTTAACAAAAATATTTTTACACTTTTTACAAAAATTCGGACCCTTGGTCTTCATCCCCAAAGACACAATTTTTCATAGTTTTGTCGAAAAGCAGTCTAATCCGAGTCTTCCTCTATCTCCATGCCATTTGAACAATCAGTGACTCTTCTAATTTCCTATCGCACATAACGGGTAAGCAAAGTACCGAAATAGCATAGCGTGTGAGGATAATCCTTACTCAGCCCATTCACTATCCAGTCTAATCGATCGAGTGTGCGACCGAAAATTGGTTTAGAACACTGATTATATTCTTTTATGTGAAAGATCCGGCCACATTGTTTACAGGCTCCAAGTCTTTTGGCATGACGATGTTTAGCAAAAGTACTTCTACCACACAGTGATTTCACTTGCTGTTCTCGGATTTCAGTTTTTCTTACCAATCTTGCCTTTCTAATTATCATAGAATGCACAACAGATGAAAAAAGTGCGTACAACTACTAGACTGAACCAAAAAAGTTTACTATCCATGCTTGCTAACTTTAAAACACTTTATCTTGTTCTTTAACGTCTTCCGGTCACAAAGACGATTGAAGCTGACTTAAAGACATGATCATTAAGTTATACAAAATACGAGACAGAGTACACAATATGATCAAAAACAGCAACAATAACAACAAAAATTTTATGGGCACAAAATATAAAAAATATGAATTGTAGTTCCCACCCCCCAACCTAAACTCAACATGGTCCCCAATGTTTCGAATTTACCAGTGTACTCCAAGTGGAGTTGGAATTGAAAGTAGAGATCTGATCATCTGCCAACGCCTACAAACAAAAATACATACATTAATCATTTTTACAAAGATCTGAGTTTTCGGGTAGGATGGAAATCCTTGTGTGTGAGTGTGAACAATAGCAGGACACCCATGCACAAATACAAAATTAAAGTTCAAAACATGAAACAAAGGATTGTATCTGTGGAGTGTGTGGCCATTGATTTGCAGGGGGGTGGGTTGTTTTTGCAGAGAACAGCGAAAGTAGAAAAACAAAAGGAAAGAAGAAAAAAGCCGGGGGGGGGGGGGGGGGAAGGCAATAACGGTGGATGGGGAAAAAGGGAAAAGGGTTAGAGGCCTTATAAAGGCGTCCCCGCGGGTCGGTTTGGGTTGGATTTTTCCTGACCAACCCTTTTTTGTGTCGGCAGGCGCGAATCTTGAATAAATATTCTGGATCCATTAAAAGAATGGTTTCCACATTTTTAACAAAGTCTTCCAAAAATGGTTTCAAATGCTGGCCATGGACCGTAAAAATATTAACATTTGATGGATTTTTCACTTCCACTGCTCCATGTCCAAACACTTGTTTAACAATGTAAGGCCCAGTCCATCTTGATTTCAACTTACCAGGAAAAACGTGAAGTCTTGAATTATATAAAAGGACTTTTTGAGAAGGTTCAAAATATTTCCGCACAACATTCTTGTCATGACAAATTTTCATTTTGGACTTAGCAATCTTAGCATTATCATATGCTTCATTTCTCTATTCTTCTAACTCATTGATCTAAAGTTTTCTTGAGAGTCCAGCCTTATCTAGGTCACAGTTCATCATTTTTATGGCCCAGTATGCTCTGTGTTCCAATTCCATAGGTAGGTGACAAGGCTTGCCATAGACTAATCGATAAGGAGACATGCTTAAAATTATTTTAAAAGCAGTGCGATATGCCCAGAGTGCATCAGTTAGTCATAACGACCAATCTTTGCGGTCTGGGTTTACCATTTTTTCTAAAATCAGTTTCATCTCTCGATTAGCTAATTCAGCCTATCCACTGGTCTGTAGATGATAAGGGGTTGCAATTTTGTGAAAAATCAAGTACTTTTTCATCAAATTTCAGAAAGGACGATTACAAAAATGAGCACCCTATCACTTATAATGGATTTAGGAATTCCAAATCTTGACTAGATGTTTTCTTTTAAAACCTTGATCACTGTTTGGTGATCATTGTTTCGACATGGAATTGTTTTAACCCATTTTGACACATAATCAACTGCCACTAAAATATATAGATAGCCAAAGAAATGAGGAAATTGTCCGATAAAATCGATGTCCCAACAGTCAAAAATTTTAATCACCAGAATTGGGTTTAATGGCATCATGTTTCTTTTAGAAATACTTTCCAACCTTTAGCATGTATCACATGTTAGACAAAACGCATGGACATCCTTAAAAAGTGTGGGCCAATAAAATCCACACTGCAAGATTTTCGCAGCGATTTTTTTAGATGAAAAATGGCCACCACATGCTTCAGAGTGACAAAATGATATTACATGTTTGCTCTCATGCTCGGGGATGCAATGCCTTATGATTTGATCCTTACAGTACTTAAACACGTATGTATCCTCCCAAAAGAAATTACGAACCTCCCTCTGAAATTTTTTCTTATCCATCAATGTAAAGGAAGGAGGAAACATACCAGTAGCAAGGCAGTTAGCAATATCAGCCTACCATGGCATTTTCATGACTGTGAACAATTGTTCATTAGGGAAATTTTCATTGATTGACAGTCCATCCTCATGAAATTCATACGTTAACCTGGACAGATGATCTGCCACGACATTCTCAACACCCTTATTGTCCTTAATGATTAGATCAAACTCTTGGAGTAAGAGTATCCATCTTAAGAGCCTTGGCTTGGCATCCTTCTTTGTAAGCAAGAATTTTAATGCTGCATGGTCAGTGAACACAATAACAGAAGAACCAACAAGATAAGAACGAAATTTCTCCGGAGCAAAAACTACAGCAAACAATTCTTTTTCATTCATTGAATAATTCATTTGAGCATTGTTCAAAGTTTTGCTTGCATAGTAAATCAAATATGGTTTCTTATCCTTTCTTTGTCCCAACACAGATCCTACAACATAATCATTTGCATCACACATTAATTCAAACGGCAGAGTCCAGTCAGGAGGTTGCATTATTGGGGCAGAAATTACCATACTTTTAAGCTTATCAAAAGCTTTATGGCATGCTTCACTCCACACAAAAGTTACATTCTGACTTAGGAGATGGAGCATGGGTTTAGATATGGTACTAAAGTTTTTTATGAATCTCCTATAGAACCCTGCATGTCCTAAAAATGATCGGACATCTTTAACAGTCGTGGGAGCAGACAAATTTCCAATCAGATCTATTTTTGCCTTGTCAACTTTCATGTCTTCAGACGACACAATGTGACCTAGGACAATGTCTTGTGTTACCATGAAATGACATTTCTCCCAATTGAGCACTAGATTGGCTTCCTTACATCTTATCAACACCTTCTCTAGGTTTGTCAGACATAAATCAAATGAGTCACCATATACAGAGAAGTCCCCCATGTCACTAAACAAAATGTGTTATACAGATGTTCCAGTATCAGATACTCAATGAAATTTATTTCTCTCACTTCTCTTCTTCTAGGTGTTTGGCAATATTGAAAATATTCAGCTCAAGAGTCATATTCTCAAAATTTAATTTCATGAATGCATTCCTGCAATTGATTAGTGCATTTGAAGTTGCTAGAAAGGGTCGACCAAGAATAACGGGAATTTGATTCTTTGAATGCATTGCTGGTTGAGTATCTAGAACAATGAAGTCAACAGGAAAGACAAAGTTGTCCACTTGGACAAGTACATCTTCAACAATGCCCCTGGGAATTTTGACAGATCTGTCTGCCAACTAGAGTGTGACACAAGTGGGTTTGAGTTCACCCAGACCCAATTGCTGGTAGGTAGAGAAAGGGAGCAAATTGACACTGGCTCCAAGATCTAATAGTGCTTGTTCTATTCTGAAGTTTCCAATGACACATGCTACAGATGGACACCCTGGATCCTTGTATTTTGGAGGGGTTTTGTGTTGAAGTAGGGCACTGGCTTGTTCCATCAAGAAGGCTTTTTTTTTTTGGACATTCTGGCTTCTTTTGACTGTGCACAAGGCTTTTAGAAACTTGGCATAAGACGGAACCTGCTTTATTTCATCCAGAAGTGGGATGTTGATCTTTACTTGCTTAAAAAACTTGTAAATTTTTGGATGGTTATTTAACTTCTGTACTGTTTTGTGTCTATGAGGAAAAAGAGCAGGAATAAGACACGAAGTTTCTTTTTCCATTGATGGTTTCAGGTCTTGTTCAATCATAGGTTTAGGTTCTTTTTCAATCACTATTTTAGGCTCTACTGGTGCAGTGACTGAGATTGACTTAGGTCTTGGATTTGGAATTAACATGTCTTTTATGGTTTTGTCAATCACCTTGCCACTTCTCAGTGTAGTGACAACTTGGAGTGACAAAATGATATTACCTGTCTGCTTTCATGCTTGGGGATGCAATGCCTTATGATTTGATCCTTATAGTACTTAAACACGTATGGATCATCCCAAAAGAAATTACGAACCTCCCTCAGAAATTTCTTCTTATCCATCAATGTAATGGAAGGAGGAAACGTACCAGTAGCAAGGAAGTTAGCAATATCAGTGTACCATGGCGTTTCCATGACTGTGAACAGTTGCTCATCTGGGAAATTTTCATTGATTGGCAGTATATCCTCATGAAATTCATACGTTAACCTAGACAAATGATCTGCCACCACATTCTCAGCACCTTTCTTGTCCTTAATGATCAAATCAAACTCTAACTCTTGGAGTAAGAGTATCCATCTTAAGAGCCTTAGCTTGGCATCCTTCTTTGTGAGCAAGAATTTTAATGCTGCATGTCAGTCAACACAATAACAGAAGAACCAACAAGATAAGAACAAAATTTCTCTAGAGCAAAAACTACAGCAAGTAATTCTTTTTCATTCGTTGAATAATTCATTTGAGCATCGTTCAAAGTTTTGCTTGCATAGTAAATCACATATGGTTTCTTATCCTTTATTTGTCCCAACACAGCTCTTACAACATAATCACTTGCATCACACATTAATTCAAACGGCAGAGTCCAGTCAGGAGGTTGCATTATTAGGGCAGAAATTAACATATTTTTAAGCTTATCAAAAGCTTTTTGGCATGCTTCACTCCACATAAAAGTTACATCCTGACTTAGGAGATGGCACATGGGTTTAGATATGGTACTAAAGTCTTTTATGAATCCCCTATAGAACCCTGCATGTCCTAAAAATGATGGGACATTCTTAACAGTCTTGGGAGCAAGCAAATTTTCAATCAGATCTATTTTTGTCTTGTCAACTTTCATGCCTTCAAAAGACAAAATGTGACCTAGGATAATGCCTTGTGTTACCATGAAATGTCATTTCTCCCAATTGAGCACTAGATTGACTTCCTTACATCTTATCAACACCTTCTCTAGGTTTGTCAAACACAAATCAAATGACTCACCATATACAGAGAAGTCATCCATGAACACTTCCTAGAATTTCTCAACCATGTCACTAAACAAACTCAGCATGTACCTTTGGAATGTTGCAGAAGTGTTACGAAGTCCAAACGACATCCTTTTGAATGCAAAGGTGCCGAAGGGGCATGTGAATGTTGTTTTCTCCTAGTCGTTTAGTGCTATCTCTATTTGGTTATACCTAGAATATCCATCCAGGAAACAATAGAATTCATGATCTGCAATTCTCTCTAAGAATTGATCAAGAAAGGACAGAGGAAAATGGTCTTTTCTAGTTACCAAATTGAGTTTTTGATAGTCTATACACATCCATCATCCTGTGACTACTCGAGTTGGTACTAGTTCATTGGCATCATTTTTTACCACTGTGACCCCAGACTTTTTGGGCACAATTTGGGTTAGGCTAACCCATTTGCTATCAGAGATGAGAAAGATTATTTCTGCATCTAATAGCTTAAGCACCTCAGTTCTCACAACTTCCTTCATGTGAGAGTTCATTAGTCGCTACATTTGATGAAAGGGTTTTGAATCCTCTTCAAGATATATAACATGGTTGCAGATTAACGTGCTTATACCTTTCAAGTCAGGATGGTGCACCCAATGGTGCTTTTATGGCATTTGAGAACTTTAATCAGCTTAGACTCTTGCAAGTCCATAAGCTTAGATGAAATTATCACTGGGTATGACTCTTCCTCCCCTAAGAATACATATTTGAGGTCAGATGGGAGCGGTTTTAGTTCAGGCTTTGGTGGCTTGACACTTGATGAGAGTGGCTTTGTGCCACTTGGTGAGATTTCTTAGAATTTGGGTGCCCATGTCCCAATAGTGTGAGTAGGGAAATTCTTTGGATTTTGTTCATCATCTGTTGTCTCAGATGTGACAGACTCCAACAAAGAAGATTCAATAAGGTTTTCACAAAATGTGTTATCCAAATGTTCTTGTATCAGATACTCAATGGAATTTATTTCTCTCACTTCCTTGTCTTCTCTTGGTTGTTTGGCAATATTGAAAAATATTCAGTTCATGAGTCATATTCCCGAAAGTTAATTTCATGACTTCATTCCTGTAATTGATTAGTGCATTTGAAGTTGCTAGGAAGGGTCGACCAAGAATAAAGGGAATTTGATTCTCTGAATGCATTGCTGGCTGAGTATCTAGAACAATGAAGTCAACAGGAAAGACAAAGTTGTCCACTTGGACAAGTAAATCTTCAACAATGCCCTTAGGAATTTTGACAGATCTATCTGCCAACTAGAGTGTGACACAAGTGGGTTTGAGTTCACCCAGACCCAATTTCTGGTAGACAGAGAAAGGGAGCAAATTAACACTGGCTCCAAGATCTAATAGTGCTTGTTCTATTCTGAAGTTTCCAAATGCACATGCCACAGTTGGGCACCCTGGATCCTTGTGTTTTGGAGGGGTTTTGGGTTAAAGCAGGGCACTGGCTTGTTCCGTCAAGAAGGCTATTTTTTGAACATTCTAGTTTCTTTAGACTGTGCACAAGTCTTTTAGAAATTTGGCATAAGACAGAACCTGCTTTATTGCATCTAGAAGTGGGATGTTGATCTTTACTTGCTTAAAAAGCTCATAAATTTTTGGCTGGTTATTCAACTTCTGTACTGTTTTGTGTCTATGAGGAAAAGGAGCAGGAATAGGACACGAAGGTCCTTTTTCCTTTGATGGTTTGGGGTCTTGTTCAATCATAGGTTTAGTTTCTTCTTCAATCACCAGTTCAGGCTCTACTGGTGTAGTGACTGGGATTGACTCAAGTCTTGGCTTTGGAATTAACATGTCTCTTATGGTTCCTATAAGAGACCATAGTCTTGTGGGTTTTCCATGATTGAAGGATTCCCTACATGGAATTTGTCTTGCGGTTGTTTTGTTTGGGCAGGAAAATTCCCTTTCTCATGTGTGGTCATGGATTGGGTCAACTTTTGGATGTGGCTTTTAAGATCCTCGAAAGACTGGGTGGTCTATGTTTTGAAATAAGTAAAAGCCTGAGTGGAACTATTGTTGTAGTTCATTTGACTTTGCATAAACTGATTCAATGTGTCCTAAAGGCTCCTCTTTTATAGTGGTTGGTATAGTTGATATGTGTGAGGTCCTTGAGGTGGTGGGTGTGATCCTTGTTGTGGGTTCATGGGAGTTCGTTGTGTGTTTCTCCAATTGAAGTTCGGGTGATTCCGCCACCCTAGATTGTATGTTTCAGAATATGGGTTGAAGTAAGGCTTTTTGAAGTTGAAAATTGCATTTGTTTGCTCCAACAAAACGTCTTTGAATGCTGGAATGGTCGGACACTCCCCAGTAAGGTGCCCTGTTAGCGCACAAATCCCACACACTTGTTTTGTGGGAGGGCCAACATCAACTTGATGTACCTTTTTCATCTCTAAAGCTTCAAGCTTTCGAGACAGGGTGGACATTTTTGCTCTTAGGTTATCATATTCTTTTAAGACGTACTTATCCCTTGGTAAGTAGATGGTCTGGCTTCAACAGTGGTACGAGAGGCTGAGTCCTACATCTAAGAACTATCAGATATGGTGTCAAAAAAATTGAATGCCTCCTCCAGGCTCTTTCTCATGAATTCTCCTTGGGCCATCATTTCGACAAACTGATGTAGTCTAGTGGGCAAGGAGTCATAAAAAAATCCTACCAAAGTCCAATTCTCAAAAGCACGGTGTGGGCATGACTAGAGAAGATCCTTGAATCTCTCCCAACATTGGTAAAATGTCTCTCTTTCTTTAACTGAAAAATTCATGATTTTCCTTTTGAGTGCATTAGTGCGGTGTAGAGGAAAAAATTTTCTAAAAAATTTATTCTGTAATGCCTGCTAGTGAGGTATTGAATGGGCTTTTAAATAATTTAGCCATTGTTTAGCTTTGTCATTTAAAGAGAAAGGAAAAAGTTTCAACTTGGCCAGCTCAGTGTGGTCTTGAAATGTTCCACATACATCCTCAAAATATTTTATATGCAGATAGGGATTCAGATTCGAGTCCATGAAATTGAGGTAGTAGTTGAACTGTCCCTACCTTTACATTGAAGAGGGGCGCATTTGCAGGAAAGACAAAACAAGAGGGGACACTATTTCATGTGGGATGTAAGTAATCCCGCAAAGTGTGAATGTTAGGCACTTCTCCCTCTCTTACAGGAACTTCTCCTTGTCTCTCATTATTTGCCATACTATTGTCAAAAGTGTCTGCTACTGATCTAGGTGAAGATGGTTCAGACTGATTCACAGACCCAACAGATTCAGCCGGCAAATTCTGAAAATGAGGATCGTCCTTAGACATAAAAGAAAAATTATAAACAGTAAATCAAAAATATATATACAAATGAAGGTCTTTTTACCTTTTACTTTAAAACACCTTTTTGGTTCCCCGGCAAAGGTGCCAAAAACTTGACTTGATCCAAAATGTGTACACCCAAGTGCAGGCGGTCAAGTTGTAGTAATAATCTGTTTATGTCCGGAGTCGAATCCACATAAAACTAATGTTGGTGTTTCGAAGTAAGCAATGATAGAGACCGTCGTGACTAGGACCCTTGAGATTTAAAGTTGTGATGTTTAAGGATTTTTCTGAATAGAATATAAGATTCTTTCCAAGGGATTTTCTAGACAAATATAATAATTTCTCAAATGTAACAGTCACCCTTTAGTTCGAGGATCTGGACATGTAGTTAACCATCCAGTTTATTATACTTGTGCTTGGGAACTCAATTAACCACCGTGTCAACATGAAGTTAATTAGAAGATAAAGATGGATTGTGAGAATTAATAGCATGGTTCCAATGTCTTTGTAGAAGTTTACAAGAACTGTCTGTGCCGAGACTCAACCTGTCGTCAAACAAGCAAGTGTTTCTACAAGGCATCCAATAATGGCATTAGTATTCCACTCTTTAAATGAAGCACAACAATGGTGAAGATTGAAATGTAGTCATGAAGATCTAGCAGGAGTACTGCCCTTGAACTAATGCGTCTTTCTATGTCAAGAGTTATCTGTGTCATATAAAGTACTCACGGTTATACAAAGTACCTTAAATTTGCTAGATGCATTCAATCATTCAATAAATAAGTGAAATATAAAGCATTAAGCATAAACGAAATGCACAAATATAACTTCCAGATGATTTATACAAGGCCATCACCTCTCACTAAAGAGTGAATGAGAAACTACTCACTCTTCATAGCTTTTATAAAGCTAAAAAAGTGAGTGATGCTCATCCCTCCAAGTAGAGGAGTTACAAGGCAAAACACACTACACAAGGAGCCGATCTTCAATGAAGAATGAGTGAATCACGTTCCACCCTTCACGACTTTAGTAAAGCTCTAGAAAAGTGGAAGAAATTCACTCCTCTAAGGGAAGAAGGAAGCTCAAAAAATGGAAGCAAATGAAACTAATAATGAAAGTAGAAGAAAGCTAGTCACTTTTGGAGGGTTTCCACCTCAACCAAAAGATGATCTATCTTCCTCTATGCAAGTAAATGTAAATCTATTTCTAACTCTACAACTACTTCTAGCTTTCTTTGTAAATGTAAGTCTCTAGTCTAAGTCCCTTGAAGCTCCCACAATGGGATTTTTATAGGCAATGAGGAGGGGACAAGGGAGTGTGAAGAATAGTGCAAGGTCTTCAAAGTCCAAGTGAATGCCCCAAGGTCCAGATAGGAAATCAACCGCTCTGTAGCTTGTCTGGGGACAATGTTCGAACGTTGTCTGGCATTCGAACATTGTCTCATGTCTTTATTTGATGGGCGTTCGAACGCCAGATGGAGTTTGAACCTCCTACTCAAGTGGCATGTGTTCTTCTGTGAGAGCAACTTCCACACGCTATCCACCATTGCCCTTTGCACTCAGCAGCCTGGTCCTCAATAATTCATGACAACGTTCGAACGTGGATTGGCGTTCGAACATGGCACTCAAGTGCCTATGTGTTTTCCTTCCTAGCTGCAACAAGCCATGTATCAGCACTTTAGCAGTCTGGTCTTCAATAATTCAGGAGAGTGTTCAAACATGGATTGGCGTTCGAACGTTCATGCCTTGCTTCAAGCTTCTCCAATTTTCTTCCAGAACATGCTGGTGTTGCATAAAAGTTTGATATTCATTGCCTTTGGGCCCTTGTAAAATTTATGTCCTAAAATGTCATCATTTCAACTCCATCAAAGTAAAATTAGTCTTAAAAAGGCATAATAATATGGTACTTTTAACTACTAATCATACGACTGTCTAGAGAGCCCTCTATCAGGATGACTTGAGGAACCGTATTAGCCGTGGAGTAGGAGGCTCAGAGGATCCAAAATTGTAGAGGGCTAATGGACAGAACCCGAAGGTTCCCGTTAATAGGGTCAAGCCCTTGGCTTGGAACAATCTATGTTGGCGTCTGTCCGGGCGAGGGGACGAAGAAGAGTCTAATGAAGGGTCAACCCTCTCTGTCAAAAATAGAGGGGCCAGGTGACCTGTGGCGCGCCATGACCTTGATGAGAGAAGATACCATAAAGATGAGGAAGACTTGTAGTCTAAACTAAACTCGAAGAGGATGGACAGGTCCACTCATGATTACGGAGACGATACAGTCAACGAAGCCATTTAATTGCCATTCACTAAAAGCATTATGGATATGGAGGTACCAAAGAATTTCTTTGTGCCATGGTTCAAGGTTTATGATACACATTCCGACCCGGAGGCTCATCTCCGACAGTATAAGTAGCTAATGTCCTTATACCATTCAGACCATAGGCTTTTATGCCGGATATTCTTGATGAGCCTAGGTAATATGGCTATGAAGTGGTTTGAGACCCTTCCACCAAACAACATAGGGTCCTAAAGATAGTTAAACTGACAATTCTTCGTGCGGTTCATCATAGGGAGCAAGTGCTCCAAGGATGTGGGATCCTTGTTGACTCTCTGATGGAGAGAAGGTGAAACACTCTGCCGCTATGCCACTTCCTATTGGGAGGAGGTGACCGAGGTGGAAGGATGCTCCGAGGTCATGGTAGCGGCCTCTTTCTGACTTGGCCTATCCCAGGACACAGACCTTTATAGGTCTTTAATGAAGAGGATGTTGGTTGACATGGGTGATTTGATGGCCCGTATCAACAAGTACTCGAGGATAGAAGATGAGTTGGCAGAGAGTAAAGGAAAAAGATAAGGAAAAAGAGGGGGTCCCTCCTAGGAGAGGTTTGATCCCGGGTTCAAAGAACCTATCTATAAGTTGCTGCACAAGATTAAAAAGGAACCATTATTTAAGTGGCTTCCTAAGGAAACATCAGAACTCTAGTGTTCATATCACAAGGATATGGGGCACCTCACCGAGGACTGTCGAGTGTACAAGTCCGTCCTGGAGAAGTTGGTCCAAGAGGGACACCTCCAAGAGTCCATCGATAAGGAGGTGCCAAAGGAGACAACTGTTGCCGTTGACTATTCCGCTGGCCATAACAACGTAATGGACGTCATCCACGTCTGCCCTCTGGAACGACCGATAACCAACACTCTCAAGTCCGACTTGAAAAGAGTAACCTTCACTAGGAAGGTGGAGGAGAAAGATGGGGTTCTAACAGGTAAGAGGTCGTGGACATATCAAGGGGGCATAAACACTTCAAACACTGACCTAGCAGGCGTGGCGCTCCCCCACAAAGATGCCCTGATCATAACTCTGCGGGTTGTGAACTTCGATGTCAAAAAGGTCCTGGTCGAATCAGGGAGCTCTTCGGAGGTAATGTACCTTGATGTGCTAAAGAGAATGGGCCTTGGGTTCAAGGATCTTACTACCATCAAGACACCTGCAAAACCTAGGAAAATTTTGAAATTTTTACGAAAAAGGGCATAACGATAATTTGTCGCAATAGTACGGGTTGAAAACCCAAATTTTTCTAGAACTCGGATGATGAAACGTACCTTATCGTTGGATTCGTCTCATGAAATCTAGCTACCCATTCAATTTTCGTTGAATTCCGAGACAGTCAAAATTTTCATGCTTTACGAGGTAATCGAGTGTCGCGTGACCAAAATAAACACGATCAGAAATTAATTGCGTAAAGTGAAAAATAATTTAAATTTAGTTCAAATAAAAATATATTGAACTTAAAACGAGACGAGATTTAATTAATTCGGGACAAAATCAGACCCGAGAAAGGTGGACGTGTGGCCCAACGAGGGCCAAGTATCTAAGGGGTATAAATAGGGGAGAAAAATCAGATTTTTCTCCCCAATACCCAGCTGAATTTCGTTGGAGAGAGAAAGCAAGGGCTTCTGCAAGCTTTCTTCTTGCGATTTAGGGCCAACCCTTGGTTGAAATCATTCGGGCCAAGAACCAAAGTTAATCTACTCGACGAGGGCTACGTATACGTACCAAAAATCAAGAATTTCACCAAATTCTCAAAGACGGGATTTTTGGAATCAAGGGTTAAAACTTGATTTTGATTCTTTGGAGTTTTCTACCGCTCGAATTACGCTTCAAGAGGTTGGGTTCCTTTCTTAATTAGGTTTATTTCTAACCTAGGGTTGAAATATGAAATGGGTAGGGTGTTAGAGATGTAATCTCATGTATGGCACATACCTATAGTAGTTGAAATGTGGAAAATGGGTATAAGAATGGTTAAAATCAATTCTAGCAGGAATTGGGTTGTTGAAATTACTTTTCTTTGATATCTAGAGATATGTGGTGAAAGAGGCATGCTATGTGCTTATAATTATGCATTGAAGGTGTTTGATGAAATGCCTATGTTGATTAAGTGTGTTAATTGCATTGACAATGTTATAACATGCTTTGGTAAGGTTGTTGATGGTGGTCATATGCTTATGATGTAATTGACCATGGAAAATGTTGATGGATATTGAACCTTGTTGAACTTGATATTGAACTTGAACATGCTTTGGTGTGCAAGGTTTTGATCAAACACCACTCTTGGTGGATGATGCATGGGCTCGGGAAAGTTGGACCAAGGTTCAACTAAGTCGCATGGACTGCATTGAAAATAGGGTCAGGTTTAGCAAGAAGGCCTAGACTGTTCCTCGGGTGCAAAATCCGGTGATTTGGATACGCACTCCGTTGGTATAAAGTCCATAAAGTGTGTCGGCGTATGTGGAACCGTTGGTGGAAGTCCATAAATACCCACCCCAAAAGAGACCCGGGAGTTTTAATGACCATTGGATGTGTAACATCAATGGCGGGGGTTTGGAATGTCTGAATTCATACGCATGACATTGTATGTGTTATGAAAGTCGGTAAAGGCTCGGATTGAGTTGCATGTGTGAGTCTCATCTCATAACATGGCATGGCATAGAGAATTCTATAATGAATTGCATATTCTTAAATAGATTGTTTGTTGATTGTTAAATTGCATGTGAGTATTTTATATGCATCTAGGTTGGGGAGTGGCTTCTCTAGAAGATACCCTATTGAGCATGACTCACCCTTTATAGGGAAAACATTTCAGGTGCAGGACAAGCGCCAGCGGATGGCTCTGACTTGGGCTCCCATTGATGAAGAAAAGTCAGGATGTAGTTTTAAATTACGTTTTTCTAAAACAAACATGTAATTTAGTTTTTTGGAAACGTAATATTGTAAAGGATTGTAAAATGAACTATATTTTGTGCAAAATTGTATGTTCTATGAGTTTGGGTGGATGTTGTGTGAGGTTGGAAGAGTTTTAATCAAAAAAGGGTTGAATCGGGGAAAAATTGGGATGATCTACCAGTAGAATGTTGATTACCTACCGGTAGAAGTTTTCCAGTGAGCTCTTATACCGTTAGAACGTTAACCTTCTACCGGTAGAACTATTCGAGTGAGCTCTTCTATCGGTAGAACTTTAATCTTCTACCGGTGCTTGACCAAAAACCTTGTTGTTTCCTAGCCTCTAAAAAACTATCCCTTGAAATGTATAGTGTATGAATAAGGGGGAGTGTCACTCTCCCTTGGGATAGTGTCAAAAGAAAGGGCAACAAGAAGGGAAAATTTGATGGTGGAAATATGAAATGTGAATGCACAAAAATTGTGTGTGTGTGTACAAAAGTGCTCCCCAAGCGCAGGGAGACTTTCGCGGGTCGTGTTTTACTTGGTGGTATTCCAAAGTCGTTTCTACGAGGAAGGAAGTAAACCAAGGTGAAGGTGATTTTGAGTAAAATAAAGTGTAAAATCTTTGTGGTTGAAAATTTGTTTGGTGAGTGTGTGTTGGTGAAAATGAAGTGAGAAACAAATGTTGGCAAACCCAAGAGGTTACTCCACTAGGAATGTCATCTCAACTCGAATCCCTCCTCAAATAGAGCATGAATGAACGATTGATTCGTGGGAAGCTAGGGATAAGAAGGGTGAGTATCTAAGCATAAACTGTGACTAGACCAACGGAATATCAAAGACTCACCAATTTATCCACCCTCAACCCAGTCAAACCGAACCATTGATCTCTGAAAAAGGGAGGAGAATGAGTTGAAATGGCATACCCAAGTGGAGGTTCCCTTGGTTTTGCCAACTAGAAGATTTAGCTACTCATGTTTGGAATGAAATCAACAATGTAATGAGAAAGCATTGCGAAGAGATGAAGTTCTTGAGTACACAAAATGCTAGAAAACATAAGCCAGAAGAGAATGCATTTAAAACCCATTTTACAGCTGAGAAATTGAAGAACTTTGTTGCATTAATGGTAGAAGCTTAAAAGAACATTAAACTAGCAATGCCCTTGAAGGAGAACAACATTAATGATATTAAATGAAGCTTGAAAAGTTCTAACAGCCAATTACAAGACAATGTAATGAAGAAAATGGAAAAATCTCAAGTTTATCTCTCTAGAATACTATTCATCATCTTCCCCCAGACTTTCTCTCTCTATATCTCTCTATATCTGCTCATGGTTGAATGCCTATCCTCCACAGCTCTTTCCCTCCAAAAACGTCCCCTAATCTCCTCCCTAGCCCTCTGATGTGAGCCTCAATCCTTAGGGGTCAAAGGGGGACAAGCTGGACAGGGTAGTGCAGACTAGTCAAACGTCCCCTAATCTCTTTTCTTTAATCGGCTTGGTCAAATGTGTGGCATAGAAATGAATTTCAATTAGGCTCAATCACGGCACTAGGGATAAAATTTCACAAGAAAAAGGCTAAGGCTCAAAATATTCAAAAATGGCCTAAGATCACTTCCAGCTACGCATGGGAGGAATTTACATACACAAGACAACATTAGTCTCCTACCCAAATGCGCCTAGCCAAGACAAACATAATGAGATCATTGAACAAATTTGACATTGAAAAGTTGTTCTTTGAGTAATTGTAAGTTCCCTCCAATAAAGATTGGCACTAAAGCTCTCACAGGTCCTTATTCATCTCCACTACTTATCTCAAGCCTAAAACATGAATTCAATCCGTAAATTGCTGAAATTACATATTCAAAGGTCACATACAGTTGAATTAAAAAAAAATCAATACATATGTGATACTCACGCATAGGATCAATTTTCGTAGTATGCTCATGTGCACAAAGTTCACAACAAAGATCAATATATTATCTAATCCACACACTCTTCATAAAGGAATACAGATCAACATTAAGATATTTTTCATAAAAAATTGGTATTTGGTATTATCCACAAAAATTTCTCAAACATTGGTGTAGCATGCACCTCACCCCCCCAACTAGATTCATGCATTGTCCCCAATGCAACAAAAAAAATATGAGATGCACTGAAGGACAGTAAAAAGATAGGTAGGGTTAGAGAACACCTCACAATTGAGCTTCAACAAAAGCACCAATATCTGAAACTAATAAGATCAATACTATACAACCAAAGAAAGTAAGTGACATAGAATAAAAATGACATAAGTAAATAAAAGCAAATGTACACTAACAACCATAAATACAAGCTACTCCTCCACCAAATCCAGATACTCGGGATCCGTCAACTCCTCTTCGACTTCTTGCCCTTTCGACCCCTCGAAGAATGGCTTAAGTCTTTGGCCATTGACCTTGAATGTCTGGCCATTCTCGGGGTTCGTCACCTCAACAGCTCCATTGGGGTAGGCCACCTTGACAAGATAGGGGCCATCCCAGCGGGATTGGAGTTTTCCTTGAAAAATTGAGAGGCGAGAATTGTATAAGAGAACTTTTTGCCCGGGCTCAAATGATTTCCGTATGATGGAATTATCATGAAAGATTTTAGCCCGTTCCTTTGAAATTTTTGAGCTCTCGTACGCATCTCGTCGAATCTCTTCCAACTCATTCAGCTCTAACTTCCTATGTTCACCGGTCATTCTCAAATTAAAATTTAGAGTTTTGATGGCCCAATAGGCCATGTGTTCCATTTCGACCGACAGATGGCAAGCCTTTCCATAGACAAGCCCGTAGGGAGACATGCCCAAAACAGTCTTATAGGCAGTGCGGTATGCCCATAGGGCATCCGTCAATCTATCGGACCAATCCTTCCTACTCGGGTTAACAGTTTTTTCTAGGATGGTCTTGATCTCCCTATTGGCTAGCTCGGCTTGGCCATTTGTTTGTGGGTGATAAGCAGTGGATACTTTGTGAGTGACGCCATATTTGAACATTAGAGATGCAAATGGCCTATTACAGAAGTGGGATCCACCATCACTGATCATTGCTCGAGGCATCCCAAACCTCGAAAAGATATTCTCTTTGAGGAACTTGACTACGACCCGGTGGTCATTAGTCTTGGTTGGGATGGCCTCCACCCACTTGGACACATAGTCCATTGCCAGAAGGATGTACAGATAATCGAATGACATAGGGAATGGACCCATGAAGTCGATGCCCCAACAGTCGAATATTTCTATGACCAGCACAGGGGAGAGGGACATCATGTTTCTTTGGGTCACACTACCCAATCGTTGGCATCTGTCACATGACTTACAAAACGAAACACAATCTTTGATAAGAGAAGGCCAGTAGAAACCTGATTGAAGAATTTTAGCGGAAGTCTTCTTCGCTGAAAAATGTCCGCCGCAAGCTTGGGAATGGCAAAATGCAAGTACGTCCCGTTGTTCGTTCTCAGGTACACATATTCTCATGACTTGGTCGGGACAATACTTGAACAAGTATGGATTGTCGAAGTAGAAGTACTTCACATCCGCCATAAATCGTCTTCTATCCTCTGGACTCCATTGCGGCGGTATCTGTCCTATTACAAGAAAGTTACATATATCAGCATACCAAGGACATACCGAATGAATTGAAAGTAAATGTTCGTCAGGGAAAAATTCAGGGATCAGAATGTGCTCATCAGCCTCCTGCACCACAAGCCGGGATAAATGATCCGCCACCACGTTCTCAACTCCTTTCTTGTCCTTGATCGTCAAGTCAAATTCTTGTAGGAGGAGTATCCACCTAATGAGTCTTGGTTTCGCATCCTGCTTAGACAACAAGTACTTCAAGGCATAATGGTCAGGAAAGACAACAATAGGCGAACCAATGATGTATGAGCGAAATTTGTCTAAGGCAAACACTACTGCTAGCAACTCTTTCCCCGTGGTAGTGTAATTCATCTGAGCATTATTGAGTGTTTTGCTAGCATAGTGTATCACATACGACCTGTTTTCCTCCCTTTGACCGAGCACTGCGCCGACCGCGTAATCACTCGCGTCGCACATGAGCTCAAAAGGTAGATCCCACCTGGGTGGTCACATGATAGGAGGCGTGGCTAGCATGCTCTTAAGTTTTTTAAAAGATGTCTCACAGTCATCCAACCACTCAAAGGGGATCTCCTTAGACAGTAGGTTGGTCAAGGGTCGGGCCAATGCACTGAAATCCTTTATAAACCTGCGATAAAAACTTGCATGGCCTAAAAACGACCGGATTCCCTTAATGGCTTTCAGCGTGGGGAGGTTGGAGATGGCCTCCACCTCGGATTTGTCGACTTCAATACCCCTCGCCAAGACTATGTGGCCAAGCACAATTCCTTCCGTCACCATAAAGTGACACTTTTCCCAATTCAACACTAGATTCTTCTCCTCACATCTTGTTAGAACCTTTTCCAAATTTGCCAAACATCCCTCGAATGAATCCCCAAACACAAAAAATTCATTCATGAAGACCTCCACTATCTTTTCCACCATATCGCTGAAAATCCCCATCATACAGCGTTGAAAGGTCCCCGGGGCATTGCACAGTCAAAATGGCATGCGGCGGCAAGCAAAGGTACCATAGGGGCATGTGAAGGTGGTCTTCTCTTGATCCTCCAAAGCAATCTTGATCTGATTATAGCCGGAGTATCCATCTAAAAAATAGTAGAATATATGACACGCTACTCGTTCTAGGACTTGATCGAGGAATGACAATGGGAAGTGGTCTTTTCTTGTGCAAGCATTCAGCTTTCGGTAATCGATGCACACCCTCCATCCGGTGATCACTCTTGTAGGTATAAGTTCATTCTCATCATTCGCAACCACCGTAACTCCGGACTTCTTAGGTACTACTTGTGTGGGGCTCACCCATTTACTATCGGCGATTGGGAAAATGATCCCCACGTCAAGTAGTTTCAAGACCTCATCCCTTACCACCTCCTTCATGATAGGATTCAAACGTCTTTGTGGTTGTCGGAAGGTTTGGAGTCCTCCTCAAGATAGATGCGGTGTGTGCAAATGAGAGGGCTTATACCCTTGATATCCGCAATGGTCCACCCAATTGATCCTTTGTGTTTTCTCAATACCTCAAAGAGTTCTCTTTCTTGTTCCATATTCAATGTAGAGCTGATGACCACCGGGAATGTTTCTCCATCGCCAAGATAGGCATACTTCAAATGGGAGGGTAATGGCTTCAACTCCAGGATAGGCTTTTGTTCATCAGATGGAAAAATTTTCTTTTCTTGTTGAGGCAACTCTTCGAATGCAGGGATCCAACTTCTCATCCCTTTCAATTCTCCTACCTCCTCTTGCTCATCCAACTCCTCAAGATCCACAACTCCTTCTTCTTTGAATTTCAAAATCCTCTCCAACTCCAAGTGCTCCTCAACCAAGGTGTCGATTCTATTGACTTCACTTACTTCCTTACCATCACCCGGTTGCTTTGCCAGATTGAATACATTGAGCTCCATTGTCATGTTCCCAAACGCCAACTTCATTAGACCATTCCTGCAATTTATCACAGCATTAGACGTAGCAAGGAAGGGTCGTCCAAGTATAACGGGGATCTGGGAACTAAGGTTAGCAACAGGATGTGTATCTAGCACAATAAAATCGAGGGGAAAGTAAAATTTATCAATTTGAACCAAAACATCTTTCACTACTCCCCTTGGTGTGCGGATGCTACAATCCGCTGATTGAAGTGTAATTGAGGTGGGCTTCAACTCCTCAAGCTTGAGTTGTTGATACACTGAGTAGGGAAGGAGGTTGACACTCGCTCCCAAGTCAAGCAATGCTTATTCCACCCGGCAATTTCCAATGGTGATGGCAATTGTTGGACAGCCGGGGTCTTTGAATTTTGGAAGAGTATTGGTCCTCAATATGAAGCTGACTTGTTCTGTGAGGAATGCCTTCTTGTGGACATTCAGTCTCCTTTTCACCGTGCATAGATCCTTCAAGATTTTGGCACACGATGGTATTTGCTTTGATGGCGTCGAGGAGTGGGATGTTAATCTTATCCTGCTTAAACATTTTCAAAATATCAGCATAATTTGCCACCTTGAAAGGTGCCTTCAAACGATGTGGGAAAGGGGCAGGCATAGGAGGAATAAATACACAATCATCAGTCAATTTTTCTTTCTCATCAACCTCCTTTTCTTTCTCTTTACTCAACTCACCCGCTTCGGCCTCACCCTTTTTCTTTTCTTCTATTGGCAATGCAGCTTTGGGTGAGACCCTTGGCACAACAGATTTATCGATTTGTTTGCCACTACGAAGGGTAGTGACTGCCTTGAGTTGCTCACAACTCTCCTTGGCAGGCTAGGCCAATTCAATCAAATGTTGGCCTTTAGGGTTCTCTTGGGGTTGAGCGGGGAATTTCCCCTTCTCTTATTCTGATAACCTTGTGGCATTGGTGATTTTCGTGAGTTGGGCCAAAATGTTGTTATTGAAGGTGGTTTGGCTTTGAATGAAGTTATAGAGCACATCCTCCAAGTTCCTCTTATGGGGAGGTTGGTAGGTGGGAGGATTTGATGGACCTTGTTGGGAGATGTTTTGGGGAGGTGGACTTTGGGAGAAATTTTGTGGAGGTGGATTGGATGAATACCCTTGCGGATTGGATCGGGGGTATTGGGAGCTAGATGCTTGCCCTTGACCTTGGTATTGGTTGTGGTGTTGACCTTGCTTAGGCGGCACGGGAGATGTATATGTGTTTGATCCATGAGGGACGGGGTTATCATTTCTCCAACTGAAATTAGGGTGATTACTCCACCCCGGATTGTAAGTGTTAGCATTTGGAGAAAATGAGTGACTCGGTTGATTTAAGGCATGGACTTGTTCATGGTACGCTTCCTTAAGCGCCGGAATGCTCGGGCACTCCGATATGGGATGCTCGACACTCTCACAAATTGAACAAACCCCCTTTGTCTTTGACATATGTGACACCTCATTCCTCCTATTGAACTCAAGACTATTAACTTTCCTCGATAATTTGGCAATTTATGAAAGCAAGTCTTCCCGGTCTCTCAAATCATAGATCCCCCTCTTTGTGGCTGACTACTACCCGGGGATGTCCTAGGTACATCGTTAGGATCCCTAACATCCCAAGATTGTGCATTTTTAGCCAATGTACTAAAGTAGTCAAGGGCTTCATCAGGGTCTTTGTTCAAGAACTCGCCATTGCACATCATGTCAATGAATTGTCTATGGGTTGGTGTGATTCCTTCGTAGAAGAAACTAACCAATTGCCATGACTCAAAGTCATGATGTGGTATGGATTGCAACAACTCTTTGTAACGATCCCAGCATTGATAAAATTGCTCATTGGGCTTCTCAAAAAAATTTTGAATTTCCTTTTTTAAAGCAGTGGTTCTATGAACCGGAAAAAATTCATTCAAAAATACCGAAACCATTTGAGCCCAAGAAGTAATGGATCGAGGTCGCATGGCATCGAACCATGATTTGGCCTTATCACTGAGGGAGAAAGGGAACAATTTCAATCGAGTTATGTCCTCTATAGCATAGTTAGCATTGAATGTTGCAACTATATCCTCGAATCCTTTTATGTGCCGGTAAGGGTTTTCGTTTTCAATCCCATGGAATGTAGGAAGTAGTTACAACATCCCCGCCTTAACTTGGAAAAGTTGAGCTTGGACTGGGAGGAGGATGCATGAGGGTGTGGTGCTACGAGTTGGTTGAAGGAAATCCCTCATAATAGACCTTGCCGGAGGATCCATTGGAATGTTATTCCCCTCATTCATAGGAGGAGGAAATTGCACTCGTGGGTTGGGCATTCTAGGTGGTTGCAATCCCCAACCCCCTTGAACGTTTGGATTTGCACCGACATTCTCAAAATTATCACCCGCATCCTCGGGTAGGTCTTGGTTGATGTTCATGTTGGGGCCTAAGGGTTGTCTAACTAATCGGTTTTGTTCGTCCCTTCCCCACATGCAACAAACTATCTACAAATGAAAGTATACACAAACAAGAATATATACACAAGACAACGTACCTAAGCCCGTGATGAAGATCACGGGACTTACCGCCATCATCCGAAAATCACCTTCTTGGTTTGACACTTGCCTTCCCCGGCAACGGCGCAAAAAATGCTTGACCAAAAACCTTGTTGTTTCCTAGCCTCTAAAAAACTATCCCTTGAAATGTATAGTGTATGAATAAGGGGGAGTGTCACTCTCCCTTGGGATAGTGTCAAAAGAAAGGACAACAAGAAGGGAAAATTTGATGGTGGAAATATGAAATGTGAATGCACAAAAATTGTGTGTGTTTGTGTACAAAAGTGCTCCCCAAGCGCAAGGAGACTTTCGCGGGTCGTGTTTTACTTGGTGGTATTCCAAGGTCGTTTCCACGAGGAAGGAAGTAAACCAAGGTAAAGGTGATTTTGAGTAAAATAAAGTGTAAAATCTTTCTAGTTGAAAATTTGTTAGGTGAGTGTGTGTTGGTGAAAATGAAGTGAGAAACAAATGCTGGCAAACCCAAGAGGTTACTCCACTAGGAATGCCATCTCAACTCGAATCCCTCCTCAAATAGAGCATGAATGAACGATTGATTCGTGGGAATCTAGAGATAAGAAGGGTGAGTATCTAAGCATAAACCATGACTAGGCCTACGGAATATCAATGACTCACCAATTTATCCACCCTCAACCCAGTCAAACCAAACCATTGATCTCTGAAAAAGGGAGGAGAATGAGTTGAAATGGCATACCCATGTGGAGGTTCCCTTGGTTTTGCCAACTAGAAGATTTAGCTACTCATGCTTGGAATGAAATCAACAATGTAATGAGAAAGCATTGCGAAGAGATGAAGTTCTTGAGTACACAAAATGCTAGAAAACATAAGCTAGAAGAGAATGCATTTAAAACCCTTTTTACAACTAAGAAAATGAAGAACTTTGTTGCATTAATGGTAGAAGCTTAAAAGAACATTAAACTAGCAATGCCCTTGAAGGAGAACAACATTAATGATATTAAATGAAGCTTGAAAAGTTCTTACAGCCAATTACAAGACAATGTAATGAAGAAAATGAAAAAATCTCAAGTTTATCTCTCTAGAACACTATTCATCATCTTCCCCCAGACTTTCTCTCTCTATATATGCTCATGGCTGAATGCCTATCCTCCACAGCTCTTTCCCTCCAAAAACGTCCCCTAATCTCCTCCCTAGCCTTCTAATGTGAGCCTCAATCCTTAGGGGTCAAAGGGGGACAAGCTGGACAGGGTAGTGCAGACTAGCCTGCACACCCAGCTGCCTCTTCTTCTCTCTCTTCCTTTAACATTCCAGCTTTCAAAGTCAGATGGAAAGTGCTGAGAGATAGTACAATGTGATGGAGGGGTCAGGGATATGTGGGAGAATGATTGGTGGGTCCCTCAAAAATGGCTGGCTTGAGTTATAGAACTTGGGGCAGGAATAGCAAACCGTACCGATACCCCAAACTCCAGAGGCTGGACCGTACCGGTACGCTATGTTCCAATGGCCAAACCGTACCGGTACTGCGTACCGGTACTCTTCTGCTGCTTTGTCTGATTTTTCTGATTTCTTCACTCCTGAGCCACTCTTTAGCCATTCTTTCATCCTCATTTGCCTTAACTCCTTTGGGAAAGCTTTAATAAGCCTCATTTAGCGCTCTTCTTCTGCAACCACCAAAAATCATCATTAAGCACAATAGTACAACAACTCCAATATATTAACCCCCAAAAACAATTGAACATTAGATGATTAGCACTTAAAATATGCAAAGTTTTGTGCTAATCAACCAGTAGGTCCTCTTTAATTTTCAAAAATTAAAATGATCTTATCAGGCCTTCGGATCTTGAGTCCTTTTGCTTAAAGGATGTAAATGGATTACAATTAAGGACATATTGATGTATATGAGACCTCAGAATGGTCAAGTGATTAAGATGTACGCATGTTATGCATTTGGGAATGTCCGGTTCAAGGGAGACTTTACTCAAAATATGTGTTGTTTATGATCCCGGTGAAAGGGATGTTGTGACATGGTGTTGGGTTATGCGGCATCCATGGGTACTTCTGTGGGTTGATGGGTTATCAATGGTTTGACAAAGGACCCCCGATTTTAGGGGCATCATAATACCCCTCGTCGGGCTCAATGGATCGTTCACCGTCCACTAGGAAATATCACTCTATCGGTCACCACGAGCCCCACCACGATCGATATGGAGTTCATAGTGATCAATTTTGATTCACCGTACAGCATAATCATAGGATGGACTTGGTTGCACTTGCTTGGAGCTATGCACTCCACCTACCATCAGAAATTGAAGTTCTCCACTCCGGAGGGGATATTTCTCGATCTGTAGAGACCAAGCCTCGTCAAAAAATTGTTTTTATGTTGCAATGAAAGTCGGGGTTACATCCAAAGAAAGGGAGCTGCCCTAGAGGAAGTGTTGAACAAATAACAACTACAATCTGGGCGGCTGGGCGTCGACCGCTCTGTGGAAGACCTCCAGAAGGTACTCTTGAGAGAGAAGGATAAGGAGAGATACTTTCTAATTGGCTCGACCATGTCCACGACCGAGTAGGAGGAGATGGTAAATATCTCGAGGAAGAACGTGGACATGTTTGCATAGGATGTCGCTGAGATGAAAGACGTAAGTCTTGATGTTATAACTCATAGACTCCATGTTGACCCCAATCATAAGCCTTTCAAGCAAAAGCCTCGAGGAATGGCGCCACACCATGCCCAGATAGTGAACGAAGGGATATAGTGGCTCCTAGACGTTGACGCCGTATGGGAGGTGCAATTTCCAGAATGGTTGTCAAATACCGTCTGTGCGAAAAAGAAGAGTGGGAAAATGGCGTATCTCTGTGGACTTCACAGATTTGAACATGGCTTGTCCAAAGGATGATTATCACCTCCCCAAGGTCGATCAGTTGGTAGATGCCATGGTGGGGCACGAGTGCATGACCTTCATGGATGCCCGAGTCGTTTACCACCAAACCCCCCTCCATCCGCCTGATTAGGAGAAAACTGCCTTTATCACCCCAAGGGGGGTCTACTGTTACAAGGTCATGTTGTTCGGACTAAAGAACGCGGGTGCTACATACCAAAGGCTCATAAACTGAATGTTCAAGTGACAGATGGGGAATGCCATGGAAGTGTACATCGACGATATGCTAGTCAAGAGCAGACGTCGAAGTGACCACATCGCAGACTTGGAGGATGCTTTCGCCACCCTCCGTGAGTATGGGCTAAAGTTGAATACGGCTAAGTGTTCTATTGGAGTTGACTCTGGAAAGTTCCTGGGGTACTTAGTAAGTTGGCGTGGCATTAAAGCTATCCCAGAGCAGATACAGGCTATTATGGATGTGTGTAGCCCTCAGACAGTCCAGGACGTTCAAAAGCTTGCAGGGATGTTGGTTGCCTTAAATCGCTTTGTATCCTGATCGTCGAATAAATGCAAGCCTTTCTTTGGTGCCATCAAGAGGTCCGAAAAGGATACTTGGAATGAGGAATGCGAAAAGACACTCGAAGGAATCAAGGAGTATCTAAGGGTCCTCCTAACCCTATCGGCCCCAGAAAGTGGGGAGATGTTATTTCTCCACTTGGCCATCTCCGAGTTCGCCATTAGTTGCGTACTACTCCATGAGCACGAACATGAACAAAAGCTGGTGTACTACGTAAGCAAAGCCCTCTTGGACCCAGATGCGAGGTATTTGCCTTCGGAGAAAATTGTATTGGCACTAGTCACGACCACACGAAAGTTGTGGCATTATTTCTAGGCACAACCCATCATCGTTCTGATGGATCAACCTATGAGGGCCATCCTGAGGAAAGCGGACCTCTCCAGAAGGATAACGAAATGGTCCGTGGAGTTGGGGGAGCATGACATCAATTATAGACCCCGCACGACAATAAAGGGTCAAGTGCTGGTGGACTTCATTGATAATTTTAAGCAAGGAGAGCCACTTCCCCCCAAGGAAGAATCCTCCACGGATAGTCAGGTGCACTCCTGGAGACTGTGCGTGGATGGATCCTCCAACAGCAAGAGGTCTGAAATTGGAGTATTATTGGTTTCCCAAGATGGATTGGTCACGGAGCAGGCTGTGTGGTTGGGTTTAAAGGCATCCAACAACAAGGTTGAATATTAAGCCCTAATTTCTGGACTAAAACTTACCGATGCGGTAGGGGCCACGAGCTGACGGTCCTTTATGACTCCTTACTAGTGGTCAACCAGATCAATGGAGAGTTTGACGTAAGGGACCCAAGGATGAAGGCCTATCACCACAAGGCAATGACCTTACTCCACAAGTTCAAGAAGGTGGAAGTCATGCAGGTCCCATGAGTTAAAAATGCCCATGCCGACGCATTAGCATACCTGGCCTCAGCACTAGACTCCGACATGATGTGTCAACTCACGGTGGAGTACCTTCCTAACTCCAGAATAGACAATGTTCCAAGGGTGATTGGTGGCCGCTGATGCAGAGGGACGCATAAGCTTACGTCCAAAAATGTGACCAATGTCAAAGGTTCGCCCCAACCATTAAGCAACCGGCAGGAGATTTTCACCCACTGACCAGTCCTTTGCCATTCGCCCAATGGGGACTCGACTTGTTTGGACCCCTCCCAAAGGCTCTTGGGAATAAGAGGTTCCTAATAGTTGGAATCGATTATTTCATAAAGTGGGTTAAAGCTGAGCCATTGTTAGGGACAAACACCAACAGGTTCGTGTGGAAGAACATAGCGACGATATTTAGGATCCCTCGTGCGCTTGTATCAGACAACGGGACTCAGTTGAACAGCGGGCCTTTTAAATCTTTTTGTGAGCATCTTGGAATTAGGACTTACTACTCTACGCCTTTGTATCCTCAAGCCAACGGTCAAGCAGAGGCTTTGAAACAAAACTATCGTCAATGGAATTAAGAAGAGACTGGAGAAAGCTAAGGGGAAATGGGTGGAAGAACTCCTGAATGTCCTCTGGTCTTACAAGACGACTCCACGGACCTCAACGAGTGAGACACCTTATGCCCTCGCCTACGGAGTAGAGGTAGTTAGTTGTTAGAAGTTATCCTCCCCACTGTAAGAATGTAGGCTTTTGATACGAAAAAGAACGATCAATAACTCAGTTTGGACTTGGATCTGGTGGAGGAAAGAAGAGAAATGGTTGCCTTGCGGATAGAAAAGTACCAGGCGGGGGTGTCCAGACTCTATAATAAAAGAATGAACCCCCAAAAATTCCAAGTAGCCGACCTAGTGCTCAGAAGAGTAGTCGGGAATACTTATGACCCGACTGATGGGAAAATGGGTCCAAACTAGGAGGGACCATACAGAGTCATATCAGTAGGGAGTTCCGGATCATACGAACTAGAGGACATGGAAGAAAATGTCATACTTCAGCCTTGGAATGTAATGAACCTCAAAAAGTATTATTTTTGAATAAAAAGGCTAACTGTACTGTCCTGGACAGGGCATGGCCCCGGAGGTAAAGTCTTCAAGGAAGACTATTGCCTCCAAAGAAACAAAAGGGGCATAGCCTCTTGCTTGCATTGAGTTCACCCTAATCTCCAAACACAAACCCTCGAATGTGTATATGGATTTTGTGTGTAGGTGAGTGTCACTCTCCCTTGGGTTCGATGTTAGAAATAGGGAAAACATGTGTGTGAATGAAAATGCGTGTGTGTGCAAATGTGCTCCCTAAGCGAAGAGAGACTTGCAAGTGTTGTGTTTTACTTGGAATGGGTATTCCAAGGTCGTCTCCTCAGGGACCGAAGGTTGAACTATGGTGAAGGTGATTTTGTAAAGAAATGAAAAAGTGTAAAATCTTGTAGTTGTGTGTTTTGGTGAGTGGAGTTTTTGATAAAAATGTAATGTAAACAAGAGGAAATCTCAAGCATACCCCGTGACAAGTCTACGGTGATCAAGAGCTCACAACCACGTCCGCACTCAACCTAGTCAAACCAAACACCTTACACTATGAGGAGGAATGAAGGAGAGTTGATTTAGCATAACCAAGAGGAAATCTCCCTTGGATTAACCAACTAAAAGCTTAGCTACTCATAATGAATGCAAAGACATACAATATGTAAAGATACAGGGTAAAGAAATGAAGATTAAAACTTGTATTAATGCAAAGAAGAGCTAAACTAAAAAGATAAGTGCATTTAATACCCATATGTAAAGCTTGGATGGAAAAACTCAAATGTAACCATAGTAGATTCAAGAATATGTAACTAAACTTGAAATATGCTTGAAATAAATAAGATTAAAGTAAAAGAAATGAAGATTACAAGAGTATTACATCTTACTACAATTGAAATGGGTGAGAAAATGAAAAAATCCAACTTCTCTCTCTAAAATTATGTCTTTTTCCTTGAGCTTCTCCTTCTAAAAGCTTCTCTAGCTGAATAATGGTGTAAAGATCCATTCATTTTCATCCATCAGCCCCCCTGTGGTCTGTGTGAGCATACTTCCTATACATAGGAAGTGATTTGACACTTGCACAGGCTAGGACAAGCCTAACCTGCAACCCACCATGCCTCCCTCTTTCTCTCTCTCCCTCTTAAATGCTTTTTCTTTCAAAGTCCAATCCTAGGCATAGGGAGGCATGCTTGTATGTAGACTATGTCAGGGGATGTGTGGGAGAAGCAGAGGTGGGCCCCCCCAAGCAGGTAAAGTCTGAGTTGCTGGTTCTAGCGTGTGTCAGCAAAACCTACCAGTAGGTCGACGACAAAACCTACTGGTAGGTTTTGTTCCAGTAAGCAAAACCTTCCGGTAGGTTTGGCAGATGATCCAATAGGTCCAACTCCAGTGTACAAAACCTACAGGTAGTTTTATGAGCAAACCTACCGGTAGGTTTTTACTTGATTTGCTCCTTTCTTGATCTTTTCACCTTCCAAGCCACCCGTTATGCCTCCCCTTCATCTCCATTGACTTTGAGCACTATGATGGGGACTTAGCTCAAGTCATTTCCAACTCTTTACCTACAATCACACAGAAACTTCATTAATTGTTTGATTAATTGCATTTCCTCCCATTTTCACCACAAAAAACAAGTATAAAAGGGATACAAAAGTATACATGATGTGCAATATTTTGTGCTAATCACCTCTTAGACGGGGCATGTCCTCGGAGGCAAAGTCTTCAAGGAAGACTGTTGCCTCCAAAGAAGTGAAAGAAGCACAACCTCCTAGACGGGGCATGGCCCCGGGGATAAAAGTCTTCAAGGAAGACTGTTGCCTCCGATGAGACAAAAGGAGCACAGCCTCCTGGACGGGGAATGGCCTCAGAGGCAAAGTCTTCAAGGAAGACTGTTGCTCCAATGAGACAACAGGAGCGGAGCCTCCTGGAGGGGCATGGCCTCGGGGGCAAAGTCTTTGAAAAAGACTTGCCCCCAAAAAGACCCAAGGAGCGAAGCCTCTTGAAGGGGCATGGTCCTTAAGGCAAAGTCTTGAGAAAGGACTTGCCCCCAAAGGAGACCAAGGAAACAAAGCCTCTAGGAGGACTACAACCACCGAAAAGAGGGTGGGTCCCGAATGGCTCCCTTGATATGGAAACTTGGTACCTTGGCCCCCGAGGGATAATAAACCCCGAAGAACCCTAGGAGCAGAGCCTCCTGGAGGGGACGTGGCTGATTAAGTCTAAGTAGTGCATAAACGAATTAGGGTTTAACATTAATATAGTGCATAAATTAGGTTAAAATAATTAATTTATAAAGTATTCGTGTTAATGTGTAGTTTGTATATTTTGCAGGGTTTCAAGCATAAATACGAAAATTTAAGAGGATCAAAATGGAGAGGCTTAATCAAGAAAGGGAGGCAAGTGTAATTAAGAATTCAAAGAGTCAAAAAAGGAGGGTTTCACAAGGAAAAATCCAAAGAATCCTCACCGTCCGGACAGTGGTGGTGGCGTCCGGACAGTATGCCAACCGCCTCACTCCTTCTTCTCCTCCCATTGGTCTATTTGAGCAGCAAAAATCTCCTATTGATCAGCTTGGGTGTCTGCCGCCTCTACCCCTGCTTCCGGTGCCTATAAATCACCTACTTCAACCATTTTTCAAGGAGATTCACAAGAGTTTAGTCTAGTTCAAGGGGCGGAGAGAAAAGAAAGGAAAGAAAGAGAGAAAGGGAGACTTTAGGGAGTGTTTCAATCAGAAAATGAGAGAAGCCCTGCCCTAATCAATTCTCATCTAGAATTTTCTCTAATTCTACATATATGTTTATCCTTTCTACTTAGAGGTTTGAATCTCTCTCACTTTTATGCCCTAGTCGGTAATAAGAGTAGCAGTGTTTCAGCTACTCCTCAGGAAAGGACTTTGTTGTATTTTATTTTCGGTTTTAATAGGATTACGTCACTCCTTTTGCTCATCTATAGTAATGAGGCGTGAGTAGTCCGTTTATACTCTTTGGTGAAGGGTGAATGCATATATAATACTGTTTAAGTTATGGAAATGCCGATGTCTTGTTTATGCGTTAATGTTTATACTTCCCTTAATTGATGGATGATTATAATTATATATGCTCATGGCTATGAACACTGAGCAAAGCCTAATATTATATACCATTCTATCCATAATTATTATGTACTTTATGCATGATACAGTGGTGTACGTAGTTGAGCTTTATGTAACAGTAAGGAGATTGGATATAGACAGGTTAAATCTCGTTATAGCCAATGCTTTTGATTCAATGCATAAACCGGAACTCTGTCTTCATTGAGTCATCAACCTGCCGATCAAATAGTTAGAGTAAACCTTTTGGATGGTTCACCTTCGGGTTTACTGGGATTATTTGGTTGTTGCATAATATATAGACCTTCCGAATAACCTAACCAGTTGTTTTGATATGGTTCAGTTATACATCAAAACTACCGGTTAACTTTCCAGAAAAAATTGGAGTTAATTGTTGTATGGTGGCATTTTCATAACCAAAAAATATGATGCATGTTGGATCCCTGAACTGAAGAGTACCTTTTATCATTTTTATTTACGATTTAGTTATGTGTTTATTTGATAATTCTAAGCTCACACTACAAGCTATTCCATTGCACACTACATACACGACGATTTTACCTTTTTTCTGTTTTGAATACCAACAGTTAGCTCCCTGTGGGTTCGACCTTGGACTTAAACTGAGAAAGACTATAATTTGACCACTTATACTTGGGTGTATGATTTAAATCAATTCAGATCGAGATTTTTGGTGTCATTGCTAAGTCATCAGTAGGGTCTGTAAATCAATCTAGCCTTTCGTCTTCGTCATCTTTATCGTCACCAGCATCTTCGGAATCTTTTGAGTTAAGCATGACTAATAATAATCAAAGAAAAACAGAGGTAGTTCAGAATGTCAGACCTTTAAGAGAATATTTGCATCCTACACGCACTAGTGTCCCTTCGTGTTTTGTTTTTCCTACTAATACTCAAAATTTTAACATCGAAGCAGGGACAATACAGCTTTTACCGCAATTTCATGGTCTTGATTCTGAAAACCCCTATTTGCAAATGAAGGAATTTGACGAAGTATGTGCTGCATTGCAAGACAATTCTGAAATGGCCCAGTTAAAACTTTTTCCTTTCTATTTGAAGGATAAGGCTAAACAATGGCTAAATTCTTTAAAAGCTCAATCTATTCCAAGTTGGCAAGTTTTGTAAACCGAATTTTTCAAAAAAAAAATTCGTGTACACCGCACTAATGCATTGAGACGTCAAATTATGAATTTTTTTGTGAAAGAAGGAGAAAATTTTTATCAATGTTGGGAGAGTTTTAAGGATCTTCTCCAAGCTTGCCCACATCATGCATTTGAAAGTTGGACTTTAGTTGGTTTCTTTTATGACACCCTCCCATCCACAATGCGTCAGTTTGTTGAAATGATGTCCCAAGGAGAATTCATGGGTAAGAGTCTCGATAAGGCATTCGAGTTTTTTGACACCATTTCTGAGAGTTCCCAAATGTGGGACTCAGTCTCACCAAATATTGTCGAAACCAAGCCATACTCATCCCAAGGAGGAAAATATGTTAAAAGAGGATGATGATCTAAGGACCAGAATAGCTAATTTGTCTCGAAAGCTTGAAGCTCTAGAGATGAAAAAAGTCAAGGAAGTATCTGCTGTGTCACCCACTGATAAGTTGTGTGAAATTTATGCTTTGTCAGGACATCCCACGGGGAAATTTCCCACCATTCCAGCATTCAAAGACGTATCGATAGAACAAACCAATGTCATTTCAAATTTTAACAAGCCTTATTCCAATCCCTATAATCCAGGGTGGCGGAATCAGCCGAATTTCAGTTGGAAAAACACACAGCCTGTGAATCAGCCACCAAGTCCATCTTCACCACAACCCCAGACTCAGCAGCCATATCAGCCTTATTAACTCCCACATAAGAGGAGTTTAGAGGACACCATGAACCAGTTCATTCAAAGTCAAATGAGTTTTAATACTCAGTCTACCCATGCATTCAATGATTTCAAAGCTCAAATTTCACAGAATATTGAGGATATCAAGAGTCATCTAGCTAAATTGACCCAGTCTCTGAGCACAATGGAGAAGGAAAAATTCTCATCTCAACCTAAACCTTCGCATAGTCAAAACAAGGCTAATGTCGTGTCTTCCGAACTTTCTTCGAGTCAAGTATAATCAATCACCACACTGAGAAGTGGAAAGGTGATTGACAAGACTATTAAGGCCAAAACCCTCGAGCTCATAACTGAGTCAATCCCTGTAAATGAACCAATTGAGCCTGAACTGTTGATTGAAAAGGAAATAGAGTTGCCAAATGAAAAAGAAAAATAAAGCCCTATTCCTTTACCTTTTCCTCAAAGAGTCAAGAAAACCCAACCATTGAACAATCATGCTAAAATCTTTGAGTTGTTTAAGCAAGTAATGATTAACATCCACCTGTTGGATGTAATCAAACAAATCCCATCTTATGCCAAGTTTTTAAAAGACCTCTGCACAGTTAAGAAAAGGATCAATGTATAGAAAAGAGCATTTTTTACGGAACATGCTAGTCCTATCATTCAGCATAAGGCCCCTCTCAAGTACAAAGATCTTAGGAGTCCTATAGTTTCATGCATAATCGGGAACTTCAGGATTGAGCAAGCTCTGCTTGATCTTGGAGACAATGTTAATTTGCTTCCATATTCTGTTTATGAGCAGTTATGATTGGGTGAACTAAAACCCACTAATGTCACATTGTAATTGGCAAACCGTTCTTTGAAAATTTTGAGGGGAGTTGTGGAGGATGTACTTGTTCAAGTTGATAATTTCTATTTTCCAATGGATTTTATTGTCTTGGATACACAACAAGTTTTGCATGTCTCTACACAAATTCCTATTATTTTAGGGCGACCATTCCTAGCTACATCAAATGCATTGATCAATTGTAGGAATAGAATCATGAAAATTTCATTTGAAAATATAACATTGGAATTGAATGTGTTTGATATTGCTATAAAACCTGGGAAAATTTGAATTTTTTATGAAAAAGGGCAAAACGGTAATTAGCCGCTACAGTAAGGGTTGAAAACCTGAATTTTTCTAGAACTCAGATGACGAAACGGACCTCACTTTTGGATTCATCTCTCAAAATTTAGTTGCCCAATGAATTTTTGTTGAATTGCGAGACAGTCAGATTTTTCGTGTTTTACGAGGCGATCGGGTGTAGCGTTACCATAATAAACGCGATCGGTAATTAATTGCGAAAATTGAAAAATAATTTAAAGTAAGTTCAAATAAAAATATATTGAACTTGGATCGGGACGAGATTTAATTAATTCGGGACGAAATCGTACTCGTGAAAGACGGACGTGTGGCGCAACAAGGGCCAAGTATCTAAGGGGTACAAATAGGGGACAAAAATCAGATTTTCTCCCTATCACCCACCAGATTTTTGGAAAAAGAGAGAGAGGAAGAAGAGAGAGAAAACAAGGATTTCTTCAAGCTTCTCTCTAGTATATAGGGCCAATCGTTCGTCGAAACGACTCGGGCCAAGAATTAAAGTCGATCTACACGACGAGGGCTACGTGTACGTACCAAAAAGCACAGATTTTGACGAAGCTCAAAGAAGAGATTTTTGAAAATCAAGGGTTAAAGCTTGATTCGGGTTGTTGGGAGTTTTCTATCGCTCGAATTACGCTTCAAGAGGTAGGGTTCCTTTCCTAATTAGGTTTATTTCTAATCTAGGGGTTGAAATATGAAATGGGTAGGTTTTTAGAGATGTGATATCATGTATGGCACATACCTATGGTAGTTGAAATATGAAAAATAGGTATACTAATAGTTAAAATCAATTCTAGCATGAATTGGGTACGTTAAAATTACTTGTTTGTGATTTCTTGATAACTGTATTGATTGGGCATGCTATGTGTTTACATTTATGCCTTGAAGGTGTTTGATGAAATGTCTACGTGGATTAAGCATGTTATTTTCATGGATTATGTTACAACATGCTTGGAATTTGATGTTGGGAAATGTTGGTATATGCATTATGATATATTGACATTGAAAACTTGGAAAGCTTGAAGGAATATTGTTCATATTGTGCTCATGGCATATTGAACTTGATATTAGAAAATGCAATTGTACATTTCATTTGCATATGCACAGGAAACATTGCATTCGTGGACAATATTTCAAGTGCGGGACAAGCGCCGGGGGATGGCTCTCATTTGGGCTCTCATTGATGAAGAAAAGCCGAGATGTGGCTTTAAATTACGTTTTTGTAAAACAAGTATGTAATTTAGTTTTTGGACATGTAATATTGTACAAGGGATTGTAAAATGAACTCATATGAACTATGTTTTGTGTAAAATTGTATGTTATATGAGTTTGGGTTGTTGTTGTATGAAATTACAAGAGTTGGAGTTGAAAAAGGGTTGAATCGGGGGAAAACTGGAATGATCTACCGGTAGAACGTTGATCACCTACCGGTAGAAGTATTCCAGTGAGTTTTTCTACCGGTAGAACGTTATTTTTTCTACCAGTAGAATGTTACTTTTTCTACTGGTAGGTCCTCTGTAATTTTCAAAAAATTAAAATGATCTTGTTAGGTCTTCAGGCCTTGAGTCTTTTTGCTCAAAGGAGGTAAATGGAGTAATATTAAGGGTAAATTAATGTATATTGGGCCTTGGAATGGTCAAGTGATTGAATTGTACACAGGTTATGCGTTTAAGAGTGCCTGGTATAAGGAAGACTCTGCCCGAACTCTATGTTGGTTATAATCCCTGTGAAGGAGATGTTGTAACATGGTGTCGGGTTATGCAACATTCACGGGTATTTCTGCGGGTTAATGGGAGATCAACGGGTTGACAAATGACCCCCGATTTTAGGGGCATTACAGCTTGGTATCAGAGCCTAGGTTCTCGATTTACGTAGGGCTTGTGGGGCATGGGTCTAGGTCATTGCATCCATTATGCATTACATGTTATGTGCTCTAAATGTTATGTGTTATGTGAACAATATGCATAATTAAATTTATGTGGAAAAAATACACTAGGGTTAGAAAACATAACCTTGGGGGTCGGAAAAAGAAGGAATGGGATGGTTCATGGTGTAGATGTCTACTAGTGGCAGCACACGCCTGATTGATGAAAAACGTTGTAGTTCCTAACCCCTAAATATCATCCCTTAGAATTTGTATATGGATTATGTGTGAAAGGGAGTGTCACTCTCCCTCGGGGTGATGCAAGAGATTAGGCAACAACGGGTTGGTGGAAAATGGAATGAACAAAATGTGAATGAAATGCAGGTGTGTGAACAAAAGTGCTCCCCAATCGCAAGGAGTCTTTCGCGTGTCGGTGTTTTACTTGGAAAAGTATTCCAAGGTCGTCTCCTCAGGGAAGGAAAGTTCGAGTGTGTGAAAGTGATTTTGGTGAACAAAATGGAAAATGTAAAATCTTGTTTTTGTGTTTTGTGAGTGAAGTTTTTGAATGAAAATGCAATGAAAACAAATGTTGGCTAATCCAAAGGGTCATTCCAATGGGAATACCAACTCAACTCAAAACCTTCCTCCAAGGGTTTATAGATGAACGATTGATTCGTGGGAAGCTCGGGACAAATGGAAATGAGGATCTAAGCATAAACCGTGACAAGTCTACGGAATATCAAAGCCTCACAACCAAATGGAGGTGAGGATCCAAACATACCCCGTGACAAATGCCTACGGGATATCAAAGACTCACCACCACGTCCACACTCAACCCAGTCAAACCGAACCATCGTACACCGGGGAGGAAATAAAATAAGTTGAAATGGAGGGCCCAAGAGGAATTCTCCCTTGAATTAGCCAACTAAAAATCTAGCTAGTCATGCATAAAGGAAAGACAAGCATAAAGTAAATGGACATAATGAAATGGAGCATGAAACTTGAACTAATACAAGAAAACTTAAACTAAGAAGACAAATATGAAAAACCCAATTTAAAAGCTTGAAATGAAGAGAACTTAAATAACAATGGTGAAATCTAGAATATTCAACTAAACTTGCAAAGCACTTGAAGTAAATGACATTAAAAGTAATTCATGAAGCTTACAAGAGTATTCAAGAAGATTACAAGTGAAAAGATGGAAGAAAATGCAAAAACATAAATTTCTTACATTATGGCACTATTCATTGTCTTCTTCATGGGATTTTCTAAGCTTAGGTAGCCACACCCCCTTTTTACAATGCTGAATAATGTTGAATATATGGTGTGTTTGCCTTCAAATTTCGTGCATGGTGGTCCCCCTAGCCTGTGTGCAGGCCTCCCATCAATGGGAAGCTGAGTTATGGCTCTTGACAGGCTAAGGAAGAGCTAGCCTGCAACCCACATGCAGCCCCCTTCTCTCTCTCTTCCCTTAATGCCCAAGCCTTCAAATGTCTTCAAGTAGGGTGTAGGAGGCATGGTTGTAGGGATAAAATGTTGGCCTAGGTGTGGGAGAATCAATGGTGGGACCCCCAAGCAAGTGGAGAAGAGTTCTAGGGTGTTCTGGGAGCGTACCGGTACTGTGTACCGGTACTCTAAACCTTCTGGAGTTCGAAGTACCGGTACGCAGTACCGGAATGGTATAGTACCGGTACTGTGTACCGGTACTGTTTTCTGCTCCGGACCAGTCTTGGTAGAATAGGTATAAATTTTGATCCAACTGTTGGATTGCGCTGAAATTTTGACACAATACAGAAGACATCCAGATCTACAACTTTCATGTTTTGAACTTTTTCATATTCGAAGCAGATCATGGTCAAAATGGAGGAATACCGAGGCTCTGTTTCCAGATGGTGTGGCTGCTGGTGCTTTTGTTCCCAAACACCAATACCTCCTTGATTTCTTCACTTTTAAGCCTCCAAATCTTCATGTAATGTGTCCATTCCCTCACCACACATCCATCATAGTTGCAAGGTCCTAAAATCAATCATTTAAGTTATAAAAACTTGCAACAACGAAAATTCAACATTATTCATAAAATCGGCTAACTCTAAGTACTTAGATGCAAAAGTTGAGTTAAAATGCATGTAATGAGGCCTTGAAATATACAATATTTTGTGCTCATCAACGCCCTACTAGTGAGACAATGAGAGAAATCTAAATGTTACGACTTTGATCCCTTCCTTGGGATACTGAGTTAGTGTTCTATTGCTATTTGACTTGTGTGTAGATGGTAAATAGAGGGAGAGGACATCAGAACGGTCAAGGAGGTGGGCGGAACACCAACCAACCACCACTGGATTTTGACCAATAAGCCTTCATGGAGGCTATGGGCACGATGGCTGCCACCTTTTTGCAAGCCAGTGCCAATGTGGGCCAAGGGGCTCAAGTAACCTCCAAAATTTTAAGGCACATAAGCCACCATCTTTCATGGGAATGATGAATCCGATGGTGGCTGACCATTGGTTCCAGCAAGTGGATAAGATCTTAGAGGCTATGAAGATCACATCTAATGCCACTAAGATAAGGCTAGCTATGTTCCAGCTTGAGGGAGAGGCCCATCTATGGTGGGATTGGGCAAATGCTTCGAAGAACATAAAGGCAATGAAATGGGGAGAGCCAGGGAATTCTGGATTTGAAGCAAGGGACCATAACAATGATGGAATACGTGGCTAAGTTCACCGAGTTAGCCCGTTTTGCCAATAACTATGTGGCTACAGACTTAGCCAAAGTGAGGAGGTTCGATGATGGCTTGATGTTGTTCATCCGGGGGAAGATTGTGGGCCACTGACTTGATCCGAAATGTGTACACCCAAGTGCAGGCGATCAAGCTATAGTAATAATCCAGTTTGAGTCCGGAGTCGAATCCATAGGAAACTCTTGTTGGTGTTTTTAGATAAGCAGTGGTGGAGACCTATTGATTGTAACCCTTGAGATTTGAAGTTATGTGAGGTGTGAGATTTCCTGAACATAATATAAGATTCTTTCCAAGAGAATTTTCTAAACAAAATATGAGATAAGCTCTAATGTAAAAGAGTCACTCTTTAGTTCAAGGATCTGGACATGTAGTTAATTATCCGGTTTGTTATACTTGTGCTTGATAACTCAATTAACCCCCGTGTCAACAGCAGGTTAATCGGAAGATAAAGGTGGATTATGAGAATTAAGAACATGATTCCGATGTCTTTCTAGAAGTTTACAAGAATTGTCTGTGCCGAGACTTAACCCGTCTACAAACAAGCAAGTGTTTCTACAAGACATCCAATCATGACATTAATATTCCATTTCCATTCTTTAATTGAAGCATAATAATGGTGAAGATTGAAGGGCAGTCATGAAGATCTAGCCGGGGTACTTGCCTTGAACCAACGAGTCTTTCTATGCAAGATTTATCTATGTCATAGAAAGAACTTCTGGTTATACAAAGTACCTTAGCTTTGCTAGATGCAATCAATCATTCAATAAGCATGGAGAATATAAAGCATTAACATCATCGAAATTGCACAAATATAATTTCTGGATAATTTATACATGCCCTTCTCCTCTTACTAAAGAGTGAATGAGAAACTACTCACTCTTCATGACTTTGGTAAAGCTAGAAAAGTGAGTGATGCTCATTCCTCCAAGTAGAGGGTTCACAAAACAAAGCACAATAAACAAGGAGTCGATCTTCGACAAAGAATGAGTGAATCACGTTCCACCCTTCACGGCTTTGGCGAAGCTCTAGAAAAGTAGAAGAGTTTCACTCCTCTAAGGGAAGAAAGAAGCTCAAGCAATGGAAGTGAATGAAACACAAATTAAAAGTAGAAGAAAGGTAGTCACTTTTGGAGGGTGATCCACAACCAAAGGTAATGTATCTCCTTCTATGCATGTAATTGAAAGCATAAGCATAAAACTAATTTTACAACAAGCTAAGAGAATTCAGACTAATTCCAAACCAATCTCTTAGAACAACTACTTCTTCATACAAGGAAATATAAGATTACTCTACAATAATATGAGTGGGAGTCTAAGCCTCCATCAAGCTCTCTACTAAGTCTCCCTTTCAGCTCTCCAACAATTGGAGTATTTATAGGCAAGGAGGAGGAGACAAGAGGGGGGGTGAAAGAATAGTGTATGCTGGCCAAGTCCAAGTGAAAAGCCAACTACTCTGCAGCTAGTCTGTGGAGAACGTTCGAACGGTATCTGGCATTCGAACGTTGCATCTGTTTTTGCTTTATGGGCGTTCGCACGTTACTTGGTGTTCGAACATTTCTTCTGTCTTTGCTTTATGGGCGTTCAAACGCCAGATGGGGTTTGACCCTCTCACTCAAGTGGCCTGTGGTCTTCTATGGAAACCTATTTTGCACACTCAATTCAGAACTTGACACTTTGCACTCGTTACCCTTGTCCTCAATTAGTTCTAGTGGACGTTCGAACGTGAGTTGGTGTTCAAACGTGATACTCAAGTGCCTTAGAGCCTCAGAGTCTTCTTTCTTGGTTACAATACGCCATGTCTCAGCAGTCAGGTCTGCTCACAGTTCAAGTGGACGTTCGAACGTGAGTTGGCGTTCGAACGTTCTTGCTTTGCTCCAAGCTTCTCCAATTTTGTTCCCTAATGTGCAGGTGTTACACTCAAATGTGATATTTTTTGTTCTTGATTCCTTGTTCACTTTAAGACCTGAAATGTCATCACTTAAATTCCATCAAAGTACAATTAGTCTCAAAATGGCATAGTAAAATGCTAATTTTAAGTATTAATCACACCCCTAACCTAAAGATTGCTAGTCTCTAGTAATACAATAATTAAAAATCTACTTCTAATGCCATTTGCTTAGGTCATCCGGTTGCATTTAGCGTATGCAATAAGTCGGTGAACCCCTAGGTTTACCCTAGCGGACGAGTGTTGTTTCGTGAGGGTTTTCAGTGAAGCTACCCATAAACTTCAATTGAATAGATGTGCATGTGGGATTGCTGGTTAAAGTAAATTATCATCATGGTCGTTGGGACACCCAACCCTCAATTTCGACTCATATCCCGCATGCTCCTATTTCATAGGTATTTATTCTATGCAAAAAATTAGCATCAGTCACATTGGCATTTAGAATTCCCTGTGTAGTAGGAATGGCCATTCTAGAAACAAGAATTGTTATATAACACACATTGCTCTTTACCACATTCCATGGATAGCTTCGATTTCACAAACCTTTCTTAGAGTGCTCTCAACAAAAATTCGCTCTGAATATAGTGACTTGTCTCTCAAGGGACATGTAATCAGAAGATGGCCAATCAAAAAATTACATGCACAAGTTAGTAAGGGAGTGAAGTTTAAGAAAACAAACTAATCATGTTTGGCATAATCTCATGGAAGAATATTGATGCAATTTAAAGAAATACTATTTACCATACCCCACTTTTGGTTGACGACACATGCATGCAACAGACTTGAGATCAATTAGGGCTTTTTATAGGTTGTAATGTGGCCAGATGTCAGTGGCTAACGAAATGACGTCAATGGTATTCAAAAGCTATCCTTTCATTCTGTAATGTAGCACACTTCTTTCTAGCTTTTCGACATTTTGCCCAGAAATGATATTTCTTTCTTTCTTTTTTCTCATTTTTCACTTTCTTGGCAGTTTCATGTCTTTTTGTTTCTTTTCTGTTTCAATTGTTCCGTCGATTTTTCTTGTCATTGAATAGTAGCCTCCATAGCCTTTTCCCTTTTCCTTGCATTTTTGTACCATATTGATTTATAAGAGTGTGCAAGAAAATTAGATAGCAAAGGTATGTCAAGTATATTCTCTTGTGGCTTGGTAATCATACGGGCTATTTAGAAAAAGATCGTACATTAAAGGCTCAATCACGGTTAACTAGGGATATAATTTTGTAAAAGAAATGGCTTAAGGCTCAAAATTAAGTCAAAGATGGCCTAAGATCATTTCTCAAGTATGTGCACATGTTTGTGTCGTATGCGAAGGTTCCTTGTGGGATATGTCAATAGATTACTTTAGTTGCGTCAATCAAAGCAAGGTTACTGAGATTATTCAAAAATTGAGAGTGAAAGACCTTACTTGAGTAAATGTTGATTGTCTCTCAAAAGTATAGCAAGGCTCAAAACTTACCATGATATTCTTTGTCATCTCCACAGGTTATGTCAGGTTTCTCGTGGAATATCGGTTATATACCAGTTCCTTTTACGAGCTTGGTCATCCTGTACCTTAGGAATAGCAAATACCAATATACATTTGACAATTTACGCATAAAGAAAATACCAGTTTTCCAAGAAATGTGGTTTTAAGTCTAGGTTGCTAAGTTGAGGTGTCAAACCGATCATGTGATTAGTTATTTTAACAAACAGTCTTAGCATCCGCATTTGTTCCATCATTCATCAACAAATAGCAATATTATACTAAATCTACACATGTATTTACAAAGATAAAATTGATAAATTGAACCATTCATTTCACAAGATATGATTGTTTAATACAAACACCAAAGATTCAATTCATCCACAAAAGAAGCAATAAAACACAAAAAAGCTTTAAATATCCATAACAACCCATAAAAGAAGAAACTCATCCACAAAAGAAGAAACAACCACTCAACTCAAGAACAGAAATCCCCCTCTCTCACTCTCCTCCAGCTCCACCATCTCTACTAGCTCCACCCCTCAGGTAGCTGAGAATCTCCTACTGTCGGAGAATCTTAGCTTGCTTGGTCTCGATGCCAAGCATGATGTCTCTCAGTGATCTTCGAGTGCTGGTTTTGGGGCCTACCTCTTGGGGCTGCTCTCTCTCTTCCTGCATTTATCTCTCCTCCTCAGCATCGAGCTCATCCTGCACCTCGTCAACTCCATGGGTAGGGGGCATCTCCTGTCTAGCTGCCGAGGCACCATTATGACCTTGGCTCCTTCTAAAAGAAGCCTTGTTCAGTGGTCCCATTGGTTTTTGGATTTCCATTTCAGGCCTTACCCTAATCCCATGGTCTTTGCATATCTCTGTGACTAGGGTGCCAAACAGGAGCGAGTTTCGCTTCACATCGCAACCTTTCTTCATTTCTTTCAAAATGAGGGAGGGGAGATCGATATTGTGGCCTTTCCCAAGTGCATACAATAGACAGGCCATGTCGGGGAGGATTTCATTTTTCGTCCGATCAGGGCAAGGTTTGAGACCGCAATTAAATTTAGCATTTTATACTTGTCTGTGAGCTCCCCTTGTCGGAGAAATCTCCATCCCAACCAAGAAAAACCAACCACCCCTGTCAGCTCTTTCCCCACAACATTCATCGCCACATTATTTCTCGGGGGATAGGTGGGACTTGGTACCAGAGGCACTTCTTGCCTCATCTCCCGAATACAATTTTCATCCACATCCACATGGACCTCCCCTCACATACGTCCTTACTGCCCCATTGATGATCTCGGCGTTGGAGTAGAACTCCCGCACTAAGTCAACCACGGCCTCCCCGCCGTTTCACAAAAACAACACCCAACCTCTCCTCTCCATCACTGCAAAAATTCCCAACTCAGCAAAATCGTTCAAAATTACATCTCACTCACAAATAACGGCATGATTTTGGTAATAGTTTTCATACCTGTCTGCCTTGAGAGTCGTGGGGAAGCGGGTTCGATCATATCTCCTCACAATGGGTCTTCCTTCTCTCTGTTCTATGACTTCCTCCACCATATTGGGCTCCTGGATTGGTGGATTGCGCCTGGCATATAGCTTGACCCTTGGAGGCATGGTGTTTCGGTTTTGGAGGTTTTTGGGTCTTGGAGATCTTGATTTTCTTGGTGAAAATAAGTTTTTGATGTGGGAATGGCTTTGGTGTGGTTGATTTTAGGTAAAAATGGAGAATTGTAGGTGTTTTGGGGCTTGGGTAATGAAGGGTCACCGAGGGTTTGGGGGTTTTTGGGTGGTTTTGAAATGAAGAAGATGAACCAGGCTTTTATAGCCTGAGTCGTGACATTCGAACGTCAATGTCGTTCGAACGTGTGTAGAAGATTTTTTAAAAGATCGTTCAAACATGAGTGACGTTCGAACGTGGGGAGCTCCCAGTACTTTTGAGTTCTGTCAGAGACCAGAGTACTGCAATGTCTTCTCGTTCGAACGATCTATTGGCGTTCGAACGTAAACTCTCCTTCGAACATTCTATTGGCGTTCGAACGTGCTGAGCTCCCAGTACTTTTGATTTTCATCAGAAGCTTCATCAGAGGTTGAGTACTGCAAGCAGCTGATGTTCGAACGTCACTTGGCATTCGAACGTTGAATCAAAAACAAAAAATTTCTATGCAAATTTATGTACACAATAAAAGAGGGCTATTTATACAAGTTTGAACCAAAATTCATAGCGTCTCAGGATAAGTCACTACCCACAGTTTAGGTTGGTATTCTAGGACATTCCTTACTCAGCCCATGTTTTCATTTTAGTCAAAAGAGTTTGTACAAGAAGATTTTTACACTTTTTACAAAAATTCGGACCTTTGGCTTTCATCCCCAAAAACACATTTTCCACAGTTTTGTTAAAAAACAGTCTAATCCTATTCGTCCTCTGTCTCTGTATCTTTCGAACAACCAGTGACTCTCCCAATTTCCTGTCTCACAAACCGGTTAAGCAAAGTACCGGAATAGCATGGCGTCTCACGGTAATCCTTACTCAGCCCATTCACTATCCAGTCTAATCGATCGAGTGCACAACCGGAAATTGGTTCAGAAAACTGATTATATCTTTTCTCGTGAAAGACTCTGTCACACTGTTTACAGGCACCAAGCCTTTTGGCACGTCGGCGTTTAGCAAAAGTGCTTCTACCGCAGAGGGGTTTCGCTTGTTCTTCTCGAATTTCGGCTTTCCTTACCAGTCTTGCTTTTCTCATTATCATAGTATGCACATCAGATGGAAAAGTGCGTAAAAATCCCAGACTAAACCAAAAAAGTTTAACATCCATGCTTTCTAAGCTTTAAGACTCACAATCTGGTTCTTTAACGTCTGCCAATCACAAAGATGATTGGAACTGACTCACAGTCATGATCATCAATTTATACAAAACACAAGGCATGATACACAATATGATCAGAAACAGCAACAACAACAACAACAAAAACAAAAAATTTTACGGGCACAAAATAAAAATATGAACTTTAGTTCTCACCCCCCAACCTAAACTGAACATTGTCCCCAATGTTTCGAATTTACCAGTGTATGGATCTTAGAGATGAGGTTGAATGGTGGAGATCAGTTCATTTGTCGAAACCTACAAATAAAAATACCCAAATTACTCATCTTTCCGCAGATTTGGGTTTCGGGTAGGCTGAAAATCCTTGTGTGTGAGTGCGAACAAGAGAAGAACACCCATGAGCAAATATAAGATTAAAATGCAAAGCATGAAGGAAAAGATTGTGTTTGTAGAGTGTGTAGTCATTGGTTTGCAAGGGATGGGTCGTTTATCACAGAATAATGAAAACGAAGAAGAAGAAGCAGAAGAAGCAGAAAAAAAAGGGTGGGGCAACAACGGTGGCTGGGAAAAAGAGGGAAAAAGATTGGGGGCCTATAAAGGCACCCCAGCGGGTCAGTGATTGATTAAAAACGGTGTTGTATTCCCTAACCTTTTAACATCATCCCTCAATGTGTGTATGGCTTATAGGACTAAGGGAGTGTCACTCTCCCTCGGAATGATGCAAGAGATAGGGCAACGGAATGGAGGATGGAATGAATGAAAATGTAAATGAAATGCGGGTGTGTGAACAAAAGTACTCCCCAATCGCAAAGAGTCTTTTGTGTGTCGGTGTTTTACTTGGAAAAGTATTCCAAGGTCGTCTCCTTAGGGAAGGAAAGTTCAAGTGTGTGAAGGTGATTTTAGTGAACAAAAGAGAAGTGTAAAATCTTTTGAGTTTTGAGTTTGGTTTGTGATAGTGTTCTTAATGAAAATGAAATAAAAACAAGTGTTGGCTAATCCAAAGAGGTCATTCCAATGGGAATACCAAATCAACTCAAGCCTTCCTCCAATAGAGCCTAGAAGTACGATTGATTCGTGGGAAGCTCGGGACTAAAATGGAGGTGAGGATTCAAGCATACCCCGTGACAATGCCTACGGTGTATCAAGAACTCACAACCATGTCCTCACCCCAACCCAGTCAAACCGAGCCATTGTACTCTGAGAGGAGGAATGAAAATGAGTTGAAGTGGCACACCCAAGATGAGTTCTCCCTTGGATTAACCAACTTAAAATCTAGCTACTCATGGTAAAAGGAAAGACATGCATAATGTTAAGAGACATGTAGAAGAAATGAAGCATGAAACTTAAACTAATGCAAGAAAACTTAAGCTATGAAGAAAAATATACAATACCCATTTTAAAGCAAAAAATGAAGAAAACTTGGAAGCATCAATGGTGGAGTCTAGAACATGTGATTAAACTCGAAATGTACTTGAAGTAAATGACATTAAAGACATTGAATGAAGATTACAAGATCCTTACATTAAACTACAAGTTAAAAGATGGAAGAAAATGCAAAAACATAAACATTTCTACTATTCATCTTCTTCCTAACTATTCTAAGCTTAGGTAGCCACCTAATACAATGTGTAAAATGCTGAATATAATGGAGATTTAGGCTTCAATTTTCGTGCATGGTGGTCCCCCCTAGCTGTGTGCAGGCCTCCCATCAATGGGAGGCCGAATGATGGCTCTTGACAGGCTAAGGAAGAGCTAGCCTGCAAATCACATGGCAGCCCCCTTCTCTCTCTCTTCCATTAATGCCCAAGCCTTCAAAGTCTTCATCTTGTGTAAGGGAGGCATGTAAATGTGTAAGGAAATGTTGGGGGGCAAGTGGGAGAAGCATTGGTGGGACCCCCAAGCAAGTGGGAAGTGATTTGGAGGCATTTCGGGCTGTTCAGGCACAGCGTAGTGGTACTGAGTACCGGTACTGTACCATACCAGTACTTCGTACACCAGTAGCTTCGGCGTACTGGTACTGAGTACCGGTACGGCGTACCGGTACGGTTTTTCTGCTCCGGACCAGTCTTCATAGAATTGGCATAACTTTTGATCTAACCGTCAGATTGAGCTGAAATTTTGACACAATACAGAAGACATCCATATCTACAACTTTTATGTTTTGAACTGTTTCATATTCGAAGTGTATCATGGTCAAAATGGAGGAAAACCGAGACTCTTCAACCTAGTGGTGTGGCTGCTAGCGCTTTTGTTCCCAAACACCAATACCTCCTTGATTTCTTCACTTTTAAGCCTCCAAATCTTCATGTAATGTGTACATGCCCTCACCACACATCCATCATGTAAAACCCGAGAAAATTTCAACCTTTGTGAAAAAGGGCAAAACGGTAAATTGCCACTACAGTACAGGTTGTAAACCTGAATTTTTCTAGAACTCGGATGACGAAACGGACCTCACCGTTGGATTCGTCTCGCGAAATCTAGTTACCACGTCAAATTTCGTGGAATTCCGAGATAGTCGGATTTTTCGCGTTTTACGAGACGAACGGGCCCCGGGTGACCCTGTACACGAAATTTTTATAAAGTTTCCAGGTTTGGGGAAATATTAAACACAAGTTAAAACAAAAATAATTCGAACTTGAACCGGAGCGAAATTTAATCGTTTCGGGATTAAAACGGACCCGGAATTAAATAGGACGTGTGGCGAATTGTGGGCCAAGTATTCTAAAATATAAATAGGGGGAAAAATTAGATTTTTCCCATGGTTCAGCCGCTTGCACAGCCGATAGAAAAGAGGAGAGGGAGAGAGCTTGAAATCTTCACTTCTCTCTACGATCTAGAAGGCTACGAAGCTCGGATCCATTCGGGCCAAGAAGTAAAGTCGGTCTCCTCGTCGAAGGCTACGACCACGTACCAAAAACGAAGGTTTTCACCGAAGGAAAAAGGGGCGGGATTTTGAGAGCTTAAGATTGGGCTCGGGTTTGAGTTCTAAGAGCTTCTCCACGTCGTTCCTCACGCTTCAAGAGGTAGAGTTCCTTCCTACTTGGGATTATTTTACAACTTAGGTTGTTATATGTAATGTGAATGTAGTATAATGGACATGTTGATTATCAATGTTGTGAAATTGATGGGTAGTTGGATAAGTTCATTATCAATGACTTGTTGTTGAGAAATTGATGGAATTTGGTGATGGGTAAAACGGGTATATGAAATTAACCCAATTTAAGTGAAATCCCTAACTTGGGAAGTGATGGGTTGCAATTGTTGTGTAAATCCATGGAATAGTGTGGTGGGCATGAATTGTGATTATCATGCGGGAATGTGAAATTGCTCTAATGTGAAATTATGTGAATTATTGGCATATGCTATGTGATGATATGCTTGTAAATAAATGTTGAGTATGAAAATGATAAGTTATGTTAATTGATATATTGGCATGGCTATGAAGTTGGTAATTATATACTTAGGATATAAATTGCTATGATTATGTTAGAATAAGATAAATGTTGCTCACATGGCATTCATTACATGGGGCATGACATTGAAGTAGTATTGGTGCATTACAATGCATGTGTACACAAACATCGCATTATGGGTGTGGGTGCATGGTTGAGTTCAAACACCACATAGGTGGATGATGGTGGGCTCGGGAAAGTTGGATTGAACATCCGGCTGAGTCTCATGGTTCATGGAAAAAGGAATTTGGGTCGGGGTAGTAAGAAGGGCTAGACTCGCCCTCGGGTGTGAGACCCGGTGGGACGGATACGCACTTCCGTTGGTATCATAGTCCATAAAGTGTGTCGGTGTACGCGGAACCGTTGGTGGAAGTCCATGAATTCCGTGTCGGTTGGGCGACCGTTGGTGCAAGTCCATAAAGACCCACCCCAAAGAAAGACCCGGGTGTTTTAAATGATAGTCATTGTGTGTGAATTAACAATGGCGGGGGCTTGGGAAAGCCCGATTTTAAACTCATGGCATTGTATGGGGGATAGGAGCCGGGGAGGGCTCGGATTGAGTTGCATGGGAGAGTCTCATCCCATTTCATGGCATTACATGCTAGAAATCCAACATTTGAATAGTGTGTTGTGGTTGTGATGTTGTTGGTGTGAAGTGTTGCATGAACATTGCATAGGCACTTAGGTTGGGGAGTAGCCCTTGTAGGAAATACTCTACTGGGCGTGGCTCACCCTTTATGGGAAATAAACATTTCAGGTGTGGGTTTTGCTCCGGCGGATGGCTCATTTGGAGAGCATCAAGCATGAAGGGGGCCGACTTGTGGCCTTAGTTTAAGTTTTGTAAAACCTTTAACAAAATTCCATTTTGATGTATATATATTATGGAATGAATTGTAATAGAGATTGTATGAGTTGGGTATATTATGGAAAATCTCATTGAACATGTATTGAATGAGTTTGGAGTGTATGGGGTAGCTTTAAGGATGGTTTGGAGGGGAAAGAAATCCATTTTTATGCTCACAGTCTGAAAACCTACCGGAAGGTGTGTGTCGGCCTTCCGGAAGGTTTTGCTAAAAACCCCAGCTTGCCTTGCTCACGGCTAATACCTTCCGGAAGGTTTTGCCCATGGGAATGAACCTTCCGGAAGATTTTAGCTACTGGAGTAAAACCTACCGGAAGGACGTGTCTACTGGAGTGGACCTTCCGGAAGGTTTTGCCTTGGGTTTTTTTTTGACTGCCGAGTTCTTCCGGAAGGTTTGTTTTCTGGAATGAACCTTCCGGAAGGTTTTGGCTACTGGAATGGACCTTCCGGAAGGTTTTTGCTACTGATGTCGACCTTCCGGAAGTTCTTGAAATTGATCCTTTTCATGTAACAGTTCCTTCAGCGACCTTCCGGTAGGTGTATATCGACCTTCCGGAAGGTTTTTCCAAAAACTTGAAATTTTCAAAATGCTTAGCCATGCTTTTGGGCTTTGTTTTCTTTGGTTTCTAGGACACAAATGAAGGTATAATTGACCTTGTGGATGGTAAATCCGATTAAAAAGCATGTGAATGACGTGGTGTCGGGTTATACGACTATCACGAGTATTTCCGCGGGTTGACGGATGGTCAACGGTTAATAAAGGACCCCCGGAAACTTTGGGGCGTCACAGCTTGGTATTAGAGCCTAGGTATGTGATTTACCTAGGGCTTGATGGGGCATGGGTTTAGACCATTGCATTCATTGTACATTACATGTTATGTGCTTAAATTGATACATGTTATGTGATATGTGGTATGTGTATTATATGCATGGTAAAATGTGTATGGAAATGGACACACTAGGGTTAGAGAACTTAACCTTGGGCGTGGGAAAGCAAATGAACGGGAAGGTTCAAAGCGAAAGGGTCCACTATTGGAGGCATACGCTCTACTAGTGAGACAATGAGAAAGATTTGAGCGTTTTAACTTTGATCCCTATCTAGGGATACTAAGTTGTTGTGCCATTGCCATTTGACTTGTGTGTAGATGGCAAGTGGAAGAAGAGGACGTCGAGGCGGTGGGCGGAACAATAACCAACCACCACCGGTCTTCGATCAACGAGCGTTTACGGAAACCATGGGCCTAATGGCGGCTACTGTTGCACAAGCTAGTGCAAATGCCGGACATGGAGGCGCGAGTAACCTCCAACAGTTTAAAGCACACAAACCTCCAGTCTTCATGGGAGGGGCGGACCCGATGGTGGCCGACCATTGGTTCCGGCAAGTCAACAAGATCTTAGGGGCGATGGAGGTCACCTCAGACGCTACTAAGATAAGGCTAGCTGCATTCCAGCTAGAAGGAGAAGCCCAATTGTGGTGGGATTGGGTGACGGCCTCGAAGAACTTAGAGGCCATGACATGGGGAGAGTTCAAGGAGCTCTTCATGGGTAAATATTTCCCAACGGCCGTTCGACATGCAAAGGCCCGCGAGTTTCTAGATTTGAAGCAAGGGTCAATGACAGTGATGGAGTATGTGGCTAAGTTCACCGAATTAGCCCGATTTGCTGATGATTACGTGGCCACGGATATGGCCAAGGTAAGAAGGTTCGAGGATGGGTTGAAGCTATCCATCCGGGGAAAGATTGTGGGCCTCCGCCTGCAAGACTTGGACTCTATGGTCGAGACAGCTATGGCCATTGAGAGGGAGGTGGACGATGCTCGAAGCATCCGTGAGGCGGGTGCTAAGGATAAGAAGAAGGAGGGCCAATCCTCTTCTTCTAGTTCGGGGAAGAAACAGAGGACCTCTGCTCCTCAAGGACAAGGCCGCGGCTATCAAGGCCAAGGCCAAGGTCAGCTTTCCCAAGGCGGGAGAAACTTCAGGACTACCTACCAGGCGGGCCAGAAGACATGTTTCCATTGCCACCAACCGGGGCATATGAAGCGGGATTGTCCGCAGAGGCAAGGATCCCAGAGCTATGGGACACCTCAGTCCCAGTCATCAGTGGGGCAGTCGCAGACACGCCTTGTTCCTCCCTACCCCACCACGGGCCAGGGAAACCAGTATCAGTTCCAGGGCGCTACTCAAGCCCCTACCACCTTTCGAGCGGGGACTCCGCAGTAAGGCCAGATGGGCCAAGGCATGGGTCGAGGCCGAGGACAGGGCATGCAGGCCGGGACTTCGGGGACCCAGGGGCGTGTCTACGCCATTACACCTCAGGCTGAGCCAGTGGACCAGTCAGTCATTCAGGGTACATTTCTACTTTCTCGCCTATGGACTAAAGTGTTATTTGATTCTGGTGCATCACATTCATTCATTTCTGCATCATGTGTGAGGGATTTGGGCTTAGAGGTTGATACCTTGGAGGAGCCGTTATATGTGAATTCACCCCTAGGAGCTAGGGTGTGTGTGAATCAGATATGTCGGGGTTGTGAGCTAGAGATCTCGGGGATTCTACTCACCGTGGACCTTAGGGTTATGGACATGTCGGAATTCGATGTCATCCTTGGGATGGACTGGTTGGCGGCGTATCGGGTCGTTATTGATTGTGACAGGAAGAGGGTCACCGCCTATACACCGGACGGTGTTTGTTTCAAGTTTCAGGGGGAAAAGCATGATGCTCTACCTCAAGTCGTGTATGATTCACGATGGCATGGGCAATTGATGGGTTGGCTTGCGAGCCTTACCCTGGAGGACGAGGCGAGACAAGAATTGGGTCTACCTCGGGTGGTGTGTGAATATGAAGACGTTTTTCCGGACGAGTTACCGGGATTACCTCCCCATAGGGATGTGGACTTTAGCGTTGAGTTGCATCCGGGTACTTCACCCATTTCTATGACTCCACATAGGATGGCGCCAGCTGAGTTGCAAGAACTCAAGGTCCAATTGCAAGAATTATTGGACAAGGGCTTTATTAGACCGAGTACCTCACCTTGGGGCGCTCCGGTGCTGTTTGCCAAGAAGAAGGATAAGACCCTTCGATTGTGTATAGACTATCGGCAGTTGAATCGGGTCACCATCAAGAATAGGTACCCTTTGCCGAGGATCGATGATCTGTTTGATCAGCTGAGGGGAGCGCGGGTCTATTCAAAAATAGATCTCCGCACGGGCTACCATCAGTTGAGGATTAGGGAGTCAGATATCCCTAAGACGGCGTTCAGAACGCGGTACGGGCATTTCGAGTTCACGGTGATGCCATTTGGGTTGACGAATGCCCCGGCGGCATTTATGGATCTCATGCATAGGGTGTTCCAGCCCTATTTAGATCAGTTTGTCGTAGTGTTTGTTGATGACATCCTGATCTACTCCAAGACAGAGGAGGAGCATGAGGGTCACTTAAGGATTGTTCTCCAGACCTTGAGGGACCACCAGTTGTACGCCAAGTTCAGCAAGTGTGAATTTTGGCTTACGGAGGTGAAATTTTTGGGACACGTGGTGTCGGCTTCGGGGGTATCAGTTGATCCGGAGAAAGTCGAGGCAGTTATGAGCTGGGAGAGGCCAAGGTCAGTCTTCGAGATACGTAGTTTCTTGGGATTGGCAGGGTATTACCGGAGGTTCATCGAGGACTTCTCCCGACTAGCCGCACCTATGACTAGATTGACCCGGAAGGAGGTCAAGTTCGAGTGGAATGATTCGTGTGAGAAGGCATTCCAAGAACTAAAGAGGAGACTCACTTCAGCTCCTATCTTGATTGTTCCAGAAAGGGGACAAAACTACACGATATATTGCGATGCCTCCAAAGACGGACTGGGTTGTGTCTTGATGCAATCCGGGAGAGTGGTGGCTTATGGTTCTCGACAGTTGAAGAATCACGAGCAGAATTACCCCACGCATGACATGGAGTTGGCGGCCGTTGTCTTTGCCTTAAAGGCTTGGCGCCACTATTTGTATGGTGAACGATTTGAAGTGTTTTCGGACCACAAAAGTCTGAAGTACATCTTCACTCAACGGGACCTCAACATGAGGCAGCGTAGGTGGATGGAGTACCTAGAAGACTATGACTTCACTTTGCATTACCACCCCGGTAAGGCAAATGTGGTGGCTGACGCACTTAGTCGGAAGTCACGGGGTGTCTTAGCTAGTGTGGCTTCCCGGGAGTGGCGGATGCTTGAAGCCGTGGGCCAATTTGGGCTGCATTATCGGGGTCGGACTCAGGGTGTTTTAGGGAGTTTGGTGGCTACGCCTTCCCTACTGAGCAGAGTGATCGAGTCACAGAGACAGGACTCAGAGTTATCATCCATCAGGGACCGAGTGCAGGCGGGTACGGGTGACGAGGGCTGGGCTATTCACTCGGATGACAGTCTTCGGTTTAGGGGAAGGGTAGTGGTTCCCCAGTCGGCGGAGCTGAGAGAGGAGATCCTCAGGGAGTTCCATTGCTCTCGTTTTGCGGTGCACCCCGGCGGCACGAAGATGTATCATGATCTCCGTCGCCAGTATTACTGGAGCGGAATGAAGAGGCAAATTGGCGACTTTGTCAGTAGATGCCTCACATGTCAGCAGATTAAAGCCGAGCACCAGAGGCCAGCAGGGTTGCTCCAGCCCTTGGAAGTGGCTGAGTGGAAGTGGGAGCACATCACAATGGACTTTTGTGACCCACTTGCCACGGACATCACGGGGACACGATGCGGTGTGGGTGATAGTGGACCGGCTTACGAAGTCGGCACACTTTTTGGCGGTGCGGATGACCTTCACTCTGGAGGAATTCTGCAGGTTGTACATAAGGGAGATAGTCCGGTTGCATGGGGTACCCGTATCTATAGTATCGGATCGGGATCCCAGGTTTACGGCTCACTTTTGGGAGAGTTTCCAGCGAGCCATGGGGACTCAGTTGAGGATGAGCACAGCCTACCATCCCCAAACGGACGGTCAGTCGGAGAGGACCATCCAAACATTAGAGGACATGCTACGGGCATGTGTCCTAGATCTCAAGGGTAGTTGGGAAGAGCATTTGCCCTTAGTGGAATTCGCCTACAATAACAGTTATCAGGCGAGCATACGGATGGCACCTATGAGGCGCTTTATGGGAGGCCTTGTCGTTCTCCGGTTTGTTGGACTGAAGTTGGGGAAAGACCCTCTACGGGTCCAGACTTGATTAGAGACACCTCGGAGAAGGTGAACCTGATAAGGAAGCGTCTTCTCACGGCTCAGAGCCGGCAGAAGAGTTACGCCGATAGGCGGCGGCGGCCTCTGGAATTTGAGGTGGGAGACCACGTCTTCTTAAAGGTGATGCCTAAGAGAGGGGTGATCAGATTCGGCAAGCGGGGAAAACTGTCGCCGAGGTATATTGGGCCCTTTGAGGTGCTTGAGAGAGTTGGCACTGTGGCTTACAGATTGGCGTTACCGCCAACTTTATCGGGTGTTCACGCCGTATTCCATGTCTCCATGCTCCGGAAGTATACTCCAGATCCGTCGCATGTTGTGGATTGGGGCGAGCTCATAGTTGATGCGGATGGGACCTTCGAGGAGGGACCAGTGCGTGTCATGGATAGCCGAGAGCAGGTTTTGCGAGGCAAGACCGTGAGGCTAGTGAAGGTGTTGTGGCAGCACCGAGGAGTGGAGGAGGCAACATGGGAGCGTGAGGACACCATACGTGCCAACTATCCTTTCTTATTTGAGGATGGAGGTACATTCTTATAGTCATTTAGTATTATATGACTGTTGCATATGCGTGTAATTGTGTATGCATGAGTGTGTGAATTTCGGGGACGAAATTCTTTTAAGGGGGGAAGAATGTAAAACCCGAGAAAATTTCAACCTTTGTGAAAAAGGGCAAAACGGTAAATTGCCACTACAGTACAGGTTGTAAACCTGAATTTTTCTAGAACTCGGATGACGAAACGGACCTCACCGTTGGATTCGTCTCGCGAAATCTAGTTACCACGTCAAATTTCGTGGAATTCCGAGATAGTCAGATTTTTCGCGTTTTACGAGACGAACGGGCCCCGGGTGACCCTGTACACGAAATTTTTATAAAGTTTCCAGGTTTGGGGAAATATTAAACACAAGTTAAAACAAAAATAATTCGAACTTGAACCGGAGCGAAATTTAATCGTTTCGGGATTAAAACGGACCCGGAATTAAATAGGACGTGTGGCGAATTGTGGGCCAAGTATTCTAAAATATAAATAGGGGGAAAAATTAGATTTTTCCCATGGTTCAGCCGCTTGCACAGCCGATAGAAAAGAGGAGAGGGAGAGAGCTTGAAATCTTCACTTCTCTCTACGATCTAGAAGGCTACGAAGCTCGGATCCATTCGGGCCAAGAAGTAAAGTCGGTCTCCTCGTCGAAGGCTACGACCACGTACCAAAAACGAAGGTTTTCACCGAAGGAAAAAGGGGCGGGATTTTGAGAGCTTAAGATTGGGCTCGGGTTTGAGTTCTAAGAGCTTCTCCACGTCGTTCCTCACGCTTCAAGAGGTAGAGTTCCTTCCTACTTGGGATTATTTTACAACTTAGGTTGTTATATGTAATGTGAATGTAGTATAATGGACATGTTGATTATCAATGTTGTGAAATTGATGGGTAGTTGGATAAGTTCATTATCAATGACTTGTTGTTGAGAAATTGATGGAATTTGGTGATGGGTAAAACGGGTATATGAAATTAACCCAATTTAAGTGAAATCCCTAACTTGGGAAGTGATGGGTTGCAATTGTTGTGTAAATCCATGGAATAGTGTGGTGGGCATGAATTGTGATTATCATGCGGGAATGTGAAATTGCTCTAATGTGAAATTATGTGAATTATTGGCATATGCTATGTGATGATATGCTTGTAAATAAATGTTGAGTATGAAAATGATAAGTTATGTTAATTGATATATTGGCATGGCTATGAAGTTGGTAATTATATACTTAGGATATAAATTGCTATGATTATGTTAGAATAAGATAAATGTTGCTCACATGACATTCATTACATGGGGCATGACATTGAAGTAGTATTGGTGCATTACAATGCATGTGTACACAAACATCGCATTATGGGTGTGGGTGCATGGTTGAGTTCAAACACCACATAGGTGGATGATGGTGGGCTCGGGAAAGTTGGATTGAACATCCGGCTGAGTCTCATGGTTCATGGAAAAAGGAATTTGGGTCGGGGTAGTAAGAAGGGCTAGACTCGCCCTCGGGTGTGAGACCCGGTGGGACGGATACGCACTTCCGTTGGTATCATAGTCCATAAAGTGTGTCGGTGTACGCGGAACCGTTGGTGGAAGTCCATGAATTCCGTGTCGGTTGGGCGACCGTTGGTGCAAGTCCATAAAGACCCACCCCAAAGAAAGACCCGGGTGTTTTAAATGATAGTCATTGTGTGTGAATTAACAATGGCGGGGGCTTGGGAAAGCCCGATTTTAAACTCATGGCATTGTATGGGGGATAGGAGCCGGGGAGGGCTCGGATTGAGTTGCATGGGAGAGTCTCATCCCATTTCATGGCATTACATGCTAGAAATCCAACATTTGAATAGTGTGTTGTGGTTGTGATGTTGTTGGTGTGAAGTGTTGCATGAACATTGCATAGGCACTTAGGTTGGGGAGTAGCCCTTGTAGGAAATACTCTACTGGGCGTGGCTCACCCTTTATGGGAAATAAACATTTCAGGTGTGGGTTTTGCTCCGGCGGATGGCTCATTTGGAGAGCATCAAGCATGAAGGGGGCCGGCTTGTGGCCTTAGTTTAAGTTTTGTAAAACCTTTAACAAAATTCCATTTTGATGTATATATATTATGGAATGAATTGTAATAGAGATTGTATGAGTTGGGTATATTATGGAAAATCTCATTGAACATGTATTGAATGAGTTTGGAGTGTATGGGGTAGCTTTAAGGATGGTTTGGAGGGGAAAGAAATCCATTTTTATGCTCACAGTCTGAAAACCTACCGGAAGGTGTGTGTCGGCCTTCCGGAAGGTTTTGCTAAAAACCCCAGCTTGCCTTGCTCACGGCTAATACCTTCCGGAAGGTTTTGCCCACGGGAATGAACCTACCGGAAGATTTTAGCTACTGGAGTAAAACCTACCGGAAGGACGTGTCTACTGGAGTGGACCTTCCGGAAGGTTTTGCCTTGGGTTTTTTTTTGACTGCCGAGTTCTTCCGGAAGGTTTGTTTTCTGGAATGAACCTTCCGGAAGGTTTTGGCTACTGGAATGGACCTTCCGGAAGGTTTTTGCTACTGATGTCGACCTTCCGGAAGTTCTTGAAATTGATCCTTTTCATGTAACAGTTCCTTCAGCGACCTTCCGGTAGGTGTATATCGACCTTCCGGAAGGTTTTTCCAAAAACTTGAAATTTTCAAAATGCTTAGCCATGCTTTTGGGCTTTGTTTTCTTTGGTTTCTAGGACACAAATGAAGGTATAATTGACCTTGTGGATGGTAAATCCGATTAAAAAGCATGTGAATGACGTGGTGTCGGGTTATACGACTATCACGAGTATTTCCGCGGGTTGACGGATGGTCAACGGTTAATAAAGGACCCCCGGAAACTTTGGGGCGTCACACATCATAGTTGCAAGGTCCTAAAATACATGATTTAAGGTATAAAACATGCAACATCGAGAATTCAACATTATTCATAAAATCGGCTAACTCTAAGTACTTAGATGCAAAAGTTGAATTAAAATGCATGTAATGAGGCCTTGAAATATACAATATTTTGTGCTCATCAGTCGGGTTGGGTTGGATATTTCCTGACTCGATCCAATTGAGTGTCGGCAGGAGCTAATCTCGGGGGAGTGTTCTGGTTCCATTAAAAGAATGGTTTCCACATTTTTTAACAAAGTCCTCAAAAAATGGTTTCAACCGCTGACCATTAACAGTAAAGATATTACCGTTCGAGGGATTTTCCACTTCAACTGCTCCATGTCCAAACACCTTTTTGATAATGTAAGGTCCAGTCCATCTTGGCTTCAACTTACCAGGAAAGAGGCGGAGTCTTGAATTAAATAATAGGACTTTTTTAGAAGGCTCAGAAGATTTCCGCACAATGTTTTTGTCATGAAAAATTTTCATCATGGTTTTAGCAATCTTAGCATTCTCATATGCTTCATTTCTCAATTCCTCCAATTCATTTATCTGAAGTTTCCTTGCTAGTCCGGCCTTGTCTAGGTCAAAGTTCACTGCTTTAATAGCCCAGTATGCCCTATGTTCCAATTCCACAAGTAGGTGACACGTCTTTCCATAGACTAATCGATAAGGAGACATGCCCAAAATTATTTTAAATGCTATGCGGTATGCCCAGAGAGCATTAGTTAGTCTTAACGACCAATCTTTGCGGTCTGGGTTTACCGTTTTTTTCTAAAATTAATTTGATCTCCCGATTAACTAGTTCAGCCAGTCCACTGGTCTGTGGGTGATAAGGGGTTACAATTTTGTGAAAGATCAAGTATTTTTTCATCAGATTCCAGAAGGGACGATTGCAAAAATAAGCACCCCCATCACTTATGATTGATTTCGGAATTCCAAACTGGGACAAAATATTTTCTTTTAAAAATTTGATCATTGTGCGGTGATCATTGTTTCGGCATGGAATTGCTTCAACCCATTTGGATACATAGTCTACGGCCACTAAAATGTATAGATAACCAAAGGAATGGGGAAACGGTCCCATAAAATCGATGCCCCAACAGTAAAAAATTTCAATCACCAGAATGGGGTTTAAGGGCATCATGTTTATTTTATAAATGTTTCCCAACCTTTGGCATCTATCACAAGTTAAACAAAAGACATGGACATCTTTGAAAAGTGTGGGTCAGTAAAATCCACACTGCAATATTTTTGTAGCGGTTTTCCTTGATGAAAAATGGCCGCATGCTTCAGAATGACAAAATGTTATTACCTGGCTGCTTTCATGAGCGGGGATGCAACGCCTTATGATTTGATCCTTACAGTACTTAAATACGTGGGGATCCTCCCCAAAGAAGTTACGAACCTCCCTCAGAAATTTCTTTTTGTCCATCATGGTAAAGGACGGAGGGAACATACAAGTAGCAAGGAAATTAGCAATATCAGCATACCATGGTGTCTCATCAACCCTGAACAATTGGTCATCAGAAAACTTCTCATTGATTGGCAATCCATCTTCATGAAATTCATACGTTAATCTGGACAGATGATCTGCCACCACATTCTCGACACATTTCTTGTCTTTGATGACAAGATCAAACTCTTGGAGTAAGAGTATTCATCTCAAGAGCATTGGCTTGGCATCCTTCTTTGTGATCAAGAATTTTAGTACTGCATGGTCAGTGAATACAGTAACTAAAGAACCAAGAAGATAAGACAGAATTTTTCCAGGGCAAAAACTACAGCAAGCAATTCTTTTTCAGTCGTTGAATAATTCATTTAAGCATCATTCAAAGTTTTGCTTTCATAGTAAATCACATGTGGTTTTTTATCTTTTCTTTGCCCCCATACAACACCTACAACATAATCTATTGCATCACACATTAGTTCAAAGGGTAGAGTCCAGTCAGGGGGTTGCATTATTGGAGCAGAAATTAACATACCTTTAAGCTTGTCAAAAACTTTCTGACATGCTTCATTCCACAAAAAGATTACGTCCTGACTCAGAAGATGACACATGGGTTTGGCTATGGTACTAAAATATTTTATGAATCTCCTATAAAACCCTGCATGCCCTAGGAATGATCGGACATCCTTTACAGTCTTAGGGGCAGGTAAATTTATAATCAGGTCTATTTTTGCGTTGTCAACTTTCATGCCCTTAGACGACACAATATAACCAAGGACAATGCCTTGTGTTACCATGAAATGACATTTTTCCCAATTGAGCACTAGATTGGCTTCTCTACACCTTATCAACACCTTTTCTAGGTTGGCCAGACACAAATCAAATGAGTCACCATAAACAGAGAAGTCATCCATGAATACTTCCAAAAAAATTTCAACCATGTCACTGAACAAGCTTAGCATGCATCTTTGGAATGTTGCAGGAGCGTTACAAAGTCCAAATGGCATCCTTTTAAATGCAAAGGTGCGAAAAGGGCATATGAAGGTTGTTTTCTCCTAATCATCTGGTGCTATCTCAATTTGATTGTACCCAGAATACCCATCTAGGAAACAGTAGAATGTGTAGCCTGCAATTCTTTCTAGGACTTGGTCAAGAAATGGAAGAGGAAAATGATCTTTTCTAGTGACCAAATTGAGTTTTCGATAGTCAATGCACATTTGCCATCCTGTGACAACTCGGGTTGGTACTACTTCATTTGCATAGTTTTTTACCACTGTGACTCTAGACTTTTTGGGCACAACTTGGGTTGGACTAACCCACTTGCTATCAGAGATGGGGAAGATTATCCCTGCATCTAAAAGCTTGAGTACCTCTGTTCTCATAACTTCCTTCATGTGAGGATTTAGTCGTCGCTGCATTTGACGAGAGGGTTTTGAATCCTCTTCAAGGTATATAGCATGATTGCAAATTAATGGGCTTATACCTTTCAAGTCAGCGATGGTCTACCCAATGGTGCTTTTATGGCTTTGAAGAACTTCAATCAGTTTAGACTCTTGCAAGTCTGTGAGCTTAGATGAAATTACCACTAGGTATGACTCGTCCTCTCCTAAGAATGTATACTTGAGGTCAGATGGGAGAGGTTTCAATTCAGGCTTTGGTGGCCTGATACTTGATGAGAGTGGCTTTGTGCCACTCGATGAAAGTTTCTCGAATTTGGGTGCCCATTTCTCAACAGCATGAGTAGGGCAACTTTGTGGATTCGGGCCATCATTTGTTAACTCAGACGTGCTAGGTTCCAACTGGTATGATTTAGCAGAGGGTTTACACAAGATATCGTTCACATGTTCGTGAACCAATGACTCAATGGAATTTATTTATCTCTCTTCTTTGTCTTCTCCTAGGTGTTTGGCAATATTGAAAATATACAGCTCAAGAGTCATGTTCCCAAAGGTTAATTTCATAACCCCATTCCTGCAATTGATCAGAGCATTAGAGGTTGCTAGGAAGGGTCAGCCAAGAATAATGGGAATTTGATTTTCTGAATGCATTGCTGGCTGAGTATCTAAAACAATGAAGTCCGCAGGGAAGACAAAGTTGTCTACTTGGACAAGTACATCTTCAACAATGTCCCTAGGGATTTTGACAGATCTGTCGGCCAACTGGAGTGTGACACAAGTGGGTTTGAGTTCACCCAGACCCAACTGCTAGTAGACAGAGTAGGGTAGCAAATTAACACTGGCTTCAAGGTGTAACAATGTATGTTCTATTATGAATTTTTCAATGACACATGAGACAGTCGAACACCCTGGATCCTTGTATTTTGGAGGGGTTTCGTGTTGAAGCAGGGCACTGGCTTGTTCTGTTAGGAAAGCTCTTCTTTGGACATTCTGGCTTCTCTTGACTGTGCACAAGTCTTTTAGAAACCTGGCATAAGACGGAACTTGTTTGATTGCATCCAGAAGTGGGATGTTGATCTTTACTTGCTTAAAAAACACGTAAATTTCAGGCTGATTTTTCAACTTCTGTTTGGTGGTTTTGAGTCTATGAGGAAAAGGAGCAGGAATGGAACATGAAGGCTCTCTTTCCTCATAAGGTTCTAGCTCTTGTTCAATCATAGGCTCAAGTTCTTCTTCAAGTTCAGTCTCAATTGGTTCAGACTCAAATGATGAGTTGACTGGGATTGACTCAGGTTTTGGCTTTGGAACGAGCATGTCTCTGATGGTTTTGTCAATCACCTTGCCACTTCTCAGTGTAGTGACAACTTGGGCTTGGTTTTATGGTGTTTCCATGAGTGAAGGATTTCCTACGTGAAATTGGCCTTGTGGAGGTTTTGGTTGGGCAGGGAACTTGCCCTTCTCATGTATAGCCATGGATTGGGTCAGCTTTTAGATATGGCTTTTAAGATCCTCGAAAGATTGAGTGGTCTGGTTTTTGAAATCAGTGTGTAGAATGGGTGTTGTAGTTCATTTGGGTTTGCATGAACTGATTCAGTGTGTCCTCAAGGTTCCTCTTTTGTGGTGGTTGGTATGGTTGATATGTAGGAGGTCCCTGAGGTGGTGGGTATGAACCTTGTTATTGGTTCATGGGCATTGGTTGTGTGTTCCTCCAACTGAAGTTCGGGTTGTTTCGCCCCCTGGATTGTATGTTTCAGAGTATGGGTTAGAGAAAGGCTTGTTGAAGTTGGAAACTGCATTTGTTTGTTCCAACAAGACCTCCTTGAATGCTGGGATGGTAGGGCACTCCCTAGTAGGGTGTCCTGTTAGCGCACAGATTCCACACACTTGTTCTGTGGAAGAGCTAACCTCAACTTGATGGACCTTCTTCATATCTAAAGCTTCAAGCTTTCGAGACAACGTAGACATTTTTGCTCTCAGGTCATCATCATCTCTCAAGACATACTTTCCTCCTTGGGAAGTAGATGGTCTAGCTTCTACAGTGGTAGGAGATGTTGAGTCCCACATCTGAGAACTGTCAGATATGGTGTCAAAAAAAATGAATGCCTCCTCCGAACTTTTTTTCATAAATTCTCCTTGACCCATCATTTCGACAAACTGACGTAGTCTAGAGGGTAAGGAGTAATAGAAAAATCCTACCAAAGTCCAATTCTCAAAAGCGTGACGTTGGCAGGATTGGAGCAGATCTTTGAATCTCTCCCAACTTTGGTAAAAAGTTTCTCCTTCTTTAACCACAAAATTCATGATTTGCCTTTTTTGTGCATTCGTGCAGTGTAGAGGAAAAAAATATCTAAAAAATTCATTCTGCAATGCCTGCCAGTTAGGTATTGAAAGAACTTTTAAAGAATTTAGTTATTATTTAGCTTTGTCCCATAAAGAGAAAGGAAAAAGTTTCATCTTGGCTAGTTCAGAATTGTCTTTAAATGTTCCACACACTTCCTCAAAATCTTTTATATGCAGATATGGATTTTCTGCATCCAATCCATCAAACACAGGCAATAGCTGCACTGTCCCTGACTTTACAGTAAAGAGGGGAGCATTTTCAAGAAATATAAAACAAGACGGGACACTATTTCTTGTGGGATTTAAGTAATCCCTCAAAGTTCGAATGTTATGCACTTCCTCTTCTCTCATAGGGACTTATCCGTTTCTCTCATTATTTGCCATATTACTCTCACAAGAGTTTGCTACTGATCTAGATGAATTTGGTTCAGGCTGATTCACAGACTCACAAGATTCTGCCGGTAAATTTTGATAGTGAGGAGTGCCCTCAGACATAAAGAAAACAAAACAAAGTTATTCACAGTAAACCAAAGAATATATTCAAAAATGAAGGTCTTTTTACCTTTTACCTTAAAACACCTTTTATGGTTCCTTGGCAACGGTGCCAAAAACTTGACTTGATCTGAAATATGTACACCCGAGTGCAGGCAGTCAAGCTGTAGTAATAATCTGGTTTGAGTCCGGAGTCGAATCCATAGGGAACTCTTGTTGGTGTTTCGAGATAAGCAGTGGTGGAGACTTATTGATTGGAACCCTTGAGATTTTAAGTTATGTGAGGTGTGAGATTTCCTGGACAGAATATAAGATTCTTTCGAAGAGAATTTTCTAAACAAAATATGAGATAAGCTCTAATGTAAAAGAGTCACTCTTTAGTTCAAGGATCTGGACATGTAGTTAATTATCCAGTTTGTTATACTTGTGCTTGATAACTCAATTAACCCCCGTGTCAACAGCAGGTTAATCGGAAGATAAATGTGGATTACGATAATTAAGAACATGATTCCGATGTCTTTCTAGAAGTTTACAAGAATTGTCTGTGCCGAGACTTAACCCGTCTACAAACAAGCAAATGTTTCCACAAGACATCCAATCATGACATTAATATTCCATTTCCATTCTTTAATTGAAGCACAATAATGGTGAAGATTGAAGGGTAGTCATAAAGATCTAGCCGGGGTACTTGCCTTAAACCAACGAGTCTTTCTATGCAAGAGTTATCTATGTCATAGAAAGAACTCCTGGTTATACAAAGTACCTTAGCTTTGCTAGAGGCAATTAATCATTCAATAAGCATGGGGAATATAAAGCATTAAGCATCATTGAAATAGCACAAATATAATTTCTGGATAATTTATACATGCCCTTCTCCTCTTACTAAAGAGTGAATGAAACACTAGTCACTCTTCATGGCTTTGGTAAAGCTAGAAAAATGAGTGATGCTCATTCCTCCAAGTAGAGGGTTCACAAAACAAAGCACAATAAACAAGGAGTCGATCTTCGACAAAGAATGAGTGAATCACGTTCCACCCTTCACGGCTTTGGCAAAGCTCTAGAAAAGTGGAAGAGTTTCACTCCTCTGATGGAAGAAAGAAGCTCAAGCAATGGAAGTGAATGAAACACATATTAAAAGTAGAAGAAAGGTAGTCACTTTTAGAGGGTGATCCACAACCAAAGGTAATCTATCTCCTTCTATGCATGTAATTGAAAGCATAAGCATAAAACTAATTTTACAACAAGCTAAGAGATATTGGACTAATGCCAAACCAATCTCTTAGAACATCTACTTATTCATACAAGGAAATATAAGATTACTCTACAATAATATGAGTGGGAGTCTAAGCCTCCATCAAGCTCTGTACTAAGTCTCCCTTTCAGCTCTCCAACAATGGGAGTATTTATAGGCAAGGAGGAGGAGACAAGAGGGGGTGAAGGAATAGTGTATGCCGCCCAAGTCCAAGTGAAAAGCCAATTACTCTGCAGCCAGTCTGTGGAGAACGTTCGAACGATATCTGGCGTTCGAACGTTGCATCTGTTTTTGCTTTATGGGCGTTCAAACTTTTCCTGGCGTTCCAACGTTTCTTCTCTCTTTGCTTTATGGGCATTCGAATGCCAGATGAGGTTTGACCCTCTCACTCAAATGGCCTGTGGTCTTCTATGCAGGGTGTATTCATACAAGAAAATATAAGATTACTCTAAAATAATATGAGCGGGAGTCTAAGTCTCCATCAAGCTCTGTACTAAGTCTCCCTTTCAGCTCTCCAACAATGGGAGTATTTATAGGCAAGGAGGAGGAGACAAGAGGGGTGAATGAATAGTGTATGCCGCCCAAGTCCAAGTGAAAAGCCAACTACTCTGCAGCCAGTCTGTGGAGAACATTCGAACAGTATCTGGGGTTCGAACGTTGCATATGTTTTTGCTTTATGGGCATTCAAACGTTTCTTGTCGTTTAAACGTTTCTTCTCTCTTTGCTTTATGGGTGTTCGAATGCCAGATGGGGTTTGACCCTCTCACTCAAGTGTCCTGTGGTCTTCTATGCAGGGTGTATTCATACAAGGAAATATAAGATTACTCTACAATAATATGAGTGGGAGTCTAAGCCTCCATTAAGCTCTGTACTAAGTCTCCCTTTCAGCTATCCACCAATGGGAGTATTTATAGGCAAGGAGGAGGAGACAAGAGAGGGTGAAGGAATAGTGTATGCTGCCCAAGTCCAAGTGAAAAGTCAACTACTCTGCAGCCAGTATGTGGAGAATGTTCGAACGGTATCTGGCATTCGAACGTTGCATCTGTTTTTGCTTTATGGGCATTCGAACGTTTCTTCTCTCTTTGCTTTATGGGCGTTCGAAGGCCAGATGGGGTTTGACCCTCTCACTCAAGTGGCCTGTGGTCTTCTATGGAAACCTATTTCCACACTCAATTCAGAACTTGGCGCTTTGCACTCATTACCCTGGTCCTCAATAAGTTCCAGTGGACGTTCGAACGTGAGTTGGCGTTCGAACGTGATACTCAAGTGCCTCAGAGTCTCAGAGTCTTCCTTCTTGGCTGCAACACGCCATGTCTCAGTAGTCAGGTCTGCTCATAGTTCAATTGGACGTTCGAACATGAGTTGGCGTTCGAACGTTCGTGCTTTGCTCCAAGCTTCTCCAATTTTGTTCCCTAATATGCAGGTGTTACACTCAAATGTTATATTATTGTTCTTGAGTCCTTGTTCACTTTAAGACCTGAAATGTCATCACTTAAACTCTGTCAAAGTACAATTAGTCTAAAAAAAGGCATAGTAAAATGCTAATTTTAAGTACTAATCAGCTGCCGCCTACAAGATTTGGACTCAATGGTCGAGACGGCTATGGCCATTGAGAGAGTGGTGGAAGACGCAAGGGGCATTCGGGAGGCGGGTGCTAAGGACAAGAAGAAGGAGGGCCAATCATTTTCTTCTAGTTCGGGGAAGAAGCAAAAGACTTCTACCCTACAAGGGTTTCAAGGGCAAGGCCATAGTTATCAAGGCCAAGGCCAAGGTCAATCCTCGCAAGATAGGAGAAACTTCAGGACTTCCTACCAGGCAGGCCAGATGACTTGTTTCATATGCCATCAACCGAGTCACATGAAACGGGATTGTCCTCAGAGGAAGGGATCACAGAGCTAAGGGGCATCTCAGTCCTAGTCATCGATGGGGCATCCACAAACTTTCTTCATTCCTCCCTACCCCACCATGGGCAAGGAAAACTAGTTTCAGTTCCAGGGTGCTACACATGCCGCTACTACTTTACGAGCATGGACTCTACAATCAAGCCAAATGGGCCAGGGCATGGGCCGAGGCCGAGGACAGGGCTTACAAACTGGGACTTCGGGGACCTAGGGGTGAGTCTATGTCATCACACCTCAGACCGAGCCAGTGAATCAGTTGGTTATTCAGGGTACATTTTTACTATCTCTCTTATGGGCAAGAATATTATTTGACTCTGGTGCATCGCATTCATTCATTTCTGCATCATGTGTAAGGGATTTGGGCTTATAGGTTGAGACCTTGGAAGAGCCATTACATTTGAGTTCTCCCATAGGAGCTAGGGCATGCATTGATTAGATATGTCAGGGTTGTGAGCTAGAGATCTAAGAGATTCTACTCATCGTGGACCTTAGGGTCATGGACATGTCGGAGTTTGATGACATCCTTGGGATGGATTAGTTGACAACACACCGAGTCGTCATTGATTGTGATCAGAAGAGGGTCACTGCCTACACACCAAAGGGTGTTTGTTTCAAGTTTCAGGGGGGGAAAATGCAATGTTTTACCCCAAGTAGTGTATGATTCTCGTTGGTATGGGTAGTTGATGGGTTGGCTTGTGAGCCTTATGATCTGACATGAATAGTATCGTACACCCAATTATAAGTGGTCAAATTATAATATAATTCTTGGTTTAAGTCCGAGTTCGAACCTAGAGGGAGCTAAATATTGGAAATCAAAATAGAAACGATGAAGTTGTTACAGATACAAAATGTAATGAAATAGCTTTTGGTGTGAGCTTAGAACAATGAAAACAAATACTTAATTAAAACTGTGGAAAGACAATAATTGAATTCCATAAATACTTAATTTAGTTCGAGGATTCCACATGCATTATATTGATTCAGTTATTGAAAATGCCACCTTACAACAATTGACCCCCATTTTACTAGAAAGTCCATCGGTAGGTCTGATGTATATTAAACCATAACACAACAACTAGTTAGGTTAGCCGGCAGGTCTCTCTACCATGCATCAGTTAAATAACCCTAGTAAACCAGAAGGCAAGCCATTTAGGAGGAATACTACAGTTATTCAACCGGCAGGTTGATGATTCACTGATAACAAGATTCTGGTTTATGCATTGAGTCAAAAGCATTGGCTATGTCGAGACTTGACCCGTCTATAACCAATATATCGACTATTACATAAAGCCCAATCATGTACATCACTATATTATGCATGAAGTACATAATTAGTAGATAGTATGGTATATAGCATTAAGTACCGCTCGGTGTTCATAACCATGAACATATTATAAATGTAATCATCCATCAATAAAGGGAGGTATATATGTAACATTAAAGAATAGATAGAACATCGAAATTTCCATAACTTAAAAAATATCGTACATATATTCACCCTTCATCGAAGGTTATAAGCGGACTACTCACACCCCATTGCTATAGACGAGCAAGAGGTGCAATATAGTTCCATTACAACCAAAACAATATACAAAAAAATCCTTCCCCGAGGAATAGCTGAAACACTACCACTCTTATTACCGGTTAGGGTACAAAAGTGGGAGAGGTTCAACTCTCCAAGTAAAAAACAATAACAAAAATATAGAAGAAAAGAAAAGCTGGCTGGAAGTGGTTCAGAAGGGCTCTGCTTTACTGTTTCTCGCTTTCTCTCTCTCACTCTCTGACTCTTTCTAGCTCTCTGGACTTCCCTGACCTTTCCTGACCTTCCCTCCACTTTCTCTGACTCTCTGGCGAAGAATGTTGAAAATGAAGCTGAGCTAGCTATTTATAGAGGCTGGGAAGGGGGCTTGAGGTAGTAGAAGCTGGATGGACCAATCAGGGTGAAGTTGTTGCATCAATGGACCAATAGGAGGAATGAGGATTTGAGGCGGTTTGCCCACCGTCCGGACGCCATCACCACCGTTCGGACGATGAGGATCCACTGGATTTCTTCCTTGCATGCTTGATGTATTATGGTGATATTTGCACTTGCCTCCCCTGCTGATTTAAGCTCGCACACTTTAATCCTCTTGACTTTGCACTTGCCTCCCCTGAAAAATGTCAAGTTTAACGCATTAACCCTAATTTACGCACTAACCCTAATTTCACGTAACTTGATTGTTTTAACCTAATTCTTTAACACAATTTCCCTAATAACCTAATTCATTAACACACTATTTAGGGTAAATCACCTTACCCTGGAGGACGAGGTGAGACGGGAGTTGGGTTTACCTCGGGTGGTTTATGAGTATGAGGATGTTTTTTGGGATGAACTACCGAGATTACCTGCACATCGGGATGTAGACTTCATCATTGAGTTGCACCCCGGTACTTCGTCTATTTCTATGACTCCGCATAGGATGGCACCTACAGAGTTGCAAGAACTCAAGGTCTAGTTGCAAGAATTGATGGACAAGGGTTTCATTAGACCGAGTATCTCACCTTGGGGCGCTCCGATGTTGTTTGCTGATGAGTGGGTTTTATACCTACGAATTGAGTATTTTCGGCTTGATGAAATTGCAATTTTTCAATTATTTTCTGTTCCTTTTTATTTGTTTTGTGTGTTTTGATGTTATTTTGTAGGGATCATCATTTGGAAGGAAACAAGGTCAATTTGGAGCCTAAGTGTTTGATTTTTTAAGGCTAAGCAACAAGGGAAGCTCTAGGCTTAAAAAGGGATCAACGCAACTGCGCTAGGACTAGCACCACTGCACTTGAAAAGCAGTAACTCAGCACCCCTAATCTGATTTTAAGCGCTGTTGCGCATGTGTTGGCTCTAGACGCGAATTTGGGCTTGTTTTTTAGCCGAAATTGAACTCTTGCCTCATATATGCTAGGGTTTGAGTTGGGATATAAGAATACTGATTTTGGGGGCTGCTAAGAATAGAAGAAGGACCAAGGATTGATAGAAAATTGAAGGCAAGAATCGAAGGAAGCAACACGAAGAAAATCGGGATTGAAGGCTAGAGAGAGATTGAATATTACAACTAAGTTTTCATTCCTTTTCTCTTACTTTTAGTTCTTGATTTTTTGAGATGTTGTTTAATTTGAGAAGGATTTTTTTCAATTACATTATTAACTAAATTTTTATTAAGATTGTAACGGAACCTGATGTTTAGTTAAATTGATCTACTCTCGTTTCTAGCTCTTATTGATCATATATGAGTTGTTTGTCATATTTTGTGCTTAGTATATAATTGTGTGGCCAACAATTAATTGGATAACCTAGATGAAATTGGGAGATGAATTCTAGGTTTAGATCGGAATATGATGACATGCTTCTGGTTGATTCTTCTTAGGATTGAATAGCTGGGTTTGTGTATAGGATAGGAATATACCTATATGCCTTGTGTAACTTTTATGAGAGTTTGAACTTAATGAATCTATTCCAACTTATTTTGCATAGGAATATAGTAATTTAATGAGGAGAAATATGTTTATCTTACTATCGAAAGAGGTTTGATAAATAATTTTGAAGTCTTAGTTAGCAACTTATTTAGATCAATTAACTGGAAAGGGAGTGGAAAGATTTATATGAAGCATTAGGGGAGGTTGTAATCTTAAATTCTTTTATCCGGTAAAATCACTCATTGTTTAGTAATTTTAGATGTAGTCTTAAATTAGTAATTCCATAGTTCAATTCCAATTGTTTAAATAAATTCAAATTGATATAAAGTTAGTACTTGGAAGTTATTAGCAATAATTTTCCGTGGGAACGATACTCTACTTATCACTTTATTACTTGTTGATCGTGTATACTTGCATGTAAATTGTCAATATCAAATTTGGACAACAAGTTTTTGGTGCCGTTGCCGGGGATTTATTCTGATAATTATTTCAATATTAATTTCAATCAATTTGATCTTAGTTTAAACTTATTTAATTTTTTGTTTTAATTGTTTTCGCAAGTACTCTTAAAGTTTGTTTGCAAACACGGTCTATAGGTCAGGAGCTAATATCGTACGAAGACGAAATCGAAAGAAGGCTCCGAAACTTGCGAAATCATTGTCAAGAAGTAAATAATCAAGAAACAATGGCTGAAGAAGAATAGAAATCGCTAAGGGATTATGCTATGCCACTTGTTACAGAAATACAATCCAGCATTCAAAGGCCTACAATTCAAGCAAATAGTTTCGAGATTAAGCCGGGTACCATCCAAATGATTTTGAATTCAGTGCAGTTTGGGGGTTTGCCTAACGAGGATCCAAACGATCATTTGGTGAGTTTTCTGGAGATTTGTGACACGTTCAAGTACAACAGGGTTACCGAAGATGCGATTAAACTCTGACTTTTCCCTTTCACACTTTGTGATAAGGCAAAGAGTTGGTTGCATTCTTTGCCGCTGGGTTCTATTACTACGTGGTCAGATTTAGCTCAAAAATTATTAGCTAAATTCTTTCCACCAGCTAAAACTACAAGGATGAGGAACGATATCACTTCATTTGCACAACATGATTCTGAGACTCTATATGAAGCTTGGGAGCGATTCAAGGATTTACTCTGAAAATGCCCTCACCATGGTATTCCTAAGTGGTTACAAGTTCAGACGTTCTACAACGGGTTGTTTAGTGCTACCCGAACCAGTATCGATGCAGCCGCAGGTGGGGCTTTAATAGGGAAAATTTTTGATGAAGCTTACGAGTTATTGGAGACGATGGCTGCCAGCAATTATCAGTGGCCCTCTACAAGGATCAATCAACAAAAGGTAGCAGGAATTTATGAAGTTGATGTTGTTACTGCACTGGCTACACAGGTTGCTACGTTAATAAAGAAGATTGATGCTTTAGGAGTGCAGCCTATTCAGAGTGTGGCAGTTGTTTGTGAATTGTGTGTCAGGAACCATCCGAGCAATCAATGTGCAATTAGTTCAGAGTCGGTACAATACGTTGGTAACTTCAACAGGCAGCAACATGACAATAATTTCAACAATTATAACCCTGGTTGGAGGACTCATCCGAACTTGTCTTGGAATAATAATCAAGCCCAAACTTCTGCTCCAACACAATCATACCCACCAGGCTTTCAGAATCAAGCTCCACCACAACAGAAAAAGAAGTCAAATTTGGAAGAGCTTTTTTCCAGGTACATATCACAAAGTGAGACAAGGATGAATAGTATGGAAGTATCAGTCCGAAACTTGGAAAATCTAATGGGTCAGCTCGCTAATGCCATTAACAACCGACCTCAAGACACTCTACCTAGTGATACAGAGATCAATCCTAAGAGGGAAGGTAAGGAGTACTGCAATGCTATTACATTACGAAGCGAAAAAGAGTTACCTGAGGTTGTTGGTGGAACTCCAAAACAATCACATGGAGATGATAGTAAGGATGAAGATAGCAAGAATATGGAACATCAAAAGAAGGAAGAAGAATTAGTTGCATGTTCTAATGGAGGTAATTCGAGACCTATTGTGCCTCTCATGCCATTTCCAAAACGTTTGCAAAAACAGAAGTGGGATAGACAGCTCTCAAAATTTTTGGAAGTGTTCAAGAAGCTCCAAATTAATATCCCTTTCGTAGATGCATTGGAGCAGATGCCTAGCTATGTGAGATTTTTTAAGGAAATCTTGTCAAAGAAGAGAAAACTAGGCGATTTTGAGACCGTGGCACTTACGGAGGAGTGCAGTGCTATTCTTCAAAAGAAGCTACCACCAAAGCTTAAAGATCCGGGTAGCTTTATAATTTCATGCACAATAGGCAGCCAGTTTTTCAGGAAAGCATTGTGTGACTTGGGAGCTAGTATCAACTTGATGCCACTCTCAATTTATCAGCAATTGGGTTTGAAGGAAGCGAAGCCGACTAATGTTACATTGCAGCTTGCAGATAGGTCACTCACTTATCCAAGGGGCATAGTTGAGCACGTTCTAGTTAAAGTGGATAAGTTCATTTTTTCAGCTGATTTCATAGTCTTAGATTGTGTGGACGATAGAGAAATACCTATTATTCTTGGGCGACTATTCTTAGCAACGGGGAGAACACTTATCAATGTACAAAAAGGTGAGCTAACTATGCGAGTCCAAGATCAAGAGGTTACATTCAATGTATTTTCAGCTATGAAATTTCCAAAGGAACCGGAAGAATGTTTTCGGGTTGATTTGATGGAAGATGCAGTGAATGGGATATTTGTAGGTAGTTGTATTTCAGATCCTCTTGAGAACGACAAGCTATATAAAGAGGAGGTGTTCCCGCGTAGAGCTGTTAAAGTCAAGGAAGCCAATTTGAAAAGAACTTTCAAGGTGAACGGGCAGAGATTGATGCAATATTGGGGCGGCGACATTGATCATGAAAAGACCTCAATTACCCATGTCGACCCGGGATGAAACAGGAAGTAGTCAGGCTGAAGACTATAAAACAAGCGCTAATTGGGAGGCAACCCAAATTTTAGTTTCTAAGTTTTATTTCATTTTATTTTAATTTAGTTTTTTATAAGAAATAATGTAGTTAGTTAGTTAGTTAGTGCATTTTAATTGGTATGTCAATTGCTTGCAGGTCCCAAGGATTGAACATAAAGTTTGACCACACACAAAGTCTTACTAGGAGCCAAGAACAACCGACTTATGTTTCCCGAATACACTCCTGACTCACCGGACGATGAGGACGCTGACGATGATGCGAACTAGCGAAGTCTCAGGGGAAGTCCTCTGTCTTAATTTTTTCTACTTTATACATTGAGGACAATGTTTACTTTAAGTTTGGGGGTGTTTTTTTGTTTGCGTTTGCATTATTAGGTATGCATTTAGATAGCATGTTTTGCACTTTAAATAACATGTTTTAGTACAACTTGAGCAATGGGTTGATTGAATTTGATCATGACCAATGATGAATGGGATTAATAGTTAATTCAATGAAAATTGATGAACATGTTGAGTTTGAAGTTTGACATACTATTTGGTTTTACACTGTTTATGATCCTTTCATTCATGAGCACATATCCATCTGTTTGGTGAGTTATCATTTAGAGAATTTATTTGGCTAAGTGCTTGTGGGAGATATCAGTGAAACTCTAGAAAATTTATTTAAGCATCATTCAAAGAAAATTGAGGCATTTATATAAGTTTGGGGAAAATATTGGTTATGATGGGTTAGTAAAAAAAAAAAAAAATTTTGAAAATTATTTGATTTGATCCTTCATGATTCAGAAAAAAAAAAAGAATAGGAAGACAAGAAACAAGAAAGGGGCATGTGGTGAGTAGAGATGGAGCGTAAAATGCACTCACTCATAAACACATGTTGAGAACGAGATGGAGTGTAAATCGCACTCGTTCAAGAGAATGCGAGATGGAGCGTAAAATGCACTCGCTCAATAGGAGGTGAGATGGAGCATAAAATGCACTCACCAAATGAATGAAAAAGAAGATAGAGAGAGAGAGAGAGAGAGAGAGAGAGAGAGAGACGAAAAATAAAAATAAATAATAAATAAAAATCTTTGTACCTTCTAATTATAAGTTTTTGCCTTTATTAGCAGAGGTTGATGTGAAACGTAAGTTCATAGAGTTGATATTGAGTAACTCTTATGGAGCGCTTGACTATGTAAATTTATCTGGGTGACGGCTAGTTTAAACAGTTAGAATATGCACATGTATTTAATGGGTCATGAGCGGAGGTAAAATTAAGGAGTATGTTGAATTGTTAGACTTAGCACTGTTTTTAAGTTTCCCGTGAATTATTATTTGTAGTAACTTTTTGGGGCCATTATTCAGATTCATATTGATCCATTGGTTGAGTAGTTGGTTGTTAGGATTAATTTTTAAGGTTTTTGTTCTTAGTATTTTGCTTGAGGACAAGCAAAGATTTAAGTTTGGGGGTATTTGATGAGTGCGTTTTATACCTACGAATTGAGTATTTTCAGCTTGATGAAATTGTAATTTTTCAATTATTTTATGTTCCTTTTTATTTGTTTTGTGTGTTTTGATGTTAATTTGTAGGGATCATCATTTGGAAGGAAACAAGGTCAATTTAGAGCCTAAGTGTTGGATATTTGAAGGCTAAGCAAAAGGGAAGCTCTAGGCTTAAAAAGGGATCAGCGCAGCTGCGTTAGGACCAGCACCCCTGCGCTAGGACCAGCGCCCCTGCGCTAGAAAAGCAGTAACTCAGTGCCCCTGCGCTGATTTTAAGCGCTGCTGCGCGTGTGTTGGCTCTGGACGCGAATTCAGGCTTGTTTTTTAGCCAAAATTGAACTCTAATGCCTCATATATGCGAGGGTTTGAGTTGGGATATAATAATACTGATTTTGGGGGCTGCTAAGAATAGAAGAAGGACCAAGAATTGATAGAAAATTGAAGGCAAGAATCGAAGGAAGCAACACGAAGAAAATCGGGATTGAAGGCTAGAGAGATATTGAAGATTGCAACTAAGTTTTCATTCATTTTCTCTTACTTTTAGTTCTTGAATTTTTGAGATGTTGTTTAATTTGAGAAGGATGTTTTTCAATTACATTATGAACTAAATTTTTATTAAGATTGTAACGGAACCTGATGTTTAGTTAAATTGATCTACTCTTGTTTCTAGTTCTTATTGATCATATATGAGTTGTTTGTCATATTTTGTGCTCAATATATAATTGTGTGGCCAACAATTAATTTGATAACCTAGATGAAATTGGGAGATGAATTCTAGGTTTAGATCGGAATATGATGACATGCGTCTGGTTGATTCTTCTTAGGATTGAATAGCTGGGTTTGTGTATAGGATAAGAATCTATCTATATGTCGTGTGTAACTTTTATGAGAGTTTGAACTTAATGAATCTATTTCAACTTATTTTGCATAGAAATATAGTAATTTAATGGGAAGAAATATGTTTATCTTAATATCGGAAGAGGTTTGATAAATAATTTTGAAGTCTTAGTTAACAACTTATTTTGATCAATTAACTGGAAAGAGAGTGGAAAGATTTATACGAAGCATTAGGGGAAGTTGTAATCTTAAATTCTTTTATCCGGTAAAATCACTCATTGTTTAGTAATTTTAGATTTAGTCTTAAATTAGTAATTCCATAGTTCAATTCAAATTGTTTAAATAAAATCAAATTGATATAAAGTTAGGCCATTCATCATCTACAGAATTTATAATATCATCCCAAAAGAATAGGTCAAGCTATGACAATTACATTCCAAAAGAATTATACTTAAACTTAGCAGCGGAATAAACAGAATACTAGACGATACATGATCTCAAAATAAATTCTCTAGTATAGTGCAAAAGAAGCTATATCTCTATATGTCCACCTCGGGATCTAGATTTCCCTCGAATGGGGCCTCCCAATACCCCTGCTCGTCAACTTCGAGGTTCTCCTCTAGCACCGTATCTGAAAAATGTAATTTGTAGGGGGTGAGCACTAAGCTCCGTAGCAACATTCCTCCCAAACTCGAACAAGGTTTATAAAAACATATAAAAGGGCCGGTCTCATTTTACAAATAGCATACATAATCTTTGAAGAAAAACAGGGACATTTTAAAATGGATCTCAAGTTTAAGTAGCAACAGTAAGTTACATAAATAGTAAAAGAAACCAAGATCCAATACATATCCATTTTCTAAAATATAAACCATTTTCGCACAAGACCTTGTGGAATCCCATACTCCCACAAGTCCTTGTAGGAAACCATTTTCCACAATAATACAACAATCCATCAATATGCATATGTATCTCAAACATGATGTAAGACAAACCCCATGAATCGACACATTGAGTAATATCTAACCCACACACACCCACACAAATCTTATCAAAGATATCCATCCTTTAGGAAGGGCGTATGCCACACCAATGGTAGTGACGTATCCAACCCAGGTATTAGTATACTAACCCTCTTACACGGCACCCGTGAGCAATAGCGGTTTAGTCTTACCAAAGCACTAACCCCACTACGAGTGGTAGGAGAAATGCCAACCCCCACGGAGCAACCAACACGTGTACCCACTCTACGATATCTCGTCAAAGGCCACCCATGGTCATCCCACACTGATAAGAGATACAATACCAAACCCAATTTCACAATTTACAAGAATATCTTAAAAATCCCCAATTTAAGCATGTGACATTTTCAATAACCAACAAAGAAAATGCAAGAGATCAGAACAATATCATTTTATTACTCAACACAAAACACTATGATTTTGAAATCAAGAATAAAGGAAGAGTTCAAGAGGAAAACCCATCACTCTTGAAAACAAGGGTTTTTCAAACAAAAGAGGGATTTCATGGGTATACAACCCTAACTTTGTGTAAAACATGTAATCTTTGTCAAAAAACCTAAGAGAGGATGATTACATAGCATATATATACCATTGATAGCCAAAACATACATATATAAATACCCTAACCTCAGTGTAAGAGAAAGAGAAGAAATCCCCTACCTTGATGTTCTTTAAAACTCTAGGGTTTGATCCTTGAATCACCCTTTAACCTTGTGTTTCTTTCTCCTCCTCTATCTCCTCCTAGGGTTCTAATATGTTTAGGGTGAGAGTGGAATGCAAGAATGGGGTAAAATGTAGTGGAAATGGGTGTTTTAAATGGTCAAATCCCGACTTTTACTGTTCGGCGAGCGTCAGAGAAAGAGTACCGGTACGCGGTACCGGTACGGTTAAGCCACTGGTTCGGGCGTACCGGTACACTTCAGCTGCTTCGACTTCCAGGGCAGTTTTGACCTATTTAGAGGTCGAATTGGAAAAGTTTCATGAGATACACTTTTGTAGCACTAGATGTCTACTATCTACTGTCCAAATTTCAGATCAATTGGACTTAAGGATAAAAATTTATGACCAAAATACTAGAAGGTGTCCCAACTCCTTTTTACCCAAATTTTCTCTAAGTGTGTTTTTACTCCGGAATACTTCCTAACTTCCAATACACCTCATATTACCTCTCCCAAGGTTGTTCGACCTTCCGGATTCAATGGACACCTTATTTTGACCTAAAAATATTTAGAAACTTCCATAATCCCTCTTCTCAAGTTTACACACCTTCGAAACTCAAACTTCCCAATCCATTTGTCTCCCTAGTATTTATTCCTACTATTACTACACATATCCACATTTTTTTTTACAACAATTATTTACTATATATCTATATACATATATAAACGAAAATGCGGGGTGTTACAGGGGCACGGGTCTACTCCAAGATAGATCTACGCAGAGTTTACCATCAGTTGAGGATTAGGGAGATAGATATCCCTAAGACGGCGTTTAGGACATGGTTTGGGCATTTTGAGTTCACAGTTATGCGTTTTGGATTGACGAATGCCCCAGCGGCATTCATGGATCTCATGTATAGGGTGTTCCAACCCTACCGAGATCAGTTTGTTGTCGTCTTTGTTGATGACATTTTGATCTACTCCAAGTCTGAGGAGGAACATGAGGTTCACTTGAGGATTGTCCTCCAAACCTTGAGGGACCATCAGTTGTACGCCAAGTTCAGTAAGTGTGAATTTTGGCTAACAGAAGTAAAGTTTCTAGGACACGTGGTGTCGGCTTCGGGTGTGTCAGTTAAGTGGGATGATTCGTGTGAGAAGGCATTCCAAGAGTTGAAAAGGAGGCTTACTTTAGCTCCTATTCTGATAGTTCCAAAAAGGAGATAGAGGTACACAGTGTATTATAATGCCTCGAAGGACAGACTTGGATGTGTTTTGATGCAGTCCGATATGGTGGTGGCTTATGGTTCTTGATAGTTAAAGAGCCAAGAGCAGAATTACCCCACGCATAATATGGAGTTGATGTTCATTGTCTTTGCCTTGAAGGCTTGGCACCACTATTTGTATGGTGAGCAGTTTGAGGTGCTTTCAGACCATAAAAGTCTGAAGTACATCTTCACTCAGCGGAACCTCAACATGAGGCAATGCTGGTGGATGGAGTATTTGGAGGATTATGACTTCACTTTGCATTACCATCCCGGTAAGGCAAACATGGTGGCTGATACACTCAGCCGGAAGTCACGAGGAATCTTGGCCAGTGTGGCTTCCCGGGAGTGGCAGATGCTCAAGACTGTGGGGCAGTTCGGGCTACACTACAGGGGTCAGGCTCAGGGCACTTTGGGGAGTTTGGTGGTTATGCCTTCCCTACTGAGCAAAGTGATTGAGTCCCACGGACAGGGCACTGAGATATTGTTCATCAGGGGCCAGGTACAGGTGACAAGGGCTGGGCCATTCACGCAGATGGTAGTCTTCGGTTCAGGGGAAGGGTTGTGGTTCCCCAGTCTACAGATCTAAAAAATGAGATCCTTAGAGAGTTCCATTGCTCATCCAAGAGGCACGAAGATGTACCATAATCTTCGTCGCCAATACTATTGGAGTGGGATGAAGAGGCACGTCAAAAATTTTATTAGTCGATGTCTCACGTGTCAACAGGCCAAGGCTGAGCACAAGAGACCAGCAGGGTTACTCCAGCATTTGGAGGTGGCTGAGTGAAAGTGGGAGCACGTCACGATGGATTTTGTGACCCACATGCCACGAATATCATGGGGACATGACTCGGTGTGGGTGATAGCGGATCGGCTTACGAAGTCGGCACACTTCTTGGCAGTGCGAATGACCTTCACACTTGAGGAATTCTACAGGCTGTACATACGGGAGATAGTCCGGTTACATGGGGTGCCTGTATCTATAGTATCGGATCAGGATCCTAGGTTCACGACCCATTTTTGGGAGAGTTTCCAGCGGGCCATGGGAACACAGTTGATGATGAGCACAACTTTTCATCCACAGATGGACGGTCATTCAGAGAGGACCATCTAGACTTTAGAGAACATGTTACGGGCATGCGTCCTTGATCTCAAGGGTAGATGGAAAGAGCACTTACCCTTACTGGAGTTTGCCTACAACAATAATTATCAGACAAGCATATAGATGGCACACTATGAGATACTTTATGAGAGGCCGTGCCGTTTTCCGGGTTGTTAGACGAAGGTTGGAGAGAGACCCTCTATGGGTCCAAAATTGATTAGAGACACCTCGGAGAAGGTGGACTTGATACAGAAGTATCTTCTCACGACTCAAAGCCAGCAGAAGAGCTACGCCAATAGAAGGCGACGACATCTAGAGTTTGAGGTTGGAGATCACGTCTTTTTGAAGGTGATGCCTAAGAGGGGAGTCGCCGAGGTATATCGGGCCCTTCGAGGTACTCTAGAGAGTTGATACAGTTGCTTACCGAATGGAATTACCGCCAAATTTATTTGGTGTTCACGCGGTGTTCCATGTCTCCATTCTCTGAAAGTACACTCCATATCTGACACATGTGGTGGATTGGGGTGCGTTGGTTGTTGATGCAGATAGCACCTTCAAGGAAGGACGGGTATGTATCATGGATAACTGAGAGTAGGTTTTGCGAGGCAAGACCGTGAGCCTGATGAAGGTGATGTGGCAGTACCTTGGTGTGGACGAGGGGACAAGGGAGGGTGAGGACACCATACGTATTATTTATCCGTTCTTGTTCGAGGATTAATGTACATTCTTATAGTCGTTAACTGTTATTTGACTATAGCATATGCATGTGGTCGAATATGATTATGTGTGTAAATTTCAGAGATGAAATTTCTTTTAAAGGGGGAAGAATGTAAAACCCAGGAAACTTTTAAATTTTTATGAAAAAGGGCACAACGATAATTAGTTGCTACGGTACGATTTGAAAACCAAATTTTTTCTAGAACTCGAATGACGAAACGGACCTCATCGTTGGATTCGCCTCACCAAATCTAGTTGTCCAGGCAATTTTTGTTGAATTCTGAGACAGTCGGATTTTTTACGTTTTACGAGGCGATCGGGTGTCGCACGACCAAAATAAGCACGATCGGGAATTAATTGTGAAAAGTGGAAAATAATTTAAAGTAAATTCAAATAAAAATATATTGAACTTGAATCGGGACGAGATTTAATTAATTCGGGACAAAATCAGACCCGGGAAATGCAGAAGTGTGGCGCAACGAGGGCCAAGTATCTAAGGGGTATAAATAGGGGAGAAAAATCAGATTTTCTCCACATTACCCATCAGATTTTTGGAAAAAAAGAGAGAGAAAGCAAGGTTTTCTTGAAGTTTCTCTCTACAATCTAGGGCCAACCATTCATCGAAACGACTCGGCCCAGAACTAAAGTCGATCTACGTAACGAGTGCTATGTCTGCGTACCAAAAAGCGCGGATTTTGACCAAGTCTCAAAGATGAGATTTTTAGAAATCAAGGGTTAATGCTTGATTCGGGTTCTTGGGAGTTTTCTACCGCTCGAATTAGGCTTCAAGAGGTAGGGTTCCCTTTCTAATTAGGTTTATTTCCAATTTATGGTTGAAATATGAAATGGGTAGGGTGTTAGAGATGTAATCTCATGTATGAAACATACCTATGCTAGATGAAATGTGAAAAATGGGTATACGAATGGTTAAAATCAATTCTAGCATGAATTGGGTATGCTGAAATTACTTGTTTGTGATTTCTTGAGAAATGTATTTATTGGGCATGCTATGTGTTTACATTTATGCCTTGAAATTTGATTATGTTACAACATGCTTGAAATTTGATGTTGGGAAATGTTGATATATGCATTATGATATATTGACATTGAGAACTTGGACAGGTTGAAGGAATATTGTTCATATTGTGCTCATGACATATTGAACTTGATATTGGAAAATGCAATTGTACATTTCATTTGCATATGCACGGAAATATCGCATTCGTGGGCATGTGACATGAGTATAGGTGTGTGCATGGTTTTGATCAAACACCACTCTTGGTGGATGATGCTTGGGCTCGGGAATGTTAGACCAAGGTTCTACTGAATTGCACGGGTTACATTGAAAATAGGGTCAGAGTTAGCAAGAAGGGCTAGACTATCGCTCGGGTGCAAGACCCGGTGATTTGGATACGCACTCTGTTGGTATAAAGTCCATAAAGTGTGTCGGCATATGCAGAGCCGTTGGTGGAAGTCCATGAATGTCGTTTCGGTTGGCAGGTGACTTGATCCGAAATGTGTACACCCAAGTGCAGGCGGTCAAGTTGTAGTAATAATCCGGTTTGAGTCCAGAGTCGAATCCTCAGGGAACTATGGTTGGTGTTCTTTGAAGTAAATAGTGAGAAAGACTTGTAACTGGAAATATTATGATTTTGAAGTTGTGGAAAGTTTTGGATAGAGTGTAAGATTCTTTCCAATGGGTATTTTTCTAGACAAAATATAAGATGATTAAATGTAACAAACACTCTTTGGTTCGGGAATCAGAATATGTAGTTGATTATCCGGTGCATTATGTTTGTGCTTTATAACTCAATTAACTCCCGTGTCAACGGCAAATTAATCGGAAGATAGGAATGAAGTTCAATAATGGTGGACATTGAAAGTTTGTCATGAAGAGTTAGTTAGGGTACTTGCCTTGAATCAATGGGTCTTTCCATGTAGGAGTCATCCATTTATCATAGAAAGATCCGTTGATTATACAAAGTACCCTTACTTTGCTAGGTGCATTCAATCACCCAAAAATCAAGTGGAGTATAGAACATTTAAGCATAAAGGTGATACACAAACATAATGTCCGGATTAATCTTTTACATATCTATCATCCCTTCCCAAAGAGTGAATGAGGACTACTCACCCTTCATAGCTATGGTAAAGCTAGAATGATGAATGGTACTCATCCCCATAAGCAAAGGTGTTACAAAGTAAAATGCTCAAGCACTAGAAGCGAAATGCTTTAAAGTAAAATAGCTAAACAAGGAGTCGTTCTTCGACAGAGAATGAGTGAATCACGTTCCACCCTTCCCGGCTTTGGTAAAGCACTAAAAAGGTGGGAGAGTTTCACTCCTCTAAGAAGAAGGATGCTCAAGCAATGGAAGTAAAATGCACGAACAATAAAATAGAAGAAAGCTAGTTATCCTTGGAGGGTTTCCACCTCAACCGAAGGATAAGCTATATCTCTTGATGTATGCAAATACAAGTAACAATTAGAAGAGGAGGCTCAGCCTTCCATTATGGTTATACAAGCAAGTAAATATAAAAGCTATAAAGAAATGACAATTAGAAGAGGAGGCTCAGCCTTCCATTATATTTATACAAGCAAGTAAATATAAAAGCTATAAAGAAATGACAATTAGAAGAGGGAACTCTTACCATAAGAACATAAGCATAAAATCTTCAATACATGAATTGAAATGGAAGCTACAAAAGATGAAAGAAATTTTGCTCTCTAAATTCCCTTTTTTTCTCTTTTTTTTTTTTTTTAAATGTTCCAACAATGGGTCTATTTATAGGCCAAAATATTGAACCAACTACCAGTCTTCATCTACCGGTCTTCATCCACCGGTCTTCATACACCGGTCTTCATTAGGGTTTCACTGGACAATAGGGTTCCACTGGACATTCGAACGTTGGGTGACGTTTTTTTTTCAGTTTTTGTCCTTAAGGAGCTGCTTGTTACCCTCAGATGTACTTCTTGGATGCCTTTGGACTTCCCTTCACTTTAGAACCTAAAATATCATCATTTAAACTCAATCAAAGTATAATTAGTCCAAAAAGAGTGTAACAATATGCTACTTTTGAGTGCTAATCAGCAGGGGCTTGGAATGCCTGGATTCATACGCATGACATTGCATGTGTTATGGGAGCCGGTGAAGGCTCTGGTTGAGTTGCATGTGTGAGTCTCATCTCATAACATGGCATGACATAGAGAATTTCATTATGAATTGCATATTCTTAAATGGATTGTTATTGATTGTTGAATTGTATGTGAGCATTTCATATGTATCTAGGTTGGGAAGTAGAATCTTTAGGAGATACTCTATTGAGCGTGGCTCACCCTTTATGGGGACAATATTTTAGGTGCGGGACAATCACAGGGGGGATGACTGTCATTGAAGAAGAAAAGCCGAGATGCGGCTTTAAATTACGTTTTTGTTAAATAAATATGTAATTTAGTTTCTGGACTTGTAATATTGTACAACAGATTGTAAAATGAACTCATATAAACTAGTTTTGAGTAAAATTGTATGTTATATGAGTTTGTGTTTTTGTTGTATGAGATTGGAAGAGTTGAAGTTGAAAAAGGATTGAATCAGGGGAAAACTAGAATGATCTACCGGTAGAACGTTGATGAGCACAAAACATTGCATATTTAATTACCTCATTACATGTTTTTTAACTTAACTTTGCATTTAATTACTTAGAGTTAGCCAAAGTTATGAATAATGTGGAAATTTTGATGTTGCAAGTAATTATAGCGTAAATGATGGCTTTTAGAGCTTTGCAACTAAGTGTGAATGGTGGTGAAGGGATGGAATCATTACATGAGGATTGGGAGGCTTGGAAGGTGAAGAAATCAAGAAAAATTCATTTGGAAGATAACCTTCCAGAAGGTTTTCATCGACCTTCCGGAAGGTTTAGCCCACTGGAATTGGAAAAAATGCAAAACATGACCTTCTGTTTACATGACCTTCTGTTTTTCACCATTTTTTTACCATTTTTTACCATGATCCATTTTGAATATGAAATAGTTTAAACATGAAAGTTGTAGATTTGGATGTCTTATGTATTGTGTCAAAATTTCAGCTCAATCCAACGATTGGATCAACATTTATGACAATTATACCAAAATAGGTCTTGAGCTGTCACCTTCCGGAAGACCTTCCAGAAGGTTTTGCCTACTGGAATTGACCTTTCCAAAAGGTTTACAAAAACCTTCTAGAAGGTTTTGCCCAGAATGCCCAAAACGCCTGAAACTCATGCTCCACTTGCTTGGGGGTCCCACCATTGATTCTCCCACTTGTCCCTTGACATCCCTTACACATCTACATGCCTCCCATCACCCATGCTTGGACTTTGGAGGAAATGGCATTAATGAGGATGGGAGAGAAGCGGACTGCCAGGGGAGTTGCTGGGTAGGCTACTCCTAGACTGGGCAATGCATCAACTCAGCCTCCTATGGATGGGAGGCCTTTCACACACCTAGGGGGACCACCATGGACGAAATTGGGGAGGCTTTTCACCATATATGCAGCATTCCACAAGATTTTTGGGGGTGGCTACCTAAGCTTAGAATGTTCTAAGGAAGAAGATGAATAGTTAGAGATAGAAATTTATGTTTTTGCATTTTCTTCTCCATTTCAGTTGTAGTAAGCTTTAAATATCTTGTAATCCTTAATTCTTACACTTTAATCTTATTTGTTTCAAGTGTATTGCAAGTTTAGTTTCATGTTCTTGAATCTACCATTAATGCATTTAAGTTTTCTTCACTTCAAGTTTTAAAATTGGTATTGTGTATTTTTATTCATAGTTTAAGATTTCTTGCATCAAGTTAAGTTCCATGGTTCATTTATTTATTATGTCTCTTTAGATATTGTATGTCTTTCCTTTTACCATGAGTAGCTAGATTTTTAGTTAGCTAATCCAAGGGAAATTTCCTCTTGAGTGTGCTATCTCAACTCATCTTCTTTCCCCCCCACTCGGTGTACGATGGTTCGGTTTGATTGGGTTGGGGTGTGGACATGGTTGTGAGTCTTTGATATCCCGTAGACTTGTCACGGGTTATGCTTGGATCCTCACTTCCATCTCGTCCCGAGCTTCCCACGAATCAATCGAGCATCTAGGCACCATTGGAGGAAGGTTTCGAGTTGATTTGGCATCCCCATTGAAATGACCTCTTCGGATTAGCCAACACTTGTTTTCTTGCATTTTCATTAAGAACAAAACTCACCAAAACCAACTACAAGATTTTACACTTTTCCATTTTTCACAAAATCACCTTCACCACACTTGAACTTTCCTTCCCTGAGGAGACGACCTTGGAATACTTTTCCAAGTAAAACACGACACTCGAAAGTCTCTTTGCGTTCAGGGAGCACTTTTGTTCACACACACATTTCATTTTACATTCCATTCACCCATTATTATTCTGTTTCCCCATCTCTTGCATTGAACCCGAGTGAGAGTGACACTCACCCACACACATAAGCCACATATATACATTGAGGGTTCATGCTCGGAGTTTAGGGACTACAACGGAAACCATCAAGCAAACGTTGATCACCTACCAGTAGAAATTTTTCAGTGAGCTCTTCTACCTGTAGAACGTTGATCTTTGATGAGCACAAAATATTGTATATTTGACGGCCTCATTTCATGCATTTTAACTTAACTTTGCATTTAATTACTTAGAGTTAGCCAAAGTTATGAATAATGTTGAATTTTTTATGTTGCAGGTAATTATAGCTTAAATGATGGATTTTAGAACCTTGCAATTAAGTGTGGATGTGTGGTGAAGGCATAGACACATTACATGAGGATTTGAAGGCTTAAAAGTGAAATAAATCAAGGAGGTATTGGTGCTTGGTAACAAAGGCACCAGCACCCACACCATTTGGTAAAAAACATGGAAGTTGTAGATTTGGATGTCTTCTATAGTTTGTCAAAATTTTAGCTCAATCGGACGGTTGGATCAAAAGTTATGACAATTCTACGAAAACTGGTCCAGAGTAGGCAAACCGTACCGGTACGACGAACTCCAGTAGCCAAATCTACCGGTACGCATACCAGTACGCGGTGCCCAGAATACCCAGAACAGCCCAGACACCTGCAAATCATATCCCACTTGCTTGGGGGTCCCACCTACACTTCTCCCACACCTATCCCAACATGTTCTACCTACAACCATGCCTCCCTTACACAATTTGAAGACTTTGGAGGCTTGGCATTTAAGGAGGATGAGAGATAAGGGGGCAGCCATGATGGTTGTAGGATAAGCTTGTCTTAGCCTGTCAAGGGCCATCAACTCACCTCCCATTGATGGGAGGCCTGCACACACCTAAGGGGACCACCATGGACGAAAATGCAGGGCTCCTTCACTATATACTCAGCATTCACACAAGATTCAAGAGTGTGGCTAGCTAAGCTTAGAGTAGTTAGGAAGAAGATGAATAGTAGAAATGTTTATGTTTTTGCATTTTCTTCCATCTTTTCACTTGTAGTTTAATGTAAGGATCTTGTAATCTTCATTTAATGTCTTTAATGTCATTTACTTCAAGTACATTTCAAGTTTAATCACATGTTCTAGATTCCACCATTGTTGCTTCCAAGTTTTCTTCATTTCTTGCTTTAAAATGGGTATTGTATATTTTTCTTCATAGCTTAAGTTTTCTTGCTTTAAGTTAAGTTCCATGTTTTATTTCTTCATTATGTCTCTTTACATTATGCATTCCTTTCTTGCTTTCATGAGTAGCTAGATTTTAAGTTGGTTAATCCAAGGAAGAACTCCTCTTGGGTGTGCCACTTCAACTCATTTTCATTCCTCATCTCAGAGTACGATGGCTCGGTTTAACTGGGTTGGGGTGAGGACATGGTTGTGAGTTCTTGATACACCGTAGGCATCGTCACGGGATATGCTTGAATCCTCACCTCCATTTTAGTCCTGAGCTTCCCACGAATCAATCGTACATCTAGGCTCTATTCGAGGAAGGCTTCGAGTTGATTTGGGATCCCCATTGGAATGAACCCTTTGGATTAGCCAACACTTGTTTTCATTTCATTCTCATTCACAAACTTCACTCCCCAAACCAAAACTCAAAAGATTTTACACTTTCTCTTTTTGACAAAATCACCTTCACACACTTGAACTTTCCATCCCTGAGGAGACGACCTTGGAATACCACCAAGTAAAACACGACCCGCGAAAGTCTCCTTGCGCTTGGGGAGCACTTTTGTACACACACACACAATTTTTGTGCATTCACATTTCACATTTCCACCATCTCATTTTCCTTTCTTGTTGCCCTTTATTTTGACACTATCCCAAGGGAGAGTGACACTCCCATTTACTCATACACTACAGATTTTAAGGGATAGTTTTTAGAGGTTAGGAAACAACAACATTTTTGGTCAAGCAATCTTCTACCGGTAGAATAATTTTAGTGGGCACTTCTATTGGCAGAACGTTAATTATCTACCGGTAGAAGTATTCTAGTGTATTTTTCAACCGGTAGAACGTTGCTTTTTCTACAGGTAGGCCCTATGTAATTTTTAGAAAATTAAAATGATCTTGTTTGGTCTTTGGGCCTTGAGTCTTTTTGCTCAAAGGAGGTAAATGGAGTAATATTAAGGATAAATTGATGTATATTGGGCCTTGAAATGATGAAGTGACTGAATTGTACACAGGTTATGCATTTGGGAGTGCCCGGTACAAGGGAGACTCTGCCCAAACTCTGTGTTGGTTATGATCCCGGTGAAGGAGAAGTTGTGACGTGGTGTCAGGTTATGCGGCATTCACGGGTATTTATGCGGGTTGATGGGAGATCAACGGGATGACTAAAGACCCCTGGTTTTAGGGGCGTCACAATTGCTAAGCAGCCTAGAGAAGAAGAAGAATTGCATAAAGTAACTTGCATTGAGTCATTAACTCAAAATATGTTTGAAAGTGCTTGTACAAAGAAAGAGTCACATGCATTAGAGTCTGTACAAAATGTCGAGTCTGTAGATATGTCAACTATTGAAACATGGATTCCAAAATTTGAAAAGTTATTGCCTTCTAGAACAAGGTATGTTGAGTCTAGTGTTATAGACCCTAAACTAGAATTGAAACCTCTTCCGGCTGACTAGAAATATGTCTTATTGGGGGAGGATGAAACTCATCCGGTGATAATATCTTCAAAGTTGTCAGAAGTCCAAGAAAAGCAATTGATTGGACAGTAGTAGATATAAAGAAAATAAGTCATCTTCTCTGTACTCATTATATATACTTGGAAGAAGGCTCCAAACCATCATGATAGCTGCAAAGAAGGTTAAATCCACATTTGAAAGAAATAGTTTGGGCAGAAGTACTTAAACTTTTAAACGCTGATATTATATATCATATATCTAATAGTAAATGGGTCAGCCCTACACAAGTGGTACCTAAAAATTCTGGAGTCAAGGTAGTGATAAACCAAGAAAATGAATTAGTCCCTATGCGTACAGTTACTGGTTGGCGTATGTGTATTCACTATCAAAAGTTGAATTCTCTCACAAGAAAATATCATTTTCCCCTACCTTTCCTAGACCAAGTTTTGGAAAAAATAGTCGGACATGAATATTATTATTTTTTGGATGGGTACTCCGGCTATAACCAGATTGAAATAGCAATTGATGACCAAGAGAAAACTACTTTTACATGTACTTTTGACACTTTTGCTTATAAAAAAATGTCATTTGGATTGTGTAATGCTTCAACCACTTTTCAGCGTTGTATGTTAAGCATTTTTAGTAATATGGTGGAGCTATTTTTGGAAGTTTTTATGGATGATTTTTCTGTATATGGAGATTCATTTGAGTTATGTTTAAAAAATCTTGAAAAAGTCCTTACTCGATGTGAGGAAGCAAATCTTGTTTTGAATTGGGAAAAGTGTCATTTTATGGTAATACAAGGCATTATTTTAGGGTACGTAGTCTCTGCAGAGAGAATTGAAGTTGACAAGTCGAAGATTGATTTAATAGCCAATCTCCCTCCATCTAAGACTGTAAAAGATGTTCAATCCTTTCTAGGTCATACAAAATTCTATAGAAGATTCATTAAATATTTTAGTTTGATTTTCAGACCTATGTATCATCTTCTATGTCAGGATTTACCATTTGATTGGAATAATGCATGTCAATCTAGATTTGACAAACTTAAAAGCATGTTTATTTCCACACCAATTATGCAACCTCCTGATTGGTCTTTAACTTTTGAATTAATGTGTGATGTTAGTGACTATGTCGTAGGAGTTGTTTTTGGTCAAAGGAAAGATAAAAGACCCTATGTGATTTACTATGCAAGTAAAACTCTAAATGATGCACATATGAATTATTCTAGCACAAAAAAAGAACTAATTGTTGTAGTATTTACTTTAGATACATTTCGATCATATTTAGTTGGATCCTCAATTGTTGTGCTTAATGATCATCTAACCTTGAAATACCTGCTTACCAAGAAAGATGTTTGTTCTTAGTATTTTTCTTGAGGACAAACAAATATTTAAGTTTGGGGGTATTTGATGAGTGGGTTTTATACCTACAAATTGAGTATTTTTGGCTTGATGAAATTGTAAATTTTTAATTATTTTATGTTCATTTTTATTTGTTTTGTGTGTTTTGATTTTATTTGGTAGGGATCATCATTTGGAAGGAAACAAGAACATTTGGAAGGAAACAAGGTCAATTTGGAGTCTAAGTGTTGGGTTTTTGAAGGCTAAGCAAGAGGGGAGGCTCTAGGCTTAAAAATGGACCAGTGCCCCTGCGCCAAAACCAGTAACTCAGCGCCCCTGCGCTGATTTTCAGCGCTGCTGCGTTTGTGTTGGTTCGGGACACGAATTTTGACTTATTTTTTACCCGAAATTGGACTCTAATGCCTCATATATGCTAGGTTTTGAGTGGGGATATAAATAGACTGATTTTGGGGGCTGAAAACATAGAAGAAGACCAAAGATTCATAGAAAATTGAAGGCAAGAATCAAAGGAAGTGACACGAAGAAAATCGGGATTGAAGACTAGAGAGAGATTGAAGATTGCAACTAAGTTTTTATTCATTTTCTCTTACTTTTACTTCTTAATTTTCTGAGATGTTGTTTCATTTGAGAAGGATGTTTTTCAATTACATTATGAACTAAATTTTTATTAAGATTGCAACGGAACCTAATGTCTAGTTAAATTGATCTACTCTCGATTCTATTTCTATTGATCATACATGAGTTGTTTGTCGTATTTTGTGCTTAATATATGATTGTGTGGCCAACAATTAATTTTATAACCTAGATGAAATTGGAAGATGAATTCTAGGTTTAGATCTGAATATGATGACATGCGTCTGGTTAATTCTTCTTAGGATTGAATTGCTGGGTTTGTGTATAGAATAGGAATATACCTATATGCTGTGTAACTTTTATGAGAGTTTGAACTTAATGAATCTATTACAACTTATTTTGCATAGGAATATAGCAATTTAATTGGGAGATATATGCTTATCTAACTATCGGAAGAGGTTTGATAAATAATTTTGAAGTCTCAGTTAACAACTTATTTTGATCAATTAACTGGAAAGCGAGTGGAAAGATTTATACGAAGCATTAGGGGAAGTTGTAATCTTAACTTCTTTTATCCGGTAAATTCAACCCTTGATTATTAAGTTTAGATTTAGTTTTAAATTAGTAATTCCATAGTTCAATTCCAATTATTTAAATAAAATTGAATTGATATAAAGTTAGTACTTTGAAGTTATTAGTAATAATTCTCCGTGGGAACGATACTCTAATTATTACTTTATTACTTGTTGATCATGTATACTTGCACGTAAATTGTCAATATCAAATTCAGACAACAAAGTACTCAGTCAAGGGGTCGCCATCAAATTACCAGTTTCAAAGCCCACCACTCGATTCCCCTCGGGGTTACTATGAATGAGTTTATTCCTAGACTCCATTGTGCTGACGTCGACACTAAGGTGGCCATACCATTCTTCACCAAGGCCATCATAGAGGGTGGTATTAGGTTTCCCCTCCACCCTATCCTTTTTCGTTTCTTGTCCTGATTCCGTCTCTACTCGGGACAGTATTGCTTGAGCACTTTTAGGATCATCATGGGGGTCGTCGCCTTCAACGAGTATCTTCAAGTCAATCTTGACTTTGAAGACATCCTATTCTGCTACACCTTGGTGAGGGTGATGCCTCAGCAAAATTTCTACCTCAAAGCCTGAGACCCAGCCATGTACCTCGCGACACAACTGTCGAATTCTAACAAGGGGTATAAGGATGACCTGCTCGTCTTCGGCAGTCAATGGGAGAGAGGAGCCGGCCCCGAGTACGCCGATTTGTGGTGGCCCAAGCAATGGCAGACTATAAGTACGTCAGCTTCTTTCTATCACTATTCGGCTTATAATACTTCGGTGCCATGACGTCTTGTCTCTAACCTCTATCTTTATTTTTGCAGGAGTTACTGACGTCGAGTCTGCTTTGCCTCTTCAGAATCTTGTCAATCTCACTAACATCTTCACCGTCTGGGGATACGTGGGTAACAATTTTGGCTAAGCTGCTCACGTGCTGCTTGACTACACTCCGGGGGACAAAAACTTCTCTCAGACCCCCTAAAACATTGACCTAGCCAGGTGGAGGGAGCAAACCGGAAAAAATTTGGAAGAAGATCCCGACCAAGCCATTGATGCCTAGGTAGAGAGGGAACGAGATGAAATTACCGACGCCGAGGAAGAAAGGGCTTAAGCCATTCTTACCGACACCGAAGTAGAAAGTGCTCCGTCCACCACCATCCACGCCGAGATGATCACTTCCAGCAAGGACATTTGACCATACTTTGAGATTCTACAAAATCTTGAGGAGGAAGACACCTTGGAGATCGCCATGTCTAACCCACCTCATCTTTCCGTCACAAGCGGTATCTGAATGTGTCGCATATCTCCAGAAAACTCACCAAATGATCGTTTGAGTCATCGTTAGGCAAACCCCCAAACTGCACTGAATTCTGAATCATTTGAATGGTACCCGGCTTGATCTCGAAATTGTTTGCTTGAATTGCGGGCCTTCGAATGCTCGATTGTATTTCCGTCACAAGCGGCATAGTATAATCCCTTAACAATTTCTGTTCATCTTCATCCATAGCTTCTTGGTTGTTTACTTCTTGACACTACTTTCGCAAGTTTCGGAGCCTTCTTTCGATTTCGTCTTCGTACGGTAGTAGCTCCTGACCTGTAGATCGTGTTTGCATACAAAATTCAAGAGTGCTTGCGGAAACAATTAAAACAAAAAATTAAATAAGTTTAAACTAAGATCAAATTGATTGAAATTAATATTGAAATAATTACTAGAATAATTCCCCGGCAACGGCGCCAAAAACTTGTTGTCTGAATTTGATATTGACAATTTACGTGCAAGTATACACGATCAATAAGTAATAAAGTGATAAGTAGAGTATCATTCACAGAGAATTATTACTAATAACTTCCAAGTACTAACTTTATATCAATTCAATTTTATTTAAACAATTGAAATTGAACTATGGAACTACTAATTTAAAACTAAATCTAAACTTAATAATCAAGGGTTGAATTTACCGGATAAAAGAAGTTAAGATTACAACTTCCCCTAATGCTTTATATAAATATTTTCACTCTCTTTCCAGTTAATTGATCAAAATAAGTTGTTAATAGAGACTTCAAAATTATTTATCAAACCTCTTTCAATAGTTAGATAAGCATATCTCTCCCAATTAAATTGCTGTATTCCTATGCAAAATAAGTTGGAATAGATTCATTAATTTCAAACTCTCATAAAAGTTACACACGGCATATAAGTATATTCCTATCCAATACACAAACCCAGCAATTCAATCCTAAGAAGAATTAACCAGACGCATGTCATCATATTCAGATCTAAACCTAGAATTCATCTTCCAATTTCATATAGGTTATAAAATTAATTGTTGGCCACACAATCATATATTAAGCACAAAATATGAAAAACAACTCATGTATGATCAATAGAACTAGAATCGAGAGTAGATCAATTAAACTAGACATTAGGTTCCGTTGCAATCTTAATAAAAATTTAGTTCATAATGTAATTGAAAAACATCATTCTCAAATGAAACAAAATCTCAGAAAATTAAGAAGTAAAAGTAAGAGAAAATGAATGAAAACTTAGTTGCAATCTTCAATCTCTCTCTAGCCTTCAATCTCGATTTTCTTCATGTCGCTTCCTTTGATTCTTGCCTTCAATTTTCTATCAACCCTTGGTCTTCTTCTTATGTTTTTAGCCCCCAAATCAATCTATTTATATCCCCACTCAAGCCCTAGCATATATAAGGCATTAGAGTCCAATTTCGGGTCAAAAACAAGCCAAAATTCGCGTCTCGAGTCAACACAAGCGCAGCAGCGCTAAAAATCAGCGCATGGGCGCTGAGTTACTGGTTTTCCAGCGTAGGGGCGCTGGTCCATTTTTATGCCTAGAGCCTCCTCCCCTCTTGCTTAGCCTTCAAAAACCCAACACTTAGACTTCAAATTGACCTTGTTTCCTTCCAAATGTTCTTGTTTCCTTCCAAATGATGATCCCTACAAAATAACATCAAAACACACAAAACAAATAAAAAGGAACATAAAATAATTGAAAACTTGCAATTTCATCAAGCCAAAAATTCTCAATTTATAGGTATAAAACTCACTCATCATACTTCCTCTACCTCAGGGAGCCAGCCTCATCTGCCCCAACACTAGTATTCCTACGAGCCTAGTCATCGGAGGATAGAAAAGGACTCAGAGTTAGGGTCCTAAAGAATAATTAACTAAAGGAGGGAGATAAAAAGAGGATTACCACCAATAAAAAGGAGAGGAGGCAGTTTACTCACTGGTGGATCTGACTAGAACCCAAAAATAGGTGAAGAGCGGGTCTCCCTGCACCAGAACTTCAAGAAGAGAGAAGAAGTTGGTGGCTTTTCTCTTCGGTAGGCTCTGAAGAGTTGATGGCTTTCCGACCAACGGTTGCTTCTCTAATGGAACTCCGGTGAAGGACTCTAAACTCGCAAGCTTTGAAAAACTAGAAGAAGGGGGCAAGGGCTCTGTTCAAATAGGGCCAAGGTCCATCATTGCTCACTATGAATGAGGGGGCGCATTAAATGCAGCGCAAACCCCAAGGAATGGAAAACAGCTGCATGAGGAGGCTAGGGTCAAGCCCTTTCATATTCCTCCACCATGTCACTTAGTCCATACGAAGATCAAGGGTTGGGGGCAATTGATGGGACATTGTAACACCCCAAATACCACCCTGGATGGCATTACATTCTAAAACATTCACATCATGAGAGCACTAAATATATATCCATCAAATAAGAAACATTCTTAATTTTAACAAAATTTGGGCAGAGTCTCCTTCGTACGGGAAGCTCTCCCAAAACTCACAACCTGTACATTTATAATACCTTGACCACACCGGGTCTATCTAACCATCAAATCCAAAATATTTCATTCACCATATATATTATCCACAACAATCATCCCAAAAGAATAAGCCAAACTAAGGCCATTACAACCCAAAAGAATTACATGAATATATTGCAGCGGAATTTCAAAAAAATCTAGACTTTACATTGTTCAGAAATAAATCTCATAGTCTAGAACAAAATAAGCTATATCTCTAGATGTCCCATTCGGGATCTAGGTACCCCTCCAAGGAAGCGTCCCCAAGGCCCGGGTCATTCACACCGAGCTCCTCCTCTAAAGCCAAATCTGAAAAAAATATTAATTGTAGGGGATGAGCACGAAGCTCTGTAGCAAAATCTTCCCAAACTCAAACAAGGTTTAGAAAAGCATATAAAACGGTTGGTCTCATTTTCACAAATAGCATATATACCATTTTGAAGGAAAAGCAGGATATTTTAAATAGATCTCAAGTTTAAATGTTCGCAATAATTTAAATGAACCGTAAAGCTCAGTCACAATTATCACCATAACCATTTCCAACAGGTCCTTGTGGATTCCCATACCTCCACAAGCACTTGTTGGAAACCATTCCGTAACAATACTAATAATCTCATGTTCTCATGTATATTGATTGCTTCCCATGAATCTACCCAACGACTTATACCTAGTTCACCAATCACCATCACAATCACAAGTACTTTAGGAAGAGGCGTCTACCATCCCAATGGCAGTGACGAGTCCCTTCCCAGGAAAGGTATACCACCCCTCGTTCGAACTCCAGTGAACGATAGTGGTGGTTATTACCAAATAACCACCCATTACAAGTGTTAGACAACCATCTCAACCCCACCGGGATAGACTAACCTCTAACACTCTACGGCAATGCTCGAAGGCAATCCAAGTCCATCACAACAATCATACAAGAGAGATCATTACAACATTTCTCAATTCACAAGAAATCCCCAATTTTCACCATTTGTACCATAGCATAATTGAAGAAAAAGAGCAAGAGATCACCATAAACATCATTTGGTTGTACAATATCAAGCACTAAGGTTTTGATGGTGAGAACAAAGGAAATGTAAAGAAGAAAATTCATTTTTCTTAAAACTAGGGTTTGAGAATGAAAAAGGGACCTTTAATGGTTACCCAACTACCACAATGTTTAAAACATGGCAATAAATGCAAGAGGATCAAGAATTAAGTAAATAATAGCAAGTATATATGATTTTGAACCAAAAGAATACATATAATTTAATCCTAGTCTCAATGTAAGAGAATAGGAAGAAATCCCCTACCTTAATGTTCTTGGAAAAATTAGGGCTTTGATCTTGAATCAACCCTTCAATCTCTTGTTTTCTCTTGATCTTGTGTTTCTCTCTTTCTCTCTTCCTCTCTTATGTTTTCTAGGGTTTGGAGTGGTGTAATGAAGGCTAAGGAGGTGACAAAATGTATTTATAGTGGAGGAAAAATCGGCTTGTTCGCGACTTAAATAAACAGTCTGGTTTCGGTAGTACCGGTACTCGGTACCGGTACCATTCAGTACCGGTACCCAGTACCGGTACACGAAACCTTCTAGAATCAGGGTACCGGTACTCAGTACCGGTACCATTTACCCAGTTTTGCCTATTTATTTTGTTTTCCATTTCCAATCCATTCCAAAACTAACCCCATCCATCACAAACCTCTCCAACACATATTTATACACCAAACCTATCTAATACAAGTTATAGGACCTAACATTTTATATTTTCACTCACTAAAACTAAATTTCAACTATGATTTTCATTAACATTTTAAATCTTTACTTTTCAAATTTACAAAGTTCAAACACACTTCAATACCCCTATCCACATCTTTACAACTATTATTTGCTATATATAAAAGAAAATGCGGGGTGTTACAATCCACCCCCCTTAAAGAAAGTTTCGTCCTCGAAACTTACCTCAAGTAGCGAACAAATGTGGATACTTGTCCCGCATTTCTTGCTGCGGTTCCCAAGTAGCTTCTTCCACTCCATGGTGTTGCCACAAAACCTTCACTAGTCGAATGACTTTGTTACGGAGCACCTTCTCTTTGACATCGAGAATCTTCAACGGTTGTTCTTCATAGGTTGCTCCCTCTTGAATTTCAATATCTTCCAAGTCTACGACCGGCGTTGCATCCGATTGACACCTTCTCAACATGGACACGTGGAACACATCATGTACTCCGGATAGCTGGGCTGGTAGTCGAAGTTGATATGCCGCCTTGCCTATCGCTTTGATTATCTCAAACGGTCCGGTATATCTTGGCGCTAGCTTCCCCTTCTTGCCGAATCGAAACACGCCCTTCTTGGGTGACACCTTGAGAAATACGTAGTCTCCCACCTTGAATTCTAAGGGTCTTCGTCTGTGGTCCGCATAGCTCCTCTGTCTACTTTGCGCCGTCCGTAGCCTCTCTCGTATGAGTTGAATCTTCTCCGTAGTTTCTCGAACAATGTCCGGTCCCAACAAACTACTCTCACCGGCTTCTAACCAACACGTCGGTGATCGGCATGGTCTTCCATACAATGCTTCATACGGTGCCATCCCAATACTTTCCTGATAGCTGTTGTTGTAAGCAAACTCCACCAACGGTAAGTGGTTGCTCCAACTCCCCTTGAAGTCCAACGCGCAAGTGCGTAACATATCCTCCACAATCTGGATCACCCTTTCGGATTGGCCATCCGTTTGGGGATGAAAAGCTATACTGAAATGTAACTCCGTCCCCATCGCTTGTTGTAGACTCTGCCAGAATCTCGCCACAAACCTAGAGTCACGATCGAGAGCGGAACGCTGTGTAATCTCACTATCTCACGGATATACAGCTGGCTCAAGGTCTCGAATGTATCCGTGGTCTTCATACCCAAAAAAGTGAGCGGACTTGGTGAGTCTATCCACAATGACCCACACTGCATTATGCCCACGCGACGTCCGTGGTAAACCTGACACGAAGTCCATGGTGATGTGATCCCACTTCCACTCTGGAATAGGCAAAGACTGTAGGACTCCTCCTGGCCTTTGATGCTCAATCTTCACTTGCTGGCACACCGCACATTTTGCCACATACTTGGCCACATCTCGCTTCATTCCCCTCCACCAGTATTGACGCTTCATGTCCCTATACATCTTTGTGCTACCGGGGTGGATAGCAAACTTGGAGCGATGACACTCTCCAAGTATTTCCTCCTTTAGGGACGAATCATTGGGAACACATAGCTTATCCCCATATCTCAACTCTCCATTTTTCCAAGACCATCCTTCCATCACTTCTCCATTCTCCAATCGGGCTCAAATCAAATCGAGTTTCGAATCCAGGCATTGCAACTCCACCACTCGTTGCAGAAGCGTCGGTTGAGCTATAAGGTTGAATATATAGGGTTGATACTCCGGTCCATCCACCCATAGATCGTACTCCTCCAATGCATCAATCATTTTCCACCTATTTACCGCAAGAGAATTGATTTCACTCAGAGACTTCCTGCTAAGAGCGTCGGCAACTACATTGGCCTTCCCCGGATGGTAGTTGAGCGTGAACTCATAATCTTCCAAGTACTCAATCCACCTTCTCTGCCGGAGATTCAAGTCTTTCTGTGTGAAGATATACTTGAGGCTTTTATGGTCCGAGAACACTTGAAATTTCTCCCCGTATAAATAACATCTCCACAACTTAAGAGCAAACACCACAACGGCAAGCTCTAAGTCATGGGTGGGGTAATTCTGCTCATGAACCTTGAGTTGCCTCGAGCCATAAGCGACCACCTTCCCTCATTGCATCAACACACATCCCAAGCCTTGTAGCGAAGCATCGGTGTACACATCGTATCCTTCCCCACTACTCGGAATAATGAGGACAGGAGTCGTCGTCAACTTCTCCTTCAAGGTGCGAAAGGCTAGCTCACACGCTTGAGTCCACATGAATTTTTCTCCCTTCTTTGTAAGGCGAGTCATCGGCATCGCAAGCTTGGAGAATCCTTCCACAAACCTACGATAATAGCCGGCTAACCCAAAGAAACTCCGTACTTCTGTCACATTCTTCGGTGGTTCCCATTTCATCACGGCCTCAATCTTTGTGGGATCAACCTCTACTCCTTGCTCGGACACAACATGGCCAAGGAACTTCACTTCCTTCATCCAAAACTCACACTTGCTCATCTTCGCATATAACTTATGTTCTCTCAATGTTTATAGCACCTTAGAGAGATGACGAGCATGTTCCTCCTGAGTCTGTGAGTAAACCAATATGTCATCAATAAACACAATGACAAATTGATCGAGGTAAGGCCGGAAGACTCTGTGCATCAAATCCATGAAGGCTGCGGGGGCATTAGTCAATCCAAACGACATCACCGTATACTCGAAATGATCATACCGGGTACGAAAAGCAGTCTTAGGAATATCCTCCTCCTTAATTCGTAGCTGATGATACCCCGTGCGAAGATCAATCTTGGAGTAATACTTTGAACCCTTCAACTGATCAAATAAGTCATCAATTCTCGGCAACGGATACTTATTATTCACGGTAACCCGATTCAACCTCCGGTAATCCGTGCACAACCGGAGAGTCTCATCCGTTTTCTTCACAAAGAGGACCGGGGCTCCCCTGGGTGAAGTGCTTAGACGGATAAACCCAATCGCCAACAAATGATCCAACTGCTTCCTTAGCTCCTTCAACTCCAAAGGTGCCATCCGGTAGGGAGCAATAGATATGGGTTCGGTTCCCGGATAGAGATCGATCTTGAATTCAATTTCCCTATGTGGCGGTAATCCGGGTAATTCCTCGGGAAAAACATCTGAAAACTCCGATACAATGAACTCCACATCCGTGTGGAGTTTATCTCGGTCATCTCCCATCAAGCTAGCTAAGAAACTGAATTGAATTCCCGCTTTGGCTTTTAAGAATCTACTACCCGTAGTAGGGAATGGATGGAAAGAGTCTCGGTTATTGACAAAACTAAAAACGACTCCTCACAGTAACTGAAATGTAATCCGCTTGCGGAAACAATCCATTACCGCCCAGAAAGCAGACAACAAGTTCATCCCGAAAATCACATCATACCCCTTTATCTCTAAAGCAATCAAATCCACAATCAATTCGTGCTCCCCAATGCGAAGCACGCAATCCTTGCAGACTCGGCTAGAGTCTAACCGTTCTCCCGTGGGCAAGCTAGTATTCATAACATGCTCTAACTTCACGAAACTCAATCCCAAATCAAGTGCGTATGTCGTGCGTCCAAATGAGTGTGTTGCACCGGGGTCAAATAATATGCGGGCCCAAGAATTATAAATAAGGGCGATACCTTCCATAACGGCATTGGAGGCATCTTCCTCCGCTTGGGTCAAAGCAAATACTCTCCCCTGAGTGGCGCCGCCTGGGGCTAAAGCTCCTATGGGTCTCTGCTGCTGTGGTCTCTGTGGAGGTTGTCTCGGTAGTGGGGGCTGGGTTGCTTGCCCTTGTCCTGCCGCTTGATTGGTCCGTGGTGGAAAGGATGGACAGTTATGTCTGAAGTGCCCGACACCTCCACAGGCAAAGCATTGATGTGGGTCAGTGCCTGTACGAGTCTGAGTAGCTCCATCCCCTCGGGCTGTCAAGAGTCTCTGTCCTCCTGCCTGGTCAGGACGACTGTACGGTGCCGCTCTCTGCACCACACTGCTGCTAGCACCAGTCCGTATAGGACCTCCTCTCGCAAAGCTCTGTCTCCTCAAATTATCCTCTGTGTCTCTCTCCACTAGTGCTGCTCTATCCACAAGATCTCCATATTCCCGGATCTTGTGTGCCACAAGCTTCTCCCTGATGGCAGGCCTCAATCCCTGCTCAAAGCGCTTGGCCCTCATGGCCTCAGTGGATATGAACTCGGTGGCATAGCGGGATAGCTCGTCAAACCTCCTCTCGTATTCAGCCACCGTCATGCTACCCTGCCATAGAGCCAGAAAGTCTGTCTTCATCCGGTCCCTAACTGATTCCGGAAAATACTTGTATTGGAAGACTTGGTCGAATTCCTCCCAAGTAAGTGCATCGGTGTTCCTCCTTCTTTTCACGGAGTCCCACCAATGGTCGGCCTCCCCCTCAAGCAAATAGGTAGCCAAGCCAACCCTCAAGTCTTTGGCAACCCCCATGCCGTCACAAATCTTCTTTATCCGACGGATCCATTTATCCGCATCCAAAGGATTGGGGCTCCCTTGGAAAGTAGGCGGGTGTTGCCTCAGAAATTCCCGAAGGGTTACCATCCTCCGGTTATCATCCCCATTGCCCGGTACTTGGGCTAATGGATGAGCTCCCCCGTTGTGGTTGTGGTTGTTGTTGTTTCCATTATGGTTTTGCACCAGAGTGGTGAGCTCCCTCAAGCATTGATATATGCCTCGCATGGCATCGGGAGGTGGTGGATTTGCTTGACCTCCACGACCACGCCCACGTCCTCACCCTCGTAGCCCGTCCATCCTGCACATCAATTCACAATTCAGTTTCATTGATGTACAAGGCATTCTAAGTATAGATTAAGTCTAAAGCATAAAGTTTATATCAAACTAGACCACAATTTCCTTCACCCTAATCCTATATCTCTAATGGTGATCCATAACCTACAGCTCCCATGTAAGACCTAAAGCCTAGGCTCTGATACCATTCTGTAACACCCCAAATACCACCCTGGACGGCATTACATTCTAAAACATTCACATCATGAGAGCACTAAATATATATCCATCAAATAAGAAACATTCTTAATTTTAACAAAATTTGGGCAGAGCCTCCTTCGTATAGGAAGCTCTCCCAAAACTCACAACCTGTACATTTATAATACCTTGACCACACCGGGTCTATCTAACCATCAAATCCAAAATATTTCATTCACCATATATACTATCCACAACAATCATCCCAAAAGAATAAGCCAAACTAAGGCCATTACAACCCAAAAGAATTACATGAATATATTGCAGCGGAATTTCAAAAGAATCTAGACTTTACATTGTTCAGAAATAAATCTCCTAGTCTAGAACAAAATAAGCTATATCTCTAGATGTCCCATTCGGGATCTAGGTACCCCTCCAAGGAAGCTTCCCCAAGGCCCGGCTCATTCACACCGAGCTCCTCCTCTAAAGCCAAATCTGAAAAAAAATATTAATTGTAGGGGATGAGCATGAAGCTCTGTAGCAAAATCTTCCCAAACTCAAACAAGGTTTAGAAAAGCATATAAAACGGTTGGTCTCATTTTCACAAATAGCATATATACCATTTTGAAGGAAAAGCAGGATATTTTAAATAGATCTCAAGTTTAAATGTTCGCAATAATTTAAATGAACCGTAAAGCTCAGTCACAATTATCACCATAACCATTTCCAACAGGTCCTTGTGGATTCCCATACCTCCACAAGCACTTGTTGGAAACCATTCCGTAACAATACTAATAATCTCATGTTCTCATGTATATTGATTGCTTCCCATGAATCTACCCAATGACTTATATCTAGTTCACCAATCACCATCACAATCACAAGTACTTTAGGAAGAGGCGTCTACCATCCCAATGGCAGTGACGAGTCCCTTCCCAGGAAAGGTATACCACCCCTCGTTCGAACTCCAGTGAACGATAGTGGTGGTTATTACCAAATAACCACCCACTACAAGTGTTAGGCAACCATCTCACCCCCACCGGGATAGACTAACCTCTAACACTCTACGGCAATGCTCGAAGGCAATCCAAGTCCATCACAACAATCATACAAGAGAGATCATTACAACATTTCTCAATTCACAAGAAATCCCCAATTTTCACCATTTGTACCATAGCATAATTGAAGAAAAAGAGCAAGAGATCACCATAAACATCATTTGGTTGTACAATATCAAGCACTAAGGTTTTGATGGTGAGAACAAAGGAAATGTAAAGAAGAAAATTCATTTTTCTTAAAATTAGGGTTTGAGAATGAAAAATGGACCTTTAATGGTCACCCAACTACCACAATGTTTAAAACATGGCAATAAATGCAAGAGGATCAAGAATTAAGTAAATAATAGCAAGTATATATGATTTTGAACCAAAATAATACATATAATTTAATCCTAGCCTCAATGTAAGAGAATAGGAAGAAATCCCCTACCTTAATGTTCTTGGAAAAATTAGGGCTTTGATCTTGAATCAACCCTTCAATCTCTTGTTTTCTCTTGATCTTGTGTTTCTCTCTTTCTCTCTTCCTCTCTTATGTTTTCTAGGGTTTGGAGTGGTGTAATGAAGGCTAAGGAGGTGACAAAATGTATTTATAGTGTAGGAAAAATCGGCTTGTTCGCGACTTAAATTAACAGTCTGGTTTCGGTAGTACCGGTACTCGGTACCGGTACCATTCAGTACCGGTACCCAGTACCGGTACAAGAAACCTTCTGGAATCGGGGTACCGGTACTCAGTACCGGTACCATTCAGTACCGGTACCATTCAGTACCGGTACCCAGTACCGGTACCATTTACCCAGTTTTGCCTATTTCTTTTGTATTCCATTTCCAATCCATTCCAAAACTAACCACATCCATCACAAACCTCTCCAACACATATTTATACACCAAACCTATCTAATACAAGTTATAGGACCTAACATTTTATATTTTCACTCACTAAAACTAAATTTCAACTATGATTTTCATTAACATTTTAAATCTTTACTTTTCAAATTTACAAAGTTCAAACACACTTCAATACCCCTATCCACATCTTTACAACCATTATTTGCTATATATAAAAGAAAATGCAGGGTGTTACAGACATATGCAAAGATTGATGAGGAGGCGACAAGTGTCCTCGGTGTAGTGACCTTAGAGCCTCCATGGAGTGACATGTGATGAGCACAAAATATTGCATATTTAATGGCCTCATTACATTTAGTTATTTAGAATTAGTTAAATTTATGAATAATGTGGAAATTTTGATGTTGTAGGTAATTATAGTGTAAATGATGGCTTTTAGAGCTTTGCAACTAAGTGTGAATGTGTGGTGAAGAGATGGACACATTAAATGAGGTTTGGGAGGCTTGGAAGGTGAAGAAACCAAGAAAAAAGCAATTTGGATGAAAACCTTCCGAAAGGTTTGGCCATAAACCTTCCGGAAGGTTTAGCCCACTGGTTTCCCAAGGTTTTGACACAGTACCGCTGTTTTTCCAATTTTTTACCATGATCCACTTCGAATCGGAAAAAGTGAAAAACATGAAAGTTGTAGATTTGGACGTATTCTATATTCTTTTAAAAGTTCAGCTCCATCCAACGGTTGGATCAAAAGTTATGACAAGTTTACCAAAATTGGTTCAGAACTGTCGCCTTCCGAAAGACCTTCCGGAAGGTTTTGCCTACTGGAATCGACCTTCCGGAAGGTTTTGCCCAGAATGCCCAGAACGCCTGCAACTCATGCTCCACTTGCTTGGGGGTCCCGCCATTGATTTTCCCACTTGTCCCCTGACATCCCTTACATATATACATGCCTTATACACCCTAGTGGAAGACTTTGGAGGCAATGACATTAATGAGGATGGGAGAGGAAGGGTGAGCCAGAGGAGTTGGAGGCTAGTCTTCTCCAAGCCTGCCAAGCCAATAAACTCACCTCCCATTGATGGGAGGCCTGCACGCAGGCTAGGGGGACCCCTCATGGACGAAAATGCATCACTCCTTCACCATATATTTAGCATTTCACAAGATTTTGAAGGGTGGCTACCTAAGCTTAGAAAATCCAAGGAAGAAGAAGATGAATAGTAGATAAAAAATTTAGATTTTTGCATTTTCTTCCATCCTTTCAATTGTAGTTTATTGTAAGACTTGTGTAAGCTTCATTATTTACTTTTAATGTCATTTATTTCAAGTGCTTTGCAAGTTTAGTTGAGTATCTTAGCTTTTACCATTAATGTATTCAAGCTTTATTCATTTCAAGTTTTAAAATGGGTATTTAATATTTTTCTTCTTAGTTTAAGTTTTCTTGCATTAAGTTCTAATCTCCATTTCTTCATTATGTCTTTTTACATTATGCATGTTTTTCCTTTATTTATGAGTAGCTAGATTTTTAGTTGGCTAATTTAAGGGAGACCTCCTCTTGGGTTTTCCATTTTAACTCATTTTCTTTCCTCCTCTCAGTGTACGATAGTTCGATTTGACTGAGTTGAGAGTTGATGTGGTTGTGAGTCTTTGATATCCCGTAGGCCTGGTCACGGGTTATGTTTGGATCGTCACCTCCATCTCGTCCCTAGCTTCCCACGAATCAATCGTTCATCTAAGCACCATTGGAGGAAGGTTTCGAGTTGAGTTGGGATTCCCATTGGAATGACCTCTTTGGATTAGCCAACACTTGTTTTCCTTATATTTTCTATAAAAAACAACAAACCACAAAACTCAAACATCAGAAGATTTTACACTTTTCTTTTGTTCACCAAAATCACCTTCAAACAATTCCCTTCATTCCCTAAGGAGACGACCTTGGAATACTCATTCCAAGTAAAACACGACAAGCAAAAGTCTCTCTGCGCTTGGGGAGCATTTTTGTTCACACACACACTCACACATTTCATTCATCCACCACTCCTTTGCCCTTTCTTTTGACATCATTCCAAGGGAGAGTGAGACTCCCCTTCACACATACACTATACACATTGAGGGATGATGTTCGAAGATTAGGAACAAAAATGGAAACCATCAAGCACATGTGTCCTCAAAGTTCCTTGTGACTGACACGTATCCTCAACATACATGACCCCGGAGGCATTGAACGCTCGACGTGTGTCCTCGGCGTTTAGCTCCCCCGAAGCATTCTCTGTTTGACACATGTCCTCGACACCTAGGTCTCTGGAGCATTATCTGCTTGATATGTGTTCTCGGCATTAAGCCTTCCACGTCGGTGAAATGTGGACAATTTTCTTGTTGATTAGCCCTTGCCAAATGGCTAAGTTCCTAAAGAGAAAAAAAAAAGTTAGCTGATGCAAGCATGCCAGTGATCCAGGTCAAAAATAGCATCATCACTTGGAAGCAGAATTGGCTATCAATCATCGATTATCCTTTCCAAGGCAGTCAGAATGGCAGGGGGGACAGTTCAGTAACCAATAGCAAGGTCATACGAAGTACAAAGTATTGAAATATTGACCCATTGGGGGGGGGGAGTGGATGAAAGTGCCCCTACGCATGTATAACCACAATCAGGGCACATTAAATGACCCCCACCGAATGATTAGACATATTTATTGCTCAGCAAGGTCAGAAAGGTGAACATTAAATGCCCGAAGATCCGAGTATTAAATCCAGAAGCTTCTATCGCGTGAAAAGGAAGGTACTCTACTCAAAGGACTATTCACCACAGGTTGCCTTCAAAAGTGAGCCAATAAGGAGCCTTCCCTCCATGGGACCCAGCTGTCCGCAATGATTAGCTCCTAAGAGGTAATTTGTAATGGAATTTCTTCACCATCCATTATGACTTCTCAATATCCACTTGATGTGGGACTTCCGACTTTTTAGACAAACTCAAGTTCACCAGGGGAGAGATCTGTTAATTTGTTTATTATGCTAGAATTATTGCGCACAAAACCTAAGATGATCCCTTGGTGTAATAGACTTAGGAGGATTAGTGTTAAAATGGAATCGGTATTAGATCTGAGAATGACTCCTAGATGTTCTTAAAAGAAATTTTTTTCTAAACCTTTTGTGGGTTTTGAAAATATAGAATTGAGCAATCATCAGATCCCTCTTGAGCAACACCCTTTAGTGATCAAGAGAAATTTTTTTTTGATTGGTTTTAGGCTTAATAAACCAATAGGGACCCCCCTATGCTCGCTAGCCTTCGCTAGACGATCTCTTCATGACATAGAGAAATATTTGGCAAAGGATAAATTGACGACAACAGGGGTTACCCTTAGAGGTCACTCGAGCGGTCAGTACTACTCTCCTTGGTTGTTTTGGAATTAATTTTTTATTCCAGTAACCACTACCCTATGACTGTCCTCCCACTGCTCGAGAAATCATTCACAAATCTGAGTTTTCTTCTTGATCAAGATTAGCCTTATTCCGGACCTATAAATAGGGAAAACCTTTTCTATACCTAGGGTAAGCCTCTTATGAGTATTTTGAGTGAGAAATCTTATCTTTTACCTTGGAGCTTTTACCACAACCCTAGATCCCTAAACCCAAGGCCACCATCTAGTGATTCTCATCCAACCTCACAACTTGGAGAAGAAGATATTGACTGGTTGAAGACCAAACCCATTGGTATGTTCATACTGAGGTTTGTGGTTGCATCATGTGAATGCCCAAGGCGTAGAGGATCCATTGCTGTGGAGAATCCTAGTGAAAATACCCAAGACATCGAAGAGGCACTTTGATAGAGAGGCTTATTGAAGGAAAAGAAGTGTCTAATCATAGTATTGATTGAGGTATAAGACTCAAGTACTTCTAAGCTGACATTGGGGTAGTGGATTAGGCATTGGTGAACCCTAGAGTGGTTCCCGGTGGTTTTTCCCAAAGAGGGTTTCTACGTCAACAAATCACTTGTGTTATTTATTGCTTTTGATATACACTTGTGATTTGATGCATACATGCAGACTATGTATTTGTATAAATGATTGATTGAATACCTACATCATCCATAGTAGCATACTTGGGTTTGGGTCTTTGGGATTTGGGATCACCATGTGAGATTGAGTATTAATTAACAATTTGATAAAATCAATACATCAATTTACATGGTATTTTGGGTTGTGGTAGTTAAAAGGGGGTTCTTGCTATTAATTAATTAATCTTTATGAGATTAGATAATTGCAGTAGTAATAGGTAGGTTGGCCTTTAGAGCAAATAAGATAAGAATATATTGGGAACTAATTGCATGACCACCTAAAAAAAAATTATACATGATTTTCGTGTATACAGCTCCCCCTCCCAGAACAACTATTGGTATTAGAGCGTCGTTGTCCTGAGTTGCACTAGACTCATTGTATACATATTTGATTTTTTCTTACATACCTAGGTGTTTGCCTCTATAGATCTATTGTTACTACTAGGTAGTTTCCAATGAAGTCTAAAAAATAAGGTGGTTGATGAGCACAAAATATTGCATATTTAAAGGCCTCATTACATGCATTTTAACTTAGCTTTGCATTTAAGTACTTAGAGTTAGCCGAAATTATGAATAATGTTGAAATTTCGATGTTGCAGGTAATTATAGCGTAAATCATGTATTTTGGAAAATTTCAACTAAGTATGGAGGAGTGGTGAAGATGTGGACACATTACATGGGGATTTGGAGGCTTAAAAGTGAAAGAAATCAAGGAGGTATCGATACTTGGTAACATAGGCACCAGCACCCGCACCATTTGGTGGCAGTACCTCGGTTTTCCTCATTTTTGACCATGATCCACTTTGAATCTGAAAAAGTGAAAAACATGAAAGTTGTAGATCTGGATTTCCTCTATATTTTGTCAGAATTTCAGCTCAATCAGACAGTTGGATCAAAAGTTATGACAATTCTATGAAAACTGGTCCAGATCAGGCAACCTACCGGAAAGACCTATCGGTAGTTTTTACTCTAGTAGCCAAAACCTACCGGTAGAATGATGAAAACCTACCAGTAGGTTTTGCCCATAATGCCCAGAACGCCTGCAACTCATGCTCCACTTGCTTGTGGGTCCCACCATTAACTCTCCCACTTGTCCCCTGACATCCCTTACACATCTACATGCCTCCCAACACACATGCTTGGACTTTGGAGGCAATGGCATTAATGAGGATGGGAGAGAAGGGGGCAGCCATGATGGGTGCCGGCTATGCTTTTCCTAGCCTGTCAAAAGCCAATCAACTCACCTCCCATTTATGGGAGGCCTGCACACAGGCTAGGGGTGCCTCATGGACGAAAATACATCATCTCTTCTCCATATATTCAGCATTCACAAGCCATTGAAGGGGTGGTTACCTAAGCATAGAAAGGTCCAAGGAGGAAGAAGATGAATAGTAGTTAGAAAGCTTAGATTTTTGCATTTTCTTCCATCCTTTCACTTATAGTTTATTGTAAGACATGTGTAAACTTCATTTATTATCTTTAATGTCATTTACTTAAAGTACATTTCAAGTTTAATGCTACATTTTAGATTTCACCATTGTTGCAGCAAGTTATCTTCATTTTTTAGCTTAAAATGGGTATAACATATTTCACTTCATAGTTTTTGTTTTCTTGCATTAAACTAAGTTCTAATCTTCTTTCCTTTAGTATGTCTCTTTACATTATGCAATTCTTTCTTACTTTCATGAGTAGCTGAATTTTTAGTTGGCTAATCCAAGGGAGATTTCCTCTTGAGTGTGCTATCTCAACTCATTTTCTTTCCCCCTCTCAGTGTATGATGGTTCGATTTGACTGGGTTGGGGTGTGGACAAGGTTGTGAGTCTTTGATATCCCGTCGACTTGTCACGGGTTATGCTTGGATCCTCTCTTCCATCTCGTCTCGAGCTTCCCACGAATCAATCGAGCATCTAGGCACCATTGGAGGAAGGTTTCGAGTTAATTTGGCATCCCCATTGGAATGACCTCTTCGGATTAGCCAACACTTATTTTCTTGCATTTTCATTAAGAACAAAACTCACCAAAACCAACTACAAGATTTTACACTTTTCATTTTTACAAAATCACCTTCACACAATTCCCTTCATTCCATGAGGAGACGACCTTGGAATACTTTTCCAAGTAAAACATGACACTCAAAAGTCTCTCAATGCTTAGGGAGCACTTTTGTTCACACTCACACATTTTGTACATCTCATTTTCATTCATTCCACACATTTCGTTTCTCATTTCTTGCATTGAATCCGAGTAAGAGTGACACTCACCCACACATATAAGTCTTACACATTGAGGGTTTATTGACAGAGAATTGGGAACACAACGGAAACCATCAAGCAGTGGTTCAATTGAACGATCACCTCTCTTTGACGGGTATAATTTGTTATATTGGAAAGCTCACATTAGAGCATTTCTAAAATCGATAAATGAGAGAGTTTGGGAAAGTGTGCAAGAGTGTTGGAGCCTTCTCATCGCCACCACAATAGTTGCAGGTGGTGAAGCGGTGGTTGAAGAAAAAATATCCGAAGACTTGGATGAAAACTGAAATCGAGCATGTGGGGTGGAACTGAAAAGGATTGAATGCAATATTCAATGCTGTGACACCTAATGGGTTCTAGAGGACTACAAATTGTGAGACCTCCAAAGAAGCATGAGATATCTTGGTAGTTTCCCATTAAGGGACAACTATGGTGAAGATGTCCAGACTCCAAAGGTACACATCTCAGTTCGAGACTTTAAGGATGCAAGAAGATGAAACATTTAGTGAGTTTTTACGCTAAATTGTGTGACATTGAAATTCATCTTTTGTATTAGGTAGCAAGGTTGATGACGCATTCATTAAATGAAAAATCTTGAGATCTTTTCTAGAGAGGTTTCATAAAAAGGTGACATCGTTAGAGACAAGCGTCAACATGAAGTCGGTGTTAGTAGAAGACCTAGTTGGGAGTATATTGGCTTTCGAGATTAACATTTTTCCACCCAAAAAGATGAAAGGTGTGGCATTGAGTTCTAAAAATGAAGAAGGGGTAAATCCGAGTAAGAGAAGAGGACCTAGCCTTCATTGCGAGAAAGTTCAAAAAGTACTTCAAGGCTAGTAATGAAGAGTCCTCAAGGTTGAAAGGAAAGCCTAGTAGACCTAATACTCCTAAGGAGGGAAGGGAGAAAGGTGGAAGAAGCTCTCGACAAGAGGTTTAGATAAAGGGGCAAGGCTTCCAATGCTTTGAGGGTCAAAGTTTCGGATACATGGCTGTGTAATGCCCAAATTGAACAAAAAGATATTCTTTGAATCAAAAAATAGGAGAGCTATAAAGGCCAATTGGAGCGATAGTAAAAGTGAGTCAACCTCGGATGATGACTCCTCTTCTCATGATGACTCACACTCCTCTCCTCCTAGATAAACTTTGACTACTGAAGTTGAAGCAAGTCCTACCACGATGGTAGAAGACTTGGAAGAAGAAATCTCCACATATGTGGAGGATGATGAGAGTTTTGAGGATATAAATGATGCATATGAACAATTCCTTAAACAACAAAAGAAAATACTTGCCTTGAGTGGTTGGGTGAACTCAGGTGAAGAAGATAGAAAAGCACTACATGTGGACTTACTGAAGTCCTCAAATGTGTGGGATTGAAGAAGAGAAGAAATCTCTTCTTGATAAAGTGAGCTTCACTGAGAGAGAGTGTCACGAGCTTGCTAAGTCGAAGAAAAATCTTGGGTCTAAATGTGTCAAATATGATAAAGATCTTCATGAATCAAGTGAACTCTCTAAAACACTATCCCTAAGTACTGAAAAGCTTGATAAAATGCTATCTATGGGAAAAAGTGTGGATGACAAGTGTGGTTTAGGCTACACACCACCAACACTTCTTCCAAGACCGTGTTTGTAATGAGTAATCCCAACCCATTACCCCCACGAGTGAACACTAGCCCATCAAAGACTTAAAAAAGGTAAGGGTAGGAATTAAAGAAGCTCATTTTTAATAAACCCAAGCCAATCATGATTTTAATTTCACTTGAGGGGAACATGGTCATCATACTATACATTGCATGAAAGATAGGGATATCTTAAATAAGAAGCTCATGCATCTAGCTAACCAATCCAAGAGTCTAAACAATCAGGTGTTGAATTTTTTTGAGCTTTTGGATAGGTCAACTGAGTCAAAGCATAATCATGCATTATCATCTAACAATCCACATGCTAGAATGCTCAAAGATCCTACTCCAAAGGTCAAGATTGATCTACATGCTTCCATATAGAAGAGATTTGTCCTCCACCCATTCCCCGACCAAACCTCAACCTTTGGAAGGAAAAATAAGTATGGGTACCTAGGGAGGACTTTAAGAAACTAACCATCTCAACCAACTTAGTTGCCACAGTGCTTCCAATAAGGTCATGGATAACTAAGATGTAGGTGAGGTGAGATAGTATGAACCTAGGTGATCATTCATTCATTGCATTAAATACCCTAGGGTCATACTTTGTATATATTTCTTCTTCGTTTATTTTTGATTTATTTTCTTAAATGAAAACCCAAAAACAAAAGAAATTGAAAACCAAAAAACAAAAGAGTTTTGAGGTCAAGTTTGATATTATTTTTAGGATTTATAGTTAATTGATTTATTTTTCCTTCATTTATTGCATACTTATGCATATTTTTTTTAATATGTTTATTTAAATTCTTTTTTTAAAAGTGAAAAAATAAAAAAGCCAAAAAGATTTTATTTTGATGTTTTTCTTTATTATTGATCATGATAATTCATACTTTGGTTTGCTTTATAATGAATCCCTCTTTAAATTAAAGTTAAAATATGTATTGCTATGAGTCATATTAGGGGATTGAGAATGTAGTGGCATAAATCTTAGTGCATGATCCATGAGTCAAAGTCTCTTTCATCCTAGTGTGCTTGGATAGTGTTTACCTTTGAAAAATTTATAAACCAAGTACACGTCAACCATTCAGCTTCATACTTAGGAGCCTTGTTAGTTTAAAGGATTGATGATCTTACATGACTCTAAGTGTTGGTGATATGTGACCACATGATTAAAGGTTAGTAAATCCCCAATTCCTTAAAAGATTCCAAAGAGCCAAATAGGAGAAAAGAGACCAATGTGGCCAATCTTAAAAAGGTGAGGCATAAATAAATGGCTCACAACAATTGCACTTGAATTGTTGAGAGTACTTATGCTTAATATTCATTGCTCATTTGTAAAGCTCAAAGAACTCATGCTAAACATGTTTAGAAGCATATGTATAAAGTATAGAATTCACAATCGTGCTAATTGAAGCCAGAAGAGACGAAGGAATAAAAGACAGGGGAAGTTGTCTAAAAAGAAAAATGATTAGGACACTCACTAACTGGTCATCTATTCACTTATATGATGCATTAGGATTTCATTTGGAGCTTATTAATGATTTGAGCTTTAACATAATCTTGAGTGAGTTTTAATGCATTTCATTGTTAGATCTATGATTATCATCCATATTTACACTATTTCACCGATTGATTTTAGAAAAATGCCATCGAGAGCTGAAAAATGGGCAAGGGTACTTGCATCCAATGAGAGAAACCTCTTTTAGACCCCACAGTATCATGAGTTGTATTGGACATAGTTTACTTCTAGGCCTGTGTTGGTTGAGCTCATTGTGAATTTCATTAGGGTAAGTAATACTATTGTCCCTTTGAATTTCGAGTCAAGAGGGTGGAGTGAGCTATTTGTAGTCATTTTCGGACATATGTTTGAGGTATGTTGTTTGAGTTTTCGACTGACCTAATTTCCACCACTCTACACCTACCCCGGGTAGCATTTGATGCCTATTACTTTAGACCCGATAGTTCCATACCCAGACTCCATGATGTTGCAACTATGCTTTATGGAGCTTCATATCCCGATGGGTGGAACTGACAGTGCTAGTACCAAAATGATCTAGCGTGGGAGTATCGTTTGATTAATGTGATAATCAATTACCACATCAACCCGAAGACTCACATATCTACATTCTCTACACCACGAGCTTACTTTACATGCTATTGTGATGAGTGTGGAGATTTTTATGTCACGTGTGATTTTTAGAGTCATTCGGAGAGTTTTTGATAAGGGTAGGATTAGTGATACTCTGTTGATTGGTTCTCCTATCACCCATATTTGTTGGGATAAGGGTGTTGATGCTTTAGAGACTAATTAAATACTAAGACTAAGGAGACCTCTGGAGAATGAGTCGCTGAGATAGAGTGAGACTCATACAAGTTATACATATGACCCAACAAAGGTAAAGGTAGAGGTCAATGAGATGGAGGCTAAGATTCACGCTACTACTACCCCTAGACCATCAAGTCGTGCACCACCACCGAGGCACGCATGAGCTAGCACCTCATGTGCACCACCCCCTAAGACCCCTCCTACTGCCTCACTTGATCAATGGACTACTATTACTGATGCTCTAGGTCATTTATAGAGTAGCATTGATGAACATCATATTCCCACAACTCACAGACTGGATTCTCTTGATGAAATAGTGTTTAGGATTGAGAGAGATTAGAGGGATATTCATAGGGAGGTACGATGTCTCAAACAGATGATTTACAATGCCAGACTTATCGATGAGGATGATGAGCCAAGACACAACCACAGGAAGGAGATAGTGCAGATCGTGGAGATGATGCCACTGGAGTTGTATATGTGTCTTTAGTATAGGATTATATGGGAGTCTGAATTTTTTATTCATTAATGGTATGTACTTAAAGTAATGTATCTTTTTTGTGTTAACTTTTTCTTTTTGTTGACTCTTATTTGTTTTGTTATTTTTCGTTTGTCATGACATACTCTTAGTCCTTGTTATTTGATGCTTATTTAGTTAGACATTGAGTTATTTCCCTTGTTTGTCATTTGTTTACTTTAAATGCCTATTTCATCTAGTTGGTCTGTATTTATATCTTCTTTTTATACCATGATTCTACATCGTTTGATATGATTTGTCCCGAGTGACATTTGCGACAAATTGGAAAAAAATATGTTGGGATAGCTTGATTATGTACTAGGATTTTTATGATATGTCATTGGTTTGTTATTATGTGATAAAAAGGGAAAGAATATTTTGGGTACATATGGGAGAATTCAGGGAGATATTCTCTTGATTAGCTTAAGTTGCATGTGAATTGAGTAAGGGGGAGTTTGTTCTAATACTAAGTGTAAAACCCGGGAAAAAATTGAACTTTTTCTGAAAAAGGGCAAAATGGTAATTCTCCACCCTTATGCGTATGTGAAATAATCATGTTCTAGACCTTGGATGAGGAAACAGAGTGTGCCATTGGATTCGCAACGCGAAATCTAGTAATCACTAGAAATTTCGTCGAATTCCGAGATAGTCGGATTTTTGCACGTCGTTCGAGGCGACTGCGTGGCGAATGTAATTTTAAAGGTCCCCAATAATGGATTTTATAAAATTTCCTTATAATTGGATTAAAGTTCCAATAAAATTAATTTGGACTTAATGAATCGTTTCGGGACGAAAAACGGACCCGGAAGTCGAAAATATGCGGTGCGATGTGGACCCCACATTTTTGCCTATAAATACCGGTAAAAATCTGATTTTCTTCAGATTTTTTTGAGCTGAAAACCAGTGAGAAAACGTGGGTGAGGAGGAGAGAAAAAAAGTGAAAAATCCAAACTTGTTTCTCCGATTCCGGGAGTTCCGTCCGTCGGAATTCGTCGATTCAAAAGGCAAAGTTCATCTACGCGACGAGGGCTACGCGTGGGTACCAAAAACAACAAGTTTCACCGAAGGTGAACGGGTGGGGGTGTACGAAAATCAAGATTCGAGTTGTATTTCTTTGCTCGGATTCCGTCAAGCTAGAAGGGAGAAGTGATCACGTCGACGAGGGCTACGCGTGGGTACCAAAAATGACGAATTTCACCGAAGGTGAAATTTCGGGAGTTGGGAAAATCAAGCTTCGAGTTGGGTTTTCGTGTCTTGGGAGCTTCCTACGGGATTCTCACGCTACAAGAGGTAGGGGTTCTCCTACTTGGGTTGATTTCTTACCTAGAAATGCCTATGATAAATGGGCTGGATATATATATATATATATTGACCTATGTATACATATATTTATATGTATATGGTTATGGAATAATGAAGATGGTGGGTAGGTTGTTAGAAAATTACAGTTGCCTATTGGTGGAATTTAGGTAAAATAATTTTATCCTAAATGGATATGTAGAAATTGCCTATTGGAATTTCTTGAATTATGTGGAAATTGGGCATGATATGTGTTACCATGTTGTTTGCCTTGAAGGTGTTTGACAAAATACCTAAATGGATTGAAATTGTTATATGATAAATAACATGTTATGCCTTAGGTGGAGAATGAAAATCATATGTGTACGATATGATTTATGTTGAAATTATGAATTATTGATATATGGTTTTGATGTATCAAAGTTGAGATGAAGTATGGAATTTATATGGTTATGATGTAAATTGACATGGAATGGAATAGATTGTGTGAGATTAGTTCATATGACATTCATTATATATGAACATGATATACAAGTGACAATTGTCCATTGCATTGCATATGCACGGGAACATCGCATACATGGACATTGTGTCATAGGGATGTTGTGCATGGGTGTTTATACCACAATCTATGTGGTATTAAATGTATGTGGACATGGGCATCACATTCATGGGATGTTAGCATGGGTGTGGGTGTGTTTGTGCATGGGTATTGTACCACAATCTATGTGGTATTAAATGCATATGGACATGAAAAGAGTTGCTCATTGGCGGTCATAGCATATTGGGCATAATGTTGTGTCACATTCATGGGAGTCATTCATGAGTGTGGTGGTATGTTTGCATTAATCAACACCATACTAGGTGTTTGATGGTGGGCTCGGGAAAGATAGATTGAATATTCATTTGAGTTGCCCGGTTACATGCATAAAGGAAAAACTTGTGTCTGGGTATAGCAAGAAGGGATAGATCCCCCCCTCGGGTGCAAGACCCGGTTACATGGTTCAGGCATTTGTCCGGCGGTGAAATTCCAGAAAAGTGCCATGGTTTACGGAACCGGCGGTTGAGATACCAAAATCCGTTGCCCAACAAAGACACAAGGGTTTTGATTTATCAATGGTCGTTGAGTGGATAACATCAACGGCGAATTTTACGACACATTGACATTTCATTGTGTGTGTGGGAGCCGGGGAGGCTCGGGGTGTGTTACATGATTGAGTCTCATCTCACTCATGGCATGTCGTACACATTGGCATTTACATTGTGTTGTCGAGCCGGGAAGGGCTCGGGGTGAGTGCATAAATGAGTCACATCTCATTTCATGATACATCAAACACGTTGGCATTAGCATTGTGTTGAGGAGCCAGGGAGGGCTCGGGTTGAGTACATGAGTTACATCTCATTCATGGGGCTTAGGTAGCCCGGTTTTGCATACATGGCAATAGCATGTAAAGGGAGTCGTGGTGGACTCGGGTTGAGTGCACATGGGTGGGTCTCACCTCATTCATGGCATGACATTATAGCATTACATCATTTAATTGTATATTATTTGATGGAATGGTTACGGATTTATGAATGTTGCATGTGAACATTTCATATGCATATAGGTTGAGGAGTAGCCTCTGTAGGAAATACTCTACTGGGCGTTGGCTCACCCTATACGGGAACACATTTCAGGTGGGAGAGATACACCGGCGGATGGCTCCATTTTGGACCCTCATGCTTGAAGAAAGCCGCATGTGGCTTTACTTAATGTTTTGTGTAATTACATGTTAGAAACTATATTTTGGGGTATGTAATGCGTAAAATAATTGTAATAGAACTTATAAAGACTATTGTTAGATTAGCCTTTCATGTTTTGATTTAAGTATGGTTAATTGGACCCAGTGTGGCCAATGTTTACTTATACATGGACCCGGTGCGGCCATTGCTTTATATTTGACCTCGGATGGGTCTGGTAATTGTGTATTGCACAGGTTGGGTATTGGGTAGAGCTCCCCATACAATGGAGACTCTGCCCAAATTTCGTTAAGTTATGGACCCCGGTAAATGGGGCATAACAGTGTGATATCGAGATACTAGGTATTTACAGGTATTCCGCGGGTTGATGGGTAATCAACGGACCCCCGGATTTTGGGGTGTCACACTAAGGGGGAGTACATTTACAAACTTGGCATGAAGTCACCTATTTTACATTGTTTATTTTACTTATGAGCACCAACTAAGGAAGAGATCTAGTTGTGCATTATTGCTTGAAAAAATCCCTTGTAGTATCCTATCTTCCTAACATCATCCCTCAATGTGTGTGAAAGGGGGGAGTGTCACTCTCACTTGGAATGATGTCAAAAGAAAGGGCAAGAGAATGGTGCAAAATGAAATGTGTGAAAGTGTGTGTGTGTGTGTACAAAAATGCTTCCCAAGAGCAAGAAGACTTTTGCGGGTCGTGTTTTACTTGGAGGTATTCCAAGGTCATTTCCTCGGGGAATGATGTGAATCGTGTAGAAGGCGATTTTGGTAAAAGAAAGTGTAAAATATTTTGATGGTTGAGGTTGGTTTGTGATTTGTGTTATGATGAAATTGAATGGGAAACAAGTGTTGACTAATCCCAAAGGTTCACTCCAATGGGAATGCCAATTCAACTCGAAGCCTTCCTCCAATGATGCATAGATGAACGATTGATTCGTGGGAAGCTCGGGACGAGATGGAAGTGAGGATCTAAGCATAAACCGTGACAAGTCTACAAAATATCAAAGACTCACAACCATGTCCACACTCAACCCAGTCAAACCGAACCACTGTACACCGAGGGGAGGAAAAAAGATGAGTTGAAATAGCATACCCGAGGGGAGGTCTCCCTTGGATTAGCCAACTTAAAGATTTAGCTACTCATGATTAAAGAAAAGACAACAATGTAAATGAAAGACATTCTAAAGCAATTGAAGATTTTAGCTAGGATAATGCAAGAAAACATAAACTAAAAGAGAAAGCATTCAATACCCATTTACAGCTAAGAAATTGAAGAGCATAGAAGCATTAATGGTGAAAGCTTTAATGGAAGATTAAACTTGAAACAACTTGAAATAAATGGCATTAAAGACTTTAAACAAAGCTTAGAAAGATCTTACATGAAATTACAAGACAATGTGTGGAAGAAAATGCAAAAATCTCAACTTCTCTCTCTAACACTATTCATCTTCTTACTGGACTCTCTCTCTATATATTACAATGTATATTCCCATCTGTGTGTATATTCTTCTTAGAAGCCTCAAAAACGTCCATGGAGTGATTTCCTTGCTAGGTGATGTGATCTCCATCCATAGGGCTGCAAAAGAGTGGGCTGGATAGGGTAGGTGCAGAACTTGTCTGCACACCCAGTATCTCTCCTCTTCTCTCTCTCCATTGATCACCAAGGCTCCAAAAGTCCAAGATAAGGTGCAAGAGGGATGTCCATGGTGTTGGGAGTGGTAGGGGCAGGTAGGAGAATGTTTGGTGGGACCCTCAAAATGACAGAGCCTGATATGCAGAATCTGGGCTGTTTCAGCATAACATACCGATATGGCCTACCGGTATGTCGAACTCCAGTAGCTGAAACATACCGGTATGGCCTACCGGCATGTTTTTTCCTGTTTTTGCTGATTCTTTGGTTTCCTCACCTCCTGAGCTATCTTCAAGCCATCCTTTCATCCTCATTCACCTCAAACAATTTGAGAAGGCTTTAAGAAGCACCAATTATCACCTTTTTTCTGCAAACACCACAAATCTTCGTTAATAGCTTAAGTAGCACAATTCTAATCATTTAATCCCCACAAGCAAGTGAAAAAGGAATGTATTGGCACATGAAATATGCAATGTTTTGTGCAAATCAATTATCATGGTATATCTAATGGTACTCAAGCATATTGGGTAAGGTAGTTCTTACATATGTTACATGTTTGCACTTGCATAATATTAACATGAATATGCCCTATGCTTATCTTGGTGATTTCCATACCTATAATTATGTTATATATTTCATACATATTATGCTTTTCATATGGTATTGGCTTAGTGGTGATGTGCAGGACTTTGATCTTCAAGCTACATTCAAATAAGTAGTTCTTGTACTTTGAGATTAGGGACGTAGACACAAGTGTTGAGATCTTTTTACAACTCTTTTTGTTCAATGGTTTGAGTGTTGTAATCTTAATTTCTTATTATGTATTTTGTCACGAAATTGTCAAAGGAGGAGATTGTTAGATCATGTTTTGTAATTGGCTAATTTCATGGAGTCCTTTGTAAATCTCAACCTATTTCATGGTCATGATGCTACAATGATGAAGATCCTAAAGCATTACTTGGAGGTAGGAGATCATGTGTCAAAGCTACATAAAAAATACTCTGCATGCACCTTCTTGCTTAGGACAAGGTAATGACCTAAAAACCTAATATAACCGCTTGGTTTAATAGGCTTAGGAGGATTAATGTTAAAATGGAATTGGTATAAGATCCGAGAAGAACTCCTACGTGTTCTTCAAAGAAAAATTTTTCTAAACCTTTTATGTGTTTTAAAAACACAAAATTGAACCATCATCAGATGCCTCTTGAGCAACACCCTTTAGTGTTCAAGAGGACAAGTTTTTTACTTTGTTTTAGGCTTAAAAAACCAGGAGGGACTGTCATATGCTCCTTAGCCTTTGCTAGAGCAGTCTCTTCATGACTTAGAAAAATATCGGGCAAAGGCTAAATGGAGAATATTAGGGGTCCCTCTCAGTGTTCTCTTGAGCGGTCTCAGAGGTTGCTAGAGCGGTCCCCTGGTCGCTCGAACGGTACTGCTCTCCTAGATTGATTTGGAATTTATTTTTCATTTCAGTGACCACTGTCCTATGGTCGCCCTCCTACTTCTTAAGCGGTCGATCGCAAATCTAAGTTTTTTTGTTGATCAAGATTGCCCTTATTCTGGACCTACAAAATAGGGAAAGTCTTTCCTACACCTAGTGTAAGGCTCTTGTGAGTATTTTGAGAGAGAAATCTTATCTTCTGAGCTTTTTACCATACAGAGTGGTTTGGGAAAAAAAATTCTAAATGAATTTCAAAATATTTACCATTCCATGCAGTTTTAAAAATGTCAGTCCAATTAACGTCTCTAGTTTAAAAACATCAGTTGGACTGATTTTTTTAGCTAGAGTAGTTAAGTTCAAGTAATGTTTTTGGTGGAAAAAGGTTAGTCGTACTGACATCTTTAACATAAAAACGTCAGTCTGACTGACGCCTTTTGTGTTAAAGACGTCAGCCCGTCTAACGTCTTTTGTCTATACTGACACTTTTTTAATTTTTTTTCAAGCTAACACAATTAATTCTACTCTTCATTTTTTAATTTTTTTTGCAACTGTTAAAATGCATAGTGCATCTAAATAATTTGACAAAAATTTCTACAATCGAATTTAACGCAAATGTGATGAGTGTGGAACATTGCACATTTAACAACCTCATTGCATCCATGAAGTGTCGAATGTGACTAAGACCGAGGAATCTTGCTCAATTTGTGAGAGTGTTGAGCACTCCATCTCAGAGTGTCCAAACATTCTGGGACTCAAGAAAATGTACCATGAGCAGGTAAATGCATTCAATCAAAGTAGGCAGTCATATTCTCCACAGTCTAACACGTACAATCCGGGCTGGAACTCGCACCCGAACTTTAGTTGGAAGAATAACAACCTTATACCCCATGGATCCACTTCATTTCCACCTCCCATCCCACCAAAGCAAAACCAATCATTTTATGGTCATGGTCCATCATCAAGCTCTCAATATCAAAGGTCCAATCCACAAGGGTTTTCTCAAAACCCACCTCAACAAGGGTTTGATCAACAAGTACCACCCAATCCGCCCACATGTCAACCTCCTCACAAGAGAAATTTGGAAGGCATCATGCATTAATTCATCCAAAATGAAACCACAATCAATAATCAAAATGCCACGGCTTTTAATGACATTCGGACATATATCACTAAGTTGACTAATGCTATAGGGTCATTTCAACAAGAAAAAGGGAAATTTCCCACACAACCCCAAGAGAACCCCAAGGGTCAACATGTGATTGAGTCATCCAAGGTCACTAAAGAGAATTTTAAGTAACTCAAGGATATCACCACTCTTAGGAGTGGGAAGGAAATTGAAAAAACATTTTACCTAAAGTCTCACCCAAAGCTACTTTGAAAAATGAAAAAGAGATCAAGGCTAAATCAAGAGAGGGTGAACAAATTGAGAAGCATAAGATTGTTGATTTGATTGTGAATGATTGTCCTATCCCGACCCCCTATCCCCAACGATTGAGGGCACCTGCTAAGATTGCTAATTATTCTGATATTCATAGATCCATTGTAGAAGAACCATAGAGGCCAAAAATGATGAACACAGAGGGCTGGGAGAACAAAAATATAAATCTGTAGCCCATCCGGCAAATCGATTTTCCTATCCGATATACCGGAAAGCCAAATCGGTATACCACAATAACAAACCAGTATACCGATTTGCCTCAACAAAACTCAAAATTCACGATTTTCAAGAATAAAAATGTAAATCCACCTTCATAACTCTTCATAAACTTCTCACCTAAAGATTCATCTCTATTTAAACCTCTTCCCTACCCATTTCTCATCATTACAAACCAGTATCTTCTATTTCTCTTAAAAACCCTAACCCTGTGTACTATTCACCTTCTTCCCAAAACTCTTCAAATGGATCTACCAAAGACAAGAGGAGGTAAGGAAAAAGAAAGGGGAACTACGGGTGGAACGGAAGAGAGAAGAATGAAGAAGAATCTAGATCTCTCCTTTCTCAATGAAGAGTGTAGAGAAAGATGGCCAAGATACGAGAATAGGGCTTTTGTGGATAGTCAACCTCTTATCCCTCGCTAACTTTACCATTTAAGTATAGACACCATGATAAGTGAAATGGGTTCGATGCCCTTGATGGGTTTAGATGAATCCTATTACCCGGCACTTGTACATCATTTCTATGCCAATCTTCACGTGGACAAATCGGGCACAATAAAGTCCATGGTAAAAGGAATAGCTATCAAATTCTCCCAAAGGAAACTTGCACAAATCCTAGGCTTACAAGATGAGGGTGAAGAAATTTTCTTTTAGGAAAGGGGGAGCATGCAAGACTATGTAACCGATGTGAGTGGGAGTATGAATGTGGTGTTTGGAGAAAATTATGAAGAAAACCAATGGCACTACAATGAAGTCACCTAATTTTAATTTTTTGTCATTATATGCATCATGATTGTTAGTAAATTAAAATTTTCTTATATCATGATGAAGTACATGCAACAAGTGGAAAGGCGGAGTGCACGACTTCCTTATGGCATGGCTTTCACATTGACCTTAACCATCAAGAGAGTGTTCCCGGAAAAACCTTATTTGGAAGCACATCGCTTAAAATGATGGGAATGGAAACCATGGAGGAGATCATTAAAATGGGGAAGAAGAGAGCAACATGAGAAGATATGGGAGAAGATGGAACATCAAGGCCTATGTTTGTTGGTGGTGGAGGAGGAAAAGAAGAAAATCCCTCACACTTGAGAGTTGAATGTTAATGAGCAAGATATGGGAGAAGAAGGAACCTCAAGGCCAAGATATGCCACAATAGATGAGTTGGACTAAGTTCGTAGGTTTGTGGAAGGGCTCACCACAAGCATGGAGAGTCTTCACACCAAAGTGGATAGTGTCATGGACTTCTTTGAGGCAAGTTTGGCACACCTCCTTCTCCTACTCCACCATTTGTGTACCAACCACAAGACCCTCAAGATGATGATGCATTGATGCAATTTTAGATTTTTATTTAATGTTTATCGCTCTTTAAGTGTTGGGTGCTTTTGTTTGCCCACTTTTTTGTAATTTTGCCTTATGCCTCGAAACACAAATGAATGATAATGTGGAAATTTCAAAATAAATGTTGTGAATGAATGGTTCTCTTTCTTAAAAACATGCATGCTTATGATAAAACCTAATTATTGATGTACTATGCATGTGAATGTTGTCTCCTCCTACTTTTGGCAAGTGATTGATATGTGTTACATATTTTGATGATGCCAAAGGGGAAGAAATATATGTATGTTTATAACACAAATTTCAAGCATTCAAAGAAAATACACACATACATATAGAAACCCACCAAAAATTACAATTCTAAAAACAAGTTCGTCCTTGTAGCATGTTTGATATGTGAAAAAATTAAGGGGGAGCCTTATTTTATGAAAAAAAAATTGCTACTAAAACACATGCTTATGCTCAGGGGGAGCATTGTTGGGTTAAATGTTTATGGTTTTCATTCAGTATTCATTTGAGATTTTTGTAATCATAAAAAATGGAGAGAATGTTGACCCAATGTTCGATTAAGCATTATTTTGATAATGATAAACATCTAAACATTATGTAATTTGTGGATTAGATGTGTGTTTGTTGACTTGATCTGAAATGTGTACACCCAAGTGCTGGCGGTCAAGTTGTAGTTATACTCCGGTTAAGTTCGGAGTCGAATCCATAGGGAACTTTTGTTGGTGTTTTGGAGTAAATAGTGACAGAGACCAAAGTGATTGAAACCCTTGAGATTTGAAGTTATGATGTTTATGGGATTTTCTAGACAAAATATAATATTTTCTTGGAATTTCTGGACAGAATATAAGATTCTCTCAAATGAAAGAGTCACCCTTTAACTCGAGGATCTGGACATGTAGTCAATCATCCGGTTGTTATATTTGTGCTTGAGAACTCAATTAGCCCCTATGTCAATAACAAATTAATTGGAGAATAAAGATGGACTGTGAGAATTAAGAGCACTGTTCCGATGTCTTTGTAGAGATTTACAAGAATTTTCAGTGCTGGGACTCAACCCGTCTACAAACAAACAAGTAATTCTATAAGTCATCCAACCACTGTGATATTATTCCATTCTTAGTTGAAGCATAGTAATAGTGAAGATTGAAATGTATTCATGAAGATCTAGCTGGAGGAGCTACTTGAGCACAACGTTCGAACGCCAATCCACGTTCGAACCCCATCTTGAATTATTTGAGGACCTCCAGAAGACTGCTAGGGTGATGAGACGTGGATTGTTGTAGCTATCTACTGTGGGTGAAAAAAATAACTTGGGTACCACGTTCAAACTCCAACAGCATTCAAACGCCCATCAAAGAACCAATGAATCAATGAATCCTCCTATGCCAAGAGTCATCTTGTCTTAGAAAGGACTCATGATTGTACAAAGTACCTTAGCTTTGCTAGATGCATTCAATCATTCAATAAGCAATCAAAAGATAAAGCATTAAGCATAAATGAAATGCACAAAAATAACTTACCAATGATTTATACATGTCCATCACCTCTTACTAAAGAGTGAACGAGAAACTACTCACTCTTCATGGCCTTTAGAAAGCTAGAAAAGTGAGTGATCCTCATCCCTCCAAGTAGAGGACTTACAAGATAAAAATACACTACACAATAAGCTTATCTTCAATGAAGAATGAGTGAATCAGTACCCACCCTTCAAGGCTACAAGAGAGCTAGAAATGTGAGAGAGTTTCACTCTTCTAAGTGAAGAAATAAAATTTTAAAATGGAAGCTAATGAAACTAATAATGAAAGTAAAAGAAAGCTAGTTACATTAGGAGGGTTTCTTCATCTTCCAAATATTTTTTCGTAACAAGCTCCAATGGAAGGTATTTATAGGCAAGGAGGAGGGGGTAAAAGGAGAGTAAAAGAATAGTTCTAGGTGCTGAAATTCCAAGTGAATGCGCAAAAATCTGGATGGAGATCTAGTCTTCCAGTTGCCTGTCTGGGAACAACGTTCGAACGTTATTGGCGTTCGAACATTGAAGACTGTCTTCTTTGATGGGCGCTCGAACGCTGCTAGAGTTTGAACGTGGTATTTAAGTGGCTTTTGTCACCCACAGTAGATAGCTGCAACAAGCCACGTCTCATCACCCTAGCAGTCTTCTGGAGGTCCTCAAATAATTCAAGATGGTGTTCGAACGTAGAGTGGTGTTCGGACGTTGTACTCAAGTAGCCCTTGTTCTTCTCAGGGAGTAGCTACAACATGCCACGTGCCATCACCCTAGCAATGTCCTGGGGGCCCTCAATTATATCAAGATGGCGTTTGAACGTGTATTGGCGTTCGAACGTTGATGCTTTGCTTCCTCCTTCTCCAATTCTCTTCCATAACACGTGGGTGTTTCTTGAAAGTTTGGTATTCATTGACTTTAGTCCTTTGTTCAACTTTGTCCTGAAATGTCACCATTTAAACTCCATCAAAGCATAATTAGTCTTATAAGTGCATAGTGAAATGTTAATTTTAACTATGCATCACACCCCCCAACCTAAATATTGCTAGTCCCTATTAATACAAAACTTTCTGAATGAAAATATATATATAATGCCATTTTCATAGGTCATCCGACTGAATTTAGCATATGCAACAAGCCGTTAAACCCCTAGGCTTCCCCTAGCAGACGAGTGTCGTCTAGTGAGGGTTTCCAGTGAAGCTACCCACAAACTTTAATTGAGTCGATGTGTATGAGATTTCTTATCAGAGTGAGTTAGCACTATGATTGTTGAGACACTGAACCCTCAATTTTGACTTGTTTCCCAACCACTTCTCTTTCATAGGAACGTACTCTATGCAAAATTAAACAATTGCTACATTGGTATTTAAAATTTCTTATGTGACAAGAATAATCATTCTAGCGACAAGAATTATTATATAACAAACATTCTTCTTTATAACCTTCCATGGATAGCTTTGATTTCACAAACCTCTCTTAGAATGCTCTCAACAAAAATTCCCTCCGATTATAGTGACTTTTCTCTCAAAGGTCATGTGATCAGAAGAAGGTTAATTGTAAAATCACATGCTCCTCAATTACGGGAGAGAAATCCAAGGAAACGGACTAATCATGTTTGGCATAATCTCATGGAAGAATATTGCTCCAAATAATGTAATACTATTAACATACCCCAAACTTTTTGTTTGATGACCCACACATGCATCATACTTGAGATCAATTAGGGCTTTTTCCAGGTTGTAATATGGCCAGGGGTCAGTGGTTAACGAAATGACGGATAAGAGGAGTTCAAGATGGGTTATCCAATTTGGTTATAGTTTTGCACATTCTCTTATTCTTTTCTTCATCTTTTCTTCGGAAAAATCACTCGTGCTTCTCTCTTTGTTCTCTTTTCATTTCATTCCCTTTTTCTTTCAAATCACAATTCTTTGGCTAGATTGACTTCTTTTGCATTTTTTTTCTTTGTTTATCTCATTCAGCCCTTTTGTTTGCCCTTATTATCCTTTCTTCTCTTTTTTTTCATACCTAGGAAGCACGCCTATTAGAAAACGTGCAGTAAAATTAGATAAACCAGGTAGGGATTCAGAATTCTTTTGGCTTAGTCAAAGTCATGGTTGTACCGAAAAGAATTATCATTTTGAGGCTCAATCATGGCTGGCAAGGGATTATGTATCAAAAGAAATAGATAAAGCTCAAAAAATTCAACAGATGGCCTAAAATCCTTTCTCAAGCATGTGCACATGTATTTTTCGTATGAACAAATTCTTTGTGGGATACATCAATAGACTGCTCTATTCGCGTCAATCAAAACAATTTTAATGAGATTATTCAATGATAGAAGGTGAAAAACCTTACTTTAGTAAGTGTTGATTTTTTCTCAGAAGTATCGCAAGGCTCAAAAACTTACCATAGTATTCTTCATTATCTCCACTGGTTATGTCAGGTTTTCAAAGAATGTCGGTTATATATCAATTCCATTTTCAAGCCTGGTTATTCTACACTTTAAGAATAACAAATACCAATGTACATTTGACATTTAAGCATTGAGTAAATACCATTTTTCAAGGAAATGTGGTTTTAAATCTGGATTGTTAGGTGAGGTGTCAAATCAATCACGTGCTTAGTCATTTTAGCAAACAATCTCAATATTTACATCTGTTGCATCAATCGTTAATAAATAACAATGTAATGCTAAATCTAACACATGCGTCTAAAAATATAAATATAATAAAACTAAATCATTCATTTCACAAAATATCATAGTTCACAACAAAAAGACTCAGATTATCCAAAAAAAAAAAAAACAAACAGTCATCAATCCCAAGTGAAAAAATCACTCTCACTCTCTCGCCTCTCCAGAGCCTGAAGGTCCTCCAGCTCCACCTCGCAATAGATGGAGAATCTCCTCTTGCTAACGAAGAATCTCATCTTCTTGGCGTCGATGCCAAGCATGATCTCTAGTAGTGTTCGTCGGTCACTGGTCTCTGCATGGGCTTGCTCAGCCTCTTTCTCCTCCTCAGCGTCCAAGGCATCTTGAACTTCATTGGTGTGTTGGGCTGGTGGCTCGTCTTGCCTTACTGCTGGCCCTCTGCTATGACATTGGCTCCTTCAGAATGACACTTTGTTCAAGAATCCCATCGGCTTGAGCACCTCCATCTCTCTCCTGACCTGCACTCCCCAATCCAAGCATATCTCTGTCACTAGCGTGCCGAAGGGGAGTGAATTCCTCTTTACATCACATCCCTTCATCATCTCAGTCAGTATCAAGGATGGGAGGTCTATGCATTGGTTCCTTCCTATCGCGTATAATAATTGAGCCATCTCCAAGAAGATCTCGTTCTTGCGTCCAATGGGGGCAAAGTTCGAGACGACAATCAAATTGAGCATCTTTTATTTGTCCATTAACTCCCCTTGCCTAAAGAACCGCATTCCTCCCCATGTAAATGTCGAAAATCCCGTCAACTCTACTCCCACCACGTCCAACTCCACATTCTTCCTCGGGGGGTAGCTAGGCCTTGGTACTCGTGGTACGGCCCTCAACTCCAAAATATAATCCTCGTCTACGTTGATGTGAGCCCCCCTCACATATGTCTTGATAGCCCGTTCACAATCTCGGTATTGGAATAAAATTTCCTCACCAATTCTTGCACAGCGTCACTACCATTCCTCAAATACATACTCCAACCCCTGGCCTCCATGTTGGCCAAATTACCTAAGTTCGCAAAATTTGACAACTCAAGTACGTTCACAAATAATGACTTGGTTTTGAAAGAAATTTTCGTACCTATTGGCCTTGAGAGCACTGGGGAAGCGAGTGCGATCGTATCTTCGGACCAATGGTGGCCTTCCCTCCCTTTGCTCGATCACCTCCTCCTCAAAGTTGGGTTCTTGGTTGGCCGCCTTTCGCCTAGCGGGCATTTTCATCCTTGGGGGCATTTTCTGATTTTGGGGTTTTGAGGGCAAGAAAAAATTGAGATTTTTTTGTTAAAATGTGAGAAATGAGATGGGAATGTGGTTTGGATGCTTGATTTTGGGTAGAAATGGAGAAAAAATTGGGTTTGGAGGCTTGGGTAATGAAGGGGTGATCTAGGGTTTGAAGAACTTGAAGGGTTTTGGGTGTTTTTGAAGTGGGGAAGACGAACCAGGTATTTATACCCAGACAACCATCATTCAAACGTGACTGGCGTTCGAACGGGGATAGGAGGAATTTTAAAAGAAGGTTCGAAACTTTCGTTCGAATGAAAGTTGCTCCCAATACTTTTGATGTCCAGCAGAGATCAAAGTACTGTAAGCTTTTCTAGTTCGAACGTGAAAATGGCGTTCGAACGTGGGGTCCTAGTTCGAACGTTCATCTGTCCTTCGAAAGAAAGGTGCTCTCAGTACTTTTGATGTCTTGCAGAGGTCAAAGTACTGTGAGCTCCTGGCGTTCGAATGTTAACTGGCGTTCGAACGCCAAAATAAAAATCAAAATTTTATACACATTTATATACACATATTAAAACAAGACTACGTGCACAAATTGGACTTGGAAAATCATGACGTCTCAGGATAAGTCCCTACCCACGCTACAACTTCGTTGGTATTTTAGGACATTCCTTACTTAGCCCATCATCTTTATTTTAACAAAAATACTTTGTACATCTAATAAAAAGGTATTTACACTTTTTACAAAAGAGTTCGGACCTTTGGCTTTCATCCTAAAAACATGTTTTTTTATAGTTTTGTCAAGAAATTCTAATTCAAGCCTTGGCTTGTCTCCATGTCAGTTGGACTATCAATGACTCTTCCAACTTCTTGTCGCCCATAATGTGTAAGTACCGGACTGGTATAGTATGACGTCTCAGGAAAATCCTTACTCTGCCCATACACTATCCAGTCTAATCGATCGAGTGCGCGATCGGAAATTGGTTCAGAACACTAATTGTATTCCTTCATGTGAAAGATCATGCCATACTGTTTACAGGCACCCAGTTGTTTGGCATGATGACGTTTAGGAAAAGTGCTTCTGCCACACAGTGGTTTTGCTTGCTCTTCTCGGATTTCAGTTTTTCTCACTAATTTTGCTTTTCTCATTATCACAACATGCACATCAGATGGGAATGTGCGTAAAACGTCTAAACTGTACCAAAAAAATCTTACCATCCATGCTTGCTAATCTTAAGACACTCTATCTAGTTCTTTAATGTCTGTCAGTCACATAGACGATTGAAGCTACCTTAAAAACATGATCATCATTTTTTTTCTTTTTCTTTTTATTTTTTTCTTTTTTTATATACTATAAAGACTGTATAAATATGAAATACAAGACAAAATACGCAATACGATCAAAAAAAAATTTTAATATGAACTATAGTTCTCACCCCCCAACTTAAGATCAACATTGCTCTCAATGTTTCGAATTTACCAGTATACACAAAAGTGTAGTTAGGGTTCAAAGTAGAGATTTGTTCATCTGCCGACGCCTACAAACAAAATATACAATTTAATTATCTTTACAAAAATTAGGGTTTCAGTTAACCTGGAAACCCTTTCTCGTAAGTGCAAACAGAAGAAGGAAACCTATGAGCAAATACAGACATAAAATGCAGAACATGAAACAAAGGATTGTGTCTATGGAGTGTGTGGCCATGGAGCTGCAGAGAGTGGATCATTTGAAGAGAAAAGGGAAGAAGAAGAAGAAGACGAACGACAGATTTGGAAAAATGGATTAGGGTTTGGAGGCCTTATAAATGCGTTCGTTCGGGTCGAGTTGGGTCGAATTTTTCCTGACCCGACCCTTTTTGTGTCGGCAGATGCGAATCTCTGCAGACTATTCTAGATCCATTAAAAAAATGGTTTCCACATCATTAACAAACTCTTTGAAAAATGGTTTAAAACGTTGACCATTGACAGTAAAAATATTACCATTTGAAGGATTCTCCACTTCCACTACTCCATGTCGAAACACTCGCCTTACAATGTAAGGTCCAGTCCATTTTGATCTTAACTTACGAGGAAATCGGTGGAGCCTTGAATTGAATAGGAAGACTTTCTATTAAGGGGCAAAGGATTTTCTCAGTATTTTTTTGTCATGAAAAAATTTCATCATTTCCTTTGCAATTTTAGCATTGGCATATGCCTCATTCCTTAACTCTTCTAAATCATTTATCTGAAGTTTTCTTGAGATTCCAGTCTTTTCTAGGTCAAAGTTCATTGTTTTAATGGCCCAGTATGCTATGTGTTCCAATTCCAAAGGTAGGTGACAAGGCTTGCCATAAACTAATCGATAAGGAGACATGCCCAAAATTATTTTAAAGGCAATGTGATATGCCCAGAGTGCATTAGTTAGTCTTAACGACCAATCTTTGCGGTCCGGGTTTACCATTTTTTCTAAAATTATTTTGATCTCTCGATTAGCCAATTCAGCCTGTCCAATAGTCTATGGATGATAAGTGGTTGCAATTTTATGAGAAATTAAGTATTTTTTCATCAAATTCCAAAAAGGACGATTGCAAAAATGAAAACCCCCATCACTTATAATGGATTTAGGAATTTCAAACCTGGGCAAAATGTTTTCTTTTAAAAATTTGATCACTATTTGGTGATCATTATTTCGGCATGGAATTGCTTCAACCCACTTGGACACATAATTAACAGCCACTAAAATATATAGATACCCAAAGGAATGGGGAAATGGTCTCATGAAATTGATGCCCCAACAATCAAAAATTTCAATTACCAGAATGGGTTTCAAGGGCATCATGTTTCTTTTAGAAATGATTCCCAACCTTTGGCATCTCTCACATATTAGACAGAAGGCATGGACAAATTTAAAAAGTGTGGGCCAATAGAATCCGCGCTGCAAGATTTTCACAGCGGTTGTTTTAGATGAAAAATGGCCACCACATGCTTCAGAATGACAAAAAGATATTACTAGTCTGCTCTCATGATTGGGGATACAATGCCTTATGATTTGATCCTTACACTACTTAAACACGAATGGATCCTCCCAAAAGAAATTACGAACCTCCCTCTGAAATTTCTTTTTATCCATCATTGTAAAGGTAGGAGGAAACGTACCAGTAGCAAGGAAGTTAGCAATATCATCATACCATGGTGTTTCCAAGATTGTGAACAGTTATTCATCAAGGAAATTTTCATATGTTAGTCTGGATAGATGATCTGCCACCACACTCTCGACACCTTTCTTATCCTTAATGATCAGATCAAACTCTTGTAATAAGAGTATCCATCTCAAGAGCCGCAGCTTGGCATCTTTCTTTGTGAGTAAGAATTTTAATGTTGCATGATCATTAAACACAATGACAGATGAACCAACAAGATAAGAATGAAATTTCTCGAGAGCAAAAAACACAGCAAACAATTCTTTTGCAATTGTGGAATAATTCATTTGAGCATCATTCAAAGTTTTGCTTGCATAGTAAATCACATATTGTTTTTTCTCCTTTCTTTGACCGAACACTGCTCCAACAGCGTAGTCACTTGCATCACACATCAATTCAAACAGTAGAGTCCAGTCATAAGGTTGCATTATTGGGACAGAAATCAACATACCCATGAATGTATCAAAAGCCTGTTGGCATGCTCCATTCCATTCAAAGGTTAGATCCTGACTTAGGAGATGACACATGGGTTTTGATATGGTACTAAAGTCTTTTATGAATCTCCTATAGAACCCTGCATGTCCTTGAAATGATCAGACATCTTTAACAGTCCTGGGTGCAAGCAAATTTCCAATCAGATCAACTTTTATGCCTTCAGACGACACAATGTGACCCAAGACAATGCCTTGTGTTACCATGAAATGGCATTTCTCCCAATTGAGCACCAGATTGGTTTCCTTACATCTTATCAACACTTTCTCCAGGTTTGTTAGACACAACTCAAAAGAATCACCATATACAGAAAAATAGTCCATGAACATTTCCAAAAATCTTTCAACCATGTCACTAAACAAACTCAACATGCACCTTTGAAATGTTGCAGGAGAGTTACAAAGTCCAAACAACATCCTTTTGAATGCAAAGGTGCCAAAAGGGCATGTGAATGTTGTTTTCTCTTGGTCATCAAGTGCTATCTAAATTTGATTATTGATTAACCCTAATTATTATGTAAATTAAAATAATTAAATAAGCAAATTTTGTAAGATATAATAGTTAAAAACTATAAATTAGTGTAAGTGCGTAAATCAGGGTTTTATGTGTGTAATATCTGAAATTTCAGGGTTTTTGTGCGGAAAGCAAGTGAAGCAACCTGTCAAAGCTACAAACCATCAAGGAGGCAAGTTTAATTTAAGAATGGAACATGCAAGACTACTGTGGAACCTATAGGATTTGACGAAAAACCAAAGTTTGACATCATACGTGTAATTGGTGTAGGGGCGTTGTATCATTTAATACATGATTTTCCTCAATAAGATTAAGGTTATGCGTGTTTGAATTATTGTAACCTAAGATATATAGCCCCTTTGTGTTGATGATTATCTTGATTTATTTACATGTTTAATGGATAGTGCAAATACTAGTGTTGGTATTATTTTCGATAACCTTAGCTTTGGGAGAGAAACTACCCATACTATTGTATGTAGCATATTTACTATGACTTGATAGGATATTCAAGTTATTATTAAGGTTGTCACGAGTACACTTTCCAATTCTGGTTGAGATTGCAAGAGTTTTAATATACCCAAGATTCACATAGTCGTTGTATAACATACAATTGGATTGATCATTTACATTGTAATACACAAATTTATTTGTTGCTACTTTAGTAGAAGTAATAGAACTAGTAGACACTATATATAGAGGTTGTGTTGAATGTGGGAGTTAGAGATTTATGTGTTTATTTTATGTCTCTAGATATTTGAGACGTTAATATGATTCTTGAGATGAAATGATTATTGAAATATCATGCTATTATAGATTTTTCATAAATGAGATGATATTTTAGCTACCAAATGAAATAGTATAAATTTTTTTGTGATCAAAAAAGGAATTTCAAATGCTTAGTGTACTCTTGCAAAGGTAAGCTGGGGTACCTAGCTTATGTAGTGGACACTAAAGAAGGAAGGATATAGTTGATATATATTTATGTAGTTTAGGAATTTTCAAATGTATTCCAATAGACTTGCATGTACTACCATTAGATAGAGGTAGAGTTTACGTTTTAGTAGTTCTTGAGTACTTCACCTATATTTATTTCTCCATATCTCATGGTTTTCCCTGAACGAGAGGAATTGGGAATTTATTTGAAAATATTGAACCAATGATTTGTTCAACATAGTAAATTGCCATGGGGTGCTCTTGTTGTGTTTGTAAAGAAAATGATGAGATTGTGAAATTGTACATTGATTACCACCAGTTGAATGAGGTCACAACAAGTAGTAAATATCTTTTACTTCCAATTAAGGATTTATTTGATCAGTTGTGAGGGGGTAGACTATTTAGTAAGATTGATCTTAGGTTGGTGTTATCCATAGTTAAAAAAAAAAAAAAAGATGTGATATTCTGAAAATAGTTTGTCAAACTGGGATGGTCACCTTATATTTTTTGTGATGTTGTTGAGGTTTACAAATGCTACAGTTGTTTTTATGAATTGATTAAATCGGGAATTTCATCCTTATCTAGATTCATTGATGTTATGCCTATGTATTCTCGTAGTAAGGAAGAATATAAACATCATTTGAGAATTGTCCAACAGACTCTATGAGGAAAAATTTACCAACTAGGGTGAGTAAGCATGAATTTTGGCTAGATTGAATTGTATTTGTTGGGAAATTTACTTTTTGGTGATTGTATTTTTGTTGGTCGTAAGAAAGTCGAGACAGTGAAAAAGTGGCAAAGACCAACTACAGTGATAGAGATTCGCAATTTCTTGGTCTAGTTTGATACTATCACAGGTTTGCGCAAAAAATGTTTAGTATTACCAACACCATTGTCTTGTTCGGAAAGATGTAAGGTTTGAATGGAATGAAGCTTGTGAAAAGAGTTTCCAAGTATTCGTTGAAGAAATTAATTTCAGCCCCAATATTGAATATACCTCTGGGTAGTAGTGGATTTGTGATACATAGTGATGTTTCTCATTGGGGTCTAGGTTGTGTTTTAATGCAACATAAGATAATTACCTATGCCTCCAGACAACTAAAGAACCATGAAAGGAATTATACTACTCATGATTTGGAGTCGGTTGTTATTGTTTTTTCTTTAAAACTTTGGAGACATTATTTATATTGTGAGACATGTGAGATTTATACAGATCACCGAAGTTTAAAATATCTATTAACTCAAAAGGATTTGAATTTGATGCATAGAAGATGAATGAAAATAATTAAGTACTATAACTATACTGTATAATATCATACAGGAATAAAATGTTGGGGTTGATGCACTGAGCAGAAAATTATTAAGAAGTCTGTGTTGGAGTGTACCCAAGTGAGTAATTTTGTTGATTTGAGATTGATTTGGGGTACATAGGATATTGAGTGGTATAACTATACTATTAGCACAATTCCAAGTTAGACTCTTGGTAGATCATATTAGAGAGCCACAACAAAAAGATTGACATATATACAAATTTTATGTTTTTGGGTGATGTGTGTGCTTGATGGTTTCCGTTGTATTCCCTAATCTCCGGACATCATCCCTCAATGTGTGTATGGCTTATAGGGATAGGGGAGTGTCACTCTCACTCGGAATGATGCAAGAAATGGGGAAACGGAATAATGGTGGATGACTGAAATGTGTGTGTATGTGTGTGAACAAAAGTGCTCCCCAAGAGCAGGGAGACTTTCGAATGCCGTGTTTTACTTGGAAATCGTATTTCAATGTCGTCTCCTCAGGGAAGGAGGTGAATCGTTTTGAAGGTGATTTTGGGTGAAAAATGAAAAGTGTAAAAATCTTTGAGTTTGAGTTTGATAATTTGTGTTTGTGATAGAAAATGAAATGGAATAAGTGTTGGCTAATCCAAAGAGGTCATTCCAATGGGAATGCCAAATCAACTCTAGACCTTCCTCCAATGGTGTCTAGATGTTCGATTGATTCGTGGGAAGCGAGGGACTACGATGGAGGTGAGGATCCAAGCATACTCCGAGACAAGTCTACGGGATATCAAAGACTCACAACCACACCCACACTCTACCCAATCAAACCGAATCAACGTACACTACGAGGAGGAATGAAAATAAGTTGAAATAACATACCCAAGAGGAATTCTCTCTTGGATTAGCCAACTATAAGCTTAGCTACTCATATTTAAAGCAAGAACATAAATGCAATGAAGAGACATTGTAAAGAAATGAAGTTTGGAGTTTAGTTTAATGCAAGAAAATTTAAACTAAGACTACAAATATTCAATACCCATTTTAAAACTTGAAATGAAGAAAACTACCTGCAACAATGGCGAAAACCAAAATGGAGAACTAAACTTGCAATGTACTTGTAATAAATGACACTAAGGGCATTAAATTAAGCTTACACAAGTCTTACAGAGGATTACAAGTGAAATGGATGGAAGAAATGCAAGAAATCTAAGCTTTCTCTCTCTAACTATGTCTTCTACCTAGAGTTTCTCTATCTACAATGCAATATAGCTGAATAATACACAATGAATGATACATTTTCATCCATAGAGATCTCTATAGGTGTGTGGAAGACCTTACACCAAAAGGGGGCTGATTGGATGCATTTGGCAAGCTAGGACATGCCTAGCCTGCATCTCCCAGCTATTCATCTTCTCTCTCCTCCTCATAAATGCCCAAGCCTTCAAAGTCCAAGCATGCGTGATGGGAGGGCTATAGATGTCTAAGAGATGTCAGGGGACAAGTGGGAAAAGTATAGGTGGGACCCCGAAATGGCAGAGCTTGAGTTGTAGGCTGTCTGGGCAATTCGGGCAAAACCTTCCGGAAGGTTTGTGCAGAAATAGTTAGAATGACAAACCAGTAAGCAAAACATTCCGGAAGGTTTTGCAAACCTTCTGAATGGTTTATTCCAGTAGACAAAACCTTCTGGAAGGTTTTGGCAGTGAATAGGAAGACAAACGCAAAACCTTCCGGAAGGTTTTCACCCAAACTGCATTTTTCTTGGTTTTTTCACCTCCAAGCTATCCCCTCATCTTCATTGACTTCAAACACTTCAATGGGGGCTTAACTTGAATCATTTACATCATTTTACATGCATTTACGCAAAACTCCGATAAAGAGAAGATAAAGCACATTTCTCCCCAAAGTCACAACAAAAGCAAGTATAAAAGGGCATATTAATGTACAAAATATGCAATATTTTGTGCTAATCACACCGCCCAACTTGAGCTTTGCTAGTCCCTAGCAAACATTATTTCAAACAACAAGCTATACATTAAAACAAAATCCATTCATACAAGTAAACATCCAAACACTCAAAATTCAAACATCATACTGCAATTAAATAAATAGCTTTGGGCAATGATTAGATAAAACAACTGTGGTATTTCATTGATCATTTTCAAAATTTCTTTACAATGGGTTTGAGTTCCAAAACAAAACGGCCAAAACCAAAAGATGCTTCTACTGGCCGACACAAGTTACCCTAGCTATGTACAACCAAAATTTAAAACAAAATACAAAAGTGCAACCAAAAGGGCATAATGAGATGAGCAAATAATGAGAATACAAAAGAAATCAATCTAGCCAAAGAATTGTGATTTGAAAGAGAAAGGGAATGAAATGAAAAGCACGAATGATTCTCCCGAAGACAAGATGAAGAAAAGGAGGAGAGAATGTGCATAAGTATAACCAAATTGGATAACCCATTTTGAACTCCTCTTTCCCGGTATTTTTTTGTGCATGGTAATTTACGAATAACCTTCTTCTGATCACATGTCTCTTGAGAGAAAATTCACTATAATCGGAGGAAATTTTTTGCTCAGAGCATTCTAAGAGAGGTTTGTGAAGTCAAAGCTATCCATGGAAGGTTGTAAAGAAGAATATTTGTTATATAATAATTCTTGTCGTTAGAATGATTATTCTTACTACATAGGAATTTTCGAATACCAATGTAACAATATTTTATTTTTGCATAGAGTACATACCTATAAAAGAGAAGTGTTTAGGAAACATGTAAAACCCGGGTAAATTTGAATTTTTTCTGAAAGAGGGCAAAACGATAATTTGCCACTATAATGCGTATTTAAAATACTCATGTTTCTAGAGCTTGTATGACACAATGGACTTCGCCGTTGGATTCGTATCGCAAAATCGAGTCACCCAGACTAATTTCGTCGAATTCCGAGATAGTCGGATTTTTCACATTTTACGAGACGACTGTGTGTCGAATGACCTCATAAAGGTCCCCAGAAATGGAAAATATAAATTTTCCTTATAATTGAATTAAAGTTCAAATAAAATTAATTTGAACTTAAACCGGGATCAAATAAATCGTTTCGGGCCGAAAACGGACCCGAACAAGTGGGTGGCGTGTGGCACGATCTGAGCCAAGCCTTGGAAATTATAAATATGACTAAAATTAGATATTTTGGCACAAATATCTGCTGAAATCAGCTGGTCTTCAACGTTGGAGAGAAAGAGGGAGAGAAAGAGAGAAAATCAAATTTTCTTCCTTCGATTCACGGAGTTCCCGTCGGTCGGAATCCGTCGAGCCAAGAGTTAAAGTCGATCTTCTCGACTAGGGCTACGCAACCACACCAAGAACGGGGGATTTCACCAAAGATCCAAGGGAGGAGATTTGGGGAAATCAAGTTTTGGGCTTGGTGGGTGTTCTTGGAGGTTCTAATCTTTGATTTACGCTTCAAGATGTAGGGTTCCCTCCTACTCGGGTTCATTTCTAACCTAGAATGTCCATAAGGGATGGTTAGGTGTAGGTGGTTATATATATATCACTTGCCTATTGTTATGGAAATGAGAAAATGGGTATAGAAATGGCTTAGGCTAACTTCTAGCTTGATTTTGATGCATGAAAGTTACTTGTGTAATTCCTTGTAACTTGGTGAAATTTTGGGCATGATATGTGTTTAACATGATTGTTGCCTTGAAGGTGTTTGATAAAATGCCTTGAGTGATTTGAAATTGTTGTTTTGATGCAATTAAAGTAACATGTTTAGACATTGTTGTTGACATGTGGACGTATGTTTTAAGATATGTTAGCATGGTGATAGTTCATGGAAATTATATGCATATGATATAAATTGCCATGGTATATGTTGACATGTGGAAATTGCTCACCTGGCATGCATTGCAATTTGGGCATAGCATTGACATCACATTCATGAGCATTAGTCATGGGTGTGGGTGTGTGGGTATGCATGTGATCAAGCACCATATTTGTTGGTTGATATGTGAACTCGGGAAAGTTGGATCGAAGATCCGGCTGAGTTGCATGGGAAAACTTGTGTCGGGTATGACAAGAAGGGCTAGACACTCCCTCGGGTGCAAATCCCGGCTATTGGTTTATACACTTCCGTCGGTGCAAGTCCAAAAAAAGTGTAACGGCGTACGGAGCCGATGATGCGATTCCAAAGATCCGTTGCCCAATAAAGACACATGGTTTTGTTTTATAAAATACTCATCCAATGAGTGTCATCCAATAATGATTTGATTTGTTAACAAATGAGTTTTGTTTAAAACAATTGTTGGATGGATTTTCGTCAAAAGACGATTTTACTTCACAAGTGCATGAGTGAAGTCGGTGAGGACTCGGGTTAAGGTTGCATGAGTGAGTTCATCTCATTTCATGGCATGACATGACAAATTCCAACATTGAATGCATATTCTTGCTTGGAATGTTATGGATTGTTGATTGTTGCATGTGTACACTCCATGTGCATCTAGGAGGGGAGTAGCCTCTGTAGGGGATACTCTATTGAGCGTAGTTCACCCTATACGGGAAAACATTTCAGGTGGGAGATACACACCGGTGGATGATGCTCATTCGGGACCCCAAGGATGAAGGGAGGCCGCATGTGGCTTTACTTTGAGTTTTTGTAAACTGATTATGAAAAATTAGTTTTTGACATGTAAATGTGTACAAAGGATTGTGATAGAACTTATACCAATCATGTTTTTATGTATAAATCCAAGTTGTATAAGTTGGGAATGGTTTTGGTGAGATTTTAAATGAATTGGAGTCAGAAAACAGGTGAAATGGGCAAAGGTGGACAGAGCGTACCGATACGCGTACCGATACAGAGCTGTCCAGAAGGTAGAGCGTACCGGTATACGTACCGGTACGGCCAGGACCAGTGAACCCACAGTACCGGTACGCGTACCGGTACACTCTCCAAAACTCAGAATTTTTTTTTATTCTTTTGCCAGGTCTTTGGGCTAAGTTTTCCTTCCTTCCAATGTTATAAATGGACAATAATAGGATACCAATGGTGGTATATTTGACCTCGGATGGGTCAACCAACCAAAAGTAATTGGACTTATATTTTTTTTTATAAATCCCGATAAAGGGAATGTGGTGATGTGGTGTCGGGTTAAGCGATATCCACGGATATTTTCGCGGGTTGATGGATAATCATGGGTTGATCAACGGACCCCCGGATCTTGGGGTGTCACAGGTTGGTATCAGAGCATAGGTATATGATTTACATAGGGCTTGATGGGCATTGGGTCTAGACCATTGCATTCATGGTGCATTTCATGTTATGTGTTTAACTTGCTACATGTTATGTGCTATGTGTTATATGAATTATATGCAGGGTATAATGTATATGGAAAGAGAAACACTAGGGTTAGAAAATATAACCTTGGGTTCGGAAAAAGGAATGAACGGGATAGTTCAATATGTGAATGTCTAGTAGTAAGTGGCATACGCATTACTAGTGAGACGATGAGAGAATTCTCAACGTTTTAATTTTGGTCCCTATCTTGGGATGCTTTGTGAGGCTCTATTTCTATCTTATGTGTGTGTAGATGGCAACTAGAGGAAGGGGACGTCGGGGTGGACGGACCAATAACCAACCACCACCGGCCTTTGACCAACAAGCCTTTGTGGAGGCTATTGGTGCTGCGGCTGCTACCATTGCACAGGCCAGTGCAGCTGCTGCTACTATTGCACAAGCTAGTGCAAATGTGGGCCAAGGAGGCTCTAGTAATCTCCAGAGGTTTAAGGCACACAAGCCTCCGACCTTTGTGGGAGGGGTGGATCCGATGATGGCCGACCATTGGTTCTGACAAATCGACAAGATCTTAGGGGCTATGGAGATCACCTCCGATGCCACTAAGGTAATGCTAGCTACTTTCCAGGTAGAGGGAGAATCCCAAGTGTGGTGGGATTTGATGAGCACAAAATATTGTATATTTGAAGGCCTCATTACATTCATTTTAACTCAACTTTTTCATATAAGTACTTAGTGTTAGTCAATTTTATGAATAATGTTGAATTTTCAATGTTGCAAGTTTTTATAGCTTAAATGATTGATTTTAGGACCTTGCAACTATGATGGATGTGGGGTGAGGGCATGAACACATTACATGAAGATTTTGGAGGCTTAAAAGTGAAGAAATCAAGGAGGTATTGGTGTTTGGGAACAAAAGCACCAGCAGCAACACCATCTGGAAACAGAGCCTCGGTATTCCTCCATTTTGACCATGGTCCACTTCGAATCTGAAAAATTTCAAAACATGAAAGTTGTAGATATGGACGTCTTATGTATTGTGTCAAAATTTCAGCTCAATCGGACGGTTAGATCAAAAGTTACACCAATTCTACGAAGACTGGTCCGGAGCAGAGAAACCGTACCGGTATGCAGTACTGGTACTGTACCGTACCGGTACGCCGAAGCTACTGGTGTTCGAAGTACCGGTACTCAGTACCGGTACTGTCTCCTGACAGCCCAGAATCGCCTGCAATCATGCTCCACTTGCTTGGGGGGTCCCACCTACACTTCTCCCACACCTAGCCCGACATTTTATCCCTACAACCATGCCTCCTACACCCTACTTGAAGACTTTGAAGGCTTGGGCATTAAGGGGGACGACAGAGAGAAGGGGTAGCCTGGGGGAGGCTTGCCCTAGCCTACAACACCCATCCATTCAGCCTCCTATTGATGGGAGGCCTGCACACAACTAGGGGGTACCACCATGCACGAAAATTGAAGGCTAACTCTCCATTATATTCAGCATTTACACATGGTATAGAGGGGGTGGCTACCTAAGCTTGGGAGTAGTTTTGGTGAAGAGGATGATGAATAGTGCTAGGAAGATAAAATTTATGTTTTTGCATTTTCTTCACCCTTTTCATTGCAGTAAGTTGTAGTTCTCTTGTAATCTTTATTTCTTGCATTGTAATCTCTTTTAATTCTAGTGTAACCAAGTTTAATTCAATGTTCTTGCATTTCCATAATCTTTGCTAGTTTTCAAATGTCTTCTCTGCAACTTTTCCATTTTAGTGTTAAATGAACTTTTCTTTGTAGTTTACCATTTCCTAGCATTAATACAAGTTCTAAGTTTCATTTTCATCTCATTTTCATTTTCATTTCCTTTACTTGTCTCTTTACATTATAAATGCTTTTACTTTAAACATGAATAGCTAGATTTTAAGTTGGTTAATCCAAGGGAGATTTCCTCTTGGGTGTTCCATTTCAACTCTTCTTTTTTCATCCACTCGGTGTACGGTGGTTCGGTTTGACTGGGTTGAGAGTGGACGTGGTTGTGAGTCCTTGATATCCCGTAGGCCTGGTCACGGGTTATGCTTGGATCCTCACCTCCATTTGGTTGTGAGTTCTTGATACACCGTAGGCATTGTCACGGTGTATGCTTGAACCCTCACCTCCATCTTGTCCCTAGCTTCCCACGAATCAATCGTTCATTTAAGCACCATTGGAGGAAGGTTTGGAATTGAGATGGGATTCCCATTGGAATGACCACTTTGGATTAGCCAACATTTGTTTTCATTGCATTTTCATTCAAAAACTTCACTCACAAAACACAAACAAAAGATTTTTCACTTTCTTTACCTTTTGCAAAATCACCTTCACACAACTTAAATTTTCCTTCCCTGAGGAGACGACCTTGGAATACTTTTCCAAGTGAAACACCTACACATAAAAGACTCTTTGCGATTGGGGAGCACTTTTGTTCACACACCCGGATTTCATTTCACATTTTGTTCATTCCATTTTCCACCAATCTGTTGTTACCTAATCTCTTGGATCACCCCGAGGGAGAGTGACACTCCCTTTCACACATAAGCCATATACACATGTCAAATGGTGATGTTTAGGGGTTGGAAACAACAAGGTTTTTCATCAATCATTTTTGGCGCCGTTGCCGGGGAAGGTTAAGCGTCGAGTTCAAAGGTGATTTTGGGCGGCATAGGTAAGTCTCGTGATTTTCATCACGGGCCAAGGTATGCCGTGTCTTTTGTAAATAGTTTGTAGATAGCTTTTGTTTTATGTAATGTCTTATATTTTTTATGATAATGTGTATAATGCCCCTTATTTTGAAAATGGGTGTGAGATTTTTGATGAGTATGGGCACATCACTAGTGAGTGCCCAATAAATTATCCGGTTCAAGACTTTGCATGCGAAGGTTCAAATTCAATTTTGGCCTCCGAAATTTTTTATCCCGACCATTATGTTACATCGAGTTATCCGAGTGATGGTTGGGAGAATGAACCTTATAATTTTTCATCCAATCTCACACCACCAAATGAATTTTGCCACTATCCAACATATGAGGACTCAACCGAAGAAGAATTGGAAAATATTTGGTGTGATTTTATGCAATACAAAATGGAATTCAATGCCCAAATAACCCAACAAATTAATACATTGACTAATGCTATAATTTCTATGCATGAAGAACAACATCTTGAGCATAGTCAATGTATTGAGGATGATCATCTCAATGGAATGCATATTGATGTTGAATCTCCCACCACTCTAGATTTTGAAAAATTTGAAGAAGATATTATCTCACATGAGGCTAATGAGCCCAAGATCATTTTGCCATCTAAGAGTGGTGTTGAGGTTCACAATTTTCAACTTGGGGAGGGCATTGAAATGGAGTTGAGTGGAGAAACTTGTAAAGATAAATTTTATACTCTATTGTTGGAATTGCATAAACTTGTCTTACACCCCCGTTCGGTTGAGAATTTTGAATCAACATCCTTTCTATGTTTGGATAGAAAGGGCATTTATACAACAAAAAAATTTTAAAATCAAAAAAATCAATGGGCGCAAGCGCATATCTGAATTGCAGCCGGATTGACATGAGCCCTTTTTATTTTGTTTCCATGTACGTAATAGTTAGATTTCTTTTAATTATCATATTTTCCTTTTCTTAATGTTGTAGTATAGTGGTGAGTATTGTTATATTTTTATTTTCTTAATGTTGTAGTGTAGAAGTTGTTTACCTCTCCATAATTTGGACTCATTTCATTTTGAGCATCATAGTAGAAAATCTCATTCAATATCATGTGTGAGTTTAAGTTGGGGGGGTGTAAATAAACTTATTTTTTTTTTTTCCTTTAATGTTTATATCAAAAAGAAAAAAAAAAAAAAGAAGAAAAAGAAAAAAAAAAAGAAAGAGGGGGTATTTCATTTCCCAAGTTACTTTCATTTTTCTCATTGCGTGATTCCTTGTGCATTGAGGACAATGCATGGTTTAAGTTGGGGGGTGAGGTGCACCATTCACATGTTCCACCACTTTTTGTATAGAACCATTCACATGTTCCACCACTTTTTGTATAGAATAATGGAAAATGTGAAAATTTTGAAAATTTTGGTTCCAATATTGAACTATATTCCCCTATCTTAATGGTTATGGGATTTGTGATTGCTTGATCTTCATTTTGAACCTTGAATACATGAGCACATTATTGAAGTTTATCCTATTGCTAAGAGTATCACATACTTGTTTGCTTTTGAACTCAACCATAAGTGCACCATGAACTTGTAATTTTGGCAATTTACGGATTGAGTTCACATTTGAGTGCTTGACATGAATAGTGGAGATGAGTAAGAACCTATGTGAGCTTTAATGTCAATCCTTGTTTGGAGGGAACTTACATTTACTCAAGGAACAATTTTTCAAATTCCAAATTTGTTCAATAATCTCATTATGCTTGTTTTGGTTAGGTGCTTTTGGGTAGTTGATTGACTTTGTCTTGAAACGCAAAATGCTCCTCCCATGCCTATCTATAAATGATCTTAGGCCATCTTTGAAATGCTTTGAGCCTTTGCCTTTTTCTTGTGAAAAATTTATCCCTAGTGCCGTGATTGAGCCTTAATTGTAAATTCGTTTCCATGCCACACATTTGACCAAGCCAATGAAAATAATAAATATCTACCTTACCTTGGTTGTTCCTAGTGCTGAGTATGAGTGATCATAAAAGAGAAGGAAGTATGGTGTGGAAACTCAACCAAAAGGGATGAATGAAGTTGAAACTCAAAGAGTTGAACGAAAAAGAATGAAAATCCAAGAAAATGAGAAAAAGGGGTGGAAGAAGAAAAAGAAAAGAAAAATGTTAAGGAAAAGAAGCAAGAAAAGAAACAAAGAGTGAAGTGATGGTGTTAGCCTAGAAATCCCATAAAAGGGAGATCTTTTTGAAATAAATGTCATTCACTTGGAACAACCCTCTTTGTTATCCTATATCCTTCGTTTCCCTTACCTCAATATCACCCCAAGGCCTAGTTATAACCCGTAAAAGTCCTAAATGATCTAGAGAAACATGGGGGAGGCACACTTTTAAAGAAAAAGAGGAGTTGATTTTGCTATCTAATGCCCTAGCATTCCTCTCATGAGATTATGCCAAGGTTGTTTCATTTTTATGCATACTTCATTTTTGGATTATATGTGAGCTTATTTCATTTTGAGCACAATATTCTATCTCACATATACACATGGAGTGCATGCTCGGATAATCATTGAGTTATTCTTTGTTGAGAGAAACCCTTGGTGAGTTTTTGCATCGAAGCTTAATTTGGATAGCCAAAGTGAATGTGAATTCTATTATGTAAATGTTTAAATTACATGTGCATTTCACACATACATGAGTTTGAAAATGAATGTGTATGTGGATACTCTAGAATAGCATTTAAGCTATGATGTGTTTCATGTGTGATTGGTTCGGGTGTTCGGATCAAGTTATTGTTGACATCCCATTGCTAATTAAGATAAGGGAATATATTTTAAATATTGGATACAAGGAAAAGAAGTTTGTAGGTACCTTCACTGGAAACCTTCACGAGACAAAACTCGTCCACTAGGGATCACCTAGGGGTTTAAAGGCTTGTTGCATGTGCTAAATGCAATTGCGGAATTAGTATATGTTTTATTTTGTTTGCATGCTTTTTACATTTTGTTTGCTAGGGACTAGCAAAACTTAAGTTGGGGGGTGTGATGAGCACAAAATATTGTATATTTGAAGGCCTCATTACATTCATTTTAACTCAACATTTTCATATAAGTACGTAGTGTTAGTCAATTTTATGAATAATGTTGAATTTTCAATGTTGCAAGTTTTTATAGCTTAAATGATTGATTTTAGGACCTTGCAACTATGATGGATGTGTGGTGAGGGCATGGACACATTACATGAAGATTTGAAGGCTTAAAAGTGAAGAAATCAAGGAGGTATTGGAGTTTGGGAACAAAAGCACCAGCAGCCACACCATCTAGAAATAGAGCCTCGGTATTCCTCCATTTTTACCATTATCCACTTAGAATCTGAAAAAGTTTAAAACATGAAAGTTGTAGATCTGGATCTCTTATGTATTGTGTCAAAATTGCAGCTCAATCGGATGGTTAGATCAAGAGTTACTCCAATTCTACGAAGACTGGTCCGGAGTAGAGAAACCGTACCGGTATCAGTACACCGAAGCTACTGGCGTTCGAAGTACCGGTATGGTACAGTACCGGTACTATCTCCTGACAGCCTAGAATCGCCTGCAATCATGCTCCACTTGCTTGGGGGGTCCCACCTACACTTCTCCCACACCTAGCCCGACATTTTATCCCTACAACCATGCCTCCTACACCCTACTTGAAGACTTTGAAGGCTTGGGCATTAAGGGGGACGAGAGAGAGAAGGGGTAGCCTGGGGGAGGCTTGTCCTAGCCTGCAACACCCATCCATTCAGCCTCCTATTGATGGGAGGCCTGCACACAGCTAAGGGGGTACCATCATGCACGAAAATTGAAGGCTAACTCTCCATTATATTCAGCATTTACACATGGTATAGAGGGGGTGGCTACCAAAGCTTATGAGTAGTTTTGGTGAACAAGATGATGAATAGTGCTAGGAAGATAAAATTTATGTTTTTGCATTTTCTTCACCCTTTTCATTGCAGTAAGTTGTAGTTCTCTTGTAATCTTTATTTCTTGCATTGTAATCTCTTTTAATTCTAGTGTAACCAAGTTTAATTCAATGTTCTTGCATTTCCATAATCTTTGCTGGTTTTCAAATGTCTTCTCTGCAACATTTCCATTTTAGTGTTAAATGAACTTCTCTTTGTAGTTTACCATTTCCTAGCATTAATACAAGTTCTAAGTTTCATTTTCATCTCATTTTCATTTTCATTTCCTTTACTTGTCTCTTTACATTATAAATGCTTTTACTTTAAACATGAATAGCTAGATTTTAAGTTGGTTAATCCAAGGGAGATTTCCTCTTGGGTGTTCCATTTCAACTCTTCTTTTTTCCTCCACTCAGTGTACGGTGGTTCGGTTTGACTGTGTTGAGAGTGAACGTGGTTGTGAGTCCTTGATATCCCGTAGGCCTTGTCACGGGTTATGCTTGGATCCTCACCTCCATTTGGTTGTGAGTTCTTGATACACCGTAGGCATTGTCACGGTGTATGCTTGAACCCTCACCTCCATCTTGTCCCTAGCTTCCCACGAATCAATCGTTCATTTAAGCACCATTGGAGGAAGGTTTGGAGTTGAGATGGGATTCCCATTGGAATGACCACTTTGGATTAGCCAACATTTTTTTTCATTGCATTTTCGTTCAAAAACTTCACTCACAAAACACAAACAAAAGATTTTTCACTTTCTTTACCTTTTGCAAAATCACCTTCACACAACTTGAATTTTCCTTCCCTGAGGGGACGACCTTGAAATACTTTTCCAAGTAAAACACCGACACACAAAAGACTCTTTGCGATTGGGGAGCACTTTTGTTCACACACCTGCATTTCATTTCACATTTTGTTCATTCCATTTTCTACCAATCCGTTGTTGTCTAATCTCTTGCATCACCCCGAGGGAGAGTGACACTCTCTTTCACACATAAGCCATATACACATGTCAAATGGTGATGTTTAGGGGTTGGAAACAACAAGGTTTTTCATCAATCAGGATTGGGCAAAGGCCTCTAAGAATTTGGAGGTGATGACGTGGGAGGAGTTTAAAGAGCTTTTCATGGGCAAATACTTTCCGGCGTCTGTCCGGCAAGCTAAGGCTCGGGAATTCTTAGATTTGAAATAAGGGATAATGACAGTGTTGGAATACATGGCTAAGTTCACGGAATTAGCACGTTTCGCCAACGATTATGTGGCCACAAATATGGCCAAGGTGAGAAAGTTTCAGGATGGTCTGAAATTGTCCATGTGGGGTAAAATTGTGGGACTTCTCCTGCAAGACTTGGACTTGATGGTCGAGACATCTATGGCCATTGAGAGAGAGATGGACGACGCACGGAACATCCGAGAAGCGGGTGGTAAAGATAAGAAGAAGGAGGGCCAATCTTTTTCTTCAAGTTCGGGGAAGAAGCAAAGGACTTCGACTCCACAGGGCCGTGGCTATCAAGGCCAAGGCCAAGGCCAGGGTCAATCCTCCCAAGGCGGGAGAAATCAGAGGCCTTCCTACCAGGCAGGGCAAAGGACTTGTTTTCATTGTCACCAACCGGGGCATCTGAAGCGGGATTTTCCTCAGCGACAGGGATCTCAGAGCTATGGACCAGTCTTCGGTGGGACATGCACAGACGCATTTTGTTCATCCCTACCCCACCATGGGCCAGGGAAGTCATTTCCAGTCTCAGGGCACTACCCAGGCCCCTACTACTTCAGGAGCAGGGACTCTGCTATCAGGCCAGATGGGCCAGGGCATGGGTCGAGGCCGAGGACAGGGCATGCAGGCCGGGACTTCGGGGACCCAGGGGTGTGTCTACGCCATTACACCTCAGACTGAGCCAGTGGATCAGTCAGTCATTCTGGGTACATTTCTACTCTCTCGCTTATGGGCAAGGGTGTTATTTGACTCTGGTGCATCTCATTCTTTTATTACTGCATCATGTGTTAGAGATTTGGGCTTAGAGGTTGAGACATTGAAAGAGCCATTGCATGTGAGTTCTCCCCTAGGAGCTAGGGTAAGTATTGATCAGATATGTCGGGGTTGTGAGTTAGAGATCTCGGGAATTCTACTCACCGTGGACCTTAGGGTCATGGACATGTCGGAGTTTGATGTCATTCTTGGGATGGATTGGTTGACGGCACATCGAGTCGTCATTGATTGTGATCGTAAGAGGGTCACTGCCAACACACCGGAGGATGTTTGTTTCAAGTTCCAAGGGGAAAAGCATGGTGCTTTGCCCCAAGCCGTGTATGACTCTCGATGGCATGGACAGTTGATGGGTTGGCTAGCAAGCCTCACCCTGGAGGACGAGACGAGACAGGAGTTGGGTCTACCTCGGGTGGTTTGTGAGTATGAGGATGTTTTTCTGGATGAATTACCGGGATTACCTCCACATAGGGATGTAGACTTCACCATTGAGTTGCACCCTAGTACATCGCCTATTTCTATGACTCCACATAGAATGGCTCCAGCTGAGTTGCAAGAACTCAAGGTCCAATTGCAAGAGTTGTTGGACAGGGGCTTTATTAGACCGAGCACTTCACCTTGGGGCGCTCTGGTGCTGTTTGCCAAGAAGAAGGACAAGACCCTTCGACTATGCATAGACTACCAACAGTTGAACAGGGTTACTATTAAGAATAGGTACCCTCTCCCGAGGATTGATGACCTGTTTGATCAATTGAGAGGGGCGCGGGTCTACTCCAAGATAGATCTCCGTACCAGTTACCATCAGTTGAGGGTTAGGGAGGCGGATATCCCTAAGACTGCGTTTAGGACGTGATATGGGCATTTCGAGTTTACCGTCATGCCTTTTGGGTTGACGAATGCCCCGACGGCATTCATGGATCTCATGCATAGGGTGTTCCAACCCTACTTAGATCAGTTTGTCGTAGTCTTTGTTGACGACATCTTGATCTACTCCACGTCTGAGGAGAAGCATGAGGGTCACTTGAGGATTGTTCTCCAGACCTTGAGAGACCACCAGTTGTACGCCAAGTTCAGCAAATGTGAATTTTAGCTTACGGAGGTGAAGTTTTTGGGACACGTGGTGTCGGCTTCGGGTGTATCCGTGGATCCGGAGAAGGTTGAGGCAGTCATGAATTGGGAGAGGCCGAAGTCAGTCTTCGAGATACCTAGTTTCTTGGGGTTGGCAGGGTACTACCGGAGGTTCATTGAGGACTTCTCTCGACTAGCCACACCTATGACCAAATTGACCCGGAAAGAGGTCAAGTTTGAGTGGAATGACTCGTGTGAGAAGACATTCCAGGAGTTGAAGAGGAGGCTTACTTCAGCTCCTATTCTAATAGTCCCAGAAAGGGGACAGAGGTACACGGTGTTTTGTGATGCCTCGAAGGAAGGACTTGGTTGCGTTTTGATGCAGTCCGGGAGGGTGGTGGCTTATGGTTCTCGACAATTAAAGAACCACGAGCAGAACTATCCCACACATGACATGGAGTTGGCGGCCATTGTCTTTGCCTTGAAGGCTTGGCGTCACTATCTATATGGTGAGCAGTTCGAAGCGTTTTCAGACCACAAATAAGATATAAGCTAACACAACTCATTCATACAAGTAAATAAAAAAACATTCAAAATATAAAAATCACAATGCAATTAATGAAATGAACTTGGGCAAGATGGAACGAACTACTGTGGCATTTTTTTTTCATTAATCATTTCAAAAGTTCAATACAAAAGGTTAGAGTTCAAAACAAAACGGCCCAAAATCCTAAAGACGCTTCTACTGGGCCGACAAAACTAACCCTACTGTGTACAATCTGAAAAAAAAAAAAAAAACATCCCATCATCTAGTCATCACCCTTGTCTCCATCATCGTCCTCTCTAGCATCCTCCTCCTCAATGTCATCCTCAGTCCCCTCCTCATCATCATCAGTCTCTCCCACCTCAGCAGCCGTAAAAGGTATAAGAGCTGAGGTCGATGGTCCAGTTGGAGGCTGCAGAGGCCCACCGGGGATGGGCTCGCCTGGGAAAGTGTACTGGAACAGTCTCGTCACCATCAGTGAAAGCCCATGCATAGTGGCCTCCAGGGCGTCCAGACGCTACAGCACAGTGCGGGTTGGGTCAGATGTGGCAAGCTCAGAGGATGATGTCCCCGGTCCTGATGCCTTGGCTCTTTCACCCCCTGTCCTGGCAACCCTCTTACCACTGCTCAATTTTTTGATGGCACCAGTCTCCGGAGGTAGCAGCATGTCATGTGCGTATGCCTTCACATTGTTGTGGGATCACATTCGCATGATAAGATTTCCAAAGGGAAGGTTTGCCTTCGGCTTTGCAGGCTTGGCGAACTCCCTCATCTCCTCCCATATCAATAACGCCACATCGATCGTCTTTCCTCGTCATGAACGCGTGGAGGAGGGCAAGCTTCTGGATATTCAGGCTCTTCTCCGAGCCCCGAGGCATCAGATTGCAGTGAAGCACCTTGTTCATCACCCCATAGGAATGCTTGAGGCCCCTGACCAAAGTTGTCCCTTTGAAAGTGGTCGGGTCCTCGTAGGTGAGCCTCACATAGTCAGCTAGAGTCCTACCCCCTTCAACATTATGTAGGTAGACGGGGGTAGTAGAGGGAGGCCTCTCATACTTCATCACCTTGGAAATCAACTCAGGGGTCACCTCAAATGTCTTCCGCCATACATTGGTCCTTAGCCTACTACCCTCCTCGCCAAACACCGACAATTTCTTTTAAAACTCTTTACACAACCCCAAATTCTAGCCTTTCACCTCCTCAAACCAAATACCTAATCCATCTCCTTCGATCACCCTCACGACTTCATCATTTGGCCCAAGAGAGATCTTGTCCACATACATCTCACACGTGACGCTTTTCTCATCTATCATTTGTCTCCGAGCGTCGTGTCTAGCTTTCGTTCTTCTCTCATCCCAGTCTTGGCTACTTGGGCCCTCCACATTCCTTTTCCGGGAGCTAGTGCCCGCGGGTGGTGGGGACTCCGTACCCGTTCTCTTGGTGCGGGCCATGAGGGCCAGTAGTGCCCCAACACCAAGGATAGTCAAAACCCACATCACAACCCATTCAGTGGGCTCAAACGTGTCGAGAGAGGTCTTTGCTTCACGAGCCATAGCAATGGAATGTCAAGGTTTTGGAGAAACCCTATGAGAGATTTGAAATTGGGGGAAGAACTTGGGAAACTAGGGTTTTGTGAGAACGCCAAGATTTTCGGCAAAATCAACTCAATACTCAACCCTAATCAAGAGAAAAATAAGAATTTGGAGCTTGGGTGAAGTGTTTTGAAGATTGGAAAAGAGTAGAAAGAGAGGAGAGAGCTTGGGAGCTTGAGATTTGGGGGAAATGTGAAGGGTTTCTCGAAAAATTCTAACTTAAAACCCTCGTTTTTAGCATTCTGGGCAAAACCTTCCAGAAGGTCGATCAAAACCTTCTGGAAGGTTTTGCTTACTACTGGGGCACCACTGTCTAGTAATGAAAACATTCCAGAAGGTTTTGCATTTTGCTGCAAAACCATTCATTTGCTCCAAAACTCACATTCAACCCAACTTTTTTCAACTCCAAAACATTTTAACACCCTATCTATGACATCTAACCTACCAAAAACTTGAACCACATATATGAACCACAATTGATTGATCATGCCCAAAGTCATTTTTGAAATTGCAACATGATTTAAAATTTTTTATGTTTTCAAAATGCAAGACATGGATTTCTAATTTTAACTACCAAAATGAATACCCAAAATGTAAAATATAAATTCAAATAATAAGGGCATTACTAAATCTTTCAAATATCGAAAGTTGAGCAATAGGGCTACGAAACACATTGCTCAAATGCCCGAACCAAGCACACATGAGCTTTATCATGGCTTTAAATACTATTCTAGAGTATGCACATTCACAATCACTTTCAAACTCATGTGTGTGTGAAATGGACATGTAATTGAAGCATTTACACAACAGAGTTCACATTCATTTTGGCTATCCAAATTAAGCTTCGATACAATCTCACTAAGGGTGTCTCTCAACAATGAATCACACTATAGTTATCCTAGTATGCTCTCCATGTATATATGTGAGATAGAATCTTGTGCACAAAACGGAGTATGCTCACTTATAATCCAAAAATGAAGTTCATGCATGAAAATGAAACAACCTTGGCATAATCTCATGAAAGGAATGCTAGGGCATTAGATAGCAAAACCAACTTCTCTTTTTCTTTAAAAGTATGCATCCCCCATGCTTCTCTAGATCATTTAGGACTTTCACGGGTTGTAATGAGGCATTGGGGTGATATCTAGGTAAATGAACGAAGGATAGAGGATAACAAATAGGGTTGTTCTGAGTGAATGAATTTTATTTCAAAAACATCTCCCTTTTCATGGGATTCAGTCTAACATCATCACCACACTCTCTGTTTATTTTCTTTCTTTTCCTTAACATTTTCCTTTTCTTTTGTCATTCTTTTCTTCTTTTCACTGCCTTTTTCTCCTTTTCATGGATTTTCCTGCTTTTCCGTTTAACTCTTTGAATTCAACTTCATTCATCCCTTTTGTTGAGTTTCCGCCATACTTCCTTCTCTTTTATGATCATTCATACTCAGCTCTAGGAACAACCAAGGTGAGATAGATTTTATCATTTTGCACTGGCTTGGTCAAATGTGTGGCATAGAAATGAATTTACAATTAAGGCTCAATCACGGCACCAGGGATAAACTTTTCACAAGAAAAAGGCTAAGGCTCAAAGCAATTCAAAGATGGCCTAAGATCATTTCTAGATAGGCATGGGAGAGCATTGTACATATCAAGACAAAGTCAATCAACTACCCAAATGCACCTAACCAAAACAAGCATAATGACATTATTAAACACATTTGGAATTTGAAAAATTGTTCCTTGAGTAAATGTAAGTTCCCTCCAATAAGAATTGGCACTAAAGCTCTCATGGGTCCTTACTCATCTCCACTATTCATGTCAAGCACTAAAATGTGAACTCAATCCGTAAATTGTAAAAATTACACATTTAAGGTGCACTTAAAGTTGAGTTTAAAAGCAAATCACATATGTGATACTCAAGCATATGATGAACTTCTATAATGCACTGATGTATTCAAGGTTCAACACAAAGATCAACATATCAACAAACTCATAACACTCTTAATAAGGGAATAAAGATCAACATTCAGATATTTTCACAAAAAATTTCAAAAATTTCACATAATTTGCAACTATTGTAAACAAAAATCTGTATGATATGTGAAAGGTGAATTTTCACCATAAAAATTGGTATTATCAATAAATTTTTTTACAAATATTGGTGTATCATACAAATGGTGCACCTCACCCCCCCCAACTTGATTCATGCATTGTCCTAAATGCAACAAAAAAAGATATGCTATGCAATGAAGGACTGTAAAAAGATGAGTAGGGTTAGAGAACACCTCGCACTTGAGCTTTGACAAAAATACCAATATCTGCAACTAAGAAAGACAACACTATATGAAAAATTAAAGTAAGTAAACATAAAGAATTAAAACAAGTGAAAACAACTGTACACTAAAGACTATATGAACAGTTAATCCTCCAACAAGTCCGAGTAGACATGATCCACCAATTCTTCCTCCACCCCTTGACCTTCAAACCCCTCAAAGAATGGCTTAAGTCTTTGGTCATTGACCTTGAATGTCCTTCCATCTTCGGGGTTTGTGACTTCCACAGCTCCACTGGAGTAGGCCACCTTGACAAGATAGGGGCCATCCCAACGGGATCGGAGTTTCCCTTGAAAGATCGAGGGACGATAATTGTATAAGAGAACTTTTTATCCGGGGTCAAATGATTTCCTTACAATGGATTTGTTATGAAAGATCTTAGCCCTTTCTTTTGAAATTTTAGAGCTCTCATACGCATCTCTTCGAATCTCTTCCAATTCATTCATTTCAAGCTTCATATTCTCTCCGACCATCCTCAAGTTGAAATTGAAGGTCTTGATGGCCCAATAGGCTTTGTGCTCCATTTTAACTGGGAAATGGCAAGCCTTGCCATAGACTACTGCCAACAGAATGTACTGGTAGCCAAATGACATAGGGAAGGGACCCATGAAGTCGATGCCCGAACAGTCAAATATCTCAATTACTAACATAGGGGATAAGGGCATCATATTCCTATGGGTCACACTGCCCAATCTCTGGCACCTATCACATTCTTTACAGAAAGAGACACAATCTTTTATCAAAGAGGGCCAATAAAAACATGACTGTAGAATCTTTGTCGAAGTCTTCTTAGAAAAGAAGTGGCCAACGCACGCTTCCGAATGGAAAAATGCAAGGACTTCCCGCTGTTCATTCTTAGGAACGCACCTCCTCATGACTTGGTCAGGGCAGTACTTGAATAAGTACGGGTTATTGAAGTAAAATTACTTCACATCCGCCATAAATCTCCGTCTATCCTCCGGGCTCAGTGCGATGGTATTTGTCCTGTAGCAAGATAATTACATATGTCAGCATACCAGGGACAAAAAGAATGAATCGGAAGTAAATGTTCATCAGGAAAAGAGTCAGGGATAGGAATATGCTCATCGGCATCTTGCACCACAAGTCGGGACAAATGGTCCGCCACCACGTTCTTCACTCCCTTCTTGTCTTTGATTGTCAAGTTGAACTCTTGGAGTAGGAGGATCCACCTGTTGAGTCTCGATTTGGCATCCTCCTTAGACAAAAAATACTTCAAAGCGGAGTGATCGGTATAGATTACTATCGATGAACCAATGATGTAAGACCGGAATTTATCCAATGCAAATACTACTGCTAGCAACTCCTTTTATGCGGTGGTATAGTTCATTTGAGCTTCATTAAGTGTTTTGCTAGCGTAGTATATTAAATAAGGTCTCTAGTCCTCTCTTTTTTACCGAGCACTGCGCCGACCGCGTAATCTCTCACGTCGCACATAAGCTCAAATGGTGAGTCCCACTTGGGTGGTCACATAATTGGAGGTGTAGTGAGCATGCTTTTTGTTTTTTTTAAAAATGCCTCACAATTATCTAACCACACAAATGGGACATCTTTTGAAAGCAAATTGGTCAAAGGTCGGGCTAATGTACTAAAGTCCTTAATAAAACGACTATAAAAGTCGGCATGACCAAGAAATGACCTGATATCTTTGATGACTTCGATCCCTTTTGCCGAAATAATGTGCCTGAGCACTATCCCTTGTGTCACCATAAAGTGGCACTTCTCCCCGTTGAGGACCAAATTTTTCTCCTCACATCTTTCAAGAACTCTCTCCAAGTTCTCCAAACAACCACTGAAGGAATCCCCGAACACTGAGAAATCATCCATAAAAACTTCCACTATCTTCTTCACCATGTCACTAAAAATCCCCATCATGCAACGTTGGAAAGTCCATGGGGCATTACACAACCTGAAAGGCATGCGTCGATAGGCAAAGGTACCGAAGTGACAAGTGAAAGTGGTCTTCTATTGATCTTCCAATGCAATCTCAATTTGGTTGTAGCCGGAGTATCCATCCAAGAAGCAATAGAACAGGTGTTCGGCTACTCTTTCCAATACTTGGTCGAGGAATGGCAATGGAAAATGGTTTTTCCTTGTGCACGAGTTGAGCTTTCGGTAATCAATACACACTCTCCATCCGGTCACCACCCTTGTTGGAATTAACTTATTCTTCTCATTTGCAACAATAGTGACTCCCGATTTCGTGGGTACTACTTGCGTGGGGCTAACCCACTTACTATCGGCAATCAAAAAAATGATGTCCACGTCAAGTAGCTTTAGCACCTCATCCCTCACTACGTCTTTCATAATTGGGTTCAACCTCCGTTGTGGTTGTCGGGATGGCTTTGCATCTTCCTCCAAGTAAATCCTATGAGTGCAAATGAGGGGGATTATCCCCTTAATGTCGGCTATGGTCCACCCGATGGCTCCTTTGTGCCTCCTCAATAGACATAGCAACTCCTCCTCTTGGCTTGCCTCCAAAGTTGAGCTAATTACCACCGGGAATGTCTCATGCTCCCCCAAAAATGAATATTTGAGGTTGGATGATAACGGCTTCAACTCTAAGATGGGTTTTTGCTTATTTAATGGAAAGATCTTCTTGTCTTGATGTGGAAGCTTCTCAAATGTAGGGGTCCATTTTTCTACCCCTTTCAAGCTCCCCAATTCCTATTGATCATCAACCTCCTCTATATCAACAATCTCCTCCTCCCCCAACTTTAAGGTGCTCATTAGCTCCAAGTGATCCTCCATAAACCGGATGAGTTTCAAGCACAATAAAATCAATAGGAAAATAAAAATTATCAACTTGGACTAAAACATCCTCAACTACTCCCCTTGATGTTCTAATGCTTCGGTCTGCCAATTGAAGAGTGATTGGGGTTGGCTTCAACTCTTCAAGTTAGAGTTGTTGGTACACCGAGTAGGATAGGAGGTTGATACTTGCCCCCAAATCGAGAAGTGCTTGCTCCACCCGGCAATTCCCTATTGTAATGGCAATGGTAAGGCAGCTAGGGTCTTTGAACTTTGGTGGTGTGTTTGTCTTCAAGATTGAGCTCACTTGCTCGATGAGGAATGTCTTCTTGTGAACATTCAATTTCCTCTTCACTGTGCACAAGTCCTTCAAGATCTTGGCACATGACGGAATTTTCATTATGACATCAAGGAGTGGGATGTTGATTTTAAACTGCTTGAACATCTCAATGATATTAGAATAGTTAGCCACCTTCATGGGTGGCTTCAAATGATTGGGAAAAGGGGCCAGAATGGGACATGCATGCACATTCAAATCATCAACATTTTTTTCTTTTTCACTCACCTCACCCCCTCGAAGTCACCCTTAGTCTCTTTCTCTTTTGGCAATGTGGCTTTGGGTGAGACTTTTGGCACAATGGTTTTGTCTATTTGTTTGCCACTCCGAAGGGTGGTGACCGCCTTGAGTTGCTCACAACTCTCTTTAGTGGGTTCGGATGACTCAATGACATGTTGGCCTCTAGGGTTTTCTTAGGGTTGAGCGGGGAATTTCCCCTTCTCTTGTTGTGATGTCCCCATGGCATTTGTCAATTTAGTGATTTGGATCCGAATGTCACTGAAAGCTGCGGCGATTTGGTTGTTGATGGTGGTTTGGCTTTGGATGAATGAATGAACCATATCCTCCAAATTCCTCTTATGGGAAGGTTGGTATATGGATGGGTTGGATGGTCCTTGTTGACCAAAATTTTGTGGAGGTGGACCTTGGGAAAAATTTTATGGAGGCGGGTTTTTGTGAATACCCTTGCGGATTAGACCGGGGGTATTGAGAGCTAGACGATTGACCTTGACCTTGGTATTGATTTTGCTTAGGAGGCATGGGAGATGAATATGTGTTAGAACTGTGAGGAGTGGGGTTCTCATTCTTCCAACTAAAGTTCGGGTGATTACTCCAACCCGGATTGTAAGTGTTAGAATGCTAGGAGAATGATTGCATACTTTGGTTGAAGGCATTGACTTGCTCATGGTAAACTTCTTTAAGTGCCGGAATGTTAGAGCACTCCGATATGGAATGCTCAACACTCTCACAGATAGAGCAAAACTCCTCGGTCTTTAAGACATTGGACACCTCATGTCTCCTATTGACCTCAAGACTCTCCACTTTCTGAGATAACTTGGCGATTTTGGAAAGTAAATCTTCCTGATCCCTTAAATCATACATCTCTCCCCTGCTTGGTTGACTACTACCCAGAGAAGACCTCGGTACATCGGTGGGATCCGTAATATCCCAAGATTGTGCATTTTGTGCCAATGTACTAAAGTATTCTAGGGCCTCATCGGGATCCTTGTTTAAGAACTCCCCATTTCACATCATGTCAATGAATTGCCGATGGCCCGGTGCAATCCCTTCGTAGAAGAAACTCAAAATCATGATTCAAAATCATGATGTGGAATGGATTGTAGCAATTCCTTGTAGCGATCCCAAAAATGATAAAATTACTTATTGGGCTTTTCCAAAAAGTTTTGGATTTTCTTTTTAAGAGCGGTGGTTTTAGGCACCGAAAAAAATTTGTTCAAAAACTCGGAAAGCATTTGTGCCCAATAGGTTATGAATCCAGGCCTCAAGGAATTCAGCCAAGTTTTGGCCTTGTCCTTAAGGGAAAAGAAAAATAATTTCAAACGAGCTATGTCTTCCATAGCATGATTAGTGAGGAATGTTGCAACTATATCATCGAATTCCTGAATATGCAAATAAGGATTCTCTCTTGCAATTTCGTGGAATTGAGGAAGTAGTTGCAACATTCCCGACTTAACTAGGAAGGCATAAGCTTAAACCGCTAAGAGAATGCATGAGGTAGTGGTGCTATGTGTGGGTTGGAGATAATCCCGCATTGACCTCGTCAGAGGATCAATGGGGATATTGTTCCCGTCATTCCTAGGAGGGAAATGCATTCTAGGGTTTGGAATTCTAGGGTCTTGCACTCCTCTTCCCCGTGGGGCATTAGGATTGGCACCTAAATCCTCAAAGTTGTCACCGATAATCTCGGGTGGGACTTGGTCAATATTCATGTTAGGGCCTAAGGGTCACCTAACCAATCTATTTTGGTCATCCCATCCCCACATACAAAACAATATCTACAATTGAAAAATAAGCAAACAAAAGTATATACAAGGAGCAACGTACCTGAGCCCATGATGAGAATTCATGGGACTTACCTCCGTTGTCCGAAAATTACCTTCTTAATTCAACGCTTTGTCTTCCCCGGCAGCGGCACCAAAAATGCTAGACTTATTCCGTCGACACTAATCTCCAAACATCATCCCGTAATATGTGTATGGCTTATACGGATAGGTGAGTGTCACTCTCCCTCGGAATGATGCAAGAAATGGGGTAAACATGTGTGTGGGATGAAATGTGTGTGTGTGTGTGTGTGAACAAAAGTACTCCCCAAACGCAGAGAGACTTTTGAGTGTCGTGTTTTACTTGGAATTCATATTCCAAGGTCATCTCCTCAGAGAAGGAAGATGAATTGTTTTGAAGGTGATTTTGGTAAAAAAAGGAAAAGTGTAAAAATATTTTGAATATATTGTTTTGGTGAGTGAAGTTTATGGTAGAAAATGCAATGGAAACAAGTGTTGGCTAATCCAAAAAGGTCATTCCAATAGGAATGTCAAATTAACTCAAGACATTCTTTCAATGGTGCCTAGACGTTCGATTGATTCGTAGGAAGCGCAGGACCAAAATGGAGGTGAGAATTCAAGCATACCCGGTGACAAGTCTACGGTGTATCAAGAACTCACAACCACGTCCACACTCAACCTAGTCAAACCAAATTGTCTTACATTACGAGGGGGAATGAAAAAGAGTTGATTTAGCATACCCAAGAAGAATTCTCCCTTGGATTAGCCAACTTAAAGCTTAGCTACTCATATTTAATGCAAGAACATACACGAAGTAAAGAGACATGGTATTGAAATGGAAGTTAAACTTGTATTGAAGTGACGAGAAGTGAAACCTACAAAAACAAGTGCATTTAATACCCAACTAAAAAGCATGAAATGTAAAACTTGAATGTAACAATGGTAGATTGAAAGATACCTAACTAAAATTGTAATACACTTGAAATAAATGACATTAAGTGCAATAAATGAAGCTTACAAGACTCTTACAGAAGACTATAAGTGAAATGGGTAGAAGAAATGCTAAAAATCTAATTTCTCTCTCTAAAATTATGTCTTCCTCCTTTAGCTTCTCTCTCTATATCCCCCTACAATGCTGAATTATCTGTAATGTATGCATGCATTTTTGTCCATGGAGGTTCCCCTAGGTGTGTGAAAAGCCTCCCATCCATAGGAGGTTGAGCTGATGGCTTTTGGCAAGCTAGGACAGGCCTACCCTGCACTTCCGAGGCTTCCCTCATTAATGCTTGAGCCTCCAAAGTACAAGCCTAGGTGTAGGAAGGCATGTAGATGTGTAAGGAATGTCAGGGAAAAAGTGGGAGAATGTTAGGTGGGACCCCCAAGTGGCAGAGCTTGAGTTGTAGGCTGTCAGGCAATTCTGGGTAAAACCTTCCGGAAGGTCGATGGAAACCTTCCGGAAGGTTTATTCAGGAACAGAGAAGAAAGTTGTCTAGTGGACCAAACCTTCCGAAATGTTTATTCCAGAAGGCAAAACCTTTTAGAAGGTTTTGGTAGGGCATTAGGCAGTTCAAAGTGCAGACCTTCTGGAAGGTTTATGACCCAACCTTCCGAAAGGTTTTCATCAAATTTGCCTTTATCTTGGTTTCTTCACCTTCCAATCCTTCCTTTAATCTATTCCTTCAACTCCATTGTCTTTAAGCACTTCAATAGGGGCTTAACTCAAGCCATTTGCAATTCTTCACCTACATTCACACAAGATTTCATTAAAGAGTAGATTAAACACATTTCTCCCCAAATTCACAACAAAAACAAGTATAAAAGGGCATAAAAAGCATATAAACTATGCAATATTTTGTGCTAATCACTACTCCATGTCCAAATACTCGCCTTACAATGTAAGGCCCAGTCCATTTTGATTTCAACTTACCAGGAACCAGGCGGAGCCTTGAATTGAATAGGAAGACTTTATGTGAAGGGGCAAAGGATTTTCTCTTTGCCATGAAATACTTTCATCCTTTTCTTTGCTATTTTAGCATTGTCATATGCCTCATTCCTCAACTCTTCTAACTCATTGATTTGAATTTTTCTTGAAATTCTAGCCTTGTCTAGGTCAAAGTTCATGATTTTAATGGCCCAGTATGCTTTGTGTTCCAATTCAACATGTAGGCGACAAGGTTTGCTATAAACTAATCGATAAGGAGACATGTCCAAAATTATTTTAAAGGCAGTGCGATATGCCCAGAGTGCATAAGTTAGTCTTAACGACCAATCTTTGTTGTCCGGGTTTACCATTTTTTATAAAATCATTTTGATCTCGCAATTAGCCAATTCATCCTACCCACTAGTATGTGGATGATAAGGGGTTGCAATTTTATGAGAAATTAAGTACTTTTTCCATCAAATTTCAAAAATGACGATTGCAAAACTAAGCACCCCCATCGCTTATAATGAATTTAGGAATTTATAATGAATTTAGGAATTTCAAACATGGACAAAATATTTTCTTTTAAAAATTTGATCACTGTTTGGTGATCATTATTTCGGCATAGAATTGCTTCAACCATTTGGACACATAATCAACAGCCACTAAAATATATAGATAATCAAAGGAAGGGGGGAAATGGCCCCATGAAATCGATGCCCCAGTAATCACAAATTTCAATTACCATAATGGCGTTCAAGAGCATCATGTTTCTTTTAGAAATTCTCCCCAACCTTTGGCATCTATCACAGGTTAGATAGAAGGCATGAACATCTTTAAAAAGTGTGGGTCAATAAAATCCACACTGCAAGATTTTCGCAGCGATTTTTTAGATGAAAAATGGCCACCACATGCTTCATAATGATAAAAAGATATTACCCTGTTTGATCTCTTGATTGGGGATGCAACGCCTTATGATTTGATCCTTACAGTATTTAAATATGTATGGATCCTCCCAAAAGAAATTACGAACCTCCCTAAAAAATTTCTTCTTATCCATCATGGTAAAGGAAGGAGGAAATGTACCAGTGGCAAGGAAATTAGTAATATCAGCATACCATGGTGTTTCTACGATTGTGAACAGTTGTTCATTAGGGAAATTTTCATTGATTTGTAGCCCATCCTCATGGAATTCATATGTCAGCTTGGATAGATGATCTGCCACTACATTATCGATACCTTTCTTGTCCTTAATGATCATATCAAACTCTTGTAATAAGAGTATCTATCTCAAGAGTCGTGGTTGACATCTTTCTTTGTGAGCAAGAACTTCAATGCTACATGATCAGTAAACACAATAACAGATGAACCAACAAGGTAAGAACGAAATTTCTCTAGGGCAAAAACCACAGCAAGCAACTCTTTTTTAGTTGTGGAATAATTCATTTGAGCATCATTCAAAGTTTTGCTTGCATAGTAAATCACATAAGGTTTTTTCTCCTTTCTTTAACCCAATACTGCTCCCACTGCATAGTCACTTGAATCACACATCAATTCAAATGGTAGAGTCTAGTCAGGAAGTTGTATTATTGGGGCAGAAATCAACATACCCTCGAGCTTATCAAAATCTTGTTGGCATGCTCCATTCCATTCAAAGGTTACCTCCTGACTTAGGAGATAACACATTGGTTTTGATATGGTACTGAAGTCTTTGATGAATATCCTATAGAACCATGCATGCCCTAGAAATGATCGTACATCTTTAACAGTTCTAGGTGCAGGCAAATTTTCAATCAGATCTATTTTTGTTTTGTCAACTTTTATGCCTTCAGACGACACAATGTGATCTAAGGCATTGTTACCATGAAATGACATTTCTCCCAATTAAGCACCAGATTGGTTTCCTTACATCTTATCAACACTTTTTTTAGGTTTGTTAGGCACAACTCAAATGAATCACCATACACAGAAAAATCATCTATGAACACTTCCAAAAATCTTTCAACCATGTTACTAAACAAACTCAACATGCACCTTTGAAATGTTGCTGGAGCGTTACAAAGTCCAAACGACATCCATTTGAATGCACAGGTGCCAAAGAGGCATGTGAATGTTGTTTTCTCTTCATCATCAAGTGTTATCTCAATTTGATTATATCCATAATACCCATCTAGGAAACAGTAGAACGCAAGACCTGCAATTCTTTCTAAGACTTGATCAATAAAGGGCAGAGGAAAATGATCCTTCCTGGTCACCAAATTAATTTTTTGATAGTCTATACATATTCGCCATCCCGTGACAACTCGAGTTGGTACCAGTTCATTGGCATCATTTTTAATCACTGTAACCCCAGACTTCTTAGGCACAAATTGGGTTGGGCTAACCCATTTACTATCAGAGATGAGAAAGATTATTCCTGCGTCCAATAGTTTGAGCACCTTAGTCTGTACAACCTCCTTCAAGTGGGGGTTCAACCGTTGTTACATTTGACAAGAGGGTTTTGCATCCTCCTCAAGGTATATAGCATGATTGTAAATTAATGGGCTTATACCTTTCAAATCAGTAATGGTCCACCCAATGGCATCCTCCTACAAGCTTGGATGAAATGACCATTGGGTATAACTCGTCCTCCCCTAAAAATGCATATTTTAGGTCAGATGGGAGAGGTTTCAATTCAGGCTTTGGTGGCTTGATACTAGATGAGAGTGGCTTTGTACAACTTGGGTCCAATTCTTCAAATTTGGGTAGCCATGTCCCTACAGCATGAGAGGGGCAACTCTATAGACTTTGTTCATCATCTGTTAACTCAGATATGATAGACTCCAACAGACAAGATTCAACAAAATTTTCACAAAATACATCATTCAAATGTTCATGTGCCAAAGACTCAATGAGATTAACTTCTCTCACTTCCTTTTCCTCTCCTGGTTGCTTGGCAATGTTGAAAATGTTAAGCACAAGAGTCATATTCCTGCAACTGATTAATTCATTTGAAGTTGCTAGGAAAGGTAGACCAAGAATGACGGGAATTTGATTCCCTGGATGTATTGTTGACTAAGTATCCAAGACAATGAAGTCAACAAGAAAGAAGAAGTTGTCCACTTGAACAAGAACATCCTCAACAATGCCCCTCAGAACTTTGATAGACCTATCTGCCAACTGGAGTTTGGTACAAGTGGGTTTGAGTTCACCCAAACCTAGTTGTTCGTAGACCGAAAATGGAAGCAAATTGGCATTGGTTCCAAGATCCAGCAGTGCTTGTTCTATTATGAAATTCCCAATGACACATGACACAGTTGGACACCTTGGATCCTTATATTTTGGAGGGTTTTTGTGTTGGAGTATGGCACTGGCTTGTTCTATCAAGAAGGCTCATTTCTGAACATTTTGGCTTCTTTTGATTGTGCACAAGTCTTTTAGAAACTTGGCATAAGAAGGAACCTGTTTGATTGCATCCAGAAATGGAATATTGATTTTGACTTGCTTAAAGAGATCGTACATTTCTGCATGGTTATTCAACTTTTGTGCTTTCTTGAGTCTTTGAGGAAAAGGAGCAGGAATAGGACACGAACTGATTCCTTTTCAATCACAAGTTTAGGCTCAACTGGTTCATTGAATCGGATTGACTTAGGTTTTGGCTTTGGAATTAACATGTCTCTAATGGTTTTGTCAATTACCCTGCCACTTCTCAGTGTAGTGATAGTTTGAGCTTGTTCTTGTGGGGTTTCCAGGGTTGAAGGATTTCCCATATGATATTGACAATGTAATTGTTTTGGTTGAGCAGGAAACTTGCCCTTCTCATGTGTGGTCATTGACTAGGTCAGCTTTTGAATATGACTTTTGAGATCTTCAAAGGACTAAGTGGTCTGGGTTTTGAAGTCATTGAAAGCCTGAGTGGAATGATTGTTGTAGTTCATTTGGCTTTGCATGAACTGATTCAATGTGTCCTAAAGACTTTTCTCGTGTGGTGGTTGGTATGGTTGATATGCAAGAGGTCTTTGAGGTGGTGGTTATGAACCTTGTTGTGGATTCATTGGAGTTGGTTGTGTGTTCCTCCAACTGAAATTTGTGTGATTCCACCAGGGTTGGAATAAGGCTTGTTAAATTTGAAAATTTCATTTGTTTGTTCCAACAAGACTTCTTTGAATGCCGGAATGGTAGGACACTCCCCAGTAGGGTGTCCCATCAGCGCATAGATCTCACACACTTGTTCTATGGGAGGACCAACATCAACTTGATTTACCTTCTTCATCTCTAGAGCTTCAAGCTTTCGAGACAAGGTAGTCATTTTCTCTCTCAGGTCATCATCTTCTTTCAATACATACTTACCCCCTTAGGAAGTAGATTGTTTGGCTTCAACAATGGTAGGAGAGGCTAAGTCCCACATCTGAGAACTTTCGTATATGGTGTCAAAAAAATTGAATGCCTCCTCTAGAATTTTTCCCATTAACTCTCCTTGAGCCACTATTTCAACAAGCTGACGTAGTCTAGTGGGCAAAGAATCATAGAAAAATCCTACCAAAGTCCAATTTTCAAAAGCATGGTGTGGGCAGTGATTAGCACAAAACATTGCATATTTTATGTGCATTTATATCCCTTTTACATTTGATTTTGTGGTTTAAATGAGCGGAATTGCACTGTCCAGACATATAATGGTGTTTTGATGTGTTTACAGGAAAAGGGGTTCAAATGATGCTTATTAGGCCCTATCATGATGCTTGAGTTGATTGGAGATGAGGTGGTGGCTTGATGTTTGCTTGAAAGGTGGAGAAACCAAGATTTTTGCAAAACAAGGAAAAACCTACCAGTAGGATATACCGGTAGGTTTTAGCTATTGGTCCTGCACCGACCGCAAACCTACCGATAGGTTTTGCTCACTGGAGTGAAATCTACCAGTAGGTTTTCATCGACCTACCTGTAGGTTTTACTGAGCCAGGACAATTTCTGCATCTCAAGCTCTGCAACTTTGGCGGTCCTACCAAGCACTCTCCCACTCATCCTTGACATGCCTTACAAACAGACATCCCCTCATACACTCATGCTTGGACTTTTGGAGTGTTGGACATTAATGAGGAGAGAAGAGATAAAAGATGTTGGGTGTGCAGCCCCGATTGATTGGGATCACATCACACAAGCTAGGGAGGCTCCATGGACATTTTTTTGGCAAGCTCATTTTTTTAACCAATATTCATTACTAGAAAGAGAGGGATTGTAAGATAGAGAGAGGGAGTCCAAGGAAGAAGATGAATAGTGCTAGAGAGAGAAGTAAATATTTTTGCATTTTATTCCATACATTGCCTTGTAATCTGTTGTAACACTTGTTTAAGCTTTGTTTAGTGTCTTTAATGTCATTTAGTACAAGCACATTTAAAGTTTAGTCTTGTACTTTGGATTTCACCATTAATGCATTGAAGTTCTTCATTTTCAAGCTTTAAGATGGGTCTTAAATGCATTTTCTCGTAGTGTACGTTTTCTTGCATCAACTTAGCTCAAATCTTCATTCCTTTACAATGTCTTTCCATTCTATGATTGTATTTGCTTTAAGTATAGTAGCTAAGCTTTTAGGTTGGCTAATCCAAGGGAGACCTCCTATTGGGTATGCCATTTCAACTCATTTTCTTTCCCCCTCGCAGTGTACGTTGGTTCGGTTTGACTGAGTTGAGCGTGGACGTGGTTGTGAGCTCTTGATAGGCATTGTCACGGGGTATGCTTGAATCCTCACCTCCACATTAGTCCCGAGCTTCCCACGAATCAATCAAACATCTAAACACCATTGAGAGAAGGTCTCGAGTTGAGGGGGCATTCCCATTGGAATGAACCCTTCGGATTAGCCAACACGTTTCTCATTTCATTTTTTATCAAGATACACATCACAAACCAAACTTCAAACAACAAAAGATTTTTACACTTTACCCTTTTTACCAAAATCACCTTTAACACGATTCACCTCATTCCCTGAGGAGACGACCTTGGAATACGATTTCCAAGTAAAACACGACACTCAAAAGACTCCCTGTGCTTAGGGAGCACTTTTGTTCACACACACGCAATTTCATTCACCCACCATTATTCCATTTCCCCATTCTTGCATCATTTCGAGGGAGAGTGACACTCCCCCATCCCTATAAGTCATACACATATTGAGGGATGATGTCTGGAGATTAGGGAATACAATGGAAACCATCAAGCATTTTTGGCGCCATTGCTAGGGAAGGCAAGTGCTGAATCTAGAAGTTGATTTTTGGACAATGGAGGTAAGTCCCGTGATGTTCATCATGGGCTGAGGTACGTTGTTCATTGTATATACTTTTGTTGTTTACATTTTTATTTTTAGGTAGTTTGTTGCATGTGGGGACGAGACGAACAAAACCGATTTGCTAGACAACCATTCGCCCCCAACATGAACATTGACCAATACCTACCCGAGGATGCGGGTGATAATTTTGAGAATGTAGGTGCCAATCCGAACATGCACAGGGGTGGGGGTGTGCAAGAACCTATAATGCCTAATCCATGAGTGCAATTTCCCCTTCCTGTGAATGAAGGGAATAACATCCATATTGATCCTCCGGCGAGGTCAATGAGGGATTTCCTTCAACCAACCCGTAGCACCACACCGTCATGCATCCTCTTACTGGTCCAAGCTCGTCTCTTCCTAGTTAAGCCTGAGATGTTGCAACTACTCCTACATTCTACGGGATTGAAAAGGAGAACCCTTATTTGCACATCAAAGAATTTGAGGATATAGTTGCAACCTTCAATGCTAACTATGCTATGGAGGACATAGCTCGGTTGAAATTGTTTCCCTTTTCCCTCAAGGACAAAGTCAAAACATGGTTGAATGCCTTGCGACCTCAATCCATCACCTCTTGGGCCCAAATGCTTTCAGAGTTTTTGAATAAATTTTTCCCAGTGCATGGAACCACCTCTTTAAAAAAGGAAATTCAAAACTTTTCAGAAAAACCCAATGAGCAATTCTATCACTATTGGGATCGCTACAAGGAATTGCTTCAATCCATACCACATCATGGTTTTGAATCATGGCAATTGGTAAGTTTCTTCTATGAAAGAATCACACCGGGCCATAGACAATTCATTGACATGATGTGTAATGATGAATTCTTAAACAAAGACCCTGATGAGGCCTAGACTACTTCAGTACATTGGCCCAAAATGCACAATCATGGGACATTACGGATCCCACCGATGTACCAAGGTCGTCCCCGGGTCGTAATCAACCACAAGGGGGAGGGATGTATGACTTGAGGGACCAGGAAGACTTGCTTTCCAAAATTTCCAAGTTGTATAGGAAAGTTGAGAGTCTTGAGGTCAACAGGAGACACGAGGTGTCGAATGTTTCAAGGACCTAGGAGTTTTGCTCAATTTGTGAGAGTGTGGAGCATTCCATATCGGAGTGCCCCAACATTCCGGCACTTAAGGAAGTGTATCACGAACAAGTTAATGCCTTTAACCAAACAAGGCAATCATTCTCTCCGCACTCAAACACTTATAATCCAGGTTGGAGTAATCACCCGAATTTTAGTTGGAGAAATGAGAATCACACTCCTCATGGGTCTAATGCCTATACACCCTCCGTGCTCCTAAGCAAGGTCATTACCAAGGTCAAGGGAAAGCGTCTAGCTCTCTATACCCCCGGTCTAATCCGCAAGGGTATTCACAAAACCCCCCTCCACAGAATTTCTCCCAAGGTCCACCTCCACAAAATTTTAATCAACAAGGACCATCCAATTCATCCACATACCAACCTCCTCACAAAAGGAGTTTGGAGGATGTGGTTCATTCCTTCATTCAAATCCAAACCACCATCAATAATCAAAGTGCCACAACTTTTAATGACATTAGGGCTCAACTCACAAAAATTACCAATCACATAGGGCTATCACAACAAGAGAAGGGAAAATTCCCTGCTCAACCCCAAGAGAACCCTAAGGGCCACCATGTGATTGAGTCGTCCGAGCCCACCAAAGAGAGTTGTGAGCAACTCAAGGCGGTCACCACCCTTTGAAGTGGCAAACAAATTGATAAGACCGTTGTGCCAAAGGTCTCACCCAAGGCCACATTACCAAACGAAAAAGAGACCGAAGGTGACATCGAAGGGAGGGAGGTGAGTGATGAAGTAGGTGAGAAAGTAAAAGTGATTGATGAAAGTGTGCTTGTTTCCCCCATGTCTTCTCCTTTTCCTAATCGTTTGAAGCCACCCGTCAAGGTGGCTAATTATGCTGATATACTTGAAATGTTTAAGCAGGTAAAGATCAACATTCCACTTCTTGATGCCATTAAGCAAATCCCATCTTGTGCTAGGATCTTGAAGGATCTATGCACCGTGAAGCGGAAACTAAATTTGCACAAGAAGGCATTCCTCACCGAGCAAGTGAGCTCAATCTTGAGGATGAACACCCCTCAAAAGTTTAAAGACCCCGCCTGCCCTACCATTACTATCACAATAGGGAATTACCGGGTGGAGCAAGCATTGCTTGATTTGGGGGCTAGTGTGAACCTCTTACCCTACTCGGTGTACAAGCAACTCCAACATGAAGAGTTGAAGCCAACTTCAATCACTCTTCAGTTGGAGGATCAGAGCATTCGAACACCTAAGGGAGTGGTTGAGGATGTTTTGGTTCAAGTGGATAACTTTTATTTTCCTGTTGATTTCATTGTGCTTGAGACTCACCCTGTTGCTAACCCTTGCTCCAAAATCCCTGTTATATTAGGAAGATCGTTCCTTGCTACCTCTAATGCTGTTATTAATTACAGGAATGGTCTCATGAAGCTTACTTTCGGGAGCATGACGATGGACTTCAATGTGTTCAATTTGAACAAACAATCGGGGGATGATGAGGAAGTGCATGAAGTCAATAGGATTGACACCTTGGTGGAGGAACACTTGGAGTTGCTAAGCATGCTAAAGTTGGCGAGCAAGAGGAATTAGAGAGTTTGAAAGGGGTAGGAAAGTGGACCCCTACATTTGAGAAGCTCCCACACCAAGACAACAAGAGTTTTTCATCAAATGAGCAAAAACCAAATTTGGAATTGAAACCACTACCATCTCATCTGAAGTATGCATATCTTGGGGAGGACAAGACCTTTCCGGTGGTGATTAGCTCAACCTTAGATGCAAAGCAAGAAGAAGATCTCTTGAAAGTGTTGAGAAGGCATAAAGGGGCGATTGGTTGGACAATTGCCAACATCAAGGGGATAAGCCCCCTCATTTGCACACATCGTATTTATCTTGAAGAAGACTCCAAACTGTCTCGAAAACCACAAAGAAGTTTGAACCCAACCATAAAGGATGTGGTGAGGGATGAGGTGCTAAAACTACTTGACGTAGGCATCATTTTTTCGATGGAGAGTGTGCATTGATTGCCGCAAGCTCAATTTATGCACAAAGAAAGATCACTTCTCATTGTCATTCCTCGACCAAGTGTTGGAACGAGTAGTGGGGCATCTATTCTATTGCTTCTTATATGGATACTCCGGCTACAATCAAATTGAGATTGCATTGGAGGATCAGGAGAAGACCACCTTCACTTGTCCCTATGGTACCTTTGCTTACCGTAGCATGCCTTTTGGGCTATGTAATGTCCCGAGAACCTTTCAACGTTGCATGATGGGAATCTTTAGTGACATGGTGGAGAAGATTGTAGAGGTGTTTATGGATGACTTCTCGGTATTTGGGGATTCCTTCAGCGGATAGTTGGAAAACTTGGAGAAAGTTCTTAAGAGATGTGAAGAGAAGAGCTTAGTTTTGAATTGAGAGAAGTGTCACTTCATGGTGACACAAGGAATTGTACTTGGGCATATTGTCTCGGCGAAGGAGATTGAAGTGGACAAATCAAAGGTTGATGCCATTTTCAACCTCCCTACACCGAAGGTCATAAAGGATATGAGGTCATTTTTGGGCCATGCTGACTTTTATCATCGTTTCATTAAAGACTTTAGTGCATTGGCCCGACCTTTGACCAATTTACTCTCAAAAGATGTCCCATTTGTTTGGTCAGATAATTGTGAGGTCTTTTTCCAAAAATTGAAAAGCATGCTTATTACACCTCCAATTATGCGACCACCCAAGTGGGATATACCATTTGAGCTTATGTGCGACGCGAGTGATTATGCAGTCGGCGCAGTGCTCGGCCAAAGGGAGGATAAAAGACCATATGTGATATACTATGCTAGCAAAACCCTTAATGAAGCTCAAATGAATTATACCACCACTGAAAAGGAATTGTTAGCAGTAGTATTTGCATTGGATAAATTTTGTTCTTACTTCATTGGTTAACCGATAGTAGTCTATACTAATCACTTTGCTTTGAAGTATTTGTTGTCTCAGCAGGATGCCAAACCAAGACTCATCAGGTGGATCCTCCTACTCCAAGAGTTCAATCTGACAATCAAAGATAAGAAGGGAGTGGAGAACGTGGTGGCGGATCATTTATCTCGACTGGTGGTTCAAGAGGCCGATGAGCACATTCCTATCCCTGATTTCTTCCCTGATGAACACTTGCTTTCAATTCATTCTATTTGTCCATGGTATGTTGACATATGCAACTATCTTGCAACAGGACAAATACCACCGTATTGGAACCCGGAGGTTCGAAGAAGATTTATGGCAGATGTGAAGTACTTCTACTTCGACAACTTGTACCTGTTCAAGTACTGCCCTGACCAAGTCATGTGGAGGTGGGAGAGACTGATGAGGGCACTCATGAGGAGGCGGAGGGTGAGAGTGATTTGGACGATGGTGATAATGAGGATGATGGAGATGGAGATGAGGAGTAGGATACCGTAGTTTTTATCTTTACTTGTTGTTTTGGGTTGTACATGATCAGGTGGAGTTATCGGCCTAGTAGAAGAATCATTAGGAATTAGGGGCCATTTTGCCTTCCTTTTTGAATGCAAACTCCATGTACCCAACTTTTGAAAGACATTAATGAAATACCACAGTTTTTTATTCCATCTTGTCCAAGTTCATTTTGATAATTGCATTATGATTTTTGTATTTTGAGTGTTTGATGGATGATTTATGGGAATGGATTGTTGCAATGTCATACTTGTCTATTTTGGTTTGCGAATAAATTTTTGCTAGGGACTAGCAAAACTCAAGTTGGGGGGGTGTAATTAGCACAAAACATTGCATATTTTATGTGCATTTATAACCCTTTTACATTTGATTTTGTGGTTTAAATGAGCGGCATTGCAATGTCTGGGCTTATAATGGTGTTTTGATGTGTTTACAGGAAAAGGGGTTCAAATGATGCTTATTAGGCCCTATCATGATGCTTGAGTTGATTGGAGATAAGGTGGAGGCTTGATGTTTGCTTGAAAGGTGGAGAAACCAAGATTTTTGCAAAACAAGGAAAAACCTATCGGTAGGTTTTAGCTACTGGTCCTGCACCTACCGCAAACCTACTGATAGGTTTTGCTCACTGGAGTGAAACCTACTGGTAGGTTTCCATCGACCTACCGGTAGGCTTTACTAAGCCAGGACAGTTTCTGCATCTCAAGCTCTACAACTTTAGGAGTCCCACGAAGCACTCTCTCACTCATTCCTGACATGCCTTACACACAGACATCCCCTCATACAATCATGCTTGGACTTTTGGAGTGTTGGACATTAATGAGGAGAGAAGAAAGAGAAGATGCTGGGTGTGCAGGCTATGCCTGCACTAGCCTGTCCAACCAATCCCTTGGCAGCCCCTATTGATTGGGATCACATCACACAAGCTAGGGAGGCTCCATGGACGTTTTTTTGGCAAGCTCATTTTTTTTACCAGTATTCATTATTAAAAAGAGAGGTATTGTAAGATAGAGAGAGGGAGTCCAAGGAAGAAGATGAATAGTGCTAGAGAGAGAAGTGAATATTTTTGCATTTTCTTCCTTACATTGCCTTGTAATCTATTGTAAGACTTGTTTATGCTTTGTTTAGTGTCTTTAATGTCATTTATTACAAGCACATTTAAAGTTTAGTCTTTTACTTTGGATTTCACAATTAATGCATTGAAGTTCTTCATTTTCAAGCTTTAAGATGGGTCTTAAATGCATTTTCTCATAGTGTACGTTTTCTTGCATCAACTTAGCTCAAATCTTCATTCCTTTACAATGTATTTCCATTCTATGATTGTCTTTGCTTTAAGTATGAGTAGCTAAGCTTTTAGGTTGACTAATCCAAGGGAGACATCCTCTTGGGTATGCAATTTCAATTCATTTTTTTTCCCCCTCGCAGTGTATGTTGGTTCGATTTGACTGGGTTGAACGTGTACGTGGTTGTGAGCTCTTGATACACCATAGGCATTGTCACGGGGTATGCTTGAAATCCTCACCTCCACATTAGTCCCGAGCTTCCCATGAATCAATCGAACATCTAAACACCATTGGGGGAAGGTCTCGAGTTGAGGGGGCATTCCCATTGGAATGAACCCTTCGGATTAGCCAACACTTTTCTCATTTCATTGTTTATCAAGATACACATCACAAACCAAACTTCAAACAACAAAAGATTTTTACATTTTACCCTTTTTACCAAAATCACCTTCAACACGATTCACCTCATTCCCTAAGGAGACGACCTTGGAATACGATTTCCAAGTAAAACACGACACTCAAAAGACTCCCTGTGCTTGGGGAGCACTTTTTTCACACACACGCAATTTCATTCACCCACCATTATTCTGTTTCCCCATTCTTGCATCATTCCGAGGGAGAGTGACACTCTCTCATCCCTATAAGCCATACACATATTGAGGGATGATGTCCGGAGATTAGGGAATACAACGGAAACCATCAAGCAGGCAGTCTTGGAGAAGATCTTTGAATCTCTCCCAACATATGTAAAATGTTTCTCCCTCTTTAACCGAAAAATTCATGATTTACCTTTTGAGTGCATTGGTATGGTGCAGAGGAAAAAAAATTCTGAAAAACTCATTCTGCAATGTCGGCCAGTTTGGTATTGAAAGGGCTTTCAAAGAATTTAGCCATTGTTTAGCTTTGTTCTTTAAAGAGAAAAGAAAAAAGTTTCAACTTGGCCAGTTTAGAATTATCTTGGAATGTTCCACATACCTCCTCAAAATATTTAATATGCAGATATGAGTTTTCTGATTCAAGTCCATGAAATTGAGGTAGTAATTGCACAGTCCCAGCCTTTACATTAAAGAGGGGACGGTGTTTCGTGTGGGATGCAAATAATCCTTTAGAGTTCCAATGTTAGGAACCTCCCCTTCTCTCTCAGGAACTTCTCATTCTCTCCCATTATTGGTCATGCTATTATCCAAAGAGTCTGCAATTGATCGAGGTGAAGATGGTCCAGATTAATTTACAGACCCAACAGATTCTTCTGGCAAATTTGGAAAGCGACGATCATCGTCAAACATAAAATAAGAATTCTATACAGTAAATCAAAAATATATACAAAAAATGCATGTCTTTTCACGTTTTACTTTAAAACACCGTTAGGTTCCCTGGCAATGGCACCAAAAACTTGACTTGATTCGAAATGTGTAGACCCAAGTGTAGGCGGTCAAGTTGTAGTTATAATCTTGTTAAGTCCGGAGTCGAATCCATAAGGAACTACTGTTTGTGTTTTGGAGTAAATAGTGACATAGACCAAAGTGACTGTAACCCTTGAGATTTGAAGTTATGATGTTTATGAAATTTTCTAGACAAAAATAATATTCTCTTAAATGAAAAAGTCACCCTTTAGCTCGATGATCTGGACATGTAGTCAATCATCCGATTATTATCTTTGTGCTTGAGAACTCAATTAACCCCTATGTCAACAGCAAGTTAATTGGAGGATAAAGATGGACTGTGAGAATTAAGAGCACGGTTCCGATGTCTTTGTAGAGATTTACAAGAATTGTCAGTGTCGGGACTCAACCCGTCTACAAACAAGCAAGTAATTCTACAAGTCATCCAACCTCTGTGATATTATTCCATTCTTAGTTAAAGCACAATAATAACGAAGATTGAAATGTTTTCATGAAGATCTAGCTTGAGTACTTGCAAAGAACCAATGAATCCTCCTATACCAAGAGTCATCTTGTCTTAGAAAGGACTCATGATTGTACAAAGTACATTAGCTTTGCCAGATGCATTCAATCATTCAATAAGCAATCAAAAGATAAAGCATTAAACATAAATGAAATGCACAAATATAACTTCCGAAAGATTTATACATGTTCATCACCTCTTACTAAAGAGTGAATGAGAAACTACTCACTCTTCATGGCTTTGAGAAAGCTAGAAAAGTGAGTGATTCTCATCCCTCCAAGTAGAGGAGTTACAAGATAAAATACACTACACAATAAGCCTATCTTCGACGAAGAATGAATGAATCACTACCCACGCTTCAAGGCTACAAGAGAGCTAGAAAGGTGAGAGAGTTTCACTCCTCTAAGTGAAGAAAGAATCTTTTACAATGGAAGCTAATGAAACTAATAATGAAAGTAAAAGAAAGCTAGTTACATTTGGAGGGTTTCTTCCTCTTCCAAAAGATCATCCTTTACAAGTTCCAAAGGAAGGTATTTATAGGCAAGGAGAAAGGGGTAAAAGGAGAGTAAAAGAATAGTTCTAGGTGTTGAAAGTCCAAATGAATGCCCCAAAATCCGGATGGAGATCTAATCTTCCTGCAGCCTGTCTGGGATTTGCGTTAACGTTGTTGGCGTTCGAATGTGGAAGCCTGTCTTCTTTGATGGGCGTTCGAACACTGTTGGCATTTGAACGTGGTACTCAAGTGGCTTTTGTCACCCACAGTAGATAGCTGCAACAGGCACGTGTCATCACCCTAGCAATCTCCTAGGGGCCCTCAATTATTTCAAGATGGCTTTCGAACGTGGATTGCCATTCGAACATGGATGCTTTGCTTCCTCCATCTCCAACTCTCTTCCAGAACACATGGGTGTTGCTTGAAAGTTTGATGCTATTGACTTTAGGCCCTAGTACAAATTTTCCCCTAAAATGTAATCATTTAAACTCCATCTAAGCATAATTAGTCTGTAAGTGCTTAGTAAAATATTAATTTTAACTATGCATTAGTAGTATTGATATGACCCCATGTCAGACACCATAAAAACAAATATGTGATTCTGAGTTGATATGTATAAATACATAAAAAGATGCAGTGATTCAGGTAAGACTAAAGATTATTCAGAGCAGATATAAAATGTATGTTGATAAGCAACAGAAATATTTAAAATATGTATTGAGATTTATAAAGAAGAAAAAACTTAGTCCGAGATACATTGGACCTTATAAGGTTTTAGAAAGGGTTGGGGTTACAGCTTATCAATTGGATTTACCTTTAGAGTTATCTCGTTTACATAATGTATTTCATGTTTCTATGCTCCAAAAGTATATAACCGACTCGATTCATGTATTGGTTGAACAATATAGAGATTTAAAGGAATATCTTGACTTACAATGAGGAGCCAGTTCAGATTTTGGCTAGTCGAGAGAAGATATTATATAATAAGATCATTCCGTGAGTAAAGGTTTGGTGAAGGAGTCACTCAGTTGAGGAGGCTACTAGGAAAATTGAGAAGAATATGAAAGTACAATATCCTCATCTGTTTTCATCGGGTAAGTAAATTTCGGGGACGAAATTTTATTTAGTAAGGTGATTAGCACAAAATATTGCATATTTTGTATGTTTTTTATACTTTTTTTATACCTGCTTTTATCGTGAAATTGGGGAGAAATGCATTTAATCTACCTTTTAATGAAGTTTTGGGTGAATGTAGGTGAAGAGTTGTAAATGGCTTAAGTTAAGCTGTCATCATAGTGTTTAAAGTCAATGAAGATGAGGGGATAGCTTAAAGGAAGGATTGGAAGGTGAAGAAACAAAAAAAAAAAAAAAAAGGCAAATTGGATGAAAACCTTCCGAAAGGTTTGGCCATAAACCTTCCGGAAGGTTTGCACTTGGTCTGCCTATGCACTGCCTAAACCTTCCAGAAAGTTTTGTCTACTGGAATAAACATTCCAGAAGGTCGATGCACATCGACCTTCCGGAAGGTTTGGGTCACTGGACAACTTTTTCTCCTTGCTCTGCATAAACCTTCTGGAAGGTTTGCATCGAACTTCCGGAAGGTTTTACCCAGAAATGCCAGATAGCCTGCACCTCAAGCTCTGCCACTTGGGAGTCCCACCTATGATTCTCCCACTTGTCCCCTGGCATTTCTTACACATCTACATGCCTCCCCTTGCCTAAGGTTAGACTTTGGAAGCCCAAGCATTATGAGGAAGAGAGAGAAGAGTGAAGCCTGGGAAGTTGCAGGCTAGGCTTCTCCTAGCCTGTCCAATGCATCAACTCAGCCCCCCCCCCCCCCCCCCCCCCCACCAATTTGTGGGAAGCCTGTCACACATGCTGGAAGACCTCCATGGACGAAAATATAGAGATCACTGGACATTGTTTAGCATTGTAGAGAGAGAAGCTGGAGGAAGAAGACATAGTTAGATAGAGAAGTTAGATTTTTGTATTTCCTTTACCCATTTCACTTGTAATCTTCTGTAAGACCCTTGTAAGCTTCATTTATTCCACTTAATGATATTTATTTCAAGTTTATTGCAAGCTTAGTCAACTATCTTTCAATCTACCATTGTTACATTGAAGTTTTACATTTCAAGCTTTTTAGTTGGGTATTAAATGCACTTATTTTTATAGTTTCACTTCTCTTCACTTTAATACAAGTTTAGCTTCCATTTCAATGCCATGTCTCTTTACACATTGTATGCCTTTGCATTTAACATGAGTAGCTAAGCTTTAAGTTGGCTAATCCAAGGGAGAATTCCTCTTGGGTATGCTAAATCAACTCTTTTTCATTCCTCCTCGTAGTGTAAGACGGTTTGGTTTGACTAGGTTGAGTGTGGACATGGTTGTGAGTTCTTGATACACCGTAAACTTGTCACGGGGTATGCTTGAATCCTTATCTCTATTTTAGTCACTCGCTTCCTACGGGTCAATCAAACGTTTAGGCACCATTGGAAGAATGTTTTGAGTTGATTTGGCATTCCCCTAGGAATGACCTCTTTGGATTAGCCCACACTTGTTTCCATTTCTTTTCATAAAAAACACAACTCACCAAAACACATATTCAAAATATTTTTACACTTTTCTATTTCACAAAATCACCTTCAACACAATTCACCTTCCTTATCTGGGGAGATGACCTTAGAATACCAATTCCAAGTAAAACACGACACTTGAACGTCTCTCTACGCTTGGGGAGCACTTTTGTACACACACACACACATTGTTTCATTCACACACCTGTTTTCCCATTTCTTGCATGATATCCAAGGGAGAGTGACACTCACCTAACCGTATAAGTCACATACACATTACCGGAATCATGGTAAAAAATTAGGAACGACGGAAGAACTCAAGCATTTTTGGCGTCGTTGCCGGAGAGGGCAAGTGTTGAATTAGAAGGTGATTTTCGGACAACGGAGGTAAGTCCCGTGATTCTCATCACGGCTGAGCTACGTTGCTCCTTTTATATAATTTTGGTTATTTTTCCTTTCATTTGTAGTTATTGCTTTTGCATGTGGGGACGGGACGACCAAAATAGATTGGTCAGACGACCCCTAGACCCTAATTTGAATCTTGACCAAGACCCACTCGAGCATGCCGGTGATAATTTGGAGAATGAGGAGGCTAATGTTCCAAGGGGTGGGGGAATGCAAAACCCTAGAATGCATTTCCCTCCTAGGAATGAAGGGAACAATATACCCATTGATCCTCCGGCGAGGTCAATGCGGGATTATCTCCAACCCACTCGTAGCACCATCCCCTCATGCATTCTTTTACTGGTCCAAGCTCATGCCTTCCTAGTCAAGCCGAGAATGTTACAACTACTTCCTCAATTCCACATAATTGAAAGAGAAAATCCTTATTTGCACATTAAGGAGTTTGAGGAAATAGTTGCAACCTTCCTCACTAATCATGTCATATAAGACATAGCTCGCCTAAAATTGTTTCCCTTTTCCCTTAAGGACAAAGCCAAAATGTGGTTAAATTACTTGAAGCCTCGATCCATAATCTCTTGGGCACAAATGCTTTTCGATTTTTTGAACAAATTATTTCCAGTGCCTAAAACCACCGCTCTTAAAAAGTAAATCCAAAACTTTTCGAAAAAGCCCAATGAGTAATTTTGTCAATGTTGGGATCGTTACAAGGAATTGCTACAATCCATTCCACATCATGGTTTTGAATCATGGCAATTAGTGAGTTTCTTTTACGAAGGAATTGCACCTGGCCATCGACAATTCATAGACATGATGTGCAATGGGGAGTTCTTAAACTAGGATCCCGATGAAGCCCTAGACTACTTTAGTACATTGGCACAAAATGCACAATCTTGGGATATCACGGATCCCACCAATGTACCAAGGTCTTCTCCGGGTAGTAATTGATTAGCACAAAATATTGCATATTTTATGTGCATTTACATCCCTTTTACATTTGATTGAGCGGTTAAAATGAGCAGAATTGCACTGTTCGGGCTGTTAATGGTGTTTTGATGTGTTTACAGGAAAAGGGGTTCAAATGGTGCTTATTAGGCCCTATCATGATGTTTGAGTTGGTTGGAGATGAGGTGGAGGCTTAATAGTTGCTTGAAAGGTGGAGAAACCAAGAATTTTGAAAAACAAGGAAAAACCTACCGGTAGGTTTTAGCTACTGGACCTGCACCTACCACAAACCTACCCATAGGTTTTGCTCACTGGAGTGAAACCTACCAGTAGGTTTCCATCGACCTAACTGTAGGTTTTACTGAAAATAGCCAGATCCTGCATATCAAGCTCTGCAAATTTGGGGGTCCCACCAAGCACTCTCCCACTCATTCCTGACATGTCTTACACATAGACATCCCCTCATACACTCATGCTTGGACGTTTGGAGCTTTGGACATTAATGATGAGGGAGGAGAGAGAAGATGTTGGGTGTGCAGGCTATGTCTACACTAACCTATCCAACCCATCCCTTGGCAGACCCTGTTGATTGGGATCACATCACACACGCTAGGGGAGACTCCATGGATGTTTTGGGAAGGCTCCATTCACCATATGGGGGAAAAGATGGATTCCATATACATTGTAATATAGAGAGAGAGAGAGAGAGAGAGTCCAAGGAAGAAGATGAATAGTGCTAGAGAGAGAAGTGAATATTTTTGCATTTTCTTCCATACATTGCCTTGTAATCTATTGTAAGACTTGTTTTAAACTTTGTTTAATGTCTTTAATGTCATTTATTACAAGCACATTTCAAGTTTAGTCTTTCATTCTAGCTTTTACCATTAATGCATTCAAGTTTTCATCTCAAAATTTTTCAAATAGGTATTAAATGCACTTTTCTGTAATTTTGTGTTTTCTTGCATTAACTTAGCTCAAATCTTCATTCCTTTACAATGTCTTTCCATTTCATTATTGTCTTTGGATTAAGTATGAGTAGCTAAGATTTTATGTTGGCTAATCCAACGGAGACCTCCTCTTGGGTATGCCATTTCAACTCATTTTCTTTCCCCCTCGCAGTGTACGTTGGTTCGGTTTGACTGGGATGAGTGTGGACGTGGTTGTGAGTTCTTGATACACCGTAGGCATTGTCACGGGGTATGCTTGAATCCTCACCTCCATTTTAGTCCCGAGCTTCCCACGAATCAATCGAGCATCTAGACACCATTGGGGGAAGATCTTGAGTTGAGTTGGCATTCCCATTTGAATGGACCCTTCAGATTAACCAACACTTTTCCCATTTCAATTTTTGTCAAGATACAATCAAAACCAAACTTCGAACAAAAAATATTTTTACGCTTTACCTTTTTTTATTTTTTTTTTAACCAAAATCACTTTCAACACGATTCACATCCTTCCTTGAGGAGACGAATGATTGATGAAAAACGTTGTTATTCCTAACCCCTAAACATCACCATTTGACATGTGTATATGGCTTATGTGTGAAAGGGAGTGTCACTCTCCCTCGGGGTGATGCAAGAGATTAGGCAACAACGGATTGGTGGTGGAAAATGGAATGAACAAAATGTATGAAATGAAATGTGGGTGTGTGAACAAAAGTGCTCCCCAATCGCAAAGAGTCTTTTGTGTGTCGGTGTTTTTACTTGGAAAAGTATTCCAAGGTCGTCTCCTCAGGGAAGGAAAGTTCAAGTTGTGTGAAGGTGATTTTGCAAAAGGTAAAGAAAGTAAAAAATCTTTTGTTTGTGTTTTGTGAGTGAAGTTTTTGAATGAAAATGCAATGAAAACAAATGTTGGCAAATCCAAAGTGGTCATTCCAATGGGAATCCCATCTCAACTCCAAACCTTCCTCCAATGGTGCTTAAATGAACGATTGATTCGTGGGAAGCTAGGGACAAGATGGAGGTGAGGGTTCAAGCATACACCGTGACAATGCCTACGGTGTATCAAGAACTCACAACCAAATGGAGGTGAGGATCCAAGCATAACCCGTGACCAGGCCTACGGGATATCAAGGACTCACAACCACGTCCACTTTCAACCCAGTCAAACCGAACCACCGTACACCGAGTGGAGGAAAAAAGAAGAGTTGAAATGGAACACCCAAGAGGAAATCTCCCTTGGATTAACCAACTTAAAATCTAGCTACTCATGGTAAAAGAAAAGACATTGCATAATGTAAATGGACATAATTGAAATGGAGCATGAAACTTAACTCAATGCAAGAAAACTTGAACTATGGAGAAAAATATTCAAAACCCATTTCAAAGCAAGAAATTGAAGAACTAGCTACAACAATGGTGCAATCTAAAATGTAGCATTAAACTTGAAATGTACTTGAAGTAAATGACATTAAAGGCATTAAATGAAGATTACAAGATCCTTACATTAACCTACAAGTGAAAAGATGGAAGAAAATGCAAAAACATAAACATTTCTACTATTCATCTTCTTCCTCACTATTATAAGCTTAGGTAGCCACACCCCTTGCAATGCTGAATAATGCTGAGTATATGGAGTGTGAGCCTTCAAATTTCGTGCATGGTGGTCCCCCCAGCTGTGTGCAGGCCTCCCATCAATAGGAGGTTGAGTTGAAGCCTTGGACAGGCTAGCCTGCAACCCACATGGCAGCCCATTTCTCCCTCTTCCTCCTTGAATGCCAAGCCTCAAAAGTCTTCAAGTTGTGTCAGGGAGGGATGGAAATGTGTAAGGAAATGTTGGGGGGCAAGTGGGAGAAGCATTGGTGGGACCCCCAAGCAAGTGGGAAGTGATTTGGAGGCATTTCGGGCTTTTTTAGAAGACAGTACCGGTACTGAGTACCGGTACTTCGAACACCAGTAGCTTCGGCGTACCGGTACTGAGTACCGGTACTGTTTTTTCTGCTCCGGATCAGTCTTCGTAGAATTGGCATAACTTTTGATCTAACCTTCTGATTGAGATGAAATTTTGACAAAATACAGAAGACATCCAGATCTACAACTTTCATGTGTTGAACTTTTTCAGATTCGAATCGGATCATGGTCAAAATGGAGGAAAACCGAGGCTTATCAACCCAGTGGTGTGGCTGCTGGCGCCTTTGTTCCCAAACACCAATACCTCCTTGATTTCTTCACTTTTAAGCCTCCAAATCTTCATGTAATGTGTCCATGCCCTCACCACACATCCATCATAGTTGCAAGGTCCTAAAATACATGATTTAAACTATAAAAACATGCAACAACAAGAATTCAACATTATTCATAAAATCGACTAACTCTAAGTACTTAGATGCAAAAGTTGAGTTAAAATGCATGTAATGAGGCCTTGAAATATACAATATTTTGTGCTCATCAACGACATTGGAATACTTTCCAAGTAAAACACGACATTAAAAAGTCTATCTGCGCTTGGGGAGCACTTTTGTTCACACACACACATTTCATTTCATTCATCCACCATTCCGTTGCCCTTTCTTTTGACATCATTCCGAGGGAGAGTGACACTCCCCTTCACATATACGCCATACACATATTGAGGGTGGTGTCCAGATATTAGGGAATACAACAACAAAAATCAACCATCAAACAGTAATCAACCAAATGGGGGAGAGATGTATGATTCAAGGGACTGGGAGGACTTTCTTTCCAAAATCACCAAATTTTCTCAGTAAGTGGAGAGTCTTTAGGTCAATAGGAGACATGAGGTGTCCAACATTTCCAAAATTGAGGATTTTTACTCTATTTGTGAGAGTGTTGAGCATTCCATATCGGAGTGCCCTAACATTCTGGCACTTAAGGAAGTCTACCATGAGCAAGTCAATGCCATCAACCAAAGTAGGCAATTATTCTCCCCACACTCTAACACTTACAATCCGGGTTGGAGCACTCACCCAAATTTTAGTTGGAAGAATGAGAATCTCACTCCTCACGATTCTAGTTCATATTCACCCCCCATGCCTCCTAAAAAAAATCAATACCATGGCCAAGGTCAATCGTCTAGCTCTCAATACCCCCGATCCAATCCACAAGGGTATTCAGAAAACCCTCGTTCACAAGGGTTTTCACAAAATCCGCCTCCACAAAGTTATGGTCAACAAGGACCATCCAATCCTCCCACCTACCAACCACCTCATAAGAGGAACTTAGAGGATGTGGTGCACCAATTCATACAAAGTCAGACCGCCATCAACAACCAAACCGCCACCGCTTTCAATGACATTCAGACTCAAATCACAAAATTGACTAATGTCATAGGGTCATCCCAACAAGAGAAAGGGAAATTTTTTGCTCAACCTCAAGAAAACCCTAGGGGCCAACACGTTATAGAGTCATCCGAGCCCACCAAATAGAGTTGTGAGCAACTCAAGGCGGTCACCACCCTTCGAAGTGGCAAACAAATTGATAAAACTATTTTGCCAAAATTCTCGCCTAATTTCACATTGGAAAAAGAGAAAGAAACTAAGGATGACTCCGAGGGGGTGAGGTGAGTGAGAAAGAAAAAAATTTGATGTGAATGTGCATGCATGTCCCATTTCGGCCCCTTTTCCCAATCGTTTAAAGCCACCCGTGAAGATGGCTAACTATTTTGATATTATTGTGATGTTCAAGTAGGTAAAGATCAACATCCCACTCCTCGATGCCATAAAGAAAATTCTATCATGTGCCAAGATCTTAAAAGATTTGTGTACCGTGAAGAGGAAGATGAACGTTCACAAGAAGACATTTCTCACCGAGCAAGTGAGCTCAATCTTGAGGACCAACACCCCACGAAAGTTCAAAGACCCTGGATGCCCTACCATTGCCATCACAATAGGGAATTGCTGGGTGAAGCAAGCAATTCTTGATTTGGGGGCAAGTATCAACCTCCTACCCTTTTCGGTGTACCAACAACTCCAACTTAAAGAGTTGAAGCCAAATCCAATCACTCTTCAATTGGCGGATCGTAGCGTTAGAACACCAAGGGGAGCAGTTGATGATGTCTTAGGCCAAGTTGATAATTTATATTTTCCTGTTGATTTTGTTGTACTTGATACTCAGCCGGTTGTTAATACTAGTTCACAAATTCCCGTCATACTAGGTAGACATTTTCTTGCTACATCTAATGTTTTGATTAATTACAGGAATGGTCTAATGAAGCTTGCATTCGGGAATATGACAATGGACATCAACGTGTTAAATTTGTGCAAGCAACCGGGGGATGATGAAGAAGTGCATGAAGTTAATAGGATTGACACTTTGGTGGAGGAGCACTTGGAGTTATTGAGCACCTTGAAGTTTGGGGAGGAGGAGATTGTTGATCAAGAGGAGCCGAAAAGTTTACAAGGGGAGAAAAATGAACCCCTACATTAGAGAAGCTTCCACATCAAGAGAAGAAAATATTTCCATCAACTATGAAAAATCCCATCTTGGAGTTGAAGCCATTAACATCCAACCTCAAATATGCATGCTTGGGGGAGCATAAGACATTCCCGATGGTGATAAGCTCAACTTTGGAGGCAAAGTAAGAAGAAGATCTTTTGAAAGTATTGAGGAGGCACAAAGGAGCCAACGGGTGGACCATAGCCGACATTAAGGGGATTAGTCCCCTCATTTGCACTCATAGGATTTACTTGGAGGAAGATGCAAAACCATCCCAACAACCAGAATGGAGACTTAACCCCATTATGAAAGATATGGTGAGGGATGATGTACTTAAGCTACTTGACGTGGGCATCATATTTTCGATTGTCGACAGTAAGTGGGTTAGTCCCTGCTTGACTTCTTCCGTTGTTCCTAATCTCCGAACATGAACCCTCAATGTGTATATGGCTTATATGTGTGGATGAGTATCACTCTCACTCGGATTCGATGCAAGAAATAGGAAAACGGGTGTGTGAATGAAATGTGTGTGTGAACAAAAGTGCTCTCCAAGTGTAGAGAGACTTTCGAGTGTCGTGTTTTACTTGGAATTCATATTCCAAGGTCGTCTCCTCAGGGCAAGAAGGTGAATTGTGTGAAGGTGATTTTGTGAAAGATGAAAGGTGTAAAATCTTTTGAGTTTGAGTTTTGGTGAATGAAGTTTGTGATAGAAAATGCAAGAAAGCAAGGTTAGCTAATCCAAAGAGGTCATTCCAATGGGAATGTCAAATCAACTCAAAACATTCTTCCAATGGTGCATAGGTGTTCGATTGATTAGTAGGAAGCGAGGGACTAAAATAGAAGTGAGGGCTCAAGTATACCCCATGACAAGTCTATGGTGTATCAAAAGATCACAACCACGTCTGCAACCCAACGTAGTCAAACCAATGCACCTTTCACTATGAGGGAGAATGAACGAGAGTCGATTTCTCATACCCAAGAGGAAATTCCCCTTGAATTAGCCAACTAAAAATCTAGCTACTCATAGTAAAAGCAAGAACAAACGAAATGTAAAGAAACGTATAGATGAAATGGAATGAAAATAGAGATGAAATGAAACTTAGAACTTGTATTAATGCTAGTAGATGGTAAAGTACAAATAAAAATTCATTTTGTTCCCAAACATAAAAGTTGCAGAGAAAACCCAGTAGAAATTAGGGAAGTGCAAGAACATAAGATTAAACTTGATTAAACTTGAAAAAAAATAGATTACAAATGAAATATAACTTACTACAACTGAAAATTGGTGAAGAAAATGTAAAATCTCAGCTTTATCTCTCTAAACTTCATATTCTTCCTTGGAACTTATCTCTCTAAAAACTACTCCTAAGCTTAGGTAGCCTCCCCTCTCAAAATCTTGTGTGAAGCTAAAAACATGGTGTAAGACCTTTTCATTTTCATCTATAGGACTCCTCTAGGCGTGTGACAGGCCTCCCATCCATAGGAGGCTGAGTTGATGCATTGCACAGGCTAGGAACAGCCTACACAGCAACTCTCCAAGCTCCCCCCCTTCTCTCTCCTCCTCATAAATGCAATGGCCTACAAAGTCCAACCCTAGGTGTGGGGAGGCATGTCTGTGTGTAAGGGATGTCAGGAAATGTGTGGGAGAAGCAATGATGGGCCCCCAAGCAAGTGGAGGATGAGTTACAAAATCTGGCATTTTTCAGCAAAACCTACCGGTAGGTTTTGTTTTCCTTCTACCGGTAGGTCGTAAATGAGATGCTAGCACAGGACCAGTTTCCGTAAATTTATCATAACTTTTGATCCAATAGTCCAATTGAGCTAACATTGTGATACAATATAGAGGACATCCAGATCTACAATTTTGATGTTTTGAACTTTTTCAGATTAGAAGTGGATCATGGTCAAAAATGGGTAATACCGAGGTACCAATACCAAATGGTGTCATTGCCGGTACCAAAATTCAAGTAGGCTTAGATACCGGTGCCTATGATACCAAATACCACTACCTACTTGATTTCTTTCACTTTAAAACCTCCCAATCCTCATGTAATGTGTTCATCTCTTCACCACTCATTCACACTTAGTTGCAGGGTTCCGAAATCCATCATTTACGCTATAATTACCAGCAACATCAAGATTTCAACATTATTCATAAATTTTACTAACTCTAAGTAATTAAATGCAAAGTTGAGTTAAAATATATGGAATGAGGTCGTTGAATATGCAATATTATGTGCTCCTCACACCCCCCAACTTAAGCTTTGCTAGTCCCTAACAAACTAAATGTAAAAATTAAGCAAGCAAAAATAAGTCTATACTAATTCCGCAAGTGCATTTAGCATATGCAACAAGCCTTTAAACCCCTAGGTGATCCCTAGTGGACTAGTTTTGTCTCGTGAAGGTTTCCAGTGAAGGTACCTACAAATTTCTTTTCCTCGTATCCAACATTTGAAACATATGCCCTTATCCTAACTAGCACTGTGATGTCAAAAATAGCTTTGTCCAAAGCACCCGAACTAATCACACATGAATCACATCATAGCCTTAAATGCTATTATACAGTATCCACCTGCACATTTCATTTCAAAACTTGTGTGTGTGTGAATTGAATATGTAATTTAAGAATTTACTCAACAGAATCCACATTCACATAGCTAATCCAAATTCAGTTTTGATGCAAAGTTCACCAAGGGTTTCTCTCAAAAATGAATAATTCAATGATTATCCGAGCATGCTCTTCATGTGTATATGTGAGATAGAGTCTTATGCACAAACCAAAATATGCTCACATATAATCCAAAAATGAAGCACATGTATACAAATGAAACAACATTGACATAATCTCATGAAAGGAATGTTAGGGGGCACTAGATAGCAAAATTAACTTTTCTTTTTCGTTAAAAGTGTGTCTTCCCCATGCTTTCTCTAGATCATTTAGGGCTTTCAAGGGTTGTAATGAGGCCTTGGGGTGATACTTGGACTGAGTGAAATGAAAGGTAGAGGGAGACAAAAAGGGTTATTCCGAGGGCATGACCTTTATTATAAAAAATCTCCTTTTTGTGGAATTTTCAACTTTACACCTTCACGTCACTTTTTGTTTCTTTTTCTTCTTCTTTCCTCAACATTTTTCTTCTCTTTTATTTTCTTTCTCTCTCTCAACCCCTTTTCTCCTTTTTCTTGGATTTTTTTTTTCTTTTTTCATTCAAAATTTGACTTTAGCACCATTCATTCCTTTTTGGGTTTCCTCACCACATTTCTTTTCATTTATGGTCAATCACAATCAGTCTAGGAACAACAAAGGTGTGATAATTTTAATCATTTTGCACTGGCTTGGTCAATTATGTGGCATGGAAACAAATTTTCAACAACGCTCAAACATGACACTAGGGATAGAATTTCACAAGAAAAAGGCTAAGACTCAAAGCATTTCAAAGATGGGCTAAGATCATTTCTAAATAAGCATGGGGGAGCATTTTGCATTTCAAGATAAAGTCAATTAACTACCAAAATGCACTCTAACCAAAGCAAACATAGTGAGATTATTGAACAGATTTTGAATTTGAAAAATTATTCCTTTGAGTAAATTTAAGTTTCCTCCAACAAGGATTGGCACTAAAGCTCACATGGGTACTTACTTCATCTCCACTATGTATGTTAAGCTCTAAAATGTGGATCCAATCAGTAAATTTCTGAAATAACACATTCAAGGTGTACTATGGTTGAGTTCGGAAGAAAACGCATATGTGATATTCAAGCATAGGATAAACTTCTATGGTGTACTCATGTGTTCAAAGTTTAAAATGAAGATCAAGCAATCACAACTACAATAATAATTAGGATAGGGGAATATAGTTCAATATTAGATACTTTACACAAAAATGTCTAAAATTTTCAAAATTTTCACATTTCTAACTATTCTATACAAAAAGTGGTGGAACATGTAAATGGTGCACCTCACCCCCCCTCCCCCCCCCCCCCCCCTCCCCCCCAACTTGAAATATGCATTGTTCTCAATGCACAATGAATCATGCAATGAGAAAACGAAAGTAACATGGAAAATAAGATACCCTCTTTTTTTTTTTCAGTAAACACATTAAAGGGAAGACAAAAAAGCTTGTTTACACCCCCCCAACTTAAACTCACACATGATACTGAATGAGATTTGCTACGATGATGCTCAAAATGCATTGAGTCCAAATTAGGAAGAGATAAACAAATTCATGCTAAAATCTATACTACAACATTATGAAAAGGAAAATATAACAATAAAATAAGTCTAACTACTATGTACATGAAAACAAAACAAAGAGGGCTCATGTCAATCCGGCTTCAATTCGGATATGCGCTTGCGCCTATTGTTTTTTTTTTATTTTAAAATTTTTTTGGTGTATAAATGCCCTTCCTAACTAATCTATCCAACAATATAAAAGATATTGATTCAAAATACTCAACAAAACAAAGATGCACACAAGTTTATGTAATTCCAACAATGGAGTGTACAATTTCTCTTTATAGATTTCTACACTTAACACTATTTCAATGCCCTCCCCAAGTTGAGAAATGTGAATCTCAACACCACTCTTAGATGGCAAAATGACCTTGGGCTCATTAGTCTCATGTGAGATAATATCTTCATTAAAATTTTCACAATCTAGAGTGGTGGGAGATTCAACATCAATAAAAATTAGGAAGCATAACACAAAACACAAACTACAACAAACTATTTACAAATGAGACGACATACCTTGACCCATGATGAAAATCACGAGACTTACCTATGCCGTCCAAAATCACCTTCGAACTCGACGCTTAACCTTCTTCGACAATGTGCCAAAAATGCTTGACTTCTTCCGTCGTTCCTAATCTCTGAACATAAACCCTCAATGTGTATATGACTTATGTGTGTGGGTGAGTGTCACTCTCACTCGGGTTCGATGCAAGAAATGGAAAAATGGGTGTGTGAATGAAATGTGTGTGTGTATGAACAAAAGTGCTCTCCAAGCGCAGAGAGACTTTCGAGTGTCGTGTTTTACCTGAAATTCATATTTCAAGGTCATCTCCTCAGGGCAGGAAGGTGAATTGTGTGAAGGTGATTTTGTGAAAGATGAAAGATGTAAAATCTTTTGAGTTTGAGTTTTGGTGAGTGAATTTTGTGATAGAAAATGCAAGAAATTAAGGTTGGCTAATCCAAAGAGGTCATTCCAATGTGAATGTCAAATCAACTCAAAACATTCTTTCAATGGTGCATAGGTGTTTGATTGATTCGTAGGAAGAGAGGGACTAAAATGGAAGTGAGGGCTAAAGCATACCCCGTGACAAGTCTATGGTGTATCAAGAGATCACAACCACGTCCGCGTTCAACATAGTCAAACCAAACCACCTTTCACTACGAGGGAGAATGAACGAGAGTCGATTTCTCATACCCAAGAGGAAATTCTCCTTGGATTAGCCAACTAAAAATCTAGCTACTCATAGTAAAAGTAAGAACAAACAAAATGTAAAGAGACATATAGATGAAATTGACTGAAAATAGAGATGAAATGAAACTTAGAACTTGTATTAATGCTAAGAGATGGAAAAATACCAAGAAAAATTCATTTCATACCCAAACATAAAAGTTGCAGAGAAAACCCAGTAGAAATTATGGAAGTGCAAGAACATAAGATTAAACTTGATTACACTTGAAATAAAAGATATTACAATGCAAGAAATGAAGATTACAAATGAAATATAACTTACTACAATTGAAAATGGGTGAAGAAAATGCAAAAATTTCAGCTTCATCTCTCCGAACTTCACCTTCTTCCTTGGAACTTATCTCTCTAAAAACTACTCCTAAGCCTAGGTAGCCTCCCTTCTCAAAATCTTGTGTGAAGCTGAATAAATGGTGTAAGACCTCTGCATTCTCGTCCATAGGACTTCTCTAGGTGTGTGACAGGCCTCCCATCCATAGGAGGCTGAGTTGATGCATTGCAAAGGCAAAGAACAGCCTACCCAGTAACTCTCCAGGCTCCCCCCTTCTCTCTCCTCCTCATAAATGCAATGGCCTCCAAAGTCCAACCCTAGGTGTGGGGAGGCATGTCTGTGTGTAAGGGATGTCAGAAAATGTGTGGGAGAAGCAATGGTGGGCCCTCCATGCAAGTGGATGATGAGTTGTAGAATCTGGCATTTTTCAGCAAAATCTACCGGTAGGTCGATGACAAAACCTACTGATAGGTTTTTGTCCAGTGGGCAAAACCTACCAATAGGTTTTGGTTTCCTTCTACCGGTAGGTCGTAAATGAGATGCTAGCCTAGGACCAGTTTTCGTACATTTATCATAACTTTTGATCTAACCGTTCGATTGAGCTGAAAATGTTGGCACAATATAGAGGAAATCCATATCTACAACTTTCATGTTTTGAACCTTTTCAGATTAGAAGTGGATCATGGTAAAAAATTGGGAATACCGAGGTACCAATACCAAATGGTGCCGGTGCTGGTACCAAAATTCAAGTAGGCATAGATACCGGTGCCTATGATACCAAATACCATTACCTACTTGATTTCTTTCACTTTAAAGCCTCCCAATCCTCATGTAATGTGTTCATCTCTTCACCACTCATTCACACTTAGTTGCAGGGTTTTGAAATCCATTATTTACGCTATAATTACCTACACCACCAAGATTTCAACATTATTCATAAATTTGACTAACTCTAAATAATTAAATGTAAAGTTGAGTTAAAATGCATGTAATGAGGCCGTTGAATATGCAATATTACGTGCTCATCAGTCCCATGCAAGTAGTACCCAAGAAATCGGGAGTTACGATTGTAGCAAATGAGGAGAACTAGTTAATTCCAACGAGGGTGGTTATCGGATGGAGAGTGTGTATTGATTACCGAAAGCTCAACTCGTGCACGAAAAAGGACCACTTTCCATTGCCATTCCTCGACCAAGTGTTGGAAAGAGTAGCTGGGCATCTATTCTATTGCTTCTTGGATGGATACTTCGGCTACAATCGAATTGAGATCGCATTAGAGGATCAAGAAAAGACCACATTCACTTGCCCTTTCGGTACATTTGCCTACCGACGCATGCCTTTTGGGTTATGTAATGCCCCAGGGACTTTTCAAAGATATGTGATGGGAATCTTTAATGATATGGTGGAGAAGATTGTGGAAATTTTTATGGATGACTTCTCAGTGTTCGGAGATTCCTTCAGTAGTTGTTTGGAAAACTTAGAGATAGTACTTTAGAGATGCGAGAAGAAAAACTTGGTCCTCAATTGGGAGAAGTGCCACTTCATGGTGACACAAGGGATAGTGCTCGGGCACATCGTTTCGGCAAAGAGGATTGAAGTTGACAAATCCAAGGTTGATGCAATTTCCAACCTCCCCACACTGAAGGTCATTGATGAGTCGGTTTTACACCTACGAATTGAGTACTTTCGGCTTGAAGAATTTGCAAGTTTTCAATTATTTTATGTTCTTTTTTATTTTTTTTGTGTTTTGATGTTATTTGATAGGAATCATCATTTGGAAGCAAACAAGATCATTTGGAAGGAAACAATGTCAATTTGGAGCCTAAAAGTTGGATTTTTGAAGGCAAAACAACAAAGGGAGCTGAAGGAAAAAAAGGGCCAGCGCTATTCCAGTGCTGTTTCAGCACCCCAGTGCCCACTTACTGCCCATTAAGCGCTGTCCCAGCGCAGCTGCGTTTGTGAAGGAAGTTGGACGCGAATTAGGACTTATTTTTTACCCAAAATTGGACTCTAATGCCTCTTATGTGCTAGGGTTTGAGGGTAATATAAAAATACTGACTTTGGGGGCTGAGATAGAGAAAAAAGACCAAGATTGATAGAGAATTGAAGGCAAGAATCAAAGGAACTGACACGAAGAAAATCAGACTTGAAAGCTAGAGAGGAGTTGAAGATTGCAACTAAGTTTTCATTCTTTTCTCTTACTTTTACTTCTTGATTTTCTGAGATGTTGTTCAATTTGAGAAGGATGTTTTTCAATTACATTATGAACTAAATTTTTATTATGATTGCAATGGAACCTAATGTCTAGTTAAATTGATCTACTCTCGATTCTAGTTCTATTGATCATATATGAGTTGTTTGTCATATTTTGTGCTTAATCTATAATTGTTTGGCCATCAATTAATTTGATAACCTAGATGAAATTGGAAGATGAATTCTAGGTTTAGATATGAATATGATGACGTGTGTCTGTTTAATTCTTCTTAGGATTGAATTGCTGGGTTTGTGTATAGGATAGGAATATACCTATATGTCGTGTGTAACTTTTATGAGAGTTTGAACTTAATGAATCTATTCCAACTTATTTTGCATAGCAATATAGCAATTTAATTGGGAGATATATGCTTATCTAACTATCGGAAGAGGTTTGATAAATAATTTTGAAGTCTTAGTTAACAACTTAATTTGATCAATTAACTGGAAAGAAAGTGGAAAGATTTATACAAAGCATTAGGGGAAGTTGTAATCTTAACTTCTTCTATCCGTTAAATTCAATCTTTGATTATTAAATTTAGATTTAGTCTTAAATTAGTAAATTCAAAGTTTAATTCCTATTGTTTAAATAAAATCGAATTGATATAAAGTTAGTACTTGAAAGTTATTAGCAATAATTCTCTGTGGGAACGATACTCTACTTATCACTTTATTACTTGTTGATCGTGTATACTTGCACGTAAATTGTCAATACCAAACTCGGACAACAAGTTTTTGTGTTTTCTTGTTTGCATTTGCATTATTAGGTATGCATTTAGATAGTATGTTTTGCATTTAGAAAACATGTTTTAGTACAATTTGAGCAATGGGTTGAGTGAATTTGATCATGGTCAATGATGAAATGGATTAATTGTTAATTCAAGGAAAATTGATGAACATGTTGAGTTTGTAGTTTAACATACTAGTTGGTTTTACACTGGTTATGATTTTTTTTTTCATGCATGAGCACATATCTATTTGTTTGGTTAGTTATCATTTAGAGAATTTATTTGGCTAAGTGCTTGTGGGAGATATCAATGAAACTGTAGAAAATTTATTTAAGCATCATTCAAAGCAAGTTTAGGCATTCATATAAGTTTGGGGGAAATATTGGTTATGATGGGATAGTATTAAAAAAAAAGGGGAGTTTTTGAAAAATTATTTGATTTGATCCTTCATGAGTTAGAAAGAAAAAAGAATAGGAAGACAAGAAACAAGAAAGGAGCATGTGGTGAGTAGAGATGGAGCGCAAAACACACTCACTCACAAACACATGTTGAGAACGAGATGGAGCGTAAAACGCACTCGTTCAAGAAAAAGCGAGATGGAGCATAAAATGCACTCGTTCAATAGGAGGTGAGATGGAGCATAAAATGCACTCGTTCAATAGGAGGTGAGATGGAGCATAAAATGCACTCACCAAATGAATGAAAAAGAGAGAGATAGAGACCAAAAAAAAAAAGAAAAAAGAAAAATAAATAAATCTTTGTACCTTCTAGTTATATGTTTTGCCTTTATTAGCAGAGGTTGATGTGAAACGTAAGTTCATAGAGTTGATATTGAGTATCTCTTATGGAGTGCTTGACTACGTAAATTTACCTGGGTGATGCCTAGTTTAAACAGTTAGAATATGCACATGTATTTAAAGGGTCATGAGCGGAGGTAAAATTAAAGAGTATGTTGAATTGATAGACTTTGCATTATTTTGAAGTTTCCCGTGAATTATTATTTGTAGTAATTTTTGTGGCCATTATTCAAATTCATATTGATCCATTGTTTGAGTAGTTGTTAGAATTAATTTTTATAGTTTTTGTTCTTAGTATTTTGCTTGAGGACAAGCAAAGATTTAAGTTTGGGGGAATTTGATGAGTCGGTTTTATACCTACGAATTGAGTACTTTCGGTTTGAAGAATTTGCAAGTTTTCAATTATTTTATATTCTTTTTTATTTGTTTTGTGTGTTTTAATGTTATTTGATATGAATCATTATTTGGAAGCAAACAAGATCATTTTGGAAGGAAACAAGGTCAATTTGGAGCCTAAAAGTTGGATTTTTGAAGGCAAAACAACAAAGGGAGCTGAAGGAAAAAAAGGGCCAGCGCTGTTTCAGCGCCCCTACACCCACTTACTCCCAATTAAGCGCTGTCCCAGCGCAGCTGCGCTTGTGATGGAAGTTGGACGCGAATTAGGACTTGTTTTTTACCCGAAATTGGACTCTAATGCCTCTTATGTGCTAGGGTTTGAGGGGAATATAAAAATACTGACTTTGGGGGCTGAGATAGAGAAAAAGACCAAGATTGATAGAGAATTGAAGGCAAGAATCGAAGGAACCGACACGAAGAAAATCGAACTTGAAAGCTAGAGAGGAGTTGAAGATTGCAATTAAGTTTTCATTCTTTTCTCTTACTTTTACTTCTTGATTTTCTGAGATGTTGTTTAATTTGAGGAGGATATTTTTCAATTACATTATGAACTAAATTTTTATTAAGATTGCAACGGAACCTAATGTCTAGTTAAATTGATCTACTCTCGATTCTAATTCTATTGATCATATATGAGTTGTTTGTCATATTTTGTGCTTAATCTATAATTGATTGGCCATCAATTAATTTGATAACCTAGATGAAATTGGAAGATGAATTCTAGGTTTAGATATGAATATGATGACATACGTCTGGTTAATTTTTCTTAGGATTGAATTGATGGGTTTGTGTATATGATAGGAATATACCTATATACCGTGTGTAACTATTTTGCATAGGAATATAGCAATTTAATTGGGAGAGATATGCTTATCTAACTATCAGAAGAGGTTTGATAAATACTTTTGAAGTCTCAGTTAACAACTTATTTTGATCAATTAATTGGAAAGAGAGTGGAAAGATTTATACGAAACATTAGGGGAAGTTGTAATCTTAACTTCATTTATCCGATAAATTCAACCCTTGATTATTAAGTTTAGGCTTAGTCTTAAATTAGTGAATTCATAGTTGATTGCAATTGTTTAAATAAAATTGAATTGATATAAAGTTAGTACATGAAAGTTATTAGCAATAATTCTCCGTGGGAACGATACTCTACTTATCACTTTATTACTTGTTGATCGTGTATACTTGCACGCAATTTGTCAATACCAAATTCGGACAACAGTCATCAAAGATATCAGGTCGTTTCTTGGTCATGTTGGTTTTTATCATCATTTTATTAATGCATTGGCTCGACCCTTGACCAATTTGCTTTCCAAGGATGTCCCATTTGTGTGGTTGGATAATTGTGAGGCATCTTTTAAAAAACTCAAAAGCATTCTCACTACACCTCCGATTATGCGACCACCCAAGTGGGATTTACCATTTGAACTTATGTGCGACGCGAGTGATTATGTGGTCGGCACAGTGCTCGGTCAAAAGGAAGACAAGAAACCTTATGTAATATACTATGCTAGTAAAACTCTTAATAAAGCACAAATTAATTACACCACCACTGAAAAAGAGTTACTAGCTGTAGTATTTGTATTGGATAAATTTCAGTCTTACATAATTGGTTCACCTATAGTAGTATATATCGATCGCTCTGCTTTGAAGTATCTTTTGTCTAAGCAGGACGCAAAATCGAGACTCATTAGGTGGATACTCCTCCTACAATAATTCAACTTAACAATCAAAGACAAAAAAAGAATTGAGAACATGGTAGCGGACCATTTATCCCGACTTGTGGTTCAAGATGCCGAAGAGCATATTCCTATCCCTGAATTTTTTCCTGACGAGCATTTACTTTTTATTCATTCTGTTTTTTCTTGGTATGCTGACATATGCAATTATCTTGCTACAGGAAAAATATCACCGCACTAGAGCTCGGAGAATAGACGGAGGTTTATGGCGGATGTGGAGTACTTTTACTTCGACAACCCGTACTTGTTCAAGTACTGCCCTGACCAATTCATGAGGAGATGTGTACCTAAGAATGAACAACGGGACGTCCTTGCATTTTTTTATTCAGAGGCTTGTGGTGGCCACTTCTCTTCAAAGAAGACCTCGGTGAAGGTTTTACAATCAGGTTTTTATTGGCCCTCATTAATTAAAGACTGTGTTTCTTTCTGTAAATAATGCGATAGGTTTCAACGTTTGGGTAGTGTGATCCGAAGGAACATGATGCCCCTCTCCCCTGTACTTGTTATTGAGATATTTGACTGTTGGGGCATCGACTTCATGGGTCCCTTCCCCGTATCATTTGGCTACTTGTACATTCTACTGGCAGTGGACTATGTGTCCAAATGGGTGGAGGCTATCCCAACCAAGACCAATGACCACCCGATCGTGGTCAAGTTCTTAAAAGAGAACATCTTTTCGATGTTCGGGATGCCTCGTGCAATGATAAGCAACGGTGGTTCGCATTCCTGTAATAGGCCATTTACAACATTAATGCATAAGTATGGCGTCACACACAAGGTGTCCACTGCTTATCACCCACAAACCAGTGGCCAAGCCGAGTTTGTCAATAGGAAAATCAAGAACATCCTAGAGAAAACGGTGAACCCTAATAGGAAAGATTGGTCATTTAGGTTGACCGATGCCCTATGGGCTTACCGCACTGCTTACAAGACCATTCTAGGCATGTCACCCTATAGACTTGTCTATGGCAAGGCTTGCCATTTGCCGGTTGAAATAGAGCACAAGGCTTATTGCGCCATCAAGACCTTGAACTTCAACTTGAGAATGACCGGAAAGAATAGGGAGTTGGAAATGAATGAATTACAGGAGATTCAAAGAGATGCATATGAGAGCTCAAAATTTTCAAAAGAGAGGGCTAAGATTTTTCATGGCAAATCCATTGCAAGGAAATCATTTGAGCCCGAACAAAAAGTGCTTTTGTACAACTCTTGTCTCTTTATCTTTCAATGGAAAATCCAATCACATTGGGATGATCCCTATCTTTTCAAAGTGGCCTACCCCAATGGAGCCATGGAAATCACCAATCCCGAGGATGGCAAGACATTCAAGGTCAATGGCCAAAGACTTAAGTCATTTTTCGTGGGTTATGAATGTCAAGGGGTGGAGGAAGAATTGGTGGATCCGGTTTACCCGGACCTTTCGGAGGAATAACTGTTCATATGGTCTTTAGTGTACAGTCGTTTTCACTTATTTTAACTGTTCATGTTTACTTACTTTAATTTTCTGTATAGTGCGAGGTGTTCTCTTACCCTACTCATCTTTTTACAGTCCTTCATTGCATATCATATATTTTTTGTTGCATTGAGCACAATGCATGAATCAAGTTGGGGGGTGAGGTGCACCAATCGCATGATACACCAATTTTTGTGGATATTTTTTGTTGATAATACCAATTTTTGTGGTGAAATTCACCTTTCGCATACCCTACAAATTTTTGTCTACAATAGTTGCAAATTCTGTGGAAAATTTGAAATTTTTTTGTGAAAAATATCTGAATGTTGATATGTATTCCCCTATTTAGAGCGTTATGGGTTTGTTGACATATTAATCTTTGCGTTGAACCTTGAATAGATAAGCACATTATAGAAGTTTATCCTATGCTTGAGTATCACATATGTGTTTGCTTTTGAACTCAACCTTAAGTGCACCATGAACTTGTAATTTTGGCAATTTACGAACTGAGTTCACATTTTAGTGCTTGACATGAATAGTGGAGATGAGTAAGAACCCATGTGAGCTTTGATTAGTACTTAAAATTGACATGTTATTATGACATTTTAAGACTAATTGTACTTTAATGGAGTTTAAGTGATGTCATTTCAGGCCCTAAATTGAACAAGGACCCAAGAACAACAAGTACCACACTTGGATGCAGCACCAGCACATTAGGGCCAAAATTGGAAAAGCTTGGAGCACAGCCAGAACGTTCGAACGCCAAATCACGTTCGAACGTCCACATTGCACTGTAGCAGACTCAACTGCTGAAGAGAAGGCGTGTTGCAGTTAGGAAAGAAGACTCGAGCTCTGAAGCACTTGAGTGTCACATTCGAACGCCAACTCAAGTTTGAACGTACACTTGAGTTGATGGAAGACCAGACCACTGCAAAGAGTTGGAACTGAACCTCACAGAAGACCAACAGACTACTCGAGTGATAGGGTCAAAGCAAATCTGGCGTTTGAACGGCAGTAAACGTTCGAACGCTCTTAGTGAAAAAATAGAAAGAACGTTCGAATGCCAACTCACGTTCGAACGTTATTCACAGACTGGCAGCAGAGTTGTTGACTGTTCACTTGGACTTGGGCGGCAAACACTATTCTTTCACCCCCCCCCCCCCTTGTCTCCTCCTCTTGCCTATAAATACTCCTCTTGTTGGAGAGTTATAGGAGCCAAGTAGGAAGTAGGAAAGTTGATGGAGGCTTAGACTCCCACTCTCATTGTAGATTTAGCTCATTTCCCTTGTATGAAGTCTTTATTTTAGAGATTAGTTTGGCTTTAGTCCAACATCTCTTGCTTGTTATAACAGTAGTTTTATGTTTATGCTTATGTTTATGCTTTCATTTTTCATGCATAGAAGAGAGATAGCTCACCTTTTGGTTGAGGAAGCAACCCTCCAATTCTTGGTTGACGAAGCCACCCTCCAAATGTGACTAGCTTTCTTCTACTTTTATTGTTCATACATTTCACTTCCATTGCTTGCGCTTCTTTTTTTCTTAGAAGAGTGAAACTCTTCCACTTTTCTAGAGCTTTACCAAAGCCGTGAAGGGTGGAATGTGATTCACCCATTCTTTGTTAAAGATTGGCTACACATTTGTTGTTACTTTATCGTATAAGTTCTCTACTTGGAGGGATGAGCATCACTCACTTTTCTAGCTTTACCCAAGCCATGAAGATTGAGTAGTTTCTCATTCACTCTTTAGTAAGAGGAGAAGGGCATGTATAAGTTATCCGGGAGTCATATTTGTGTAATGTTTCTATGCTTAACGCTTATTTCCTCTTGTTATTGGATGATTGATTGCATCTAGCAAAGCTAGGGTACTTTGTATAATTGTGGGTTCTTTCTATGACACGGATGACTCTTGCATAGAAAGACTCATCAGTTCAAGGCAAGTACCCCGACTAGATCCTCATGACTACCCCTCAATCTTCCCCTTTATTGTACTTCATTTAAAGAATGGAATATTAATATCATGATTGGATGTCTTGTAGAAACACTTGCTTGTTTGTAGACGGGTTAAGTCTCGGCACAGGCAATTCTTGTAAACTTCTAGAAAGACATCGGAATCATGTTCTTAATTCTCACAATCCATCTTTATCTTCCGATTAACTTGCTGTTGACACGGGAGTTAATTGAGTTATCAAGCACAATTATGAAAAACCGGATAACTAGCTACATGTCCAGATCCTTGCACTAAATAGTGACTTTTTTTATTAGCACCTATTTTGTTAAGAAAATCTTCCTGGAAAGAATCTTATATTCTGTCCAGAAAAACTCATATCTCACAGCAAATCTCAAAGGTTACAATCAATAGGTCTCTACCACTGCTCACCTCAAAAATATCAACAAAAGTTCCCTGTGGAATCGACTCCGGACTCAAACCGGATTATTACTACAGCTTGACCGCCTGCACTTGGGTGTACACATTTCGGATCAAGCATCAAGTTTTTGGCGCCGTTGCCGGGGAATCTTTAAAAGGTATTTTAAGGTGAAAGGTAAAAAGACCTTCAACATTGTGTATATTTTGGTTTACTTTAAATAACTTTGTTTTATTTTCTTTATGACTGAGGGCACTCCTCACTTCCAAAATTTGCCGGCAGAATCGTGTGAGTCCGTGAATCAGCCTGAACCTAATTCACCTAGATCAGTAGCAGACTCTTGTGAGGGTAGTATGGCAAATAATGAAAGAAATGGAGAAGTCCCTATGAGAGAGGAGGAGGTCCCTAACATCCGAACTTTGCGGGATTACTTAAATCCCACAAGAAATAGCGTCCCCTCTTGTTTTATTTTTCCTGAAAATGCTCCCCTCTTTACTGTAAAGCCGGGGACAGTGCAGTTATTACCCGTGTTTCATGGATTGGATGCAGAAAATCCATATCTGCATATAAAAGATTTTGAGGAAGTGTGTGGAACATTCCAAGACAATTCTGAATTGGCCAAAATGAAATTGTTTTCTTTTTCCTTGAGGGATAGAGCCAAACAATGGTTAAATTCTTTAAAGGCTTTTTCAATACCCAATTGGCAAGCATTACAAAATGAATTTTTTAGAAATTTTTTTCCTTTACACCGCACAAATGCACTAAAAAGGCAAATCATGAATTTTGCGGTCAAAGAAGGAGAAACTTTTTATCAAAGTTGGGAGAGATTCAAAGATCTGCTCCAATCCTGCCCACATCATGCTTTTGAAAATTGGACTTTGGTAGGATTTTTCTATGACTCCTTACCCTCTAGACTACGTCAGTTTGTCGAAATGATGGCCCAAGGAGAATTCATGGGAAAAAGTCCGGATGAGGCATTCAATTTTTTCGACACCATATCTGACAGTTCTCAGATGTGGGACTCAGCCTCCCCTACCACTGTAGAAGCCAGACCATCTAATTCCTAAGGAGGAAAATATGTCTGAGAGAGGATGATGACTTGAGAGCAAAAATGTCCACACTATCTCGAAAGCTGGAAGCTTTAGAGATGAAGAAATTCCATCAAGTTGATGTTAGCCCTTCCACCGAGCAAATGTGTGGAATTTGTGCGCTAACAGGACACCCTACTGGGGAGTGTCCCACCATCCCAGCATTCAAAGAAGTCTTGTTGGAACAAACACATGCAGTTTCCAACTTCAACAAGCCCTACTCCAACCCATATTCTGAAACATACAATCCAGGGTGGCGAAACCACCCTAACTTCAGTTGGAAGAACACACAACCAATACCCATGAACCAACAACAAGGACCATACCCACCACCTCAAGGACCTCCTGCATATCAAGCATACCAACCACCACAAAAGAGGAACCTTGAGGACACACTGAATCAGTTCATGCAAAGCCAAATGAATTATAACAATAATTCCACACAGGCTTTCACTGATTTCAAAACCCAGACCACTCAATCTTTTGAGGATCTTAAAAGCCACATCCAAAAGTTGACTCAATCCATGGTCACACACGAAAAATGGAAAGTTTCCTGCTCAACCAAAGCAACCACAAGGCCAATTCCATGTAGGAAACCCTTCAACAACAGGAAACACCCAAGACAAAGCCCAAGCTGTCACGACATTAAGAAGTGGCAAAGTGATTGACAAAACAATCAGAGACATACTCATTCCCAAGCCAAGGCCTGAGTCAAGCCCAGCCAATCCATCATCTGAACCTGAACCAATTGAGATTGAACTTGAGAAAGACCCTGAGCCTGTGATTGAACAAGATCCAGAACCTTCTGAAAAAAGGGAACCTTCGTATCCCATTCCAGCTCCGTTTCCTCATCGACTCAAAACCAAACAGAAGGAGAAATATCAGCCTGAAATTTACGAGCTTTTTAAGCAAGTAAATATCAACATCCCACTTCTGGATGCAATCAAACAAGTTCCGTCTTATGCCAAGTTTCTAAAAGACTTGTGCACAATCAAGAGAAGCCAGAATGTCCAAAAGAGAGCTTTCCTAACGGAACAAGCTAGTGTTCTTCTCCAACATAAAACCCTTCCAAAATACAAAGACCCAGGATGTCCGACTGTGTCATGTATCATTGGGAAATTCAGGATTGAACAAGCCTTGTTAGACCTTGGAGCCAGCCTTAATCTGCTATCCTACTCTGTCTATCAGCAGTTGGGTCTGGGTGAACTTAAACCCACTTGTATCACACTCCAGTTGGCTGACAGATCTGTCAAAACCCCCAGAGGAATTGTTGAAGATGTGTTTGTCCAAGTAGATAGTTTTTGTCTTCCCTATTGATTTCATTGTTTTGGATACTCAACCAGCAATAAATTCGGAGAACCAAATTCCCGTCATTCTTGGTCGGCCATTCCTAGCAACTTCCAATGCTTTAATCAATTGTAGGAATGGAGTCATGAAATTAACTTTTGGAAATATGACTCTCGAACTGAACATTTTCAATATTGCCAAACATCCAGAAGAAGAAAAGGAAGAAAGGGAAGTAAATTCCATAGAATCTTTGATACAGGAACATCTGGATGATACATTCTGTGAGGATCCTAATGAATCATCTCTATTAGAACTCATCTCATCAGAAATAACAGATGATGACCCAAATCCACCAAGTGGCCCTACTCATACTGTTGAGACATGGGCACCCAAATTCGAAGAAATTTCACCAAGTGGCACAAAGCCAGTCTCATCAAGTGTTACCCCACCAAGGCCTGAATTGAAACCTCTCCCATCTGACCTCAAATATGCATTTTTAGGAGAGAATGAGTCATACCCAGTGGTAATTTCATCTAAACTCACAGACTTGCAAGAGTCTAAATTGCTTGAAGTTCTTCGAAGTCATAAAAGTACCATTGGATGGACCATTGCTGACTTGAAAGGTATAAGCTCGTTAATTTGCAATCATGCCATATACCTTGAAGAGGATTCAAAACCCTCTCGTCAAATGCAGCGACGACTGAACCCTCACATGAAGGAAGTTGTGAGAATCGAGGTACTCAAACTCTTAGATGCAGGGATAATCTTCCCTATCTCAGATAGTAAATGGGTCAGTCCAACCCAAGTTGTGCCAAAAAAATCTGGGGTCACAGTGGTAAAAAATGATGCAAATGAACTAGTACCAACTCGAGTCGTCACAGGATGGCAAATGTGCATTGATTATCGAAAACTCAATTTGGTCACTAGAAAAGATCATTTTTCCCTCCCATTTCTTGACCAAGTTCTGGAGAGAATTGCAGGCCATGCATTTTACTGTTTCTTAGATGGGTATTCAGGGTATAACCAAATTGAGATAGCCTTAGATGACCAGGAGAAAACAACCTTCACATGCCCCTTTGGCACCTTTGCATTCAAAAGGATGCCATTTGGACTTTGTAACACTCCTGCAACATTCCAAAGATGTATGCTAAGCCTGTTCAGTGATATGGTTGAAAATTTTTTGGAAGTATTTATGGATGACTTCTCTGTCTATGGTGATTCCTTCGATTTGTGTTTAACCAATCTAGAGAAAGTATTGATCAGATGTAAGGAGACCAACCTAGTGCTCAATTGGGAAAAATGCAATTTTATAGTAACACAGGGCATTGTTCTTGGTCACATTGTGTCGTCTGAAGGTATGAAAGTTGACAAGGCAAAAATTGATTTGATTGGAAATTTGCCTGCCCCTAAGACTGTAAAGGATGTTCGATCATTCCTAGGACATGCATGGTTCTACAGGAGATTCATAAAAGATTTCAGTACCATAGCAAAACCAATGTGTTACCTCCTAAGTCAGGATGTAATATTTGATTGGAATGAAGCATGCCAAAAAGCCTTTAACAAGCTAAAAGACATGTTAATTTCTGCACCAATAATGCAACCCCCCTGACTGGAATCTTCCATTTGAACTAATGTGTGATGCCAGTGATTTTGCTGTAGGTGCTGTATTGGGACAAAGAAAAGATAAGAAACCCCATGTGATTTACTATGCAAGCAAAACTTTGAATGATGCCCAAATGAATTATTCGACAACTGAGAAAGAATTGCTTGCTGTAGTTTTTGCACTGGAAAAATTTCGTTCTTATCTTGTTGGTTCTTCTGTTACTGTATTCACTGACCATGCAGCCCTAAAATTTTTGCTCACAAAGAAGGATGCCAAACCAAGACTCTTGAGATGGATACTTTTGCTCCAAGAGTTGATCTTGTCATCAAGGACAAGAAAGGTGTCGAGAATGTGGTGGCAGATCATCTGTCCAGACTAACCTATGAATTCCATGAGGATGAATTGCCAATCAATGAGAAATTCCCCGATGAACAACTGTTCATGATTGATAGGACACCATGGTATGCAGACATTGCTAACTTTCTTGCTACTGGTACACTCCCTCCATCCTTTACCATGTTGGACAAAAAGAAATTTCTGAGGGAAGTTCGTAACTTCTTTTGGGAAGATCCTTACGTATTCAAGTACTGTAAAGATCAAATCATAAGACATTGCATCCCTGCTGATTGATTAAAAACACGTCGTTCCTAACCTCGTAACATCACCCTCACCCTCAATGTGTGTATTGTATATGGCTTATATGGATGGGGGAGTGTCACTCTCCCTCGGGGTAATGCAAAAGATTAGGCAACAACGAACAAATGGTGGGAAATGGATGAACAAAATATATGTGAAATGGAGAATGTGTGTGTGAACAAAAGCGCTCCCCAATCGCAAGGAGTCTTTCGTTGTCGGTGTTTTACTTGGAATAGTATTCCAAGGTCGTCTCCTCAGGGAAGGAAATAGAGTTTTGTGAAAGTGATTTTGCAAAAGTGAAAAGAAAGTGTAAAATCTTGTATTTGTGTTTTGGTGAGTTTTGTTCAAAATGAAAATACAAGAAAGCAAGTGTTGGCTAATCCAAAGGGTTCATTCCAATGGGAATACCAAATCAACTCAAAGCCTTCCTCCGATTGAGCATGAATGAACGATTGATTCGGGGGAAGCTAGGGACGAGATTGATGAGTATCTAAGCATAAACCGTGACTAGGCCTACGGAATATCAAAGGCTCACCAACTCATCCACTCTCAACCCCGTCAAACCGAACCATTTGACTCTAAAGGGAGGAATGGAGAAGAGTTGAAAATGGTATTCCCAAGAGGAATTTTCCCTTGGATTAACCAACTTAAATCCTAGCTACTCATATTAAAAATGCAAGACAAGCATAAAGGAAATGGACATGGAAGAGAAATGGAGATTTGAACTTGTAGAAATTGCAAGAAAAGAGCTAAGGTGAAAGAGAAATGACATTCATGAACATAATACACATATTGAAGCAAATACCCAAATGAAAAACTTGAAAATTAAAGAACTTGAAAACATAAATGGTGAAAGCTAGAACAAAGGATTAAACTTGAAATGAACATGAAATAGATGAGATTAAAGTGCAAGGATTAAGAATTACAAGAGTATGAAAGCTTACTACAACAAAAACGGAGAAGAAAATGCAAAAACGAAAATACTATTCATCATCTTCCTCCTTGGAGCTTTGTATCTCTCCTCCTAAGCTTAGGTAGCCAACCCCCTCCATAATGAATCAATACCCCCCTAAGGAGACTCTTGCTTTCCCCCCAAAACGTGCCTGGAGAGAGAGGGAGGTCTACAGAGTTGATCTCCATCACTAGGGGTGCAGCAACATGGGCTGGACAGGGGGTGAGGCAGAGCTGTCTGCCCACCCAGCTTCCTTCTTCTTCTCTCTCTTCATTAATTATCAAGACTCATCCAAATCAATGCAGGGGTGAGGGAAGCTCCAGGATGTGTAAGGGATGTCAGGAAGCATGTAGGAGAAGTGCATGTGGGACCCTCCAAGCCGCAAAATTGAGTTACAGGCTGTCTGGAGAAAAGTGCAAAAACCTTCCGGAAGGTCGACATACACCTACCGAAAGGTCGCTGAAAGAACAGTTAAATGAAAAGAATCAAATGCAAGAACTTCCGGAAGGTCGACATCAGCAGCAAAAATCTTCCGGAAGGTTCATTCCAGTAGCCAAAACCTTCCGGAAGGTTCATTCCAGAAAACAAAACCTTCCGGAAGATTTTGGCAGTCAAAAAGAAACCCAAGGCAAAACCTTCCGGAAGGTCCATTCCAGTAGACAAGTCTTCCGGATGATTTTGGCAGTCAAAAAGAAACCCAAGGCAAAACCTTCCGGAAGGTCCATTCCAATAGACAAGTCTTCCGGAAGATTTTGGCAGTCAAAAAGAAACCCAAGGCAAAACCTTCCGGAAGGTCCATTCCAGTAGACAAGACCTTCAGGAAGGTTTTACTCCAGTAGCTAAAATCTTCCGGAAGGTTCATTCCAGTGGACAAAACCTTCCGGAAGGTATTAGCTGTGAACAAGGCATCCAGGGTTTTTAGCAAAACCTTCCGGAAGGCCGACATACACCTTCCGGAAAGTTTTCAGACTGTGAGCAAAAATTGGATTTCTTTCCCCTCAAAACCATCCTTAAAGCTACCCCATACACTCCATTAGCCTCATATAACACCATAGGGGTTTAGATCATGTCATTTACATCATTTTACATGCATTCACCCAAAATTCCATCAAGCCACAAACAAAACCAAAACACTCCCATTTATTGACAAAAAAGGTGAAACAAAAGCACATTAGCACACCATACATGTCATTGTTATGTGCTAATCACACCCCCCAACTTGCGATTTACTAGTCCCTAGCAAACAAAATGTAAAAGCAAGCAAACAAAGATAAACCTATACTAATTCCGCAATTGCATTTAGCACATGCAACAAGCCTTTAAACCCCTAGGTGATCCCTAGTGGACGAGTTTTGTCTCGTGAAGGTTTCCAGTGAAGGTACCTACAAACTTCTTGCTAATATCCAATATTTAAAGTATATTCCCCTATCTTAACTAGCAATGAGATTTCAATAAAAAGCTATGTTCAAAACATCCTAACTAAAAACACATGCAACACATTATAGCTTTAAATGCTATTCTAGAGTATTCACCTATACATTTCCTTTCAAAACTCGTGTGTGTGTGGAATGAACATGTAATTTAAGCATTTACTCAACGTAATTCACATTCACATGGCTATCCAAATTAAGCTTTGATGCAAAAACTCACCAAGGGTTTCTCTCAATAATGAATAACTCAATGATTATCCTAGCATGCACTCCATGTGTATATGTGAGATAGAATCTTATTCACAAACCAAAATGCTCACATATAATCCAAAAATGAAGCACATGTATACAAATGAAACAACCTTGGCATAATCTCATGAAAGGAATGCTAGGGCATTAGATAGTAAAATTAACTTCTCTTTTTCTTTAAAAGTATGCATCCCCCATGCTTCTCTAGATCTTTTAGGACTTTCATGGGTTATAATGGGGCCTTGGGGTGATGTTGTGGTAAGGGAAACGAAGGATATAGGATAACAAAGAGGGTTGTTCCGAGTGAGAGACATTAATCTTAGAAAAACACTTCCCTTTCATGGGATTTTGATTTTCACACCATCACCACATCCTTTGTTTCTTTTCTTTCTTTTCCTTTACATTTTTTCCTTTTCTTTTTCTCTTTCTTTTCTTCTTCTCACCCCTTTTCTTCCTTTTCTTGGATTATCAATTTTTTTTTTTTTAATTGAACTCTATGCGTTCTAACATCATTCACCCTTTTTTGCTTGAGTTTCCACACCATACTTCCTTCTTTTGCAATCACTCATTTTTGTTTTAGGAACAACCAAGGTAAGGTAGGTATTTCTTATTTTCTTTGGCTTGGTTCAATGTGTGGCATAGAAATGAATTCAATTAAGGCTCAATCATGGCACTAGGGATAAATTTCACAAGAAAAAGGCTTAGGCTCAAAGCATTCCAAAATGGCCTAAGATCATTTCTAGATAGGCATGGGAGAGCACATTGCATTTCAAGACAAAGTCAATCAACTACACAAATGCACCTAACCAAAACAAGCATAATGAGATTATTGAACAAATGTGAAATTTGAAAAATTGTTCCTTGAGTACATGTAAGTTCCCTCCAACAAGAATTGGCACTAAAGCTCACATGGGTTCTTACTCATCTCCACTATTCATGTCAAACACTAAAATGTTTACTCAATCCGTAAATTACACAAATTACACATTCAAGGTGCACAATGGTTGAGTTTGAAAGAAAACACATATGTGATACTCAAGCATAGGATAAACTTCTATAATGTGCTCATGTATTCAAAGTTCAAAATGAAGATCAAGCAATTCACAAATCCCATAACAATTAGGATAGAGGAATATAGTTCAATATTGACTATTTTTCACAAAAATTGTCCAAAATTTTTCAAAATTTTCACATTTCCAACTTATTCTATACACAAAGTGGTGGAACATCATGTGAATGGTGCACCTCACCCCCCAACTTAAACTATGCATTGTCCTCAATGCACAAGGATTCATGCAAATGAGAAAAACGAAAGTAAATTGGGAAATGAGATACCCCTTTTTTTTTTTTTCTATGTACATTAATAAAACACAAAAAGCTTGTTTACACCCCCCAACTTAGACTAAAACATGATATTGAATGAGTTTGTCTATGATGATGCTCAAAATAGAATGAGTCCAAATTAGGGAGAGGTAAACAACTTCTACACTACAACATCAAGAAAAGAAAAATATAACAGTTAAAAGAAATCTAACTACTATATACATCGAAACAAAGCAAAAAGGGCTCATATCAATCCGGCTTCAATTCGGATATGACCTTGCGCCCATGAATTTTTTTGATTTTAAAATTTTTGTGTTGTATAAATGCCCTTTCTATCCAATCTATCCAACCATACAAGGGATAATAATTCAAAAATCTCAACCGAACCAAGATGTATGCGAGTTTATGCAATGCAACAAATGGAATATGCAATTTCTCTTTCAAAGTTTCTTCACTTAACTCCATTGCAATGCCCTCCCCAAGTTGAGAAATGTGAATCTCAACACCACTCTTAGATGGAGAAAAGACCTTGGGCTCATTAGCCTCATGTGAGATAATCACTTCATCAAACTTTTCACAATCAAGAGTGGTGGGAGATTCAACCTCAATATGTATTTCAATGGGGTGATCATCCTCAATACATTGACTATGCTCAAGGTGTAATTCTTCATCCATAGCAATTATAGCATTAGTCAATGTATTAAGTTGATCACTAATTACAGAAAGTTGTTGGGTCATTTGGGCATTGCATTCCATTTGGGATTGAATAAACTCGTACAACGTATTTTCCAATTCTTGTTCGGTTGAGTCCCTATATGTTGGATAGTGGCAAAAATCATTAGGTGGTGTGAAATTGGATGAAAAATCATGAGGTTCATTCTCCCAACCATAACTCGAGTAACTCGGTGTAGCATAATGGTTGGGGTAAAAGTTTTCGCATGCAAAGTCTTGAACCGGATAATTTATTGGGCATTCACTACTGAGGTGTCCATTCTCACCACAAATCTCGCAAACATATTCAAAATAAGGGGCATTTATTGGGCACTCACTAGTGATGTGTCCATACTCACCACAAATCTTGCATACGTTTTCAAAATAAGAGGCCATTCTTGGGCACTCACTAGAAATATGCCCATACTCATCACAAATCTTACACATATTTTGAAATTTTTGGGCATTTGATACCTTATCATAAAAATTATAAGACATAATACAAAACACAAACTAAAATAAAATATTTACAAAAGAAACGACATACCTTGGCCCGTGATGAAAATCACGAGATTTACCATGCCGCCCAAAATCACCCTTTGAACTCAACGCTTTACCTTCCCCGGCAACGGCGCCAAAATGATTGATTAAAAACACGTCGTTCCTAACCTCGTAACATCACCCTCACCCTCAATGTGTGTATTGTATATGGCTTATATGGATGGGGGAGTGTCACTCTCCCTCGGGGTAATGCAAAAGATTAGGCAACAACGAACAAATGGTGGGAAATGGATGAACAAAATATATGTGAAATGGAGAATGTGTGTGTGAACAAAAGCGCTCCCCAATCGCAAGGAGTCTTTCGTTGTCGGTGTTTTACTTGGAAGAGTATTCCAAGGTCGTCTCCTCAGGGAAGGAAAGGGAGTTTTGTGAAAGTGATTTTGCAAAAGTGAAAAGAAAGTGTAAAATCTTGTATTTGTGTTTTGGTGAGTTTTGTTCAAAATGAAAATACAAGAAAGCAAGTGTTGGCTAATCCAAAGGGTTCATTCCAATGGGAATACCAAATCAACTCAAAGCCTTCCTCCGATTGAGCATGAATGAACGATTGATTCGGGGGAAGCTAGGGACGAGATTGGTGAGTATCTAAGCATAAACCGTGACTAGGCCTACGGAATATCAAAGGCTCACCAACTCATCCACTCTCAACCCCGTCAAACCGAACCATTTGACTCTAAAGGGAGGAATGAAGAAGAGTTGAAAATGGTATTCCCAAGAGGAATTTTCCCTTGGATTAACCAACTTAAATCCTAGCTACTCATATTAAAAATGCAAGACAAGCATAAAGGAAATGGACATGGAAGAGAAATGGAGATTTGAACTTGTAGAAATTGCAAGAAAAGAGCTAAGGTGAAAGAGAAATGACATTCATGAACATAATACACATATTGAAGCAAATACCCAAATGTAAAACTTGAAAATTAAAGAACTTGAAAACATAAATGGTGAAAGCTAGAACAAAGGATTAAACTTGAAATGAACATGAAATAGATGAGATTAAAGTGCAAGGATTAAGAATTACAAGAGTATGAAAGCTTACTACAACAAAAACGGAGAAGAAAATGCAAAAACGAAAATACTATTCATCATCTTCCTCCTTGGAGCTTTGTATCTCTCCTCCTAAGCTTAGGTAGCCAACCCCCTCCATAATGAATCAATACCCCCCTAAGGAGACTCTTGCTTTCCCCCCAAAACGTGCCTGGAGAGAGAGGGAGGTCTACAGAGTTGATCTCCATCACTAGGGGTGCAGCAACATGGGCTGGACAGGGGGTGAGGCAGAGCTGTCTGCCCACCCAACTTCCTTCTTCTTCTCTCTCTTCATTAATTATCAAGACTCATCCAAATCAATGCAGGGGTGAGGGAGGCTCCAGGATGTGTAAGGGATGTCAGGAAGCATGTAGGAGAAGTGCATGTGGGACCCTCAAAGCCGCAAAGTTGAGTTACAGGCTGTCTGGAGAAAAGTGCAAAAACCTTCCGGAATGTCGACATACACCTACCGGAAGGTCGCTGAAAGAACAGTTAAATGAAAAGAATCAAATGCAAGAACTTCCGGAAGGTCGACATCAGCAGCAAAAATCTTCCGGAAGGTTCATTCCAGTAGCCAAAACCTTCCGGAAGGTTCATTCCAGAAAACAAAACCTTACGGAAGATTTTGGCAGTCAAAAAGAAACCCAAGGCAAAACCTTCCGGAAGGTCTATTCCAGTAGACAAGTCTTCCGGAAGATTTTGGCAGTCAAAAAGAAACCCAAGGCAAAACCTTCCGGAAGGTCCATTCCAGTAGACAAGACCTTCCGGAAGGTTTTACTCCAGTAGCTAAAATCTTCCGGAAGGTTCATTCCAGTGGACAAAACCTTCCGGAAGGTATTAGCTGTGAACAAGGCAATCCAGGGTTTTTAGCAAAACCTTCCGGAAGGCCGACATACACCTTCCGGAAGGTTTTCAGACTGTGAGCAAAAATTGGATTTCTTTCCCCTCAAAACCATCCTTAAAGCTACCCCATACACTCCATTAGCCTCATATAACACCATGGGGGTTTTAATCATGTCATTTACATCATTTTACATGCATTCACCCAAAATTCCATCAAGCCACAAACAAAACCAAAACACTCCCATTTATTGACAAAAAAGGTGAAACAAAAGCACATTAGCACACCATACATGTCATTGTTATGTGCTAATCACACCCCCCAACTTGCGATTTGCTAGTCCCTAGCAAACAAAATGTAAAAGCATGCAAACAAAGATAAACCTATACTAATTCCGCAATTGCATTTAGCACATGCAACAAGCCTTTAAACCCCTAGGTGATCCCTAGTGGACGAGTTTTGTCTCGTGAAGGTTTCCAGTGAAGGTACCTACAAACTTCTTGCTAATATCCAATATTTAAAGTATATTCCCCTATCTTAACTAGCAATGAGATTTCAATAAAAAGCTATGTTCAAAACATCCTAACTAAAAACACATGCAACACATTATAGCTTTAAATGCTATTCTAGAGTATTCACCTATACATTTCCTTTCAAAACTCGTGTGTGTGTGGAATGAACATGTAATTTAAGCATTTACTCAACGTAATTCACATTCACATGGCTATCCAAATTAAGCTTTGATGCAAAAACTCACCAAGGGTTTCTCTCAATAATGAATAACTCAATGATTATCCTAGCATGCACTCCATGTGTATATGTGAGATAGAAACTTATTCACAAACCAAAATGCTCACATATAATCCAAAAATGAAGCACATGTATACAAATGAAACAACCTTGGCATAATCTCATGAAAGGAATGCTAGGGCATTATATAGTAAAATTAACTTCTCTTTTTCTTTAAAAGTATGCATCCCCCATGCTTCTCTAGATCTTTTAGGACTTTCATGGGTTATAATGGGGCCTTGGGGTGATGTTGTGGTAAGGGAAACGAAGGATATAGGATAACAAAGAGGGTTGTTCCGAGTGAGAGACATTAATCTTAGAAAAACACTTCCCTTTCATGGGATTTTGATTTTCACACCATCACCACATCCTTTGTTTCTTTTCTTTCTTTTCCTTTACATTTTTTCCTTTTCTTTTTCTCTTTCTTTTCTTCTTCTCACCCCTTTTCTTCCTTTTCTTGGATTATCAATTTTTTTTTTTTAATTGAACTCTATGCGTTCTAACATCATTCACCCTTTTTTGCTTGAGTTTCCACACCATACTTCCTTCTTTTGCAATCACTCATTTTTGTTTTAGGAACAACCAAGGTAAGGTAGGTATTTCTTATTTTCTTTGGCTTGGTTCAATGTGTGGCATAGAAATGAATTCAATTAAGGCTCAATCATGGCACTAGGGATAAATTTCACAAGAAAAAGGCTTAGGCTCAAAGCATTCCAAAATGGCCTAAGATCATTTCTAGATAGGCATGGGAGAGCACATTGCATTTCAAGACAAAGTCAATCAACTACACAAATGCACCTAACCAAAACAAGCATAATGAGATTATTGAACAAATGTGAAATTTGAAAAATTGTTCCTTGAGTACATGTAAGTTCCCTCCAACAAGAATTGGCACTAAAGCTCACATGGGTTCTTACTCATCTCCACTATTCATGTCAAACACTAAAATGTGAACTCAATCCGTAAATTACCCAAATTACACATTCAAGGTGCACAATGGTTGAGTTTGAAAGAAAACACATATGTGATACTCAAGCATAGGATAAACTTCTATAATGTGCTCATGTATTCAAAGTTCAAAATGAAGATCAAGCAATTCACAAATCCCATAACAATTAGGATAGAGGAATATAGTTCAATATTGACTATTTTTCACAAAAATTGTCCAAAATTTTTCAAAATTTTCACATTTCCAACTTATTCTATACACAAAGTGGTGGAACATGTGAATGGTGCACCTCACCCCCCAACTTAAACTATGCATTATCCTCAATGCACAAGGAGTCATGCAAATGAGAAAAACGAAAGTAAATTGGGAAATGAGATACCCCTTTTTTTTTTTTCTATGTACATTAATAAAACACAAAAAGCTTGTTTACACCCCCCAACTTAGACTAAAACATGATATTGAATGAGTTTGTCTATGATGATGCTCAAAATGAAATGAGTCCAAATTAGGGAGCGGTAAACAACTTCTACACTACAACATCAAGAAAAGAAAAATATAACAGTTAAAAGAAATCTAACTACTATATACATCGAAACAAAGCAAAAAGGGCTCATATCAATCCGGCTTCAATTCGGATATGACCTTGCGCCCATGAATTTTTTTGATTTTAAAATTTTTGTGTTGTATAAATGCCCTTTCTATCCAATCTATCCAACCATACAAGGGATAATAATTCAAAAATCTCAACCGAACCAAGATGTATGCGAGTTTATGCAATGCAACAAATGGAATATGCAATTTATCTTTCAAAGTTTCTTCACTTAACTCCATTGCAATGCCCTCCCCAAGTTGAGAAATGTGAATCTCAACACCACTCTTAGATGGAGAAAAGTCCTTGGGCTCATTAGCCTCATGTGAGATAATCACTTCATCAAACTTTTCACAATCAAGAGTGGTGGGAGATTCAACCTCAATATGCATTTCAATGGGGTGATCATCCTCAATACATTGACTATGCTCAAGGTGTAATTCTTCATCCATAGCAATTATAGCATTAGTCAATGTATTAAGTTGATCACTAATTACAGAAAGTTGTTGGGTCATTTGGGCATTGCATTCCATTTGGGATTGAATAAACTCGTACAACGTATTTTCCAATTCTTGTTCGGTTGAGTCCCTATATGTTGGATAGTGGCAAAAATCATTAGGTGGTGTGAAATTGGATGAAAAATCATGAGGTTCATTCTCCCAACCATAACTCGAGTAACTCGGTGTAGCATAATGGTTGGGGTAAAAGTTTTCGCATGCAAAGTCTTGAACCGGATAATTTATTGGGCATTCACTACTGAGGTGTCCATTCTCACCACAAATCTCGCAAACATATTCAAAATAAGGGGCATTTATTGGGCACTCACTAGTGATGTGTCCATACTCACCACAAATCTTGCATACGTTTTCAAAATAAGAGGCCATTCTTGGGCACTCACTAGAAATATGCCCATACTCATCACAAATCTTACACATATTTTGAAAATTTTGGGCATTTGATACCTTATCATAAAAATTATAAGACATAATACAAAACACAAACTAAAATAAAATATTTACAAAAGAAACGACATACCTTGGCCCGTGATGAAAATCACGAGACTTACCATGCCGCCCAAAATCACCCTTTGAACTCAACGCTTTACCTTCCCCGGCAACGGCGCCAAAATGATTGATTAAAAACACGTCGTTCCTAACCTCGTAACATCACCCTCACCCTCAATGTGTGTATTGTATATGGCTTATATGGATGGGGGAGTGTCACTCTCCCTCGGGGTAATGCAAAAGATTAGGCAACAACGAACAAATGGTGGGAAATGGATGAACAAAATATATGTGAAATGGAGAATGTGTGTGTGAACAAAAGCGCTCCCCAATCGCAAGGAGTCTTTCGTTGTCGGTGTTTTACTTGGAAGAGTATTCCAAGGTCGTCTCCTCAGGGAAGGAAAGGGAGTTTTGTGAAAGTGATTTTGCAAAAGTGAAAAGAAAGTGTAAAATCTTGTATTTGTGTTTTGGTGAGTTTTGTTCAAAATGAAAATACAAGAAAGCAAGTGTTGGCTAATCCAAAGGGTTCATTCCAATGGGAATACCAAATCAACTCAAAACCTTCCTCCGATTGAGCATGAATGAACGATTGATTCAGGGGAAGCTAGGGACGAGATTGGTGAGTATCTAAGCATAAACCGTGACTAGGCCTACGGAATATCAAAGGCTCACCAACTCATCCACTCTCAACCCCATCAAACCGAACCATTTGACTCTAAAGGGAGGAATGAAGAAGAGTTGAAAATGGTATTCCCAAGAGGAATTTTCCCTTGGATTAACCAACTTAAATCCTAGCTACTCATATTAAAAATGCAAGACAAGCATAAAGGAAATGGACATGGAAGAGAAATGGAGATTTGAACTTGTAGAAATTGCAAGAAAAGAGCTAAGGTGAAAGAGAAATGACATTCATGAACATAATACACATATTGAAGCAAATACCCAAATGTAAAACTTGAAAATTAAAGAACTTGAAAACATAAATGGTGAAAGCTAGAACAAAGGATTAAACTTGAAATGAACATGAAATAGATGAGATTAAAGTGCAAGGATTAAGAATTACAAGAGTATGAAAGCTTACTACAACAAAAACGGAGAAGAAAATGCAAAAACGAAAATACTATTCATCATCTTCCTCCTTGGAGCTTTGTATCTCTCCTCCTAAGCTTAGGTAGCCAACCCCCTCCATAATGAATCAATACCCCCCTAAGGAGACTCTTGCTTTCCCCCCAAAACGTGCCTGGAGAGAGAGGGAGGTCTACAGAGTTGATCTCCATCACTAGGGGTGCAGCAACATGGGCTGGACAGGGGGTGAGGCAGAGCTGTCTGCCCACCCAGCTTCCTTCTTCTTCTCTCTCTTCATTAATTATCAAGACACATCCAAATCAATGCAGGGGTGAGGGAGGCTCCAGGATGTGTAAGGGATGTCAGGAAGCATGTAGGAGAAGTGCATGTGGGACCCTCAAAGCCGCAAAGTTGAGTTACAGGCTGTCTGGAGAAAAGTGCAAAAACCTTCCGGAAGGTCGACATACACCTACCGGAAGGTCGCTGAAAGAACAGTTAAATGAAAAGAATCAAATGCAAGAACTTCCGGAAGGTCGACATCAGCAGCAAAAATCTTCCGGAAGGTTCATTCCAGTAGCCAAAACCTTCCGGAAGGTTCATTCCAGAAAACAAAACCTTCCGGAAGATTTTGGCAGTCAAAAAGAAACCCAAGACAAAACCTTCCGGAAGGTCCATTCCAGTAGACAAGTCTTCCGGAAGATTTTGGCAGTCAAAAAGAAACCCAAGGCAAAACCTTCCGGAAGGTCCATTCCAGTAGACAAGTCTTCCGGAAGATTTTGGCAGTCAAAAAGAAACCCAAGGCAAAACCTTCCGGAAGGTCCATTCCAGTAGACAAGACCTTCCGGAAGGTTTTACTCCAGTAGCTAAAATCTTCCGGAAGGTTCATTCCAGTGGACAAAACCTTCCGGAAGGTATTAGCTGTGAACAAGGCATCCAGGGTTTTTAGCAAAACCTTCCTGAAGGCCGACATACACCTTCCGGAAGGTTTTCAGACTGTGAGCAAAAATTGGATTTCTTTCCCCTCAAAACCATCCTTAAAGCTACCACATACACTCAATTAGCCTCATATAACACCATGGGGGTTTTAATCATGTCATTTACATCATTTTACATGCATTCACCCAAAATTCCATCAAGCCACAAACAAAACCAAAACACTCCCATTTATTGACAAAAAAGGTGAAACAAAAGCACATTAGCACACCATACATGTCATTGTTATGTGCTAATCACACCCCCCAACTTGCGATTTGCTAGTCCCTAGCAAACAAAATGTAAAAGCAAGCAAACAAAGATAAACCTATACTAATTCCGCAATTGCATTTAGCACATGCAACAAGCCTTTAAACCCCTAGGTGATCCCTAGTGGACGAGTTTTGTCTCGTGAAGGTTTCCAGTGAAGGTACCTACAAACTTCTTGCTAATATCCAATATTTAAAGTATATTCCCCTATCTTAACTAGCAATGAGATTTCAATAAAAAGCTATGTTCAAAACATCCTAACTAAAAACACATGCAACACATTATAGCTTTAAATGCTATTCTAGAGTATTCACCTATACATTTCCTTTCAAAACTCGTGTGTGTGTGGAATGAACATGTAATTTAAGCATTTACTCAACGTAATTCACATTCACATGGCTATCCAAATTAAGCTTTGATGCAAAAACTCACCAAGGGTTTCTCTCAATAATGAATAACTCAATGATTATCCTAGCATGCACTCCATGTGTATATGTGAGATAGAATCTTATTCACAAACCAAAATGCTCACATATAATCCAAAAATGAAGCACATGTATACAAATGAAACAACCTTGGCATAATCTCATGAAAGGAATGCTAGGGCATTAGATAGTAAAATTAACTTCTCTTTTTCTTTAAAAGTATGCATCCCCCATGCTTCTCTAGATCTTTTAGGACTTTCATGGGTTATAATGGGGCCTTGGGGTGATGTTGTGGTAAGGGAAACGAAGGATATAGGATAACAAAGAGGGTTGTTCCGAGTGAGAGACATTAATCTTAGAAAAACACTTCCCTTTCATGGGATTTTGATTTTCACACCATCACCACATCCTTTGTTTCTTTTCTTTCTTTTCCTTTACATTTTTTCCTTTTCTTTTTCTCTTTCTTTTCTTCTTCTCACCCCTTTTCTTCCTTTTCTTGGATTATCAATTTTTTTTTTTTTAATTGAACTCTATGCGTTCTAACATCATTCACCCTTTTTTGCTTGAGTTTCCACACCATACTTCCTTCTTTTGCAATCACTCATTTTTGTTTTAGGAACAACCAAGGTAAGGTAGGTATTTCTTATTTTCTTTGGCTTGGTTCAATGTGTGGCATAGAAATGAATTCAATTAAGGCTCAATCATGGCACTAGGGATAAATTTCACAAGAAAAAGGCTTAGGCTCAAAGCATTCCAAAATGGCCTAAGATCATTTCTAGATAGGCATGGGAGAGCACATTGCATTTCAAGACAAAGTCAATCAACTACACAAATGCACCTAACCAAAACAAGCATAATGAGATTATTGAACAAATGTGAAATTTGAAAAATTGTTCCTTGAGTACATGTAAGTTCCCTCCAACAAGAATTGGCACTAAAGCTCACATGGGTTCTTACTCATCTCCACTATTCATGTCAAACACTAAAATGTGAACTCAATCCGTAAATTACCCAAATTACACATTCAAGGTGCACAATGGTTGAGTTTGAAAGAAAACACATATGTGATACTCAAGCATAGGATAAACTTCTATAATGTGCTCATGTATTCAAAGTTCAAAATGAAGATCAAGCAATTCACAAATCCCATAACAATTAGGATAGAGGAATATAGTTCAATATTGACTATTTTTCACAAAAATGGTCCAAAATTTTTCAAAATTTTCACATTTCCAACTTATTCTATACACAAAGTGGTGGAACATGTGAATGGTGCACCTCACCCCCCAACTTAAACTATGCATTATCCTCAATGCACAAGGAGTCATGCAAATGAGAAAAACGAAAGTAAATTGGGAAATGAGATACCCCCTTTTTTTTTTTTCTATGTACATTAATAAAACACAAAAAGCTTGTTTACACCCCCCAACTTAGACTAAAACATGATATTGAATGAGTTTGTCTATGATGATGCTCAAAATGAAATGAGTCCAAATTAGGGAGAGGTAAACAACTTCTACACTACAACATCAAGAAAAGAAAAATATAACAGTTAAAAGAAATCTAACTACTATATACATCGAAACAAAGCAAAAAGGGCTCATATCAATCCGGCTTCAATTCGGATATGACCTTGCGCCCATGAATTTTTTTGATTTTAAAATTTTTGTGTTGTATAAATGCCCTTTCTATCCAATCTATCCAACCATACAAGGGATAATAATTCAAAAATCTCAACCGAACCAAGATGTATGCGAGTTTATGCAATGCAACAAATGGAATATGCAATTTCTCTTTCAAAGTTTCTTCACTTAACTCCATTGCAATGCCCTCCCCAAGTTGAGAAATGTGAATCTCAACACCACTCTTAGATGGAGAAAAGACCTTGGGCTCATTAGCCTCATGTGAGATAATCACTTCATCAAACTTTTCACAATCAAGAGTGGTGGGAGTTTCAACCTCAATATGCATTTCAATGGGGTGATCATCCTCAATACATTGACTATGCTCAAGGTGTAATTCTTCATCCATAGCAATTATAGCATTAGTCAATGTATTAAGTTGATCACTAATTACAGAAAGTTGTTGGGTCATTTGGGCATTGCATTCCATTTGGGATTGAATAAACTCGTACAACGTATTTTCCAATTCTTGTTCGGTTGAGTCCCTATATGTTGGATAGTGGCAAAAATCATTAGGTGGTGTGAAATTGGATGAAAAATCATGAGGTTCATTCTCCCAACCATAACTCGAGTAACTCGGTGTAGCATAATGGTTGGGGTAAAAGTTTTCGCATGCAAAGTCTTGAACCGGATAATTTATTGGGCATTCACTACTGAGGTGTCCATTCTCACCACAAATCTCGCAAACATATTCAAAATAAGGGGCATTTATTGGGCACTCACTAGTGATGTGTCCATACTCACCACAAATCTTGCATACGTTTTCAAAATAAGAGGCCATTCTTGGGCACTCACTAGAAATATGCCCATACTCATCACAAATCTTACACATATTTTGAAAATTTTGGGCATTTGATACCTTATCATAAAAATTATAAGACATAATACAAAACACAAACTAAAATAAAATATTTACAAAAGAAACGACATACCTTGGCCCGTGATGAAAATCACGAGACTTACCATGCCGCCCAAAATCACCCTTTGAACTCAACGCTTTACCTTCCCCGGCAACGGCGCCAAAATGATTGATTAAAAACACGTCGTTCCTAACCTCGTAACATCACCCTCACCCTCAATGTGTGTATTGTATATGGCTTATATGGATGGGGGAGTGTCACTCTCCCTCGGGGTAATGCAAAAGATTAGGCAACAACGAACAAATGGTGGGAAATGGATGAACAAAATATATGTGAAATGGAGAATGTGTGTGTGAACAAAAGCGCTCCCCAATCGCAAGGAGTCTTTCGTTGTCGGTGTTTTACTTGGAAGAGTATTCCAAGGTCGTCTCCTCAGGGAAGGAAAGGGAGTTTTGTGAAAGTGATTTTGCAAAAGTGAAAAGAAAGTGTAAAATCTTGTATTTGTGTTTTGGTGAGTTTTGTTCAAAATGAAAATACAAGAAAGCAAGTGTTGGCTAATCCAAAGGGTTCATTCCAATGGGAATACCAAATCAACTCAAAACCTTCCTCCGATTGAGCATGAATGAACGATTGATTCGGGGGAAGCTAGGGACGAGATTGGTGAGTATCTAAGCATAAACCGTGACTAGGCCTACGGAATATCAAAGGCTCACCAACTCATCCACTCTCAACCCCGTCAAACCGAACCATTTGACTCTAAAGGGAGGAATGAAGAAGAGTTGAAAATGGTATTCCCAAGAGGAATTTTCCCTTGGATTAACCAACTTAAATCCTAGCTACTCATATTAAAAATGCAAGACAAGCATAAAGGAAATGGACATGGAAGAGAAATGGAGATTTGAACTTGTAGAAATTGCAAGAAAAGAGCTAAGGTGAAAGAGAAATGACATTCATGAACATAATACACATATTGAAGCAAATACCCAAATGTAAAACTTGAAAATTAAAGAACTTGAAAACATAAATGGTGAAAGCTAGAACAAAGGATTAAACTTGAAATGAACATGAAATAGATGAGATTAAAGTGCAAGGATTAAGAATTACAAGAGTATGAAAGCTTACTACAACAAAAACGGAGAAGAAAATGCAAAAACGAAAATACTATTCATCATCTTCCTCCTTGGAGCTTTGTATCTCTCCTCCTAAGCTTAGGTAGCCAACCCCCTCCATAATGAATCAATACCCCCCTAAGGAGACTCTTGCTTTCCCCCCAAAACGTGCCTGGAGAGAGAGGGAGGTCTACAGAGTTGATCTCCATCACTAGGGGTGCAGCAACATGGGCTGGACAGGGGGTGAGGCAGAGCTGTCTGCCCACCCAGCTTCCTTCTTCTTCTCTCTCTTCATTAATTATCAAGACTCATCCAAATCAATGCAGGGGTGAGGGAGGCTCCAGGATGTGTAAGGGATGTCAGGAAGCATGTAGGAGAAGTGCATGTGGGACCCTCAAAGCCGCAAAGTTGAGTTACAGGCTGTCTGGAGAAAAGTGCAAAAACCTTCCGGAAGGTCGACATACACCTACCGGAAGGTCGCTGAAAGAACAGTTAAATGAAAAGAATCAAATGCAAGAACTTCCGGAAGGTCGACATCAGCAGCAAAAATCTTCCGGAAGGTTCATTCCAGTAGCCAAAACCTTCCGGAAGGTTCATTCCAGAAAACAAAACCTTCCGGAAGATTTTGGCAGTCAAAAAGAAACCCAAGGCAAAACCTTCCGGAAGGTCCATTCCAGTAGACAAGTCTTCCGGAAGATTTTGGCAGTCAAAAAGAAACCCAAGGCAAAACCTTCCGGAAGGTCCATTCCAGTAGACAAGTCTTCCGGAAGATTTTGGCAGTCAAAAAGAAACCCAAGGCAAAACCTTCCGGAAGGTCCATTCCAGTAGACAAGACCTTCCGGAAGGTTTTACTCCAGTAGCTAAAATCTTCCGGAAGGTTCATTCCAGTGGACAAAACCTTCCGGAAGGTATTAGCTGTGAACAAGGCATCCAGGGTTTTTAGCAAAACCTTCCGGAAGGCCGACATACACCTTCCGGAAGGCCGACATACACCTTCCGGAAGGTTTTCAGACTGTGAGCAAAAATTAGATTTCTTTCCCCTCAAAACCATCCTTAAAGCTACCACATACACTCCATTAGCCTCATATAACACCATGGGGGTTTTAATCATGTCATTTACATCATTTTACATGCATTCACCCAAAATTCCATCAAGCCACAAACAAAACCAAAACACTCCCATTTATTGACAAAAAAGGTGAAACAAAAGCACATTAGCACACCATACATGTCATTGTTATGTGCTAATCACACCCCCCAACTTGCGATTTGCTAGTCCCTAGCAAACAAAATGTAAAAGCAAGCAAACAAAGATAAACCTATACTAATTCCGCAATTGCATTTAGCACATGCAACAAGCCTTTAAACCCCTAGGTGATCCCTAGTGGACGAGTTTTGTCTCGTGAAGGTTTCCAGTGAAGGTACCTACAAACTTCTTGCTAATATCCAATATTTAAAGTATATTCCCCTATCTTAACTAGCAATGAGATTTCAATAAAAAGCTATGTTCAAAACATCCTAACTAAAAACACATGCAACACATTATAGCTTTAAATGCTATTCTAGAGTATTCACCTATACATTTCCTTTCAAAACTCGTGTGTGTGTGGAATGAACATGTAATTTAAGCATTTACTCAACGTAATTCACATTCACATGGCTATCCAAATTAAGCTTTGATGCAAAAACTCACCAAGGGTTTCTCTCAATAATGAATAACTCAATGATTATCCTAGCATGCACTCCATGTGTATATGTGAGATAGAATCTTATTCACAAACCAAAATGCTCACATATAATCCAAAAATGAAGCACATGTATACAAATGAAACAACCTTGGCATAATCTCATGAAAGGAATGCTAGGGCATTAGATAGTAAAATTAACTTCTCTTTTTCTTTAAAAGTATGCATCCCCCATGCTTCTCTAGATCTTTTAGGACTTTCATGGGTTATAATGGGGCCTTGGGGTGATGTTGTGGTAAGGGAAACGAAGGATATAGGATAACAAAGAGGGTTGTTCCGAGTGAGAGACATTAATCTTAGAAAAACACTTCCCTTTCATGGGATTTTGATTTTCACACCATCCCCACATCCTTTGTTTCTTTTCTTTCTTTTCCTTTACATTTTTTCCTTTTCTTTTTCTCTTTCTTTTCTTCTTCTCACCCCTTTTCTTCCTTTTCTTGGATTATCAATTTTTTTTTTTTAATTGAACTCTATGCGTTCTAACATCATTCACCCTTTTTTGCTTGAGTTTCCACACCATACTTCCTTCTTTTGCAATCACTCATTTTTGTTTTAGGAACAACCAAGGTAAGGTAGGTATTTCTTATTTTCTTTGGCTTGGTTCAATGTGTGGCATAGAAATGAATTCAATTAAGGCTCAATCATGGCACTAGGGATAAATTTCACAAGAAAAAGGCTTAGGCTCAAAGCATTCCAAAATGGCCTAAGATCATTTCTAGATAGGCATGGGAGAGCACATTGCATTTCAAGACAAAGTCAATCAACTACACAAATGCACCTAACCAAAACAAGCATAATGAGATTATTGAACAAATGTGAAATTTGAAAAATTGTTCCTTGAGTACATGTAAGTTCCCTCCAACAAGAATTGGCACTAAAGCTCACATGGGTTCTTACTCATCTCCACTATTCATGTCAAACACTAAAATGTGAACTCAATCCGTAAATTACCCAAATTACACATTCAAGGTGCACAATGGTTGAGTTTGAAAGAAAACACATATGTGATACTCAAGCATAGGATAAACTTCTATAATGTGCTCATGTATTCAAAGTTCAAAATGAAGATCAAGCAATTCACAAATCCCATAACAATTAGGATAGAGGAATATAGTTCAATATTGACTATTTTTCACAAAAATGGTCCAAAATTTTTCAAAATTTTCACATTTCCAACTTATTCTATACACAAAGTGGTGGAACATGTGAATGGTGCACCTCACCCCCCAACTTAAACTATGCATTATCCTCAATGCACAAGGAGTCATGCAAATGAGAAAAACGAAAGTAAATTGGGAAATGAGATACCCCCTTTTTTTTTTTTCTATGTACATTAATAAAACACAAAAAGCTTGTTTACACCCCCCAACTTAGACTAAAACATGATATTGAATGAGTTTGTCTATGATGATGCTCAAAATGAAATGAGTCCAAATTAGGGAGAGGTAAACAACTTCTACACTACAACATCAAGAAAAGAAAAATATAACAGTTAAAAGAAATCTAACTACTATATACATCGAAACAAAGCAAAAAGGGCTCATATCAATCCGGCTTCAATTCGGATATGACCTTGCGCCCATGAATTTTTTTGATTTTAAAATTTTTGTGTTGTATAAATGCCCTTTCTATCCAATCTATCCAACCATACAAGGGATAATAATTCAAAAATCTCAACCGAACCAAGATGTATGCGAGTTTATGCAATGCAACAAATGGAATATGCAATTTCTCTTTCAAAGTTTCTTCACTTAACTCCATTGCAATGCCCTCCCCAAGTTGAGAAATGTGAATCTCAACACCACTCTTAGATGGAGAAAAGACCTTGGGCTCATTAGCCTCATGTGAGATAATCACTTCATCAAACTTTTCACAATCAAGAGTGGTGGGAGTTTCAACCTCAATATGCATTTCAATGGGGTGATCATCCTCAATACATTGACTATGCTCAAGGTGTAATTCTTCATCCATAGCAATTATAGCATTAGTCAATGTATTAAGTTGATCACTAATTACAGAAAGTTGTTGGGTCATTTGGGCATTGCATTCCATTTGGGATTGAATAAACTCGCACAACGTATTTTCCAATTCTTGTTCGGTTGAGTCCCTATATGTTGGATAGTGGCAAAAATCATTAGGTGGTGTGAAATTGGATGAAAAATCATGAGGTTCATTCTCCCAACCATAACTCGAGTAACTCGGTGTAGCATAATGGTTGGGGTAAAAGTTTTCGCATGCAAAGTCTTGAACCGGATAATTTATTGGGCATTCACTACTGAGGTGTCCATTCTCACCACAAATCTCGCAAACATATTCAAAATAAGGGGCATTTATTGGGCACTCACTAGTGATGTGTCCATACTCACCACAAATCTTGCATACGTTTTCAAAATAAGAGGCCATTCTTGGGCACTCACTAGAAATATGCCCATACTCATCACAAATCTTACACATATTTTGAAAATTTTGGGCATTTGATACCTTATCATAAAAATTATAAGACATAATACAAAACACAAACTAAAATAAAATATTTACAAAAGAAACGACATACCTTGGCCCGTGATGAAAATCACGAGACTTACCATGCCGCCCAAAATCACCCTTTGAACTCAACGCTTTACCTTCCCCGGCAACGGCGCCAAAATGATTGATTAAAAACACGTCGTTCCTAACCTCGTAACATCACCCTCACCCTCAATGTGTGTATTGTATATGGCTTATATGGATGGGGGAGTGTCACTCTCCCTCGGGGTAATGCAAAAGATTAGGCAACAACGAACAAATGGTGGGAAATGGATGAACAAAATATATGTGAAATGGAGAATGTGTGTGTGAACAAAAGCGCTCCCCAATCGCAAGGAGTCTTTCGTTGTCGGTGTTTTACTTGGAAGAGTATTCCAAGGTCGTCTCCTCAGGGAAGGAAAGGGAGTTTTGTGAAAGTGATTTTGCAAAAGTGAAAAGAAAGTGTAAAATCTTGTATTTGTGTTTTGGTGAGTTTTGTTCAAAATGAAAATACAAGAAAGCAAGTGTTGGCTAATCCAAAGGGTTCATTCCAATGGGAATACCAAATCAACTCAAAGCCTTCCTCCGATTGAGCATGAATGAACGATTGATTCGGGGGAAGCTAGGGACGAGATTGGTGAGTATCTAAGCATAAACCGTGACTAGGCCTACGGAATATCAAAGGCTCACCAACTCATCCACTCTCAACCCCGTCAAACCGAACCATTTGACTCTAAAGGGAGGAATGAAGAAGAGTTGAAAATGGTATTCCCAAGAGGAATTTTCCCTTGGATTAACCAACTTAAATCCTAGCTACTCATATTAAAAATGCAAGACAAGCATAAAGGAAATGGACATGGAAGAGAAATGGAGATTTGAACTTGTAGAAATTGCAAGAAAAGAGCTAAGGTGAAAGAGAAATGACATTCATGAACATAATACACATATTGAAGCAAATACCCAAATGTAAAACTTGAAAATTAAAGAACTTGAAAACATAAATGGTGAAAGCTAGAACAAAGGATTAAACTTGAAATGAACATGAAATAGATGAGATTAAAGTGCAAGGATTAAGAATTACAAGAGTATGAAAGCTTACTACAACAAAAACGGAGAAGAAAATGCAAAAACGAAAATACTATTCATCATCTTCCTCCTTGGAGCTTTGTATCTCTCCTCCTAAGCTTAGGTAGCCAACCCCCTCCATAATGAATCAATACCCCCCTAAGGAGACTCTTGCTTTCCCCCCAAAACGTGCCTGGAGAGAGAGGGAGGTCTACAGAGTTGATCTCCATCACTAGGGGTGCAGCAACATGGGCTGGACAGGGGGTGAGGCAGAGTTTTCTGCCCACCCAGCTTCCTTCTTCTTCTCTCTCTTCATTAATTATCAAGACTCATCCAAATCAATGCAGGGGTGAGGGAGGCTCCAGGATGTGTAAGGGATGTCAGGACGCATGTAGGAGAAGTGCATGTGGGACCCTCAAAGCCGCAAAGTTGAGTTACAGGCTGTCTGGAGAAAAGTGCAAAAACCTTCCGGAAGGTCGACATACACCTACCGGAAGGTCGCTGAAAGAACAGTTAAATGAAAAGAATCAAATGCAAGAACTTCCGGAAGGTCGACATCAGCAGCAAAAATCTTCCGGAAGGTTCATTCCAGTAGCCAAAACCTTCCGGAAGGTTCATTCCAGAAAACAAAACCTTCCGGAAGATTTTGGCAGTCAAAAAGAAACCCAAGGCAAAACCTTCCGGAAGGTCCATTCCAGTAGACAAGTCTTCCGGAAGATTTTGGCAGTCAAAAAGAAACCCAAGGCAAAACCTTCCGGAAGGTCCATTCCAGTAGACAAGTCTTCCGGAAGATTTTGGCAGTCAAAAAGAAACCCAAGGCAAAACCTTCCGGAAGGTCCATTCCAGTAGACAAGACCTTCCGGAAGGTTTTACTCCAGTAGCTAAAATCTTCCGGAAGGTTCATTCCAGTGGACAAAACCTTCCGGAAGGTATTAGCTGTGAACAAGGCATCCAGGGTTTTTAGCAAAACCTTCCGGAAGGCCGACATACACCTTCCGGAAGACCGACATACACCTTCCGGAAGGTTTTCAGACTGTGAGCAAAAATTGGATTTCTTTCCCCTCAAAACCATCCTTAAAGCTACCACATACACTCCATTAGCCTCATATAACACCATGGGGGTTTTAATCATGTCATTTACATCATTTTACATGCATTCACCCAAAATTCCATCAAGCCACAAACAAAACCAAAACACTCCCATTTATTGACAAAAAAGGTGAAACAAAAGCACATTAGCACACCATACATGTCATTGTTATGTGCTAATCACACCCCCCAACTTGCGATTTGCTAGTCCCTAGCAAACAAAATGTAAAAGCAAGCAAACAAAGATAAACCTATACTAATTCCGCAATTGCATTTAGCACATGCAACAATCCTTTAAACCCCTAGGTGATCCCTAGTGGACGAGTTTTGTCTCGTGAAGGTTTCCAGTGAAGGTACCTACAAACTTCTTGCTAATATCCAATATTTAAAGTATATTCCCCTATCTTAACTAGCAATGAGATTTCAATAAAAAGCTATGTTCAAAACATCCTAACTAAAAACACATGCAACACATTATAGCTTTAAATGCTATTCTAGAGTATTCACCTATACATTTCCTTTCAAAACTCGTGTGTGTGGAATGAACATGTAATTTAAGCATTTACTCAACGTAATTCACATTCACATGGCTATCCAAATTAAGCTTTGATGCAAAAACTCACCAAGGGTTTCTCTCAATAATGAATAACTCAATGATTATCCTAGCATGCACTCCATGTGTATATGTGAGATAGAATCTTATTCACAAACCAAAATGCTCACATATAATCCAAAAATGAAGCACATGTATACAAATGAAACAACCTTGGCATAATCTCATGAAAGGAATGCTAGGGCATTAGATAGTAAAATTAACTTCTCTTTTTCTTTAAAAGTATGCATCCCCCATGCTTCTCTAGATCTTTTAGGACTTTCATGGGTTATAATGGGGCCTTTGGGTGATGTTGTGGTAAGGGAAACGAAGGATATAGGATAACAAAGAGGGTTGTTCCGAGTGAGAGACATTAATCTTAGAAAAACACTTCCCTTTCATGGGATTTTGATTTTCACACCATCACCACATCCTTTGTTTCTTTTCTTTCTTTTCCTTTACATTTTTTCCTTTTCTTTTTCTCTTTCTTTTCTTCTTCTCACCCCTTTTCTTCCTTTTCTTGGATTATCAATTTTTTTTTTTTTAATTGAACTCTATGCGTTCTAACATCATTCACCCTTTTTTGCTTGAGTTTCCACACCATACTTCCTTCTTTTGCAATCACTCATTTTTGTTTTAGGAACAACCAAGGTAAGGTAGGTATTTCTTATTTTCTTTGGCTTGGTTCAATGTGTGGCATAGAAATGAATTCAATTAAGGCTCAATCATGGCACTAGGGATAAATTTCACAAGAAAAAGGCTTAGGCTCAAAGCATTCCAAAATGGCCTAAGATCATTTCTAGATAGGCATGGGAGAGCACATTGCATTTCAAGACAAAGTCAATCAACTACACAAATGCACCTAACCAAAACAAGCATAATGAGATTATTGAACAAATGTGAAATTTGAAAAATTGTTCCTTGAGTACATGTAAGTTCCCTCCAACAAGAATTGGCACTAAAGCTCACATGGGTTCTTACTCATCTCCACTATTCATGTCAAACACTAAAATGTGAACTCAATCCGTAAATTACCCAAATTACACATTCAAGGTGCACAATGGTTGAGTTTGAAAGAAAACACATATGTGATACTCAAGCATAGGATAAACTTCTATAATGTGCTCATGTATTCAAAGTTCAAAATGAAGATCAAGCAATTCACAAATCCCATAACAATTAGGATAGAGGAATATAGTTCAATATTGACTATTTTTCACAAAAATTGTCCAAAATTTTTCAAAATTTTCACATTTCCAACTTATTCTATACACAAAGTGGTGGAACATGTGAATGGTGCACCTCACCCCCCAACTTAAACTATGCATTATCCTCAATGCACAAGGAGTCATGCAAATGAGAAAAACGAAAGTAAATTGGGAAATGAGATACCCCTTTTTTTTTTTTTCTATGTACATTAATAAAACACAAAAAGCTTGTTTACACCCCCCAACTTAGACTAAAACATGATATTGAATGAGTTTGTCTATGATGATGCTCAAAATGAAATGAGTCCAAATTAGGGAGAGGTAAACAACTTCTACACTACAACATCAAGAAAAGAAAAATATAACAGTTAAAAGAAATCTAACTACTATATACATCGAAACAAAGCAAAAAGGGCTCATATCAATCCGGCTTCAATTCGGATATGACCTTGCGCCCATGAATTTTTTTGATTTTAAAATTTTTGTGTTGTATAAATGCCCTTTCTATCCAATCTATCCAACCATACAAGGGATAATAATTCAAAAATCTCAACCGAACCAAGATGTATGCGAGTTTATGCAATGCAACAAATGGAATATGCAATTTCTCTTTCAAAGTTTCTTCACTTAACTCCATTGCAATGCCCTCCCCAAGTTGAGAAATGTGAATCTCAACACCACTCTTAGATGGAGAAAAGACCTTGGGCTCATTAGCCTCATGTGAGATAATCACTTCATCAAACTTTTCACAATCAAGAGTGGTGGGAGTTTCAACCTCAATATGCATTTCAATGGGGTGATCATCCTCAATACATTGACTATGCTCAAGGTGTAATTCTTCATCCATAGCAATTATAGCATTAGTCAATGTATTAAGTTGATCACTAATTACAGAAAGTTGTTGGGTCATTTGGGCATTGCATTCCATTTGGGATTGAATAAACTCGCACAACGTATTTTCCAATTCTTGTTCGGTTGAGTCCCTATATGTTGGATAGTGGCAAAAATCATTAGGTGGTGTGAAATTGGATGAAAAATCATGAGGTTCATTCTCCCAACCATAACTCGAGTAACTCGGTGTAGCATAATGGTTGGGGTAAAAGTTTTCGCATGCAAAGTCTTGAACCGGATAATTTATTGGGCATTCACTACTGAGGTGTCCATTCTCACCACAAATCTCGCAAACATATTCAAAATAAGGGGCATTTATTGGGCACTCACTAGTGATGTGTCCATACTCACCACAAATCTTGCATACGTTTTCAAAATAAGAGGCCATTCTTGGGCACCCACTAGAAATATGCCCATACTCATCACAAATCTTACACATATTTTGAAAATTTTGGGCATTTGATACCTTATCATAAAAATTATAAGACATAATACAAAACACAAACTAAAATAAAATATTTACAAAAGAAACGACATACCTTGGCCCGTGATGAAAATCACGAGACTTACCATGCCGCCCAAAATCACCCTTTGAACTCAACGCTTTACCTTCCCCGGCAACGGCGCCAAAATGATTGATTAAAAACACGTCGTTCCTAACCTCGTAACATCACCCTCACCCTCAATGTGTGTATTGTATATGGCTTATATGGATGGGGGAGTGTCACTCTCCCTCGGGGTAATGCAAAAGATTAGGCAACAACGAACAAATGGTGGGAAATGGATGAACAAAATATATGTGAAATGGAGAATGTGTGTGTGAACAAAAGCGCTCCCCAATCGCAAGGAGTCTTTCGTTGTCGGTGTTTTACTTGGAAGAGTATTCCAAGGTCGTCTCCTCAGGGAAGGAAAGGGAGTTTTGTGAAAGTGATTTTGCAAAAGTGAAAAGAAAGTGTAAAATCTTGTATTTGTGTTTTGGTGAGTTTTGTTCAAAATGAAAATACAAGAAAGCAAGTGTTGGCTAATCCAAAGGGTTCATTCCAATGGGAATACCAAATCAACTCAAAGCCTTCCTCCGATTGAGCATGAATGAACGATTGATTCGGGGGAAGCTAGGGACGAGATTGGTGAGTATCTAAGCATAAACCGTGACTAGGCCTACGGAATATCAAAGGCTCACCAACTCATCCACTCTCAACCCCGTCAAACCGAACCATTTGACTCTAAAGGGAGGAATGAAGAAGAGTTGAAAATGGTATTCCCAAGAGGAATTTTCCCTTGGATTAACCAACTTAAATCCTAGCTACTCATATTAAAAATGCAAGACAAGCATAAAGGAAATGGACATGGAAGAGAAATGGAGATTTGAACTTGTAGAAATTGCAAGAAAAGAGCTAAGGTGAAAGAGAAATGACATTCATGAACATAATACACATATTGAAGCAAATACCCAAATGTAAAACTTGAAAATTAAAGAACTTGAAAACATAAATGGTGAAAGCTAGAACAAAGGATTAAACTTGAAATGAACATGAAATAGATGAGATTAAAGTTCAAGGATTAAGAATTACAAGAGTATGAAAGCTTACTACAACAAAAACGGAGAAGAAAATGCAAAAACGAAAATACTATTCATCATCTTCCTCCTTGGAGCTTTGTATCTCTCCTCCTAAGCTTAGGTAGCCAACCCCCTCCATAATGAATCAATACCCCCCTAAGGAGACTCTTGCTTTCCCCCCAAAACGTGCCTGGAGAGAGAGGGAGGTCTACAGAGTTGATCTCCATCACTAGGGGTGCAGCAACATGGGCTGGACAGGGGGTGAGGCAGAGTTTTCTGCCCACCCAGCTTCCTTCTTCTTCTCTCTCTTCATTAATTATCAAGACTCATCCAAATCAATGCAGGGGTGAGGGAGGCTCCAGGATGTGTAAGGGATGTCAGGAAGCATGTAGGAGAAGTGCATGTGGGACCCTCAAAGCCGCAAAGTTGAGTTACAGGCTGTCTGGAGAAAAGTGCAAAAACCTTCCGGAAGGTCGACATACACCTACCGGAAGGTCGCTGAAAGAACAGTTAAATGAAAAGAATCAAATGCAAGAACTTCCGGAAGGTCGACATCAGCAGCAAAAATCTTCCGGAAGGTTCATTCCAGTAGCCAAAACCTTCCGGAAGGTTCATTCCAGAAAACAAAACCTTCCGGAAGATTTTGGCAGTCAAAAAGAAACCCAAGGCAAAACCTTCCGGAAGGTCCATTCCAGTAGACAAGTCTTCCGGAAGATTTTGGCAGTCAAAAAGAAACCCAAGGCAAAACCTTCCGGAAGGTCCATTCCAGTAGACAAGTCTTCCGGAAGATTTTGGCAGTCAAAAAGAAACCCAAGGCAAAACCTTCCGGAAGGTCCATTCCAGTAGACAAGACCTTCCGGAAGGTTTTACTCCAGTAGCTAAAATCTTCCGGAAGGTTCATTCCAGTGGACAAAACCTTCCGGAAGGTATTAGCTGTGAACAAGGCATCCAGGGTTTTTAGCAAAACCTTCCGGAAGGCCGACATACACCTTCCGGAAGGTTTTCAGACTGTGAGCAAAAATTGGATTTCTTTCCCCTCAAAACCATCCTTAAAGCTACCACATACACTCCATTAGCCTCATATAACACCATGGGGGTTTTAATCATGTCATTTACATCATTTTACATGCATTCACCCAAAATTCCATCAAGCCACAAACAAAACCAAAACACTCCCATTTATTGACAAAAAAGGTGAAACAAAAGCACATTAGCACACCATACATGTCATTGTTATGTGCTAATCACACCCCCCAACTTGCGATTTGCTAGTCCCTAGCAAACAAAATGTAAAAGCAAGCAAACAAAGATAAACATATACTAATTCCGCAATTGCATTTAGCACATGCAACAAGCCTTTAAACCCCTAGGTGATCCCTAGTGGACGAGTTTTGTCTCGTGAAGGTTTCCAGTGAAGGTACCTACAAACTTCTTGCTAATATCCAATATTTAAAGTATATTCCCCTATCTTAACTAGCAATGAGATTTCAATAAAAAGCTATGTTCAAAACATCCTAACTAAAAACACATGCAACACATTATAGCTTTAAATGCTATTCTAGAGTATTCACCTATACATTTCCTTTCAAAACTCGTGTGTGTGTGGAATGAACATGTAATTTAAGCATTTACTCAACGTAATTCACATTCACATGGCCATCCAAATTAAGCTTTGATGCAAAAACTCACCAAGGGTTTCTCTCAATAATGAATAACTCAATGATTATCCTAGCATGCACTCCATGTGTATATGTGAGATAGAATCTTATTCACAAACCAAAATGCTCACATATAATCCAAAAATGAAGCACATGTATACAAATGAAACAACCTTGGCATAATCTCATGAAAGGAATGCTAGGGCATTAGATAGTAAAATTAACTTCTCTTTTTCTTTAAAAGTATGCATCCCCCATGCTTCTCTAGATCTTTTAGGACTTTCATGGGTTATAATGGGGCCTTGGGGTGATGTTGTGGTAAGGGAAACGAAGGATATAGGATAACAAAGAGGGTTGTTCCGAGTGAGAGACATTAATCTTAGAAAAACACTTCCCTTTCATGGGATTTTGATTTTCACACCATCACCACATCCTTTGTTTCTTTTCTTTCTTTTCCTTTACATTTTTTCCTTTTCTTTTTCTCTTTCTTTTCTTCTTCTCACCCCTTTTCTTCCTTTTCTTGGATTATCAAATTTTTTTTTTTAATTGAACTCTATGCGTTCTAACATCATTCACCCTTTTTTGCTTGAGTTTCCACACCATACTTCCTTCTTTTGCAATCACTCATTTTTGTTTTAGGAACAACCAAGGTAAGGTAGGTATTTCTTATTTTCTTTGGCTTGGTTCAATGTGTGGCATAGAAATGAATTCAATTAAGGCTCAATCATGGCACTAGGGATAAATTTCACAAGAAAAAGGCTTAGGCTCAAAGCATTCCAAAATGGCCTAAGATCATTTCTAGATAGGCATGGGAGAGCACATTGCATTTCAAGACAAAGTCAATCAACTACACAAATGCACCTAACCAAAACAAGCATAATGAGATTATTGAACAAATGTGAAATTTGAAAAATTGTTCCTTGAGTACATGTAAGTTCCCTCCAACAAGAATTGGCACTAAAGCTCACATGGGTTCTTACTCATCTCCACTATTCATGTCAAACACTAAAATGTGAACTCAATCCGTAAATTACCCAAATTACACATTCAAGGTGCACAATGGTTGAGTTTGAAAGAAAACACATATGTGATACTCAAGCATAGGATAAACTTCTATAATGTGCTCATGTATTCAAAGTTCAAAATGAAGATCAAGCAATTCACAAATCCCATAACAATTAGGATAGAGGAATATAGTTCAATATTGACTATTTTTCACAAAAATTGTCCAAAATTTTTCAAAATTTTCACATTTCCAACTTATTCTATACACAAAGTGGTGGAACATGTGAATGGTGCACCTCACCCCCCAACTTAAACTATGCATTATCCTCAATGCACAAGGAGTCATGCAAATGAGAAAAACGAAAGTAAATTGGGAAATGAGATACCCCTTTTTTTTTTTTTCTATGTACATTAATAAAACACAAAAAGCTTGTTTACACCCCCCAACTTAGACTAAAACATGATATTGAATGAGTTTGTCTATGATGATGCTCAAAATGAAATGAGTCCAAATTAGGGAGAGGTAAACAACTTCTACACTACAACATCAAGAAAAGAAAAATATAACAGTTAAAAGAAATCTAACTACTATATACATCGAAACAAAGCAAAAAGGGCTCATATCAATCCGGCTTCAATTCGGATATGACCTTGCGCCCATGAATTTTTTTGATTTTAAAATTTTTGTGTTGTATAAATGCCCTTTCTATCCAATCTATCCAACCATACAAGGGATAATAATTCAAAAATCTCAACCGAACCAAGATGTATGCGAGTTTATGCAATGCAACAAATGGAATATGCAATTTCTCTTTCAAAGTTTCTTCACTTAACTCCATTGCAATGCCCTCCCCAAGTTGAGAAATGTGAATCTCAACACCACTCTTAGATGGAGAAAAGACCTTGGGCTCATTAGCCTCATGTGAGATAATCACTTCATCAAACTTTTCACAATCAAGAGTGGTGGGAGTTTCAACCTCAATATGCATTTCAATGGGGTGATCATCCTCAATACATTGACTATGCTCAAGGTGTAATTCTTCATCCATAGCAATTATAGCATTAGTCAATGTATTAAGTTGATCACTAATTACAGAAAGTTGTTGGGTCATTTGGGCATTGCATTCCATTTGGGATTGAATAAACTCGCACAACGTATTTTCCAATTCTTGTTCGGTTGAGTCCCTATATGTTGGATAGTGGCAAAAATCATTAGGTGGTGTGAAATTGGATGAAAAATCATGAGGTTCATTCTCCCAACCATAACTCGAGTAACTCGGTGTAGCATAATGGTTGGGGTAAAAGTTTTCGCATGCAAAGTCTTGAACCGGATAATTTATTGGGCATTCACTACTGAGGTGTCCATTCTCACCACAAATCTCGCAAACATATTCAAAATAAGGGGCATTTATTGGGCACTCACTAGTGATGTGTCCATACTCACCACAAATCTTGCATACGTTTTCAAAATAAGAGGCCATTCTTGGGCACCCACTAGAAATATGCCCATACTCATCACAAATCTTACACATATTTTGAAAATTTTGGGCATTTGATACCTTATCATAAAAATTATAAGACATAATACAAAACACAAACTAAAATAAAATATTTACAAAAGAAACGACATACCTTGGCCCGTGATGAAAATCACGAGACTTACCATGCCGCCCAAAATCACCCTTTGAACTCAACGCTTTACCTTCCCCGGCAACGGCGCCAAAATGATTGATTAAAAACACGTCGTTCCTAACCTCGTAACATCACCCTCACCCTCAATGTGTGTATTGTATATGGCTTATATGGATGGGGGAGTGTCACTCTCCCTCGGGGTAATGCAAAAGATTAGGCAACAACGAACAAATGGTGGGAAATGGATGAACAAAATATATGTGAAATGGAGAATGTGTGTGTGAACAAAAGCGCTCCCCAATCGCAAGGAGTCTTTCGTTGTCGGTGTTTTACTTGGAAGAGTATTCCAAGGTCGTCTCCTCAGGGAAGGAAAGGGAGTTTTGTGAAAGTGATTTTGCAAAAGTGAAAAGAAAGTGTAAAATCTTGTATTTGTGTTTTGGTGAGTTTTGTTCAAAATGAAAATACAAGAAAGCAAGTGTTGGCTAATCCAAAGGGTTCATTCCAATGGGAATACCAAATCAACTCAAAGCCTTCCTCCGATTGAGCATGAATGAACGATTGATTCGGGGGAAGCTAGGGACGAGATTGGTGAGTATCTAAGCATAAACCGTGACTAGGCCTACGGAATATCAAAGGCTCACCAACTCATCCACTCTCAACCCCGTCAAACCGAACCATTTGACTCTAAAGGGAGGAATGAAGAAGAGTTGAAAATGGTATTCCCAAGAGGAATTTTCCCTTGGATTAACCAACTTAAATCCTAGCTACTCATATTAAAAATGCAAGACAAGCATAAAGGAAATGGACATGGAAGAGAAATGGAGATTTGAACTTGTAGAAATTGCAAGAAAAGAGCTAAGGTGAAAGAGAAATGACATTCATGAACATAATACACATATTGAAGCAAATACCCAAATGTAAAACTTGAAAATTAAAGAACTTGAAAACATAAATGGTGAAAGCTAGAACAAAGGATTAAACTTGAAATGAACATGAAATAGATGAGATTAAAGTGCAAGGATTAAGAATTACAAGAGTATGAAAGCTTACTACAACAAAAACGGAGAAGAAAATGCAAAAACGAAAATACTATTCATCATCTTCCTCCTTGGAGCTTTGTATCTCTCCTCCTAAGCTTAGGTAGCCAACCCCCTCCATAATGAATCAATACCCCCCTAAGGAGACTCTTGCTTTCCCCCCAAAACGTGCCTGGAGAGAGAGGGAGGTCTACAGAGTTGATCTCCATCACTAGGGGTGCAGCAACATGGGCTGGACAGGGGGTGAGGCAGAGTTTTCTGCCCACCCAGCTTCCTTCTTCTTCTCTCTCTTCATTAATTATCAAGACTCATCCAAATCAATGCAGGGGTGAGGGAGGCTCCAGGATGTGTAAGGGATGTCAGGAAGCATGTAGGAGAAGTGCATGTGGGACCCTCAAAGCCGCAAAGTTGAGTTACAGGCTGTCTGGAGAAAAGTGCAAAAACCTTCCGGAAGGTCGACATACACCTACCGGAAGGTCGCTGAAAGAACAGTTAAATGAAAAGAATCAAATGCAAGAACTTCCGGAAGGTCGACATCAGCAGCAAAAATCTTCCGGAAGGTTTATTCCAGTAGCCAAAACCTTCCGGAAGGTTCATTCCAGAAAACAAAACCTTCCGGAAGATTTTGGCAGTCAAAAAGAAACCCAAGGCAAAACCTTCCGGAAGGTCCATTCCAGTAGACAAGTCTTCCGGAAGATTTTGGCAGTCAAAAAGAAACCCAAGGCAAAACCTTCCGGAAGGTCCATTCCAGTAGACAAGTCTTCCGGAAGATTTTGGCAGTCAAAAAGAAACCCAAGACAAAACCTTCCGGAAGGTCCATTCCAGTAGACAAGACCTTCCGGAAGGTTTTACTCCAGTAGCTAAAATCTTCCGGAAGGTTCATTCCAGTGGACAAAACCTTCCGGAAGGTATTAGCTGTGAACAAGGCATCTAGGGTTTTTAGCAAAACCTTCCGGAAGGCCGACATACACCTTCCGGAAGGTTTTCAGACTGTGAGCAAAAATTGGATTTCTTTCCCCTCAAAACCATCCTTAAAGCTACCACATACACTCCATTAGCCTCATATAACACCATGGGGGTTTTAATCATGTCATTTACATCATTTTACATGCATTCACCCAAAATTCCATCAAGCCACAAACAAAACCAAAACACTCCCATTTATTGACAAAAAAGGTGAAACAAAAGCACATTAGCACACCATACATGTCATTGTTATGTGCTAATCACACCCCCCAACTTGCGATTTGCTAGTCCCTAGCAAACAAAATGTAAAAGCAAGCAAACAAAGATAAACCTATACTAATTCCGCAATTGCATTTAGCACATGCAACAAGCCTTTAAACCCCTAGGTGATCCCTAGTGGACGAGTTTTGTCTCGTGAAGGTTTCCAGTGAAGGTACCTACAAACTTCTTGCTAATATCCAATATTTAAAGTATATTCCCCTATCTTAACTAGCAATGAGATTTCAATAAAAAGCTATGTTCAAAACATCCTAACTAAAAACACATGCAACACATTATAGCTTTAAATGCTATTCTAGAGTATTCACCTATACATTTCCTTTCAAAACTCGTGTGTGTGTGGAATGAACATGTAATTTAAGCATTTACTCAACGTAATTCACATTCACATGGCTATCCAAATTAAGCTTTGATGCAAAAACTCACCAAGGGTTTCTCTCAATAATGAATAACTCAATGATTATCCTAGCATGCACTCCATGTGTATATGTGAGATAGAATCTTATTCACAAACCAAAATGCTCACATATAATCCAAAAATGAAGCACATGTATACAAATGAAACAACCTTGGCATAATCTCATGAAAGGAATGCTAGGGCATTAGATAGTAAAATTAACTTCTCTTTTTCTTTAAAAGTATGCATCCCCCATGCTTCTCTAGATCTTTTAGGACTTTCATGGGTTATAATGGGGCCTTGGGGTGATGTTGTGGTAAGGGAAACGAAGGATATAGGATAACAAAGAGGGTTGTTCCGAGTGAGAGACATTAATCTTAGAAAAACACTTCCCTTTCATGGGATTTTGATTTTCACACCATCACCACATCCTTTGTTTCTTTTCTTTCTTTTCCTTTACATTTTTTCCTTTTCTTTTTCTCTTTCTTTTCTTCTTCTCACCCCTTTTCTTCCTTTTCTTGGATTATCAATTTTTTTTTTTTAATTGAACTCTATGCGTTCTAACATCATTCACCCTTTTTTGCTTGAGTTTCCACACCATACTTCCTTCTTTTGCAATCACTCATTTTTGTTTTAGGAACAACCAAGGTAAGGTAGGTATTTCTTATTTTCTTTGGCTTGGTTCAATGTGTGGCATAGAAATGAATTCAATTAAGGCTCAATCATGGCACTAGGGATAAATTTCACAAGAAAAAGGCTTAGGCTCAAAGCATTCCAAAATGGCCTAAGATCATTTCTAGATAGGCATGGGAGAGCACATTGCATTTCAAGACAAAGTCAATCAACTACACAAATGCACCTAACCAAAACAAGCATAATGAGATTATTGAACAAATGTGAAATTTGAAAAATTGTTCCTTGAGTACATGTAAGTTCCCTCCAACAAGAATTGGCACTAAAGCTCACATGGGTTCTTACTCATCTCCACTATTCATGTCAAACACTAAAATGTGAACTCAATACGTAAATTACCCAAATTACACATTCAAGGTGCACAATGGTTGAGTTTGAAAGAAAACACATATGTGATACTCAAGCATAGGATAAACTTCTATAATGTGCTCATGTATTCAAAGTTCAAAATGAAGATCAAGCAATTCACAAATCCCATAACAATTAGGATAGAGGAATATAGTTCAATATTGACTATTTTTCACAAAAATTGTCCAAAATTTTTCAAAATTTTCACATTTCCAACTTATTCTATACACAAAGTGGTGGAACATGTGAATGGTGCACCTCACCCCCCAACTTAAACTATGCATTATCCTCAATGCACAAGGAGTCATGCAAATGAGAAAAACGAAAGTAAATTGGGAAATGAGATACCCCCTTTTTTTTTTTTCTATGTACATTAATAAAACACAAAAAGCTTGTTTACACCCCCCAACTTAGACTAAAACATGATATTGAATGAGTTTGTCTATGATGATGCTCAAAATGAAATGAGTCCAAATTAGGGAGAGGTAAACAACTTCTACACTACAACATCAAGAAAAGAAAAATATAACAGTTAAAAGAAATCTAACTACTATATACATCGAAACAAAGCAAAAAGGGCTCATATCAATCCGGCTTCAATTCGGATATGACCTTGCGCCCATGAATTTTTTTGATTTTAAAATTTTTGTGTTGTATAAATGCCCTTTCTATCCAATCTATCCAACCATACAAGGGATAATAATTCAAAAATCTCAACCGAACCAAGATGTATGCGAGTTTATGCAATGCAACAAATGGAATATGCAATTTCTCTTTCAAAGTTTCTTCACTTAACTCCATTGCAATGCCCTCCCCAAGTTGAGAAATGTGAATCTCAACACCACTCTTAGATGGAGAAAAGACCTTGGGCTCATTAGCCTCATGTGAGATAATCACTTCATCAAACTTTTCACAATCAAGAGTGGTGGGAGTTTCAACCTCAATATGCATTTCAATGGGGTGATCATCCTCAATACATTGACTATGCTCAAGGTGTAATTCTTCATCCATAGCAATTATAGCATTAGTCAATGTATTAAGTTGATCACTAATTACAGAAAGTTGTTGGGTCATTTGGGCATTGCATTCCATTTGGGATTGAATAAACTCGCACAACGTATTTTCCAATTCTTGTTCGGTTGAGTCCCTATATGTTGGATAGTGGCAAAAATCATTAGGTGGTGTGAAATTGGATGAAAAATCATGAGGTTCATTCTCCCAACCATAACTCGAGTAACTCGGTGTAGCATAATGGTTGGGGTAAAAGTTTTCGCATGCAAAGTCTTGAACCGGATAATTTATTGGGCATTCACTACTGAGGTGTCCATTCTCACCACAAATCTCGCAAACATATTCAAAATAAGGGGCATTTATTGGGCACTCACTAGTGATGTGTCCATACTCACCACAAATCTTGCATACGTTTTCAAAATAAGAGGCCATTCTTGGGCACTCACTAGAAATATGCCCATACTCATCACAAATCTTACACATATTTTGAAAATTTTGGGCATTTGATACCTTATCATAAAAATTATAAGACATAATACAAAACACAAACTAAAATAAAATATTTACAAAAGAAACGACATACCTTGGCCCGTGATGAAAATCACGAGACTTACCATGCCGCCCAAAATCACCCTTTGAACTCAACGCTTTACCTTCCCCGGCAACGGCGCCAAAATGATTGATTAAAAACACGTCGTTCCTAACCTCGTAACATCACCCTCACCCTCAATGTGTGTATTGTATATGGCTTATATGGATGGGGGAGTGTCACTCTCCCTCGGGGTAATGCAAAAGATTAGGCAACAACGAACAAATGGTGGGAAATGGATGAACAAAATATATGTGAAATGGAGAATGTGTGTGTGAACAAAAGCGCTCCCCAATCGCAAGGAGTCTTTCGTTGTCGGTGTTTTACTTGGAAGAGTATTCCAAGGTCGTCTCCTCAGGGAAGGAAAGGGAGTTTTGTGAAAGTGATTTTGCAAAAGTGAAAAGAAAGTGTAAAATCTTGTATTTGTGTTTTGGTGAGTTTTGTTCAAAATGAAAATACAAGAAAGCAAGTGTTGGCTAATCCAAATGGTTCATTCCAATGGGAATACCAAATCAACTCAAAGCCTTCCTCCGATTGAGCATGAATGAATGATTGATTCGGGGGAAGCTAGGGACGAGATTGGTGAGTATCTAAGCATAAACCGTGACTAGGCCTACGGAATATCAAAGGCTCACCAACTCATCCACTCTCAACCCCGTCAAACCGAACCATTTGACTCTAAAGGGAGGAATGAAGAAGAGTTGAAAATGGTATTCCCAAGAGGAATTTTCCCTTGGATTAACCAACTTAAATCCTAGCTACTCATATTAAAAATGCAAGACAAGCATAAAGGAAATGGACATGGAAGAGAAATGGAGATTTGAACTTGTAGAAATTGCAAGAAAAGAGCTAAGGTGAAAGAGAAATGACATTCATGAACATAATACACATATTGAAGCAAATACCCAAATGTAAAACTTGAAAATTAAAGAACTTGAAAACATAAATGGTGAAAGCTAGAACAAAGGATTAAACTTGAAATGAACATGAAATAGATGAGATTAAAGTGCAAGGATTAAGAATTACAAGAGTATGAAAGCTTACTACAACAAAAACGGAGAAGAAAATGCAAAAACGAAAATACTATTCATCATCTTCCTCCTTGGAGCTTTGTATCTCTCCTCCTAAGCTTAGGTAGCCAACCCCCTCCATAATGAATCAATACCCCCCTAAGGAGACTCTTGCTTTCCCCCCAAAACGTGCCTGGAGAGAGAGGGAGGTCTACAGAGTTGATCTCCATCACTAGGGGTGCAGCAACATGGGCTGGACAGGGGGTGAGGCAGAGTTTTCTGCCCACCCAGCTTCCTTCTTCTTCTCTCTCTTCATTAATTATCAAGACTCATCCAAATCAATGCAGGGGTGAGGGAGGCTCCAGGATGTGTAAGGGATGTCAGGAAGCATGTAGGAGAAGTGCATGTGGGACCCTCAAAGCCGCAAAGTTGAGTTACAGGCTGTCTGGAGAAAAGTGCAAAAACCTTCCGGAAGGTCGACATACACCTACCGGAAGGTCGCTGAAAGAACAGTTAAATGAAAAGAATCAAATGCAAGAACTTCCGGAAGGTCGACATCAGCAGCAAAAATCTTCCGGAAGGTTCATTCCAGTAGCCAAAACCTTCCGGAAGGTTCATTCCAGAAAACAAAACCTTCCGGAAGATTTTGGCAGTCAAAAAGAAACCCAAGGCAAAACCTTCCGGAAGGTCCATTCCAGTAGACAAGTCTTCCGGAAGATTTTGGCAGTCAAAAAGAAACCCAAGGCAAAACCTTCCGGAAGGTCCATTCCAGTAGACAAGTCTTCCGGAAGATTTTGGCAGTCAAAAAGAAACCCAAGGCAAAACCTTCCGGAAGGTCCATTCCAGTAGACAAGACCTTCCGGAAGGTTTTACTCCAGTAGCTAAAATCTTCCGGAAGGTTCATTCCAGTGGACAAAACCTTCCGGAAGGTATTAGCTGTGAACAAGGCATCCAGGGTTTTTAGCAAAACCTTCCGGAAGGCCGACATACACCTTCCGGAAGGTTTTCAGACTGTGAGCAAAAATTGGATTTCTTTCCCCTCAAAACCATCCTTAAAGCTACCACATACACTCCATTAGCCTCATATAACACCATGGGGGTTTTAATCATGTCATTTACATCATTTTACATGCATTCACCCAAAATTCCATCAAGCCACAAACAAAACCAAAACACTCCCATTTATTGACAAAAAAGGTGAAACAAAAGCACATTAGCACACCATACATGTCATTGTTATGTGCTAATCACACCCCCCAACTTGCGATTTGCTAGTCCCTAGCAAACAAAATGTAAAAGCAAGCAAACAAAGATAAACCTATACTAATTCCGCAATTGCATTTAGCACATGCAACAAGCCTTTAAACCCCTAGGTGATCCCTAGTGGACGAGTTTTGTCTCGTGAAGGTTTCCAGTGAAGGTACCTACAAACTTCTTGCTAATATCCAATATTTAAAGTATATTCCCCTATCTTAACTAGCAATGAGATTTCAATAAAAAGCTATGTTCAAAACATCCTAACTAAAAACACATGCAACACATTATAGCTTTAAATGCTATTCTAGAGTATTCACCTATACATTTCCTTTCAAAACTCGTGTGTGTGTGGAATGAACATGTAATTTAAGCATTTACTCAACGTAATTCACATTCACATGGCTATCCAAATTAAGCTTTGATGCAAAAACTCACCAAGGGTTTCTCTCAATAATGAATAACTCAATGATTATCCTAGCATGCACTCCATGTGTATATGTGAGATAGAATCTTATTCACAAACCAAAATGCTCACATATAATCCAAAAATGAAGCACATGTATACAAATGAAACAACCTTGGCATAATCTCATGAAAGGAATGCTAGGGCATTAGATAGTAAAATTAACTTCTCTTTTTCTTTAAAAGTATGCATCCCCCATGCTTCTCTAGATCTTTTAGGACTTTCATGGGTTATAATGGGGCCTTGGGGTGATGTTGTGGTAAGGGAAACGAAGGATATAGGATAACAAAGAGGGTTGTTCCGAGTGAGAGACATTAATCTTAGAAAAACACTTCCCTTTCATGGGATTTTGATTTTCACACCATCACCACATCCTTTGTTTCTTTTCTTTCTTTTCCTTTACATTTTTTCCTTTTCTTTTTCTCTTTCTTTTCTTCTTCTCACCCCTTTTCTTCCTTTTCTTGGATTATCAATTTTTTTTTTTTTAATTGAACTCTATGCGTTCTAACATCATTCACCCTTTTTTGCTTGAGTTTCCACACCATACTTCCTTCTTTTGCAATCACTCATTTTTGTTTTAGGAACAACCAAGGTAAGGTAGGTATTTCTTATTTTCTTTGGCTTGGTTCAATGTGTGGCATAGAAATGAATTCAATTAAGGCTCAATCATGGCACTAGGGATAAATTTCACAAGAAAAAGGCTTAGGCTCAAAGCATTCCAAAATGGCCTAAGATCATTTCTAGATAGGCATGGGAGAGCACATTGCATTTCAAGACAAAGTCAATCAACTACACAAATGCACCTAACCAAAACAAGCATAATGAGATTATTGAACAAATGTGAAATTTGAAAAATTGTTCCTTGAGTACATGTAAGTTCCCTCCAACAAGAATTGGCACTAAAGCTCACATGGGTTCTTACTCATCTCCACTATTCATGTCAAACACTAAAATGTGAACTCAATCCGTAAATTACCCAAATTACACATTCAAGGTGCACAATGGTTGAGTTTGAAAGAAAACACATATGTGATACTCAAGCATAGGATAAACTTCTATAATGTGCTCATGTATTCAAAGTTCAAAATGAAGATCAAGCAATTCACAAATCCCATAACAATTAGGATAGAGGAATATAGTTCAATATTGACTATTTTTCACAAAAATTGTCCAAAATTTTTCAAAATTTTCACATTTCCAACTTATTCTATACACAAAGTGGTGGAACATGTGAATGGTGCACCTCACCCCCCAACTTAAACTATGCATTATCCTCAATGCACAAGGAGTCATGCAAATGAGAAAAACGAAAGTAAATTGGGAAATGAGATACCCCCTTTTTTTTTTTTCTATGTACATTAATAAAACACAAAAAGCTTGTTTACACCCCCCAACTTAGACTAAAACATGATATTGAATGAGTTTGTCTATGATGATGCTCAAAATGAAATGAGTCCAAATTAGGGAGAGGTAAACAACTTCTACACTACAACATCAAGAAAAGAAAAATATAACAGTTAAAAGAAATCTAACTACTATATACATCGAAACAAAGCAAAAAGGGCTCATATCAATCCGGCTTCAATTCGGATATGACCTTGCGCCCATGAATTTTTTTGATTTTAAAATTTTTGTGTTGTATAAATGCCCTTTCTATCCAATCTATCCAACCATACAAGGGATAATAATTCAAAAATCTCAACCGAACCAAGATGTATGCGAGTTTATGCAATGCAACAAATGGAATATGCAATTTCTCTTTCAAAGTTTCTTCACTTAACTCCATTGCAATGCCCTCCCCAAGTTGAGAAATGTGAATCTCAACACCACTCTTAGATGGAGAAAAGACCTTGGGCTCATTAGCCTCATGTGAGATAATCACTTCATCAAACTTTTCACAATCAAGAGTGGTGGGAGTTTCAACCTCAATATGCATTTCAATGGGGTGATCATCCTCAATACATTGACTATGCTCAAGGTGTAATTCTTCATCCATAGCAATTATAGCATTAGTCAATGTATTAAGTTGATCACTAATTACAGAAAGTTGTTGGGTCATTTGGGCATTGCATTCCATTTGGGATTGAATAAACTCGCACAACGTATTTTCCAATTCTTGTTCGGTTGAGTCCCTATATGTTGGATAGTGGCAAAAATCATTAGGTGGTGTGAAATTGGATGAAAAATCATGAGGTTCATTCTCCCAACCATAACTCGAGTAACTCGGTGTAGCATAATGGTTGGGGTAAAAGTTTTCGCATGCAAAGTCTTGAACCGGATAATTTATTGGGCATTCACTACTGAGGTGTCCATTCTCACCACAAATCTCGCAAACATATTCAAAATAAGGGGCATTTATTGGGCACTCACTAGTGATGTGTCCATACTCACCACAAATCTTGCATACGTTTTCAAAATAAGAGGCCATTCTTGGGCACTCACTAGAAATATGCCCATACTCATCACAAATCTTACACATATTTTGAAAATTTTGGGCATTTGATACCTTATCATAAAAATTATAAGACATAATACAAAACACAAACTAAAATAAAATATTTACAAAAGAAACGACATACCTTGGCCCGTGATGAAAATCACGAGACTTACCATGCCGCCCAAAATCACCCTTTGAACTCAACGCTTTACCTTCCCCGGCAACGGCGCCAAAATGATTGATTAAAAACACGTCGTTCCTAACCTCGTAACATCACCCTCACCCTCAATGTGTGTATTGTATATGGCTTATATGGATGGGGGAGTGTCACTCTCCCTCGGGGTAATGCAAAAGATTAGGCAACAACGAACAAATGGTGGGAAATGGATGAACAAAATATATGTGAAATGGAGAATGTGTGTGTGAACAAAAGCGCTCCCCAATCGCAAGGAGTCTTTCGTTGTCGGTGTTTTACTTGGAAGAGTATTCCAAGGTCGTCTCCTCAGGGAAGGAAAGGGAGTTTTGTGAAAGTGATTTTGCAAAAGTGAAAAGAAAGTGTAAAATCTTGTATTTGTGTTTTGGTGAGTTTTGTTCAAAATGAAAATACAAGAAAGCAAGTGTTGGCTAATCCAAAGGGTTCATTCCAATGGGAATACCAAATCAACTCAAAGCCTTCCTCCGATTGAGCATGAATGAACGATTGATTCGGGGGAAGCTAGGGACGAGATTGGTGAGTATCTAAGCATAAACCGTGACTAGGCCTACGGAATATCAAAGGCTCACCAACTCATCCACTCTCAACCCCGTCAAACCGAACCATTTGACTCTAAAGGGAGGAATGAAGAAGAGTTGAAAATGGTATTCCCAAGAGGAATTTTCCCTTGGATTAACCAACTTAAATCCTAGCTACTCATATTAAAAATGCAAGACAAGCATAAAGGAAATGGACATGGAAGAGAAATGGAGATTTGAACTTGTAGAAATTGCAAGAAAAGAGCTAAGGTGAAAGAGAAATGACATTCATGAACATAATACACATATTGAAGCAAATACCCAAATGTAAAACTTGAAAATTAAAGAACTTGAAAACATAAATGGTGAAAGCTAGAACAAAGGATTAAACTTGAAATGAACATGAAATAGATGAGATTAAAGTTCAAGGATTAAGAATTACAAGAGTATGAAAGCTTACTACAACAAAAACGGAGAAGAAAATGCAAAAACGAAAATACTATTCATCATCTTCCTCCTTGGAGCTTTGTATCTCTCCTCCTAAGCTTAGGTAGCCAACCCCCTCCATAATGAATCAATACCCCCCTAAGGAGACTCTTGCTTTCCCCCCAAAACGTGCCTGGAGAGAGAGGGAGGTCTACAGAGTTGATCTCCATCACTAGGGGTGCAGCAACATGGGCTGGACAGGGGGTGAGGCAGAGTTTTCTGCCCACCCAGCTTCCTTCTTCTTCTCTCTCTTCATTAATTATCAAGACTCATCCAAATCAATGCAGGGGTGAGGGAGGCTCCAGGATGTGTAAGGGATGTCAGGAAGCATGTAGGAGAAGTGCATGTGGGACCCTCAAAGCCGCAAAGTTGAGTTACAGGCTGTCTGGAGAAAAGTGCAAAAACCTTCCGGAAGGTCGACATACACCTACCGGAAGGTCGCTGAAAGAACAGTTAAATGAAAAGAATCAAATGCAAGAACTTCCGGAAGGTCGACATCAGCAGCAAAAATCTTCCGGAAGGTTCATTCCAGTAGCCAAAACCTTCCGGAAGGTTCATTCCAGAAAACAAAACCTTCCGGAAGATTTTGGCAGTCAAAAAGAAACCCAAGGCAAAACCTTCCGGAAGGTCCATTCCAGTAGACAAGTCTTCCGGAAGATTTTGGCAGTCAAAAAGAAACCCAAGGCAAAACCTTCCGGAAGGTCCATTCCAGTAGACAAGTCTTCCGGAAGATTTTGGCAGTCAAAAAGAAACCCAAGGCAAAACCTTCCGGAAGGTCCATTCCAGTAGACAAGACCTTCCGGAAGGTTTTACTCCAGTAGCTAAAATCTTCCGGAAGGTTCATTCCAGTGGACAAAACCTTCCGGAAGGTATTAGCTGTGAACAAGGCATCCAGGGTTTTTAGCAAAACCTTCCGGAAGGCCGACATACACCTTCCGGAAGGTTTTCAGACTGTGAGCAAAAATTGGATTTCTTTCCCCTCAAAACCATCCTTAAAGCTACCACATACACTCCATTAGCCTCATATAACACCATGGGGGTTTTAATCATGTCATTTACATCATTTTACATGCATTCACCCAAAATTCCATCAAGCCACAAACAAAACCAAAACACTCCCATTTATTGACAAAAAAGGTGAAACAAAAGCACATTAGCACACCATACATGTCATTGTTATGTGCTAATCACACCCCCCAACTTGCGATTTGCTAGTCCCTAGCAAACAAAATGTAAAAGCAAGCAAACAAAGATAAACCTATACTAATTCCGCAATTGCATTTAGCACATGCAACAAGCCTTTAAACCCCTAGGTGATCCCTAGTGGACGAGTTTTGTCTCGTGAAGGTTTCCAGTGAAGGTACCTACAAACTTCTTGCTAATATCCAACATTTAAAGTATATTCCCCTATCTTAACTAGCAATGAGATTTCAATAAAAAGCTATGTTCAAAACATCCTAACTAAAAACACATGCAACACATTATAGCTTTAAATGCTATTCTAGAGTATTCACCTATACATTTCCTTTCAAAACTCGTGTGTGTGTGGAATGAACATGTAATTTAAGCATTTACTCAACGTAATTCACATTCACATGGCTATCCAAATTAAGCTTTGATGCAAAAACTCACCAAGGGTTTCTCTCAATAATGAATAACTCAATGATTATCCTAGCATGCACTCCATGTGTATATGTGAGATAGAATCTTATTCACAAACCAAAATGCTCACATATAATCCAAAAATGAAGCACATGTATACAAATGAAACAACCTTGGCATAATCTCATGAAAGGAATGCTAGGGCATTAGATAGTAAAATTAACTTCTCTTTTTCTTTAAAAGTATGCATCCCCCATGCTTCTCTAGATCTTTTAGGACTTTCATGGGTTATAATGGGGCCTTGGGGTGATGTTGTGGTAAGGGAAACGAAGGATATAGGATAACAAAGAGGGTTGTTCCGAGTGAGAGACATTAATCTTAGAAAAACACTTCCCTTTCATGGGATTTTGATTTTCACACCATCACCACATCCTTTGTTTCTTTTCTTTCTTTTCCTTTACATTTTTTCCTTTTCTTTTTCTCTTTCTTTTCTTCTTCTCACCCCTTTTCTTCCTTTTCTTGGATTATCAATTTTTTTTTTTTTAATTGAACTCTATGCGTTCTAACATCATTCACCCTTTTTTGCTTGAGTTTCCACACCATACTTCCTTCTTTTGCAATCACTCATTTTTGTTTTAGGAACAACCAAGGTAAGGTAGGTATTTCTTATTTTCTTTGGCTTGGTTCAATGTGTGGCATAGAAATGAATTCAATTAAGGCTCAATCATGGCACTAGGGATAAATTTCACAAGAAAAAGGCTTAGGCTCAAAGCATTCCAAAATGGCCTAAGATCATTTCTAGATAGGCATGGGAGAGCACATTGCATTTCAAGACAAAGTCAATCAACTACACAAATGCACCTAACCAAAACAAGCATAATGAGATTATTGAACAAATGTGAAATTTGAAAAATTGTTCCTTGAGTACATGTAAGTTCCCTCCAACAAGAATTGGCACTAAAGCTCACATGGGTTCTTACTCATCTCCACTATTCATGTCAAACACTAAAATGTGAACTCAATCCGTAAATTACCCAAATTACACATTCAAGGTGCACAATGGTTGAGTTTGAAAGAAAACACATATGTGATACTCAAGCATAGGATAAACTTCTATAATGTGCTCATGTATTCAAAGTTCAAAATGAAGATCAAGCAATTCACAAATCCCATAACAATTAGGATAGAGGAATATAGTTCAATATTGACTATTTTTCACAAAAATTGTCCAAAATTTTTCAAAATTTTCACATTTCCAACTTATTCTATACACAAAGTGGTGGAACATGTGAATGGTGCACCTCACCCCCCAACTTAAACTATGCATTATCCTCAATGCACAAGGAGTCATGCAAATGAGAAAAACGAAAGTAAATTGGGAAATGAGATACCCCCTTTTTTTTTTTTCTATGTACATTAATAAAACACAAAAAGCTTGTTTACACCCCCCAACTTAGACTAAAACATGATATTGAATGAGTTTGTCTATGATGATGCTCAAAATGAAATGAGTCCAAATTAGGGAGAGGTAAACAACTTCTACACTACAACATCAAGAAAAGAAAAATATAACAGTTAAAAGAAATCTAACTACTATATACATCGAAACAAAGCAAAAAGGGCTCATATCAATCCGGCTTCAATTCGGATATGACCTTGCGCCCATGAATTTTTTTGATTTTAAAATTTTTGTGTTGTATAAATGCCCTTTCTATCCAATCTATCCAACCATACAAGGGATAATAATTCAAAAATCTCAACCGAACCAAGATGTATGCGAGTTTATGCAATGCAACAAATGGAATATGCAATTTCTCTTTCAAAGTTTCTTCACTTAACTCCATTGCAATGCCCTCCCCAAGTTGAGAAATGTGAATCTCAACACCACTCTTAGATGGAGAAAAGACCTTGGGCTCATTAGCCTCATGTGAGATAATCACTTCATCAAACTTTTCACAATCAAGAGTGGTGGGAGTTTCAACCTCAATATGCATTTCAATGGGGTGATCATCCTCAATACATTGACTATGCTCAAGGTGTAATTCTTCATCCATAGCAATTATAGCATTAGTCAATGTATTAAGTTGATCACTAATTACAGAAAGTTGTTGGGTCATTTGGGCATTGCATTCCATTTGGGATTGAATAAACTCGCACAACGTATTTTCCAATTCTTGTTCGGTTGAGTCCCTATATGTTGGATAGTGGCAAAAATCATTAGGTGGTGTGAAATTGGATGAAAAATCATGAGGTTCATTCTCCCAACCATAACTCGAGTAACTCGGTGTAGCATAATGGTTGGGGTAAAAGTTTTCGCATGCAAAGTCTTGAACCGGATAATTTATTGGGCATTCACTACTGAGGTGTCCATTCTCACCACAAATCTCGCAAACATATTCAAAATAAGGGGCATTTATTGGGCACTCACTAGTGATGTGTCCATACTCACCACAAATCTTGCATACGTTTTCAAAATAAGAGGCCATTCTTGGGCACTCACTAGAAATATGCCCATACTCATCACAAATCTTACACATATTTTGAAAATTTTGGGCATTTGATACCTTATCATAAAAATTATAAGACATAATACAAAACACAAACTAAAATAAAATATTTACAAAAGAAACGACATACCTTGGCCCGTGATGAAAATCACGAGACTTACCATGCCGCCCAAAATCACCCTTTGAACTCAACGCTTTACCTTCCCCGGCAACGGCGCCAAAATGATTGATTAAAAACACGTCGTTCCTAACCTCGTAACATCACCCTCACCCTCAATGTGTGTATTGTATATGGCTTATATGGATGGGGGAGTGTCACTCTCCCTCGGGGTAATGCAAAAGATTAGGCAACAACGAACAAATGGTGGGAAATGGATGAACAAAATATATGTGAAATGGAGAATGTGTGTGTGAACAAAAGCGCTCCCCAATCGCAAGGAGTCTTTCGTTGTCGGTGTTTTACTTGGAAGAGTATTCCAAGGTCGTCTCCTCAGGGAAGGAAAGGGAGTTTTGTGAAAGTGATTTTGCAAAAGTGAAAAGAAAGTGTAAAATCTTGTATTTGTGTTTTGGTGAGTTTTGTTCAAAATGAAAATACAAGAAAGCAAGTGTTGGCTAATCCAAAGGGTTCATTCCAATGGGAATACCAAATCAACTCAAAGCCTTCCTCCGATTGAGCATGAATGAACGATTGATTCGGGGGAAGCTAGGGACGAGATTGGTGAGTATCTAAGCATAAACCGTGACTAGGCCTACGGAATATCAAAGGCTCACCAACTCATCCACTCTCAACCCCGTCAAACCGAACCATTTGACTCTAAAGGGAGGAATGAAGAAGAGTTGAAAATGGTATTCCCAAGAGGAATTTTCCCTTGGATTAACCAACTTAAATCCTAGCTACTCATATTAAAAATGCAAGACAAGCATAAAGGAAATGGACATGGAAGAGAAATGGAGATTTGAACTTGTAGAAATTGCAAGAAAAGAGCTAAGGTGAAAGAGAAATGACATTCATGAACATAATACACATATTGAAGCAAATACCCAAATGTAAAACTTGAAAATTAAAGAACTTGAAAACATAAATGGTGAAAGCTAGAACAAAGGATTAAACTTGAAATGAACATGAAATAGATGAGATTAAAGTTCAAGGATTAAGAATTACAAGAGTATGAAAGCTTACTACAACAAAAACGGAGAAGAAAATGCAAAAACGAAAATACTATTCATCATCTTCCTCCTTGGAGCTTTGTATCTCTCCTCCTAAGCTTAGGTAGCCAACCCCCTCCATAATGAATCAATACCCCCCTAAGGAGACTCTTGCTTTCCCCCCAAAACGTGCCTGGAGAGAGAGGGAGGTCTACAGAGTTGATCTCCATCACTAGGGGTGCAGCAACATGGGCTGGACAGGGGGTGAGGCAGAGTTTTCTGCCCACCCAGCTTCCTTCTTCTTCTCTCTCTTCATTAATTATCAAGACTCATCCAAATCAATGCAGGGGTGAGGGAGGCTCCAGGATGTGTAAGGGATGTCAGGAAGCATGTAGGAGAAGTGCATGTGGGACCCTCAAAGCCGCAAAGTTGAGTTACAGGCTGTCTGGAGAAAAGTGCAAAAACCTTCCGGAAGGTCGACATACACCTACCGGAAGGTCGCTGAAAGAACAGTTAAATGAAAAGAATCAAATGCAAGAACTTCCGGAAGGTCGACATCAGCAGCAAAAATCTTCCGGAAGGTTCATTCCAGTAGCCAAAACCTTCCGGAAGGTTCATTCCAGAAAACAAAACCTTCCGGAAGATTTTGGCAGTCAAAAAGAAACCCAAGGCAAAACCTTCCGGAAGGTCCATTCCAGTAGACAAGTCTTCCGGAAGATTTTGGCAGTCAAAAAGAAACCCAAGGCAAAACCTTCCGGAAGGTCCATTCCAGTAGACAAGTCTTCCGGAAGATTTTGGCAGTCAAAAAGAAACCCAAGGCAAAACCTTCCGGAAGGTCCATTCCAGTAGACAAGACCTTCCGGAAGGTTTTACTCCAGTAGCTAAAATCTTCCGGAAGGTTCATTCCAGTGGACAAAACCTTCCGGAAGGTATTAGCTGTGAACAAGGCATCCAGGGTTTTTAGCAAAACCTTCCGGAAGGCCGACATACACCTTCCGGAAGGTTTTCAGACTGTGAGCAAAAATTGGATTTCTTTCCCCTCAAAACCATCCTTAAAGCTACCACATACACTCCATTAGCCTCATATAACACCATGGGGGTTTTAATCATGTCATTTACATCATTTTACATGCATTCACCCAAAATTCCATCAAGCCACAAACAAAACCAAAACACTCCCATTTATTGACAAAAAAGGTGAAACAAAAGCACATTAGCACACCATACATGTCATTGTTATGTGCTAATCACACCCCCCAACTTGCGATTTGCTAGTCCCTAGCAAACAAAATGTAAAAGCAAGCAAACAAAGATAAACCTATACTAATTCCGCAATTGCATTTAGCACATGCAACAAGCCTTTAAACCCCTAGGTGATCCCTAGTGGACGAGTTTTGTCTCGTGAAGGTTTCCAGTGAAGGTACCTACAAACTTCTTGCTAATATCCAACATTTAAAGTATATTCCCCTATCTTAACTAGCAATGAGATTTCAATAAAAAGCTATGTTCAAAACATCCTAACTAAAAACACATGCAACACATTATAGCTTTAAATGCTATTCTAGAGTATTCACCTATACATTTCCTTTCAAAACTCGTGTGTGTGTGGAATGAACATGTAATTTAAGCATTTACTCAACGTAATTCACATTCACATGGCTATCCAAATTAAGCTTTGATGCAAAAACTCACCAAGGGTTTCTCTCAATAATGAATAACTCAATGATTATCCTAGCATGCACTCCATGTGTATATGTGAGATAGAATCTTATTCACAAACCAAAATGCTCACATATAATCCAAAAATGAAGCACATGTATACAAATGAAACAACCTTGGCATAATCTCATGAAAGGAATGCTAGGGCATTAGATAGTAAAATTAACTTCTCTTTTTCTTTAAAAGTATGCATCCCCCATGCTTCTCTAGATCTTTTAGGACTTTCATGGGTTATAATGGGGCCTTGGGGTGATGTTGTGGTAAGGGAAACGAAGGATATAGGATAACAAAGAGGGTTGTTCCGAGTGAGAGACATTAATCTTAGAAAAACACTTCCCTTTCATGGGATTTTGATTTTCACACCATCACCACATCCTTTGTTTCTTTTCTTTCTTTTCCTTTACATTTTTTCCTTTTCTTTTTCTCTTTCTTTTATTCTTCTCACCCCTTTTCTTCCTTTTCTTGGATTATCAATTTTTTTTTTTTTAATTGAACTCTATGCGTTCTAACATCATTCACCCTTTTTTGCTTGAGTTTCCACACCATACTTCCTTCTTTTGCAATCACTCATTTTTGTTTTAGGAACAACCAAGGTAAGGTAGGTATTTCTTATTTTCTTTGGCTTGGTTCAATGTGTGGCATAGAAATGAATTCAATTAAGGCTCAATCATGGCACTAGGGATAAATTTCACAAGAAAAAGGCTTAGGCTCAAAGCATTCCAAAATGGCCTAAGATCATTTCTAGATAGGCATGGGAGAGCACATTGCATTTCAAGACAAAGTCAATCAACTACACAAATGCACCTAACCAAAACAAGCATAATGAGATTATTGAACAAATGTGAAATTTGAAAAATTGTTCCTTGAGTACATGTAAGTTCCCTCCAACAAGAATTGGCACTAAAGCTCACATGGGTTCTTACTCATCTCCACTATTCATGTCAAACACTAAAATGTGAACTCAATCCGTAAATTACCCAAATTACACATTCAAGGTGCACAATGGTTGAGTTTGAAAGAAAACACATATGTGATACTCAAGCATAGGATAAACTTCTATAATGTGCTCATGTATTCAAAGTTCAAAATGAAGATCAAGCAATTCACAAATCCCATAACAATTAGGATAGAGGAATATAGTTCAATATTGACTATTTTTCACAAAAATTGTCCAAAATTTTTCAAAATTTTCACATTTCCAACTTATTCTATACACAAAGTGGTGGAACATGTGAATGGTGCACCTCACCCCCCAACTTAAACTATGCATTATCCTCAATGCACAAGGAGTCATGCAAATGAGAAAAACGAAAGTAAATTGGGAAATGAGATACCCCTTTTTTTTTTTTTCTATGTACATTAATAAAACACAAAAAGCTTGTTTACACCCCCCAACTTAGACTAAAACATGATATTGAATGAGTTTGTCTATGATGATGCTCAAAATGAAATGAGTCCAAATTAGGGAGAGGTAAACAACTTCTACACTACAACATCAAGAAAAGAAAAATATAACAGTTAAAAGAAATCTAACTACTATATACATCGAAACAAAGCAAAAAGGGCTCATATCAATCCGTCTTCAATTCGGATATGACCTTGCGCCCATGAATTTTTTTGATTTTAAAATTTTTGTGTTGTATAAATGCCCTTTCTATCCAATCTATCCAACCATACAAGGGATAATAATTCAAAAATCTCAACCGAACCAAGATGTATGCGAGTTTATGCAATGCAACAAATGGAATATGCAATTTCTCTTTCAAAGTTTCTTCACTTAACTCCATTGCAATGCCCTCCCCAAGTTGAGAAATGTGAATCTCAACACCACTCTTAGATGGAGAAAAGACCTTGGGCTCATTAGCCTCATGTGAGATAATCACTTCATCAAACTTTTCACAATCAAGAGTGGTGGGAGTTTCAACCTCAATATGCATTTCAATGGGGTGATCATCCTCAATACATTGACTATGCTCAAGGTGTAATTCTTCATCCATAGCAATTATAGCATTAGTCAATGTATTAAGTTGATCACTAATTACAGAAAGTTGTTGGGTCATTTGGGCATTGCATTCCATTTGGGATTGAATAAACTCGCACAACGTATTTTCCAATTCTTGTTCGGTTGAGTCCCTATATGTTGGATAGTGGCAAAAATCATTAGGTGGTGTGAAATTGGATGAAAAATCATGAGGTTCATTCTCCCAACCATAACTCGAGTAACTCGGTGTAGCATAATGGTTGGGGTAAAAGTTTTCGCATGCAAAGTCTTGAACCGGATAATTTATTGGGCATTCACTACTGAGGTGTCCATTCTCACCACAAATCTCGCAAACATATTCAAAATAAGGGGCATTTATTGGGCACTCACTAGTGATGTGTCCATACTCACCACAAATCTTGCATACGTTTTCAAAATAAGAGGCCATTCTTGGGCACTCACTAGAAATATGCCCATACTCATCACAAATCTTACACATATTTTGAAAATTTTGGGCATTTGATACCTTATCATAAAAATTATAAGACATAATACAAAACACAAACTAAAATAAAATATTTACAAAAGAAACGACATACCTTGGCCCGTGATGAAAATCACGAGACTTACCATGCCGCCCAAAATCACCCTTTGAACTCAACGCTTTACCTTCCCCGGCAACGGCGCCAAAATGATTGATTAAAAACACGTCGTTCCTAACCTCGTAACATCACCCTCACCCTCAATGTGTGTATTGTATATGGCTTATATGGATGGGGGAGTGTCACTCTCCCTCGGGGTAATGCAAAAGATTAGGCAACAACGAACAAATGGTGGGAAATGGATGAACAAAATATATGTGAAATGGAGAATGTGTGTGTGAACAAAAGCGCTCCCCAATCGCAAGGAGTCTTTCGTTGTCGGTGTTTTACTTGGAAGAGTATTCCAAGGTCGTCTCCTCAGGGAAGGAAAGGGAGTTTTGTGAAAGTGATTTTGCAAAAGTGAAAAGAAAGTGTAAAATCTTGTATTTGTGTTTTGGTGAGTTTTGTTCAAAATGAAAATACAAGAAAGCAAGTGTTGGCTAATCCAAAGGGTTCATTCCAATGGGAATACCAAATCAACTCAAAGCCTTCCTCCGATTGAGCATGAATGAACGATTGATTCGGGGGAAGCTAGGGACGAGATTGGTGAGTATCTAAGCATAAACCGTGACTAGGCCTACGGAATATCAAAGGCTCACCAACTCATCCACTCTCAACCCCGTCAAACCGAACCATTTGACTCTAAAGGGAGGAATGAAGAAGAGTTGAAAATGGTATTCCCAAGAGGAATTTTCCCTTGGATTAACCAACTTAAATCCTAGCTACTCATATTAAAAATGCAAGACAAGCATAAAGGAAATGGACATGGAAGAGAAATGGAGATTTGAACTTGTAGAAATTGCAAGAAAAGAGCTAAGGTGAAAGAGAAATGACATTCATGAACATAATACACATATTGAAGCAAATACCCAAATGTAAAACTTGAAAATTAAAGAACTTGAAAACATAAATGGTGAAAGCTAGAACAAAGGATTAAACTTGAAATGAACATGAAATAGATGAGATTAAAGTTCAAGGATTAAGAATTACAAGAGTATGAAAGCTTACTACAACAAAAACGGAGAAGAAAATGCAAAAACGAAAATACTATTCATCATCTTCCTCCTTGGAGCTTTGTATCTCTCCTCCTAAGCTTAGGTAGCCAACCCCCTCCATAATGAATCAATACCCCCCTAAGGAGACTCTTGCTTTCCCCCCAAAACGTGCCTGGAGAGAGAGGGAGGTCTACAGAGTTGATCTCCATCACTAGGGGTGCAGCAACATGGGCTGGACAGGGGGTGAGGCAGAGTTTTCTGCCCACCCAGCTTCCTTCTTCTTCTCTCTCTTCATTAATTATCAAGACTCATCCAAATCAATGCAGGGGTGAGGGAGGCTCCAGGATGTGTAAGGGATGTCAGGAAGCATGTAGGAGAAGTGCATGTGGGACCCTCAAAGCCGCAAAGTTGAGTTACAGGCTGTCTGGAGAAAAGTGCAAAAACCTTCCGGAAGGTCAACATACACCTACCGGAAGGTCGCTGAAAGAACAGTTAAATGAAAAGAATCAAATGCAAGAACTTCCGGAAGGTCGACATCAGCAGCAAAAATCTTCCGGAAGGTTCATTCCAGTAGCCAAAACCTTCCGGAAGGTTCATTCCAGAAAACAAAACCTTCCGGAAGATTTTGGCAGTCAAAAAGAAACCCAAGGCAAAACCTTCCGGAAGGTCCATTCCAGTAGACAAGTCTTCCGGAAGATTTTGGCAGTCAAAAAGAAACCCAAGGCAAAACCTTCCGGAAGGTCCATTCCAGTAGACAAGTCTTCCGGAAGATTTTGGCAGTCAAAAAGAAACCCAAGGCAAAACCTTCCGGAAGGTCCATTCCAGTAGACAAGACCTTCCGGAAGGTTTTACTCCAGTAGCTAAAATCTTCCGGAAGGTTCATTCCAGTGGACAAAACCTTCCGGAAGGTATTAGCTGTGAACAAGGCATCCAGGGTTTTTAGCAAAACCTTCCGGAAGGCCGACATACACCTTCCGGAAGGTTTTCAGACTGTGAGCAAAAATTGGATTTCTTTCCCCTCAAAACCATCCTTAAAGCTACCACATACACTCCATTAGCCTCATATAACACCATGGGGGTTTTAATCATGTCATTTACATCATTTTACATGCATTCACCCAAAATTCCATCAAGCCACAAACAAAACCAAAACACTCCCATTTATTGACAAAAAAGGTGAAACAAAAGCACATTAGCACACCATACATGTCATTGTTATGTGCTAATCACACCCCCCAACTTGCGATTTGCTAGTCCCTAGCAAACAAAATGTAAAAGCAAGCAAACAAAGATAAACCTATACTAATTCCGCAATTGCATTTAGCACATGCAACAAGCCTTTAAACCCCTAGGTGATCCCTAGTGGACGAGTTTTGTCTCGTGAAGGTTTCCAGTGAAGGTACCTACAAACTTCTTGCTAATATCCAATATTTAAAGTATATTCCCCTATCTTAACTAGCAATGAGATTTCAATAAAAAGCTATGTTCAAAACATCCTAACTAAAAACACATGCAACACATTATAGCTTTAAATGCTATTCTAGAGTATTCACCTATACATTTCCTTTCAAAACTCGTGTGTGTGTGGAATGAACATGTAATTTAAGCATTTACTCAACGTAATTCACATTCACATGGCTATCCAAATTAAGCTTTGATGCAAAAACTCACCAAGGGTTTCTCTCAATAATGAATAACTCAATGATTATCCTAGCATGCACTCCATGTGTATATGTGAGATAGAATCTTATTCACAAACCAAAATGCTCACATATAATCCAAAAATGAAGCACATGTATACAAATGAAACAACCTTGGCATAATCTCATGAAAGGAATGCTAGGGCATTAGATAGTAAAATTAACTTCTCTTTTTCTTTAAAAGTATGCATCCCCCATGCTTCTCTAGATCTTTTAGGACTTTCATGGGTTATAATGGGGCCTTGGGGTGATGTTGTGGTAAGGGAAACGAAGGATATAGGATAACAAAGAGGGTTGTTCCGAGTGAGAGACATTAATCTTAGAAAAACACTTCCCTTTCATGGGATTTTGATTTTCACACCATCACCACATCCTTTGTTTCTTTTCTTTCTTTTCCTTTACATTTTTTCCTTTTCTTTTTCTCTTTCTTTTATTCTTCTCACCCCTTTTCTTCCTTTTCTTGGATTATCAATTTTTTTTTTTTTAATTGAACTCTATGCGTTCTAACATCATTCACCCTTTTTTGCTTGAGTTTCCACACCATACTTCCTTCTTTTGCAATCACTCATTTTTGTTTTAGGAACAACCAAGGTAAGGTAGGTATTTCTTATTTTCTTTGGCTTGGTTCAATGTGTGGCATAGAAATGAATTCAATTAAGGCTCAATCATGGCACTAGGGATAAATTTCACAAGAAAAAGGCTTAGGCTCAAAGCATTCCAAAATGGCCTAAGATCATTTCTAGATAGGCATGGGAGAGCACATTGCATTTCAAGACAAAGTCAATCAACTACACAAATGCACCTAACCAAAACAAGCATAATGAGATTATTGAACAAATGTGAAATTTGAAAAATTGTTCCTTGAGTACATGTAAGTTCCCTCCAACAAGAATTGGCACTAAAGCTCACATGGGTTCTTACTCATCTCCACTATTCATGTCAAACACTAAAATGTGAACTCAATCCGTAAATTACCCAAATTACACATTCAAGGTGCACAATGGTTGAGTTTGAAAGAAAACACATATGTGATACTCAAGCATAGGATAAACTTCTATAATGTGCTCATGTATTCAAAGTTCAAAATGAAGATCAAGCAATTCACAAATCCCATAACAATTAGGATAGAGGAATATAGTTCAATATTGACTATTTTTCACAAAAATTGTCCAAAATTTTTCAAAATTTTCACATTTCCAACTTATTCTATACACAAAGTGGTGGAACATGTGAATGGTGCACCTCACCCCCCAACTTAAACTATGCATTATCCTCAATGCACAAGGAGTCATGCAAATGAGAAAAACGAAAGTAAATTGGGAAATGAGATACCCCTTTTTTTTTTTTTCTATGTACATTAATAAAACACAAAAAGCTTGTTTACACCCCCCAACTTAGACTAAAACATGATATTGAATGAGTTTGTCTATGATGATGCTCAAAATGAAATGAGTCCAAATTAGGGAGAGGTAAACAACTTCTACACTACAACATCAAGAAAAGAAAAATATAACAGTTAAAAGAAATCTAACTACTATATACATCGAAACAAAGCAAAAAGGGCTCATATCAATCCGGCTTCAATTCGGATATGACCTTGCGCCCATGAATTTTTTTGATTTTAAAATTTTTGTGTTGTATAAATGCCCTTTCTATCCAATCTATCCAACCATACAAGGGATAATAATTCAAAAATCTCAACCGAACCAAGATGTATGCGAGTTTATGCAATGCAACAAATGGAATATGCAATTTCTCTTTCAAAGTTTCTTCACTTAACTCCATTGCAATGCCCTCCCCAAGTTGAGAAATGTGAATCTCAACACCACTCTTAGATGGAGAAAAGACCTTGGGCTCATTAGCCTCATGTGAGATAATCACTTCATCAAACTTTTCACAATCAAGAGTGGTGGGAGTTTCAACCTCAATATGCATTTCAATGGGGTGATCATCCTCAATACATTGACTATGCTCAAGGTGTAATTCTTCATCCATAGCAATTATAGCATTAGTCAATGTATTAAGTTGATCACTAATTACAGAAAGTTGTTGGGTCATTTGGGCATTGCATTCCATTTGGGATTGAATAAACTCGCACAACGTATTTTCCAATTCTTGTTCGGTTGAGTCCCTATATGTTGGATAGTGGCAAAAATCATTAGGTGGTGTGAAATTGGATGAAAAATCATGAGGTTCATTCTCCCAACCATAACTCGAGTAACTCGGTGTAGCATAATGGTTGGGGTAAAAGTTTTCGCATGCAAAGTCTTGAACCGGATAATTTATTGGGCATTCACTACTGAGGTGTCCATTCTCACCACAAATCTCGCAAACATATTCAAAATAAGGGGCATTTATTGGGCACTCACTAGTGATGTGTCCATACTCACCACAAATCTTGCATACGTTTTCAAAATAAGAGGCCATTCTTGGGCACTCACTAGAAATATGCCCATACTCATCACAAATCTTACACATATTTTGAAAATTTTGGGCATTTGATACCTTATCATAAAAATTATAAGACATAATACAAAACACAAACTAAAATAAAATATTTACAAAAGAAACGACATACCTTGGCCCGTGATGAAAATCACGAGACTTACCATGCCGCCCAAAATCACCCTTTGAACTCAACGCTTTACCTTCCCCGGCAACGGCGCCAAAATGATTGATTAAAAACACATCGTTCCTAACCTCGTAACATCACCCTCACCCTCAATGTGTGTATTGTATATGGCTTATATGGATGGGGGAGTGTCACTCTCCCTCGGGGTAATGCAAAAGATTAGGCAACAACGAACAAATGGTGGGAAATGGATGAACAAAATATATGTGAAATGGATAATGTGTGTGTGAACAAAAGCGCTCCCCAATCGCAAGGAGTCTTTCGTTGTCGGTGTTTTACTTGGAAGAGTATTCCAAGGTCGTCTCCTCAGGGAAGGAAAGGGAGTTTTGTGAAAGTGATTTTGCAAAAGTGAAAAGAAAGTGTAAAATCTTGTATTTGTGTTTTGGTGAGTTTTGTTCAAAATGAAAATACAAGAAAGCAAGTGTTGGCTAATCCAAAGGGTTCATTCCAATGGGAATACCAAATCAACTCAAAGCCTTCCTCCGATTGAGCATGAATGAACGATTGATTCGGGGGAAGCTAGGGACGAGATTGGTGAGTATCTAAGCATAAACCGTGACTAGGCCTACGGAATATCAAAGGCTCACCAACTCATCCACTCTCAACCCCGTCAAACCGAACCATTTGACTCTAAAGGGAGGAATGAAGAAGAGTTGAAAATGGTATTCCCAAGAGGAATTTTCCCTTGGATTAACCAACTTAAATCCTAGCTACTCATATTAAAAATGCAAGACAAGCATAAAGGAAATGGACATGGAAGAGAAATGGAGATTTGAACTTGTAGAAATTGCAAGAAAAGAGCTAAGGTGAAAGAGAAATGACATTCATGAACATAATACACATATTGAAGCAAATACCCAAATGTAAAACTTGAAAATTAAAGAACTTGAAAACATAAATGGTGAAAGCTAGAACAAAGGATTAAACTTGAAATGAACATGAAATAGATGAGATTAAAGTGCAAGGATTAAGAATTACAAGAGTATGAAAGCTTACTACAACAAAAACGGAGAAGAAAATGCAAAAACGAAAATACTATTCATCATCTTCCTCCTTGGAGCTTTGTATCTCTCCTCCTAAGCTTAGGTAGCCAACCCCCTCCATAATGAATCAATACCCCCCTAAGGAGACTCTTGCTTTCCCCCCAAAACGTGCCTGGAGAGAGAGGGAGGTCTACAGAGTTGATCTCCATCACTAGGGGTGCAGCAACATGGGCTGGACAGGGGGTGAGGCAGAGCTGTCTGCCCACCCAGCTTCCTTCTTCTTCTCTCTCTTCATTAATTATCAAGACTCATCCAAATCAATGCAGGGGTGAGGGAGGCTCCAGGATGTGTAAGGGATGTCAGGAAGCATGTAGGAGAAGTGCATGTGGGACCCTCAAAGCCGCAAAGTTGAGTTACAGGCTGTCTGGAGAAAAGTGCAAAAACCTTCCGGAAGGTCGACATACACCTACCGGAAGGTCGCTGAAAGAACAGTTAAATGAAAAGAATCAAATGCAAGAACTTCCGGAAGGTCGACATCAGCAGCAAAAATCTTCCGGAAGGTTCATTCCAGTAGCCAAAACCTTCCGGAAGGTTCATTCCAGAAAACAAAACCTTCCGGAAGATTTTGGCAGTCAAAAAGAAACCCAAGGCAAAACCTTCCGGAAGGTCCATTCCAGTAGACAAGTCTTCCGGAAGATTTTGGCAGTCAAAAAGAAACCCAAGGCAAAACCTTCCGGAAGGTCCATTCCAGTAGACAAGTCTTCCGGAAGATTTTGGCAGTCAAAAAGAAACCCAAGACAAAACCTTCCGGAAGGTCCATTCCAGTAGACAAGACCTTCCGGAAGGTTTTACTCAAGTAGCTAAAATCTTCCGGAAGGTTCATTCCAGTGGACAAAACCTTCCGGAAGGTATTAGCTGTGAACAAGGCATCCAGGGTTTTTAGCAAAACCTTCCGGAAGGCCGACATACACCTTCCGGAAGGTTTTCAGACTGTGAGCAAAAATTGGATTTCTTTCCCCTCAAAACCATCCTTAAAGCTACCACATACACTCCATTAGCCTCATATAACACCATGGGGGTTTTAATCATGTCATTTACATCATTTTACATGCATTCACCCAAAATTCCATCAAGCCACAAACAAAACCAAAACACTCCCATTTATTGACAAAAAAGGTGAAACAAAAGCACATTAGCACACCATACATGTCATTGTTATGTGCTAATCACACCCCCCAACTTGCGATTTGCTAGTCCCTAGCAAACAAAATGTAAAAGCAAGCAAACAAAGATAAACCTATACTAATTCCGCAATTGCATTTAGCACATGCAACAAGCCTTTAAACCCCTAGGTGATCCCTAGTGGACGAGTTTTGTCTCGTGAAGGTTTCCAGTGAAGGTACCTACAAACTTCTTGCTAATATCCAATATTTAAAGTATATTCCCCTATCTTAACTAGCAATGAGATTTCAATAAAAAGCTATGTTCAAAACATCCTAACTAAAAACACATGCAACACATTATAGCTTTAAATGCTATTCTAGAGTATTCACCTATACATTTCCTTTCAAAACTCGTGTGTGTGTGGAATGAACATGTAATTTAAGCATTTACTCAACGTAATTCACATTCACATGGCTATCCAAATTAAGCTTTGATGCAAAAACTCACCAGGGGTTTCTCTCAATAATGAATAACTCAATGATTATCCTAGCATGCACTCCATGTGTATATGTGAGATAGAATCTTATTCACAAACCAAAATGCTCACATATAATCCAAAAATGAAGCACATGTATACAAATGAAACAACCTTGGCATAATCTCATGAAAGGAATGCTAGGGCATTAGATAGTAAAATTAACTTCTCTTTTTCTTTAAAAGTATGCATCCCCCATGCTTCTCTAGATCTTTTAGGACTTTCATGGGTTATAATGGGGCCTTGGGGTGATGTTGTGGTAAGGGAAACGAAAGATATAGGATAACAAAGAGGGTTGTTCCGAGTGAGAGACATTAATCTTAGAAAAACACTTCCCTTTCATGGGATTTTGATTTTCACACCATCACCACATCCTTTGTTTCTTTTCTTTCTTTTCCTTTACATTTTTTCCTTTTCTTTTTCTCTTTCTTTTCTTCTTCTCACCCCTTTTCTTCCTTTTCTTGGATTATCAATTTTTTTTTTTTTAATTGAACTCTATGCGTTCTAACATCATTCACCCTTTTTTGCTTGAGTTTCCACACCATACTTCCTTCTTTTGCAATCACTCATTTTTGTTTTAGGAACAACCAAGGTAAGGTAGGTATTTCTTATTTTCTTTGGCTTGGTTCAATGTGTGGCATAGAAATGAATTCAATTAAGGCTCAATCATGGCACTAGGGATAAATTTCACAAGAAAAAGGCTTAGGCTCAAAGCATTCCAAAATGGCCTAAGATCATTTCTAGATAGGCATGGGAGAGCACATTGCATTTCAAGACAAAGTCAATCAACTACACAAATGCACCTAACCAAAACAAGCATAATGAGATTATTGAACAAATGTGAAATTTGAAAAATTGTTCCTTGAGTACATGTAAGTTCCCTCCAACAAGAATTGGCACTAAAGCTCACATGGGTTCTTACTCATCTCCACTATTCATGTCAAACACTAAAATGTGAACTCAATCCGTAAATTACCCAAATTACACATTCAAGGTGCACAATGGTTGAGTTTGAAAGAAAACACATATGTGATACTCAAGCATAGGATAAACTTCTATAATGTGCTCATGTATTCAAAGTTCAAAATGAAGATCAAGCAATTCACAAATCCCATAACAATTAGGATAGAGGAATATAGTTCAATATTGACTATTTTTCACAAAAATTGTCCAAAATTTTTCAAAATTTTCACATTTCCAACTTATTCTATACACAAAGTGGTGGAACATGTGAATGGTGCACCTCACCCCCCAACTTAAACTATGCATTATCCTCAATGCACAAGGAGTCATGCAAATGAGAAAAACGAAAGTAAATTGGGAAATGAGATACCCCTTTTTTTTTTTTCTATGTACATTAATAAAACACAAAAAGCTTGTTTACACCCCCCAACTTAGACTAAAACATGATATTGAATGAGTTTGTCTATGATGATGCTCAAAATGAAATGAGTCCAAATTAGGGAGAGGTAAACAACTTCTACACTACAACATCAAGAAAAGACAAATATAACAGTTAAAAGAAATCTAACTACTATATACATCGAAACAAAGCAAAAAGGGCTCATATCAATCCGGCTTCAATTCGGATATGACCTTGCGCCCATGAATTTTTTTGATTTTAAAATTTTTGTGTTGTATAAATGCCCTTTCTATCCAATCTATCCAACCATACAAGGGATAATAATTCAAAAATCTCAACCGAACCAAGATGTATGCGAGTTTATGCAATGCAACAAATGGAATATGCAATTTCTCTTTCAAAGTTTCTTCACTTAACTCCATTGCAATGCCCTCCCCAAGTTGAGAAATGTGAATCTCAACACCACTCTTAGATGGAGAAAAGACCTTGGGCTCATTAGCCTCATGTGAGATAATCACTTCATCAAACTTTTCACAATCAAGAGTGGTGGGAGTTTCAACCTCAATATGCATTTCAATGGGGTGATCATCCTCAATACATTGACTATGCTCAAGGTGTAATTCTTCATCCATAGCAATTATAGCATTAGTCAATGTATTAAGTTGATCACTAATTACAGAAAGTTGTTGGGTCATTTGGGCATTGCATTCCATTTGGGATTGAATAAACTCGCACAACGTATTTTCCAATTCTTGTTCGGTTGAGTCCCTATATGTTGGATAGTGGCAAAAATCATTAGGTGGTGTGAAATTGGATGAAAAATCATGAGGTTCATTCTCCCAACCATAACTCGAGTAACTCGGTGTAGCATAATGGTTGGGGTAAAAGTTTTCGCATGCAAAGTCTTGAACCGGATAATTTATTGGGCATTCACTACTGAGGTGTCCATTCTCACCACAAATCTCGCAAACATATTCAAAATAAGGGGCATTTATTGGGCACTCACTAGTGATGTGTCCATACTCACCACAAATCTTGCATACGTTTTCAAAATAAGAGGCCATTCTTGGGCACTCACTAGAAATATGCCCATACTCATCACAAATCTTACACATATTTTGAAAATTTTGGGCATTTGATACCTTATCATAAAAATTATAAGACATAATACAAAACACAAACTAAAATAAAATATTTACAAAAGAAACGACATACCTTGGCCCGTGATGAAAATCACGAGACTTACCATGCCGCCCAAAATCACCCTTTGAACTCAACGCTTTACCTTCCCCGGCAACGGCGCCAAAATGATTGATTAAAAACACGTCGTTCCTAACCTCGTAACATCACCCTCACCCTCAATGTGTGTATTGTATATGGCTTATATGGATGGGGGAGTGTCACTCTCCCTCGGGGTAATGCAAAAGATTAGGCAACAACGAACAAATGGTGGGAAATGGATGAACAAAATATATGTGAAATGGATAATGTGTGTGTGAACAAAAGCGCTCCCCAATCGCAAGGAGTCTTTCGTTGTCGGTGTTTTACTTGGAAGAGTATTCCAAGGTCGTCTCCTCAGGGAAGGAAAGGGAGTTTTGTGAAAGTGATTTTGCAAAAGTGAAAAGAAAGTGTAAAATCTTGTATTTGTGTTTTGGTGAGTTTTGTTCAAAATGAAAATACAAGAAAGCAAGTGTTGGCTAATCCAAAGGGTTCATTCCAATGGGAATACCAAATCAACTCAAAGCCTTCCTCCGATTGAGCATGAATGAACGATTGATTCGGGGGAAGCTAGGGACGAGATTGGTGAGTATCTAAGCATAAACCGTGACTAGGCCTACGGAATATCAAAGGCTCACCAACTCATCCACTCTCAACCCCGTCAAACCGAACCATTTGACTCTAAAGGGAGGAATGAAGAAGAGTTGAAAATGGTATTCCCAAGAGGAATTTTCCCTTGGATTAACCAACTTAAATCCTAGCTACTCATATTAAAAATGCAAGACAAGCATAAAGGAAATGGACATGGAAGAGAAATGGAGATTTGAACTTGTAGAAATTGCAAGAAAAGAGCTAAGGTGAAAGAGAAATGACATTCATGAACATAATACACATATTGAAGCAAATACCCAAATGTAAAACTTGAAAATTAAAGAACTTGAAAACATAAATGGTGAAAGCTAGAACAAAGGATTAAACTTGAAATGAACATGAAATAGATGAGATTAAAGTGCAAGGATTAAGAATTACAAGAGTATGAAAGCTTACTACAACAAAAACGGAGAAGAAAATGCAAAAACGAAAATACTATTCATCATCTTCCTCCTTGGAGCTTTGTATCTCTCCTCCTAAGCTTAGGTAGCCAACCCCCTCCATAATGAATCAATACCCCCCTAAGGAGACTCTTGCTTTCCCCCCAAAACGTGCCTGGAGAGAGAGGGAGGTCTACAGAGTTGATCTCCATCACTAGGGGTGCAGCAACATGGGCTGGACAGGGGGTGAGGCAGAGCTGTCTGCCCACCCAGCTTCCTTCTTCTTCTCTCTCTTCATTAATTATCAAGACTCATCCAAATCAATGCAGGGGTGAGGGAGGCTCCAGGATGTGTAAGGGATGTCAGGAAGCATGTAGGAGAAGTGCATGTGGGACCCTCAAAGCCGCAAAGTTGAGTTACAGGCTGTCTGGAGAAAAGTGCAAAAACCTTCCGGAAGGTCGACATACACCTACCGGAAGGTCGCTGAAAGAACAGTTAAATGAAAAGAATCAAATGCAAGAACTTCCGGAAGGTCGACATCAGCAGCAAAAATCTTCCGGAAGGTTCATTCCAGTAGTCAAAACCTTCCGGAAGGTTCATTCCAGAAAACAAAACCTTTCGGAAGATTTTGGCAGTCAAAAAGAAACCCAAGGCAAAACCTTCCGGAAGGTCCATTCCAGTAGACAAGTCTTCCGGAAGATTTTGGCAGTCAAAAAGAAACCCAAGGCAAAACCTTCCGGAAGGTCCATTCCAGTAGACAAGTCTTCCGGAAGATTTTGGCAGTCAAAAAGAAACCCAAGGCAAAACCTTCCGGAAGGTCCATTCCAGTAGACAAGACCTTCCGGAAGGTTTTACTCCAGTAGCTAAAATCTTCCGGAAGGTTCATTCCAGTGGACAAAACCTTCCGGAAGGTATTAGCTGTGAACAAGGCATCCAGGGTTTTTAGCAAAACCTTCCGGAAGGCCGACATACACCTTCCGGAAGGTTTTCAGACTGTGAGCAAAAATTGGATTTCTTTCCCCTCAAAACCATCCTTAAAGCTACCCCATACACTCCATTAGCCTCATATAACACCATGGGGGTTTTAATCATGTCATTTACATCATTTTACATGCATTCACCCAAAATTCCATCAAGCCACAAACAAAACCAAAACACTCCCATTTATTGACAAAAAAGGTGAAACAAAAGCACATTAGCACACCATACATGTCATTGTTATGTGCTAATCACACCCCCAACTTGCGATTTGCTAGTCCCTAGCAAACAAAATGTAAAAGCAAGCAAACAAAGATAAACCTATACTAATTCCGCAATTGCATTTAGCACATGCAACAAGCCTTTAAACCCCTAGGTGATCCCTAGTGGACGAGTTTTGTCTCGTGAAGGTTTCCAGTGAAGGTACCTACAAACTTCTTGCTAATATCCAATATTTAAAGTATATTCCCCTATCTTAACTAGCAATGAGATTTCAATAAAAAGCTATGTTCAAAACATCCTAACTAAAAACACATGCAACACATTATAGCTTTAAATGCTATTCTAGAGTATTCACCTATACATTTCCTTTCAAAACTCGTGTGTGTGTGGAATGAACATGTAATTTAAGCATTTACTCAACGTAATTCACATTCACATGGCTATCCAAATTAAGCTTTGATGCAAAAACTCACCAAGGGTTTCTCTCAATAATGAATAACTCAATGATTATCCTAGCATGCACTCCATGTGTATATGTGAGATAGAATCTTATTCACAAACCAAAATGCTCACATATAATCCAAAAATGAAGCACATGTATACAAATGAAACAACCTTGGCATAATCTCATGAAAGGAATGCTAGGGCATTAGATAGTAAAATTAACTTCTCTTTTTCTTTAAAAGTATGCATCCCCCATGCTTCTCTAGATCTTTTAGGACTTTCATGGGTTATAATGGGGCCTTGGGGTGATGTTGTGGTAAGGGAAACGAAGGATATAGGATAACAAAGAGGGTTGTTCCGAGTGAGAGACATTAATCTTAGAAAAACACTTCCCTTTCATGGGATTTTGATTTTCACACCATCACCACATCCTTTGTTTCTTTTCTTTCTTTTCCTTTACATTTTTTCCTTTTCTTTTTCTCTTTCTTTTCTTCTTCTCACCCCTTTTCTTCCTTTTCTTGGATTATCAATTTTTTTTTTTTTAATTGAACTCTATGCGTTCTAACATCATTCACCCTTTTTTGCTTGAGTTTCCACACCATACTTCCTTCTTTTGCAATCACTCATTTTTGTTTTAGGAACAACCAAGGTAAGGTAGGTATTTCTTATTTTCTTTGGCTTGGTTCAATGTGTGGCATAGAAATGAATTCAATTAAGGCTCAATCATGGCACTAGGGATAAATTTCACAAGAAAAAGGCTTAGGCTCAAAGCATTCCAAAATGGCCTAAGATCATTTCTAGATAGGCATGGGAGAGCACATTGCATTTCAAGACAAAGTCAATCAACTACACAAATGCACCTAACCAAAACAAGCATAATGAGATTATTGAACAAATGTGAAATTTGAAAAATTGTTCCTTGAGTACATGTAAGTTCCCTCCAACAAGAATTGGCACTAAAGCTCACATGGGTTCTTACTCATCTCCACTATTCATGTCAAACACTAAAATGTGAACTCAATCCGTAAATTACCCAAATTACACATTCAAGGTGCACAATGGTTGAGTTTGAAAGAAAACACATATGTGATACTCAAGCATAGGATAAACTTCTATAATGTGCTCATGTATTCAAAGTTCAAAATGAAGATCAAGCAATTCACAAATCCCATAACAATTAGGATAGAGGAATATAGTTCAATATTGACTATTTTTCACAAAAATTGTCCAAAATTTTTCAAAATTTTCACATTTCCAACTTATTCTATACACAAAGTGGTGGAACATGTGAATGGTGCACCTCACCCCCCAACTTAAACTATGCATTATCCTCAATGCACAAGGAGTCATGCAAATGAGAAAAACGAAAGTAAATTGGGAAATGAGATACCCCTTTTTTTTTTTTCTATGTACATTAATAAAACACAAAAAGCTTGTTTACACCCCCCAACTTAGACTAAAACATGATATTGAATGAGTTTGTCTATGATGATGCTCAAAATGAAATGAGTCCAAATTAGGGAGAGGTAAACAACTTCTACACTACAACATCAAGAAAAGAAAAATATAACAGTTAAAAGAAATCTAACTACTATATACATCGAAACAAAGCAAAAAGGGCTCATATCAATCCGGCTTCAATTCGGATATGACCTTGCGCCCATGAATTTTTTTGATTTTAAAATTTTTGTGTTGTATAAATGCCCTTTCTATCCAATCTATCCAACCATACATGGGATAATAATTCAAAAATCTCAACCGAACCAAGATGTATGCGAGTTTATGCAATGCAACAAATGGAATATGCAATTTCTCTTTCAAAGTTTCTTCACTTAACTCCATTGCAATGCCCTCCCCAAGTTGAGAAATGTGAATCTCAACACCACTCTTAGATGGAGAAAAGACCTTGGGCTCATTAGCCTCATGTGAGATAATCACTTCATCAAACTTTTCACAATCAAGAGTGGTGGGAGTTTCAACCTCAATATGCATTTCAATGGGGTGATCATCCTCAATACATTGACTATGCTCAAGGTGTAATTCTTCATCCATAGCAATTATTACATTAGTCAATGTATTAAGTTGATCACTAATTACAGAAAGTTGTTGGGTCATTTGAGCATTGCATTCCATTTGGGATTGAATAAACTCGTACAACGTATTTTCCAATTCTTGTTCGGTTGAGTCCCTATATGTTGGATAGTGGCAAAAATCATTAGGTGGTGTGAAATTGGATGAAAAATCATGAGGTTCATTCTCCCAACCATAACTCGAGTAACTCAGTGTAGCATAATGGTTGGGGTAAAAGCTTTCGCATGCAAAGTCTTGAACCGGATAATTTATTGGGCATTCACTACTGAGGTGTCCATTCTCACCACAAATCTCGCAAACATATTCAAAATAAGGGGCATTTATTGGGCACTCACTAGTGATGTGTCCATACTCACCACAAATCTTGCATACGTTTTCAAAATAAGAGGCCATTCTTGGGCACTCACTAGAAATATGCCCATACTCATCACAAATCTTACACATATTTTGAAAATTTTGGGCATTTGATACCTTATCATAAAAATTATAAGACATAATACAAAACACAAACTAAAATAAAATATTTACAAAAGAAACGACATACCTTGGCCCGTGATGAAAATCACGAGACTTACCATGCCGCCCAAAATCACCCTTTGAACTCAACGCTTTACCTTCCCCGGCAACGGCGCCAAAATGATTGATTAAAAACACGTCGTTCCTAACCTCGTAACATCACCCTCACCCTCAATGTGTGTATTGTATATGGCTTATATGGATGGTGGAGTGTCACTCTCCCTCGGGGTAATGCAAAAGATTAGGCAACAACGAACAAATGGTGGGAAATGGATGAACAAAATATATGTGAAATGGAGAATGTGTGTGTGAACAAAAGCGCTCCCCAATCGCAAGGAGTCTTTCGTTGTCGGTGTTTTACTTGGAAGAGTATTCCAAGGTCGTCTCCTCAGGGAAGGAAAGGGAGTTTTGTGAAAGTGATTTTGCAAAAGTGAAAAGAAAGTGTAAAATCTTGTATTTGTGTTTTGGTGAGTTTTGTTCAAAATGAAAATACAAGAAAGCAAGTGTTGGCTAATCCAAAGGGTTCATTCCAATGGGAATACCAAATCAACTCAAAACCTTCCTCCGATTGAGCATGAATGAACGATTGATTCGGGGGAAGCTAGGGACGAGATTGGTGAGTATCTAAGCATAAACCGTGACTAGGCCTACGGAATATCAAAGGCTCACCAACTCATCCACTCTCAACCCCGTCAAACCGAACCATTTGACTCTAAAGGGAGGAATGAAGAAGAGTTGAAAATGGTATTCCCAAGAGGAATTTTCCCTTGGATTAACCAACTTAAATCCTAGCTACTCATATTAAAAATGCAAGACAAGCATAAAGGAAATGGACATGGAAGAGAAATGGAGATTTGAACTTGTAGAAATTGCAAGAAAAGAGCTAAGGTGAAAGAGAAATGACATTCATGAACATAATACACATATTGAAGCAAATACCCAAATGTAAAACTTGAAAATTAAAGAACTTGAAAACATAAATGGTGAAAGCTAGAACAAAGGATTAAACTTGAAATGAACATGAAATAGATGAGATTAAAGTGCAAGGATTAAGAATTACAAGAGTATGAAAGCTTACTACAACAAAAACGGAGAAGAAAATGCAAAAACGAAAATACTATTCATCATCTTCCTCCTTGGAGCTTTGTATCTCTCCTCCTAAGCTTAGGTAGCCAACCCCCTCCATAATGAATCAATACCCCCCTAAGGAGACTCTTGCTTTCCCCCCAAAACGTGCCTGGAGAGAGAGGGAGGTCTACAGAGTTGATCTCCATCACTAGGGGTGCAGCAACATGGGCTGGACAGGGGGTGAGGCAGAGTTGTCTGCCCACCCAGCTTCCTTCTTCTTTTCTCTCTTCATTAATTATCAAGACTCATCCAAATCAATGCAGGGATGAGGGAGGCTCCAGGATGTGTAAGGGATGTCAGGAAGCATGTAGGAGAAGTGCATGTGGGACCCTCAAAGCCGCAAAGTTGAGTTACAGGCTGTCTGGAGAAAAGTGCAAAAACCTTCCGGAAGGTCGACATACACCTACCGGAAGGTCGCTGAAAGAACAGTTAAATGAAAAGAATCAAATGCAAGAACTTCCGGAAGGTCGACATCAGCAGCAAAAATCTTCCGGAAGGTTCATTCCAGTAGTCAAAACCTTCCGGAAGGTTCATTCCAGAAAACAAAACCTTTCGGAAGATTTTGGCAGTCAAAAAGAAACCCAAGGCAAAACCTTCCGGAAGGTCCATTCCAGTAGACAAGTCTTCCGGAAGATTTTGGCAGTCAAAAAGAAACCCAAGGCAAAACCTTCCGGAAGGTCCATTCCAGTAGACAAGTCTTCCGGAAGATTTTGGCAGTCAAAAAGAAACCCAAGGCAAAACCTTCCGGAAGGTCCATTCCAGTAGACAAGACCTTCCGGAAGGTTTTACTCCAGTAGCTAAAATCTTCCGGAAGGTTCATTCCAGTGGACAAAACCTTCCGGAAGGTATTAGCTGTGAACAAGGCATCCAGGGTTTTTAGCAAAACCTTCCGGAAGGCCGACATACACCTTCCGGAAGGTTTTCAGACTGTGAGCAAAAATTGGATTTCTTTCCCCTCAAAACCATCCTTAAAGCTACCCCATACACTCCATTAGCCTCATATAACACCATGGGGGTTTTAATCATGTCATTTACATCATTTTACATGCATTCACCCAAAATTCCATCAAGCCACAAACAAAACCAAAACACTCCCATTTATTGACAAAAAAGGTGAAACAAAAGCACATTAGCACACCATACATGTCATTGTTATGTGCTAATCACACCCCCAACTTGCGATTTGCTAGTCCCTAGCAAACAAAATGTAAAAGCAAGCAAACAAAGATAAACCTATACTAATTCCGCAATTGCATTTAGCACATGCAACAAGCCTTTAAACCCCTAGGTGATCCCTAGTGGACGAGTTTTGTCTCGTGAAGGTTTCCAGTGAAGGTACCTACAAACTTCTTGCTAATATCCAATATTTAAAGTATATTCCCCTATCTTAACTAGCAATGAGATTTCAATAAAAAGCTATGTTCAAAACATCCTAACTAAAAACACATGCAACACATTATAGCTTTAAATGCTATTCTAGAGTATTCACCTATACATTTCCTTTCAAAACTCGTGTGTGTGTGGAATGAACATGTAATTTAAGCATTTACTCAACGTAATTCACATTCACATGGCTATCCAAATTAAGCTTTGATGCAAAAACTCACCAAGGGTTTCTCTCAATAATGAATAACTCAATGATTATCCTAGCATGCACTCCATGTGTATATGTGAGATAGAATCTTATTCACAAACCAAAATGCTCACATATAATCCAAAAATGAAGCACATGTATACAAATGAAACAACCTTGGCATAATCTCATGAAAGGAATGCTAGGGCATTAGATAGTAAAATTAACTTCTCTTTTTCTTTAAAAGTATGCATCCCCCATGCTTCTCTAGATCTTTTAGGACTTTCATGGGTTATAATGGGGCCTTGGGGTGATGTTGTGGTAAGGGAAACGAAGGATATAGGATAACAAAGAGGGTTGTTCCGAGTGAGAGACATTAATCTTAGAAAAACACTTCCCTTTCATGGGATTTTGATTTTCACACCATCACCACATCCTTTGTTTCTTTTCTTTCTTTTCCTTTACATTTTTTCCTTTTCTTTTTCTCTTTCTTTTCTTCTTCTCACCCCTTTTCTTCCTTTTCTTGGATTATCAATTTTTTTTTTTTTAATTGAACTCTATGCGTTCTAACATCATTCACCCTTTTTTGCTTGAGTTTCCACACCATACTTCCTTCTTTTGCAATCACTCATTTTTGTTTTAGGAACAACCAAGGTAAGGTAGGTATTTCTTATTTTCTTTGGCTTGGTTCAATGTGTGGCATAGAAATGAATTCAATTAAGGCTCAATCATGGCACTAGGGATAAATTTCACAAGAAAAAGGCTTAGGCTCAAAGCATTCCAAAATGGCCTAAGATCATTTCTAGATAGGCATGGGAGAGCACATTGCATTTCAAGACAAAGTCAATCAACTACACAAATGCACCTAACCAAAACAAGCATAATGAGATTATTGAACAAATGTGAAATTTGAAAAATTGTTCCTTGAGTACATGTAAGTTCCCTCCAACAAGAATTGGCACTAAAGCTCACATGGGTTCTTACTCATCTCCACTATTCATGTCAAACACTAAAATGTGAACTCAATCCGTAAATTACCCAAATTACACATTCAAGGTGCACAATGGTTGAGTTTGAAAGAAAACACATATGTGATACTCAAGCATAGGATAAACTTCTATAATGTGCTCATGTATTCAAAGTTCAAAATGAAGATCAAGCAATTCACAAATCCCATAACAATTAGGATAGAGGAATATAGTTCAATATTGACTATTTTTCACAAAAATTGTCCAAAATTTTTCAAAATTTTCACATTTCCAACTTATTCTATACACAAAGTGGTGGAACATGTGAATGGTGCACCTCACCCCCCAACTTAAACTATGCATTATCCTCAATGCACAAGGAGTCATGCAAATGAGAAAAACGAAAGTAAATTGGGAAATGAGATACCCCTTTTTTTTTTTTTCTATGTACATTAAAAAAACACAAAAAGCTTGTTTACACCCCCCAACTTAGACTAAAACATGATATTGAATGAGTTTGTCTATGATGATGCTCAAAATGAAATGAGTCCAAATTAGGGAGAGGTAAACAACTTCTACACTACAACATCAAGAAAAGAAAAATATAACAGTTAAAAGAAATCTAACTACTATATACATCGAAACAAAGCAAAAAGGGCTCATATCAATCCGGCTTCAATTCGGATATGACCTTGCCCCCATGAATTTTTTTGATTTTAAAATTTTTGTGTTGTATAAATGCCCTTTCTATCCAATCTATCCAACCATACAAGGGATAATAATTCAAAAATCTCAACCGAACCAAGATGTATGCGAGTTTATGCAATGTAACAAATGGAATATGCAATTTCTCTTTCAAAGTTTCTTCACTTAACTCCATTGCAATGCCCTCCCCAAGTTGAGAAATGTGAATCTCAACACCACTCTTAGATGGAGAAAAGACCTTGGGCTCATTAGCCTCATGTGAGATAATCACTTCATCAAACTTTTCACAATCAAGAGTGGTGGGAGTTTCAACCTCAATATGCATTTCAATGGGGTGATCATCCTCAATACATTGACTATGCTCAAGGTGTAATTCTTCATCCATAGCAATTATAGCATTAGTCAATGTATTAAGTTGATCACTAATTACAGAAAGTTGTTGGGTCATTTGGGCATTGCATTCCATTTGGGATTGAATAAACTCGTACAACGTATTTTCCAATTCTTGTTCGGTTGAGTCCCTATATGTTGGATAGTGGCAAAAATCATTAGGTGGTGTGAAATTGGATGAAAAATCATGAGGTTCATTCTCCCAACCATAACTCGAGTAACTCGGTGTAGCATAATGGTTGGGGTAAAAGTTTTCGCATGCAAAGTCTTGAACCGGATAATTTATTGGGCATTCACTACTGAGGTGTCCATTCTCACCACAAATCTCGCAAACATATTCAAAATAAGGGGCATTTATTGGGCACTCACTAGTGATGTGTCCATACTCACCACAAATCTTGCATACGTTTTCAAAATAAGAGGCCATTCTTGGGCACTCACTAGAAATATGCCCATACTCATCACAAATCTTACACATATTTTGAAAATTTTGGGCATTTGATACCTTATCATAAAAATTATAAGACATAATACAAAACACAAACTAAAATAAAATATTTACAAAAGAAACGACATACCTTGGCCCGTGATGAAAATCACGAGACTTACCATGCCGCCCAAAATCACCCTTTGAACTCAACGCTTTACCTTCCCCGGCAACGGCGCCAAAATGATTGATTAAAAACACGTCGTTCCTAACCTCGTAACATCACCCTCACCCTCAATGTGTGTATTGTATATGGCTTATATGGATGGGGGAGTGTCACTCTCCCTCGGGGTAATGCAAAAGATTAGGCAACAACGAACAAATGGTGGGAAATGGATGAACAAAATATATGTGAAATGGAGAATGTGTGTGTGAACAAAAGCGCTCCCCAATCGCAAGGAGTCTTTCGTTGTCGGTGTTTTACTTGGAAGAGTATTCCAAGGTCGTCTCCTCAGGGAAGGAAAGAGAGTTTTGTGAAAGTGATTTTGCAAAAGTGAAAAGAAAGTGTAAAATCTTGTATTTGTGTTTTGGTGAGTTTTGTTCAAAATGAAAATACAAGAAAGCAAGTGTTGGCTAATCCAAAGGGTTCATTCCAATGGGAATACCAAATCAACTCAAAGCCTTCCTCTGATTGAGCATGAATGAACGATTGATTCGGGGGAAGCTAGGGACGAGATTGGTGAGTATCTAAGCATAAACCGTGACTAGGCCTACGGAATATCAAAGGCTCACCAACTCATCCACTCTCAACCCCGTCAAACCGAACCATTTGACTCTAAAGGGAGGAATGAAGAAGAGTTGAAAATGGTATTCCCAATAGGAATTTTCCCTTGGATTAACCAACTTAAATCCTAACTACTCATATTAAAAATGCAAGACAAGCATAAAGGAAATGGACATGGAAGAGAAATGGAGATTTGAACTTGTAGAAATTGCAAGAAAAGAGCTAAGTTGAAAGAGAAATGACATTCATGAACATAATACACATATTGAAGCAAATACCCAAATGTAAAACTTAAAAATTAAAGAACTTGAAAACATAAATGGTGAAAGCTAGAACACAGGATTAAACTTGAAATGAACATGAAATAGATGAGATTAAAGTGCAAGGATTAAGAATTACAAGAGTATGAAAGCTTACTACAACAAAAACGGAGAAGAAAATGCAAAAACGAAAATACTATTCATCATCTTCCTCCTTGGAGCTTTGTATCTCTCCTCCTAAGCTTAGGTAGCCAACCCCCTCCATAATGAATCAATACCCCCCTAAGGAGACTCTTGCTTTCCCCCCAAAACGTGCCTGGAGAGAGAGGGAGGTCTACAGAGTTGATCTCCATCACTAGGGGTGCAGCAACATGGGCTGGACAGGGGGTGAGGCAGAGCTGTCTGCCCACCCAGCTTCCTTCTTCTTCTCTCTCTTCATTAATTATCAAGACTCATCCAAATCAATGCAGGGGTGAGGGAGGCTCCAGGATGTGTAAGGGATGTCAGGAAGCATGTAGGAGAAGTGCATGTGGGACCCTCAAAGCCGCAAAGTTGAGTTACAGGCTGTCTGGAGAAAAGTGCAAAAACCTTCCGGAAGGTCGACATACACCTACCGGAAGGTCGCTGAAAGAACAGTTAAATGAAAAGAATCAAATGCAAGAACTTCCGGAAGGTCGACATCAGCAGCAAAAATCTTCCGGAAGGTTCATTCCAGTAGCCAAAACCTTCCGGAAGGTTCATTCCAGAAAACAAAACCTTCCGGAAGATTTTGGCAGTCAAAAAGAAACCCAAGGCAAAACCTTCCGGAAGGTCCATTCCAGTAGACAAGTCTTCCGGAAGATTTTGGCAGTCAAAAAGAAACCCAAGGCAAAACCTTCCGGAAGGTCCATTCCAGTAGACAAGTCTTCCGGAAGATTTTGGCAGTCAAAAAGAAACCCAAGGCAAAACCTTCCGGAAGGTTGATTCTAGTAGACAAGACCTTCCGGAAGGTTTTACTCCAGTAGCTAAAATCTTCCGGAAGGTTCATTCCAGTGGACAAAACCTTCCGGAAGGTATTAGCTGTGAACAAGGCATCCAGGGTTTTTAGCAAAACCTTCCGGAAGGCCGACATACACCTTCCGGAAGGTTTTCAGACTGTGAGCAAAAATTGGATTTCTTTCCCCTCAAAACCATCCTTAAAGCTACCACATACACTCCATTAGCCTCATATAACACCATGGGGGTTTTAATCATGTCATTTACATCATTTTACATGTATTCACCCAAAATTCCATCAAGCCACAAACAAAACCAAAACACTCCCATTTATTGACAAAAAAGGTGAAACAAAAGCACATTAGCACACCATACATGTCATTGTTATGTGCTAATCACACCCCCCAACTTGCGATTTGCTAGTCCCTAGCAAACAAAATGTAAAAGCAAGCAAACAAAGATAAACCTATACTAATTCCGCAATTGCATTTAGCACATGCAACAAGCCTTTAAACCCCTAGGTGATCCCTAGTGGACGAGTTTTGTCTCGTGAAGGTTTCCAGTGAAGGTACCTACAAACTTCTTGCTAATATCCAATATTTAAAGTATATTCCCCTATCTTAACTAGCAATGAGATTTCAATAAAAAGCTATGTTCAAAACATCCTAACTAAAAACACATGCAACACATTATAGCTTTAAATGCTATTCTAGAGTATTCACCTATACATTTCCTTTCAAAACTCGTGTGTGTGTGGAATGAACATGTAATTTAAGCATTTACTCAACGTAATTCACATTCACATGGCTATCCAAATTAAGCTTTGATGCAAAAACTCACCAAGGGTTTCTCTCAATAATGAATAACTCAATGATTATCCTAGCATGCACTCCATGTGTATATGTGAGATAGAATCTTATTCACAAACCAAAATGCTCACATATAATCCAAAAATGAAGCACATGTATACAAATGAAACAACCTTGGCATAATCTCATGAAAGGAATGCTAGGGCATTAGATAGTAAAATTAACTTCTCTTTTTCTTTAAAAGTATGCATCCCCCATGCTTCTCTAGATCTTTTAGGACTTTCATGGGTTATAATGGGGCCTTGGGGTGATGTTGTGGTAAGGGAAACGAAGGATATAGGATAACAAAGAGGGTTGTTCCGAGTGAGAGACATTAATCTTAGAAAAACACTTCCCTTTCATGGGATTTTGATTTTCACACCATCACCACATCCTTTGTTTCTTTTCTTTCTTTTCCTTTACATTTTTTCCTTTTCTTTTTCTCTTTCTTTTCTTCTTCTCACCCCTTTTCTTCCTTTTCTTGGATTATCAATTTTTTTTTTTTTTAATTGAACTCTATGCGTTCTAACATCATTCACCCTTTTTTGCTTGAGTTTCCACACCATACTTCCTTCTTTTGCAATCACTCATTTTTGTTTTAGGAACAACCAAGGTAAGGTAGGTATTTCTTATTTTCTTTGGCTTGGTTCAATGTGTGGCATAGAAATGAATTCAATTAAGGCTCAATCATGACACTAGGGATAAATTTCACAAGAAAAAGGCTTAGGCTCAAAGCATTCCAAAATGGCCTAAGATCATTTCTAGATAGGCATGGGAGAGCACATTGCATTTCAAGACAAAGTCAATCAACTACACAAATGCACCTAACCAAAACAAGCATAATGAGATTATTGAACAAATGTGAAATTTGAAAAATTGTTCCTTGAGTACATGTAAGTTCCCTCCAACAAGAATTGGCACTAAAGCTCACTTGGGTTCTTACTCATCTCCACTATTCATGTCAAACACTAAAATGTGAACTCAATCCGTAAATTACCCAAATTACACATTCAAGGTGCACAATGGTTGAGTTTGAAAGAAAACACATATGTGATACTCAAGCATAGAATAAACTTCTATAATGTGCTCATGTATTCAAAGTTCAAAATGAAGATCAAGTAATTCACAAATCCCATAACAATTAGGATAGAGGAATATAGTTCAATATTGACTATTTTTCACAAAAATTGTCCAAAATTTTTCAAAATTTTCACATTTCCAACTTATTCTATACACAAAGTGGTGGAACATGTGAATGGTGCACCTCACCCCCCAACTTAAACTATGCATTTGTAACACCCTGAATTTTCTTTTATATATTTATAGAGATATATATATAGTAAATAATATTAGTAAAGATGTAGATATATGTAGTGACATAAGAATAAACCGTAGGAATAAATGCTATGGAGACAATTTGATTGGGAAGTTACGTGTCGAAGATGTTTAAACTTGGAAAGGATGAATAGACAAGTTTCTAAAGGTTTTTCGGTCAAAATAAGGTTTCCATTGAGTCCGGAAGGTCAAGAAACCTTGGGAGAGGTAATATGAGGTGTATTCGAAGTTAGGAAGTATTTTGGAGTTAAAACACATTGTAGAGAAAATTTGGGAATTTAAGATTTTGGACACTGCTTAGTATTTCGACCATAACTTTTTATTCTTAAGTCCAATTGGTCTGAAATTTTTACAGTAGATAGTAGACATCTAGGGCTACAAAAGTGTATCTCATGAAAATTTTCCAATTCGACCTCTAAATGGGTCAAAACTGCACTGGAAGTTGGAGCAAAAATCTGGCAGTCGAACCGTACCGGTACGCGTACCGGTACGCCGAACTCCAGTAGCTCAACCGTACCGGTACGCGTACCGGTACGCCCGGCAAAGCCTAGCCCGACCCGGCTTCGGTTCTTTCTCCATTTCTTTGACTATAAATACATCCTTACACCTCTCTAAGCCTCATTACACCAATTGAAACCCTAGAAACCATTAGAGAGGAAGAGAGGAAGAGAAAAACATAAAATCAAGAGAGATTTACACCTTGAACAAAATCAAACCCTAGTTTTTCAAGAACCCACTTCTCCACCCATTCCCTCTACTATAATTTCACTTCACTTTCACTCAAACCTCTTAGAACCGAAAGAGAAAGTAGCAAGGGAACAAGAAAAAAAAAGGGAAAAGGGGAGTCATTAAAGCTTGGGTTGCTAGAGATACTTGGTTGAGGTAGGGGATTTCTTCCTATTCTCTTACATTGATGTTAGGGTTAAATTATATGTACTCTTTTGTTTCAAAACCGTATATACTTGCTAGTATTTACTTGATTCTTGACATCCTTGCAATGATTATCAAGTTTTAAACAAATATATGGTGGAATAACCATTAAATCCTTTTTCTCATCTTAAAACCCTAGGTTTCAAGAGAAAGGGGTTTTTCTTTTGATTCCTCCTATGTTCTCGATTTCAAAACGTTAGTGTTTCATAGTGAACAACAAAATGCTATTTATGATGATCTCTTGTACATTTTATTGTATTACTCTTGTACCACAACTTATGAGAATTGGGGATTTTTCTTGGATATGGCGTGTAAATTGGGGGAATTGTGTAATTGTGGGGAAGGTGAGGTGTTTGTCGGTATAGTATCTCTTGCGTAGTTGTACGATGCTAACATGGTTTACTATTGACCGGGTGTCATGTAGTGGGTAGACGGCTTTGTATGCCACGCGGGTATGAACTTTTCCTACCACATAGTGTGGGTAGACGTCTTTGTACGCCGTGTGGGTACGAACATTTCCTAGCACTAATGATGACGGAATAGTAACGTGGGTAGTGTCGGATATACATTGTGGGTTATCGTGCATTGTACCGGAAATGGTTTCGACAAGAGTTTCCGGAAGTATGGGATTCCGAGAGAACTTGTTGGAAACGGTTTATGGTAGAATGGGTTATATTTGGATATAGTTTGTTAACTGTATACTGGTTTCACTTATTCATTCAATTACTATTGTTCCTTAAACTTGAGATCTATTCAAATGTCCTGGTTTTACTTCAAATGTTATATATGCTATTTGTGAAAATGAGACCAACCGTTTTATATGCTTTTCTAAACCTTGTTTGAGTTTGGGAAGATTTTGCTACAGAGCTTCGTGCTCATCCCCTGCTGCTAACATTTTTCAGATTTCCTACAAGAGGAGGACGTAGGGGTCGAGGAGCCCGCTACTTGGGAGACTCCGCTAGACGGGAGTGTGGATCCCGAGGTGGACGCTTAGAGCGACCTCTTTTCCTTTTGTACTAGACTAGGACATTCTTTTGGAACATTATGTAGTCTAGTTCCTTTTGTTTATTCCGCTGTGCAACTTGGATTAATTTTTGAAATGTAAAGGCCAAAGATGACATATTCTTTTGGATAATGATGTAAATATTTTATGGATGATGAATGAAGTGTAATTTATTTATGGATGATATTAGTGCTCTCATGATGTATATGGTTTTAGTATGTAATGTCGTCCAGGGTGGTATTTGGGGCGTTACAGATTTGGTATCAGAGCCTAGGCTTTAGGTCTTACATGGGAGCTGTAGGTTATGGATTACCACTAGAAAGGTAGGACTAGGTTGAAGAAACCTTAGGCTTGAATTTGTTTGTGGTTATGTGTTTATCAAATAGGTAAGATTAGTTGTTTATTTAGGTTAGGGGTTAATTATTTGTTCGAATTCGATGAATTTTCTTGCTACGCAATCGATTTTGTGGCCCCTGATGCAAAGAGGGCTAAACGCTTTGAACAAGATTTGAGGCCTTCCATTCGCGAGAAGAGGGTCACACTCTGAATTCGAGAATACAAGTATGTGTCCGTGGACGAGAACGAGGACGTGGACGTGTACGTGTCGGTGGACGTGAACGAGGACGTGAACTTGAACGTGGACGTGTACGTGGACGTGGACGTGATTGGACAAAGACCTCAGATAGTTCGAGAAGATGAAGTGACTCAGACTAGAACAAGCAATGACCCGCGCCAATGCTTTGCATGCGGAGAGTATGGACACTTCAAACATAGATGCCCCTCGTTTCCCCCAAGGACCAAGCAAGCTACCGAGCAAGTACCAACAAACAAGCCACCTCTACAAAGGCGAACACATCAGAGACCTCAGATAGCTCAAGGAGCGGGAAGCGTACCAGAGAGGGTAGGAACGGATGCACGCCGATGCTTTGCCTGTGGAGGTGTTGGGCACTTCAAAGATAATTGTCCATTGCTTTCCACCAAGACCAACCAAGCAACGGGGCGAGTGAATGCAAACAGGCCACCGCTACGACAGCCATTACCACCACAGAGACCGTTACAAGCTCATGCCCCCGGCGGCGCCAATCAAGGAAGGGTTTTTGCTATGACTCAACCGGAGGAAAATGCCTCCAACACCATCATGGAAGGTATCGTGCTTCTTTACAATTCTTGGGCCCGAATTTTATTCGATCCCGGGGCAACTCATTCTTTTATAAGTACTGTGTATGCTACGAAATTGGGGTTGGGGTTCGAGAAACTAGAACATACATTGAATGTTGACTTGCCTACGGGAGAACAGTTGGGTACTAGTCGGGTTTGCAAGGGTTGCTTACTTCGGATTGGGGAGCACGAATTGATTGTGGATTTGGTTGCACTAAATATGAAGGGGTATGACGTTATATTCGGGATGGACTTGTTGTCCGCTTTCCGGGCGGTAATGGATTGTTTCCGCAAGCGGATTACATTTCAGTTACCAGGAGGGGTAGTTTTCAGTTTTATCAATGACCGAAGTTCTTCCCATCCATTTCCAACTACGGGTAGTAAATTCTTGAAAGCGAAGGCGGGGAGCCAGTTGAGTTTCTTGGCCAGCTTAATGGGAGATGATCGGGATAAATCCCATGCGGACGTAGTGTCGATAGGATCGGATTTTTCGGATGTTTTCCCTGACGAATTACCTGGGTTACCTCCACAAAGGGAGATTGAGTTTAAGATTGATCTTTATCCGGGAACTGAACCCATATCCATTGCTCCTTATCGGATGGCACCTTTGGAGCGGAAGGAGCTAAGGAAGCAATTGGATCATCTGCTGGCCATTGGGTTTATACGTTTGAGCACTTCACCTTGGGGAGCGCCGGTCCTCTTTGTGAAGAAGACGGATGAGACACTACGGTTGTGCACAGATTACCGGAGGTTGAATCGGGTTACCGTGAAGAATAAGTATCCGTTGCCGAGAATTGATGACTTATTTTCTTCAGTTGAAGGGTTCGAAGTATTACTCCAAGATTGATCTTCGCACGGGGTACCATCAGCTGCGGATTAAGGAGGAGGATATTCCTAAGACTGCTTTCCGTACCCGATATGGTCATTTCGAGTATACGGTGATGCCGTTCGGATTGACTAATGCCCCCGCAGCCTTCATGGATTTAATGCACAGAGTCTTCCGGCCTTACCTCGATCAATTTGTCATTGTGTTTATTGATGACATATTGATTTACTCACAGACTCAGGAGGAACATGCTCGTCATCTCTCTATTGTGCTACGAACATTGAGAGAACATAAGTTATATGCGAAGATGAACAAGTGTGAGTTTTGGATGAAGGAAGTGAAGTTCCTTGGCCATGTGGTGTCCGAGCAAGGAGTAGCGGTTGACCCCGCAAAGATTGAGGCTGTGATGAAATGGGAACCACCGAAGAACGTGACCGAGATACGTAGCTTCTTGGGTTTAGCGGGTTACTATCGGAGGTTCGTAGAAAGGTTCTCCAAGCTTGCGATGCCGATGACTCGCCTCACAAAGAAGGGGGAGAAATTTCTGTGGACTCAAGCGTGTGAACTAGCTTTTCGCACCTTGAAGGAGAAGTTGACGACGGCACCTATCCTCATTATTCCGAGTAGTGGGGAAGGCTACGATGTCTACACCGATGCTTCACTACGAGGCTTGGGATGCGTTCTAATGCAAGGAGGGAAGGTAGTAGCTTATGGGTCAAGGCAACTCAAGGTACATGAGCAGAATTATCCCACCCACGACTTAGAGCTTGCCGCGGTGGTCTTTGCTCTTAAGTTGTGGAGGTGTTATTTGTACGGGGAGAAATTTCAAGTGTTCTCTGATCATAAAAGCCTCAAGTATATCTTCACACAGAAAGACTTGAATCTCCGACAAAGAAGGTGGATTGAGTACCTAGAAGACTACGATTTCGCACTCAACTACCATCCGGGAAAGGCGAATGTAGTTGCCGACGCACTTAGCAGGAAGTCTTGGGGTGAACTCAACGTTTCCATAGGCGAATGGAAGTTGAAAGATGCCCTTGGAGATTTTGATCTATGGGTTGGAGAAGATGGATCCCGACCATGTTTGTTCAACCTTGTGGCTCAACCTACTCTACAACGTAGGGTCGTGGAATTGCAAGGCTTGGATCCGGAATTAATGTCGATGCGAGCTAAATTGGAAAATGGAGAAACTATGGAGGGTTGGTCTTTGAGAAATGGAGAATTGAGATATGGGGAGAAGCTATGCGTTCCCGACGAGTCGTCCCTAAAGGAGGAGATACTGGGAGAGTGTCATCGCTCTAAGTTTGCTATCCACCCCGGTAGCACGAAAATGTATAGGGACATGAAGCGCCAATATTGGTGGAAGGGAATGAAGAAGGATGTGGCAAGGTTCATAGCACGATGTGCGGTGTGCCAGCAGGTGAAGATTGAACATCAAAAGCCAGGGGGATTACTACAGTCTTTGCCTATCCCAGAGTGGAAGTGGGATCACATCACCATGGACTTCGTATCTGGCTTTCCACGGACTTCACGAGGGCATAATGCCGTATGGGTCATTGTTGATAGACTCACCAAATCCGCTCACTTCTTGAGTATGAAGACCACCGACACGTTAGAGACCCTGAGCAAGCTCTATATTCGCGAGATAGTGAGGTTGCATGGAGTTCCGCTATCCATTGTGTCGGATCGTGATTCTCGTTTCGTAGCGCAGTTTTGGCAAAGCCTTCAAAGAGCTATGGGGACAGAGTTGCACTTCAGCACCGCTTTTCATCCCCAAACGGATGGCCAATCCGAGAGGGTGAACCAGATTCTAGAAGATATGTTGCGTGCTTGTGTGTTGGATTTCAAGGGAGGTTGGAGCGACCATTTGCCGTTGGTGGAATTTGCATACAACAACAGCTATCAAGCAAGCATCGGAATGGCGCCTTATGAAGCATTGTATGGAAGACCGTGTAGATCTCCTACTTGTTGGTTGGAAGCCGGAGAAAGTAGCTTGTTCGGGCCGGACATTGTTCGAGAGACTACGGAGAAGATCCAACTAATCCGGGAGAGACTACGCACGGCGCAAAGTAGACAGAAGAGCTATGCGGACCACAGACGAAGACCCTTAGAATTCAAGGTGGGAGACTACGTATTTCTCAAAGTGTCGCCCAAGAAAGGAGTATTTAGATTCGGCAAGAAGGGAAAGTTAGCGCCAAGATATACCGGGCCCTTTGAAGTGATCAAAGTTGTGGGCAAAGCGGCGTATCAGTTGCGGTTGCCAGCTCAGTTGTCTGGGGTACATGACGTGTTCCACGTGTCGATGTTGAGGAAGTGTCAATCGGATGCAACTCCAGTCGTGGATTTGGAGGATATTGAAATTCAAGATGGAGCAACATATGAAGAACAACCGGTGGAGATTCTTGATGCCAAGGAAAAGGTACTCCGCAACAAAGTCATCCGACTCGTGAAGGTTTTGTGGCGACATCATGGGGTGGAAGAAGCTACATGGGAACCGGAGCAAGAAATGCGGGAGAAGTATCCATATTTGTTCGCTACTTGAGGTAAGTTTCGAGGACGAAACTTTCTTTAAGGGAGGTGGATTGTAACACCCTGAATTTTCTTTTATATATTTATAGAGATATATATATAGTAAATAATATTAGTAAAGATGTAGATATATGTAGTGACATAAGAATAAACCGTAGGAATAAATGCTATGGAGACAATTTGATTGGGAAGTTACGTGTCGAAGATGTTTAAACTTGGAAAGGATGAATAGACAAGTTTCTAAAGGTTTTTCGGTCAAAATAAGGTTTCCATTGAGTCCGGAAGGTCAAGAAACCTTGGGAGAGGTAATATGAGGTGTATTCGAAGTTAGGAAGTATTTTGGAGTTAAAACACATTGTAGAGAAAATTTGGGAATTTAAGATTTTGGACACTGCTTAGTATTTCGACCATAACTTTTTATTCTTAAGTCCAATTGGTCTGAAATTTTTACAGTAGATAGTAGACATCTAGGGCTACAAAAGTGTATCTCATGAAAATTTTCCAATTCGACCTCTAAATGGGTCAAAACTGCACTGGAAGTTGGAGCAAAAATCTGGCAGTCGAACCGTACCGGTACGCGTACCGGTACGCCGAACTCCAGTAGCTCAACCGTACCGGTACGCGTACCGGTACGCCCGGCAAAGCCTAGCCCGACCCGGCTTCGGTTCTTTCTCCATTTCTTTGACTATAAATACATCCTTACACCTCTCTAAGCCTCATTACACCAATTGAAACCCTAGAAACCATTAGAGAGGAAGAGAGGAAGAGAAAAACATAAAATCAAGAGAGATTTACACCTTGAACAAAATCAAACCCTAGTTTTTCAAGAACCCACTTCTCCACCCATTCCCTCTACTATAATTTCACTTCACTTTCACTCAAACCTCTTAGAACCGAAAGAGAAAGTAGCAAGGGAACAAGAAAAAAAAAGGGAAAAGGGGAGTCATTAAAGCTTGGGTTGCTAGAGATACTTGGTTGAGGTAGGGGATTTCTTCCTATTCTCTTACATTGATGTTAGGGTTAAATTATATGTACTCTTTTGTTTCAAAACCGTATATACTTGCTAGTATTTACTTGATTCTTGACATCCTTGCAATGATTATCAAGTTTTAAACAAATATATGGTGGAATAACCATTAAATCCTTTTTCTCATCTTAAAACCCTAGGTTTCAAGAGAAAGGGGTTTTTCTTTTGATTCCTCCTATGTTCTCGATTTCAAAACGTTAGTGTTTCATAGTGAACAACAAAATGCTATTTATGATGATCTCTTGTACATTTTATTGTATTACTCTTGTACCACAACTTATGAGAATTGGGGATTTTTCTTGGATATGGCGTGTAAATTGGGGGAATTGTGTAATTGTGGGGAAGGTGAGGTGTTTGTCGGTATAGTATCTCTTGCGTAGTTGTACGATGCTAACATGGTTTACTATTGACCGGGTGTCATGTAGTGGGTAGACGGCTTTGTATGCCACGCGGGTATGAACTTTTCCTACCACATAGTGTGGGTAGACGTCTTTGTACGCCGTGTGGGTACGAACATTTCCTAGCACTAATGATGACGGAATAGTAACGTGGGTAGTGTCGGATATACATTGTGGGTTATCGTGCATTGTACCGGAAATGGTTTCGACAAGAGTTTCCGGAAGTATGGGATTCCGAGAGAACTTGTTGGAAACGGTTTATGGTAGAATGGGTTATATTTGGATATAGTTTGTTAACTGTATACTGGTTTCACTTATTCATTCAATTACTATTGTTCCTTAAACTTGAGATCTATTCAAATGTCCTGGTTTTACTTCAAATGTTATATATGCTATTTGTGAAAATGAGACCAACCGTTTTATATGCTTTTCTAAACCTTGTTTGAGTTTGGGAAGATTTTGCTACAGAGCTTCGTGCTCATCCCCTGCTGCTAACATTTTTCAGATTTCCTACAAGAGGAGGACGTAGGGGTCGAGGAGCCCGCTACTTGGGAGACTCCGCTAGACGGGAGTGTGGATCCCGAGGTGGACGCTTAGAGCGACCTCTTTTCCTTTTGTACTAGACTAGGACATTCTTTTGGAACATTGTGTAGTCTAGTTCCTTTTGTTTATTCCGCTGTGCAACTTGGATTAATTTTTGAAATGTAAAGGCCAAAGATGACATATTCTTTTGGATAATGATGTAAATATTTTATGGATGATGAATGAAGTGTAATTTATTTATGGATGATATTAGTGCTCTCATGATGTATATGGTTTTAGTATGTAATGTCGTCCAGGGTGGTATTTGGGGCGTTACAGATTTGGTATCAGAGCCTAGGCTTTAGGTCTTACATGGGAGCTGTAGGTTATGGATTACCACTAGAAAGGTAGGACTAGGTTGAAGAAACCTTAGGCTTGAATTTGTTTGTGGTTATGTGTTTATCAAATAGGTAAGATTAGTTGTTTATTTAGGTTAGGGGTTAATTATTTGTTCGAATTCGATGAATTTTCTTGCTACGCAATCGATTTTGTGGCCCCTGATGCAAAGAGGGCTAAACGCTTTGAACAAGATTTGAGGCCTTCCATTCGCGAGAAGAGGGTCACACTCTGAATTCGAGAATACAAGTATGTGTCCGTGGACGAGAACGAGGACGTGGACGTGTACGTGTCGGTGGACGTGAACGAGGACGTGAACTTGAACGTGGACGTGTACGTGGACGTGGACGTGATTGGACAAAGACCTCAGATAGTTCGAGAAGATGAAGTGACTCAGACTAGAACAAGCAATGACCCGCGCCAATGCTTTGCATGCGGAGAGTATGGACACTTCAAACATAGATGCCCCTCGTTTCCCCCAAGGACCAAGCAAGCAACCGAGCAAGTACCAACAAACAAGCCACCTCTACAAAGGCCAACACATCAGAGACCTCAGATAGCTCAAGGAGCGGGAAGCGTACCAGAGAGGGTAGGAACGGATGCACGCCGATGCTTTGCCTGTGGAGGTGTTGGGCACTTCAAAGATAATTGTCCATTGCTTTCCACCAAGACCAACCAAGCAACGGGGCGAGTGAATGCAAACAGGCCACCGCTACGACAGCCATTACCACCACAGAGACCGTTACAAGCTCATGCCCCCGGCGGCGCCAATCAAGGAAGGGTTTTTGCTATGACTCAACCGGAGGAAAATGCCTCCAACGCCATCATGGAAGGTATCGTGCTTCTTTACAATTCTTGGGCCCGAATTTTATTCGATCCCGGGGCAACTCATTCTTTTATAAGTACTGTGTATGCTACGAAATTGGGGTTGGGGTTCGAGAAACTAGAACATACATTGAATGTTGACTTGCCTACGGGAGAACAGTTGGGTACTAGTCGGGTTTGCAAGGGTTGCGTACTTCGGATTGGGGAGCACGAATTGATTGTGGATTTGGTTGCACTAAATATGAAGGGGTATGACGTTATATTCGGGATGGACTTGTTGTCCGCTTTCCGGGCGGTAATGGATTGTTTCCGCAAGCGGATTACATTTCAGTTACCAGGAGGGGTAGTTTTCAGTTTTATCAATGACCGAAGTTCTTCCCATCCATTTCCAACTACGGGTAGTAAATTCTTGAAAGCGAAGGCGGGGAGCCAGTTGAGTTTCTTGGCCAGCTCAAGGTGTAATTCTTCATCCATAGCAATTATAGCATTAGTCAATGTATTAAGTTGATCACTAATTACAGAAAGTTGTTGGGTCATTTGGGCATTGCATTCCATTTGGGATTGAATAAACTCGTACAACGTATTTTCCAATTCTTGTTCGGTTGAGTCCCTATATGTTGGATAGTGGCAAAAATCATTAGGTGGTGTGAAATTGGATGAAAAATCATGAGGTTCATTCTCCCAACCATAACTCGAGTAACTCGGTGTAGCATAATGGTTGGGGTAAAAGTTTTCGCATGCAAAGTCTTGAACCGGATAATTTATTGGGCATTCACTACTGAGGTGTCCATTCTCACCACAAATCTCGCAAACATATTCAAAATAAGGGGCATTTATTGGGCACTCACTAGTGATGTGTCCATACTCACCACAAATCTTGCATACGTTTTCAAAATAAGAGGCCATTCTTGGGCACTCACTAGAAATATGCCCATACTCATCACAAATCTTACACATATTTTGAAAATTTTGGGCATTTGATACCTTATCATAAAAATTATAAGACATAATACAAAACACAAACTAAAATAAAATATTTACAAAAGAAACGACATACCTTGGCCCGTGATGAAAATCACGAGACTTACCATGCCGCCCAAAATCACCCTTTGAACTCAACGCTTTACCTTCCCCGGCAACGGCGCCAAAATGATTGATTAAAAACACGTCGTTCCTAACCTCGTAACATCACCCTCACCCTCAATGTGTGTATTGTATATGGCTTATATGGATGGGGGAGTGTCACTCTCCCTCGGGGTAATGCAAAAGATTAGGCAACAACGAACAAATGGTGGGAAATGGATGAACAAAATATATGTGAAATGGAGAATGTGTGTGTGAACAAAAGCGCTCCCCAATCGCAAGGAGTCTTTCGTTGTCGGTGTTTTACATGGAAGAGTATTCCAAGGTCGTCTCCTCAGGGAAGGAAAGAGAGTTTTGTGAAAGTGATTTTGCAAAAGTGAAAAGAAAGTGTAAAATCTTGTATTTGTGTTTTGGTGAGTTTTGTTCAAAATGAAAATACAAGAAAGCAAGTGTTGGCTAATCCAAAGGGTTCATTCCAATGGGAATACCAAATCAACTCAAAGCCTTCCTCCGATTGAGCATGAATGAACGATTGATTCGGGGGAAGCTAGGGACGAGATTGGTGAGTATCTAAGCATAAACCGTGACTAGGCCTACGGAATATCAAAGGCTCACCAACTCATCCACTCTCAACCCCGTCAAACCGAACCATTTGACTCTAAAGGGAGGAATGAAGAAGAGTTGAAAATGGTATTCCCAATAGGAATTTTCCCTTGGATTAACCAACTTAAATCCTAGCTACTCATATTAAAAATGCAAGACAAGCATAAAGGAAATGGACATGGAAGAGAAATGGAGATTTGAACTTGTAGAAATTGCAAGAAAAGAGCTAAGTTGAAAGAGAAATGACATTCATGAACATAATACACATATTGAAGCAAATACCCAAATGTAAAACTTAAAAATTAAAGAACTTGAAAACATAAATGGTGAAAGTTAGAACACAGGATTAAACTTGAAATGAACATGAAATAGATGAGATTAAAGTGCAAGGATTAAGAATTACAAGAGTATGAAAGCTTACTACAACAAAAACGGAGAAGAAAATGCAAAAACGAAAATACTATTCATCATCTTCCTCCTTGGAGCTTTGTATCTCTCCTCCTAAGCTTAGGTAGCCAACCCCCTCCATAATGAATCAATACCCCCCTAAGGAGACTCTTGCTTTCCCCCCAAAACGTGCCTGGAGAGAGAGGGAGGTCTACAGAGTTGATCTCCATCACTAGGGGTGCAGCAACATGGGCTGGACAGGGGGTGAGGTAGAGCTGTCTGCCCACCCAGCTTCCTTCTTCTTCTCTCTCTTCATTAATTATCAAGACTCATCCAAATCAATGCAGGGGTGAGGGAGGCTCCAGGATGTGTAAGGGATGTCAGGAAGCATGTAGGAGAAGTGCATGTGGGACCCTCCAAGCCGCAAAGTTGAGTTACAGGCTGTCTGGAGAAAAGTGCAAAAACCTTCCGGAAGGTCGACATACACCTACCGGAAGGTCGCTGAAAGAACAGTTAAATGAAAAGAATCAAATGCAAGAACTTCCAGAAGGTCGACATCAGCAGCAAAAATCTTCCGGAAGGTTCATTCCAGTAGCCAAAACCTTCCGGAAGGTTCATTCCAGAAAACACAACCTTCCGGAAGATTTTGGCAGTCAAAAAGAAACTCAAGGCAAAACCTTCCGGAAGGTCCATTCCATTAGACAAGTCTTCCGGAAGATTTTGGCAGTCAAAAAGAAACCCAAGGCAAAACCTTCCGGAAGGTCCATTCCAGTAGACAAGTCTTCCGGAAGATTTTGGCAGTCAAAAAGAAACCCAAGGCAAAACCTTCCGGAAGGTCCATTCCAGTAGACAAGACCTTCCGGAAGGTTTTACTCCAGTAGCTAAAATCTTCCGGAAGGTTCATTCCAGTGGACAAAACCTTCCGGAAGGTATTAGCTGTGAACAAGGCATCCAGGGTTTTTAGCAAAACCTTCCGGAAGGCCGACATACACCTTCCGGAAGGTTTTCAGACTGTGAGCAAAAATTGGATTTCTTTCCCCTCAAAACCATCCTTAAAGCTACCCCATACACTCCATTAGCCTCATATAACACCATGGGGGTTTAAATCATGTCATTTACATCATTTTACATGCATTCACCCAAAATTCCATCAAGCCACAAACAAAACCAAAACACTCCCATTTATTGACAAAAAAGGTGAAACAAAAGCACATTAGCACACCATACATGTCATTGTTATGTGCTAATCACACCCCCCAACTTGCGATTTGCTAGTCCCTAGCAAACAAAATGTAAAAGCAAGCAAACAAAGATAAACCTATACTAATTCCGCAATTGCATTTAGCACATGCAACAAGCCTTTAAACCCCTAGGTGATCCCTAGTGGACGAGTTTTGTCTCGTGAAGGTTTCCAGTGAAGGTACCTACAAACTTCTTGCTAATATCCAATATTTAAAGTATATTCCCCTATCTTAACTAGCAATGAGATTTCAATAAAAAGCTATGTTCAAAACATCCTAACTAAAAACACATGCAACACATTATAACTTATTCTATACACAAAGTGGTGGAACATGTGAATGGTGCACCTCACCCCCCAACTTAAACTATGCATTGTCCTCAATGCACAAGGAGTATTGCAAATGAGAAAAATGAAAGTAAATTGGGAAATGAGATACCCCCCTTTTTTTTTTTCTATGTACATTAATAAAACACAAAAAGCTTGTTTACACCCCCCAACTTAGACTAAAACATGATATTGAATGAGTTTGTCTATGATGATGCTCAAAATGAAATGAGTCCAAATTAGGGAGAGGTAAACAACTTCTACACTACAACATCAAGAAAAGAAAAATATAACAGTTAAAAGAAATCTAACTACTATATACATCGAAACAAAGCAAAAAGGGCTCATATCAATCCGGCTTCAATTCGGATATGACCTTGCGCCCATGAATTTTTTTGATTTTAAAATTTTTGTGTTGTATAAATGCCCTTTCTATCCAATCTATCCAACCATACAAGGGATAATAATTCAAAAATCTCAACCGAACCAAGATGTATGCGAGTTTATGCAATGCAACAAATGGAATATGCAATTTCTCTTTCAAAGTTTCTTCACTTAACTCCATTGCAATGCCCTCCCCAAGTTGAGAAATGTGAATCTCAACACCACTCTTAGATGGAGAAAAGACCTTGGGCTCATTAGCATCATGTGAGATAATCACTTCATCTAACTTTTCACAATCAAGAGTGGTGGGAGATTCAACCTCAATATGTATTTCAATGGGGTGATCATCCTCAATACATTGACTATGCTCAAGGTGTAATTCTTCATCCATAGCAATTATAGCATTAGTCAATGTATTAAGTTGATCACTAATTACAGAAAGTTGTTGGGTCATTTGGGCATTGCATTCCATTTGGGATTGAATAAACTCGTACAACGTATTTTCCAATTCTTGTTCGGTTGAGTCCCTATATGTTGGATAGTGGCAAAAATCATTAGGTGGTGTGAAATTGGATGAAAAATCATGAGGTTCATTCTCCCAACCATAACTCGAGTAACTCGGTGTAGCATAATGGTTGGGGTAAAAGTTTTCGCATGCAAAGTCTTGAACCGGATAATTTATTGGGCATTCACTACTGAGGTGTCCATTCTCACCACAAATCTCGCAAACATATTCAAAATAAGGGGCATTTATTGGGCACTCACTAGTGATGTGTCCATACTCACCACAAATCTTGCATACGTTTTCAAAATAAGAGGCCATTCTTGGGCACTCACTAGAAATATGCCCATACTCATCACAAATCTTACACATATTTTGAAAATTTTGGGCATTTGATACCTTATCATAAAAATTATAAGACATAATACAAAACACAAACTAAAATAAAATATTTACAAAAGAAACGACATACCTTGGCCCGTGATGAAAATCACGAGACTTACCATGCCGCCCAAAATCACCCTTTGAACTCAACGCTTTACCTTCCCCGGCAACGGCGCCAAAATGATTGATTAAAAACACGTCGTTCCTAACCTCGTAACATCACCCTCACCCTCAATGTGTGTATTGTATATGGCTTATATGGATGTGGGAGTGTCACTTTCCCTCGGGGTAATGCAAAAGATTAGGCAACAACGAACAAATGGTGGGAAATGGATGAACAAAATATATGTGAAATGGAGAATGTCTGTGTGAACAAAAGCGCTCCCCAATCGCAAGGAGTCTTTCGTTGTCGGTGTTTTACTTGGAAGAGTATTCCAAGGTCGTCTCCTCAGGGAAGGAAAGGGAGTTTTGTGAAAGTGATTTTGCAAAAGTGAAAAGAAAGTGTAAAATCTTGTATTTGTGTTTTGGTGAGTTTTGTTCAAAATGAAAATACAAGAAAGCAAGTGTTGGCTAATCCAAAGGGTTCATTCCAATGGGAATACCAAATCAACTCAAAGCCTTCCTCCGATTGAGCATGAATGAACGATTGATTCGGGGGAAGCTAGGGACGAGATTGGTGAGTATCTAAGCATAAACCGTGACTAGGCCTACGGAATATCAAAGGCTCACCAACTCATCCACTCTCAACCCCGTCAAACCGAACCATTTGACTCTAAAGGGAGGAATGAAGAAGAGTTGAAAATGGTATTCCCAAGAGGAATTTTCCCTTGGATTAACCAACTTAAATCCTAGCTACTCATATTAAAAATGCAAGACAAGCATAAAGGAAATGGACATGGAAGAGAAATGGAGATTTGAACTTGTAGAAATTGCAAGAAAAGAGCTAAGTTGTAAGAGAAATGACATTCATGAACATAATACACATATTGAAGCAAATACCCAAATGTAAAACTTAAAAATTAAAGAACTTGAAAACATAAATGGTGAAAGCTAGAACACAGGATTAAACTTGAAATGAACATGAAATAGATGAGATTAAAGTGCAAGGATTAAGAATTACAAGAGTATGAAAGCTTACTACAACAAAAACGGAGAAGAAAATGCAAAAACGAAAATACTATTCATCATATTCCTCCTTGGAGCTTTGTATCTCTCCTCCTAAGCATAGGTAGCCAACCCCCTCCGAAATGAATCAATACCCCCTAAGGAGACTCTTGCTTTCCCCCCAAAACGTGCCTGGAGAGAGAGGGAGGTCTACAGAGTTGATCTCCATCACTAGGGGTGCAGCAACATGGGCTGGACAGGGGGTGAGGCAGAGCTGTCTGCCCACCCAGCTTCCTTCTTCTTCTCTCTCTTCATTAATTATCAAGACTCATCCAAATCAATGCAGGGGTGAGGGAGGCTCCAGGATGTGTAAGGGATGTCAGGAAGCATGTAGGAGAAGTGCATGTGGGACCCTCCAAGCCGCAAAGTTGAGTTACAGGCTGTCTGGAGAAAAGTGCAAAAACCTTCCGGAAGGTCGACATACACCTACCGGAAGGTCGCTGAAAGAACAGTTAAATGAAAAGAATCAAATGCAAGAACTTCTGGAAGGTCGACATCAGCAGCAAAAATCTTCCGGAAGGTTCATTCCAGTAGCCAAAACCTTCCGGAAGGTTCATTCCAGAAAACAAAACCTTCCGGAAGATTTTGGCAGTCAAAAAGAAACCCAAGGCAAAACCTTCCGGAAGGTCCATTCCAGTAGACAAGTCTTCCGGAAGATTTTGGCAGTCAAAAAGAAACCCAAGGCAAAACCTTCCGGAAGGTCCATTCCAGTAGACAAGACCTTCCGGAAGGTTTTACTCCAGTAGCTAAAATCTTCCGGAAGGTTCATTCAAGTGGACAAAACCTTCCGGAAGGTATTAGCTGTGAACAAGGCATCCAGGGTTTTTAGCAAAACCTTCCGGAAGGTTTTCAGACTGTGAGCAAAAATTGGATTTCTTTCCCCTCAAAACCATCCTTAAAGCTACCCCATACACTCCATTAGCCTCATATAACACCATGGGGGTCTAAATCATGTCATTTACATCATTTTACATGCATTCACCCAAAATTCCATCAAGCCACAAACAAAACCAAAACACTCCCATTTATTGACAAAAAAGGTGAAACAAAAGCACATTAGCACACCATACATGTCATTGTTATGTGCTAATCACACCCCCCAACTTGCGATTTGCTAGTCCCTAGCAAACAAAATGTAAAAGCAAGCAAACAAAGATAAACCTATACTAATTCCGCAATTGCATTTAGCACATGCAACAAGCCTTTAAACCCCTAGGTGATCCCTAGTGGACGAGTTTTGTCTCGTGAAGGTTTCCAGTGAAGGTACCTACAAACTTCTTGCTAATATCCAATATTTAAAGTATATTCCCCTATCTTAACTAGCAATGAGATTTCAATAAAAAGCTATGTTCAAAACATCCTAACTAAAAACACATGCAACACATTATAGCTTTAAATGCTATTCTAGAGTATTCACCTATACATTTCCTTTCAAAACTCGTGTGTGTGTGGAATGAACATGTAATTTAAGCATTTACTCAACGTAATTCACATTCACATGGCTATCCAAATTAAGCTTTGATGCAAAAACTCACCAAGGGTTTCTCTCAATAATGAATAACTCAATGATTATCCTAGCATGCACTCCATGTGTATATGTGAGATAGAATCTTATTCACAAACCAAAATGCTCACATATAATCCAAAAATGAAGCACATGTATACAAATGAAACAACCTTGGCATAATCTCATGAAAGGAATGCTAGGGCATTAGATAGTAAAATTAACTTCTCTTTTTCTTTAAAAGTATGCATCCCCCATGCTTCTCTAGATCTTTTAGGACTTTCATGGGTTATAATGGGGCCTTGGGGTGATGTTGTGGTAAGGGAAACGAAGGATATAGGATAACAAAGAGGGTTGTTCCGAGTGAGAGACATTAATCTTAGAAAAACACTTCCCTTTCATGGGATTTTGATTTTCACACCATCACCACATCCTTTGTTTCTTTTCTTTCTTTTCCTTTACATTTTTTCCTTTTCTTTTTCTCTTTCTTTTCTTCTTCTCACCCCTTTTCTTCCTTTTCTTGGATTATCAATTTTTTTTTTTTAATTGAACTCTATGCGTTCTAACATCATTCACCCTTTTTTGCTTGAGTTTCCACACCATACTTCCTTCTTTTGCAATCACTCATTTTTGTTTTAGGAACAACCAAGGTAAGGTAGGTATTTCTTATTTTCTTTGGTTTGGTTCAATGTGTGGCATAGAAATGAATTCAATTAAGGCTCAATCATGGCACTAGGGATAAATTTCACAAGAAAAAGGCTTAGGCTCAAAGCATTCCAAAATGGCCTAAGATCATTTCTAGATAGGCATGGGAGAGCACATTGCATTTCAAGACAAAGTCAATCAACTACACAAATGCACCTAACCAAAACAAGCATAATGAGATTATTGAACAAATGTGAAATTTGAAAAATTGTTCCTTGAGTACATGTAAGTTCCCTCCAACAAGAATTGGCACTAAAGCTCACATGGGTTCTTACTCATCTCCACTATTCATGTCAAACACTAAAATGTGAACTCAATCCGTAAATTACCCAAATTACACATTCAAGGTGCACAATGGTTGAGTTTGAAAGAAAACACATATGTGATACTCAAGCATAGGATAAACTTCTATAATGTGCTCATGTATTCAAAGTTCAAAATGAAGATCAAGCAATTCACAAATCCCATAACAATTAGGATAGAGGAATATAGTTCAATATTGACTATTTTTCACAAAAATTGTCCAAAATTTTTCAAAATTTTCACATTTCCAACTTATTCTATACACAAAGTGGTGGAACATGTGAATGGTGCACCTCACCCCCCAACTTAAACTATGCATTGTCCTCAATGCACAAGGAGTCATGCAAATGAGAAAAATGAAAGTAAATTGGGAAATGAGATACCCCCTTTTTTTTTTCTATGTACATTAATAAAACACAAAAAGCTTGTTTACACCCCCCAACTTAGACTAAAACATGATATTGAATGAGTTTGTCTATGATGATGCTCAAAATGAAATGAGTCCAAATTAGGGAGAGGTAAACAACTTCTACACTACAACATCAAGAAAAGAAAAATATAACAGTTAAAAGAAATCTAACTACTATATACATCGAAACAAAGCAAAAAGGGCTCATATCAATCCGGCTTCAATTCGGATATGACCTTGCGCCCATGAATTTTTTTGATTTTAAAATTTTTGTGTTGTATAAATGCCCTTTCTATCCAATCTATCCAACCATACAAGGGATAATAATTCAAAAATCTCAACCGAACCAAGATGTATGCGAGTTTATGCAATGCAACAAATGGAATATGCAATTTCTCTTTCAAAGTTTCTTCACTTAACTCCATTGCAATGCCCTCCCCAAGTTGAGAAATGTGAATCTCAACACCACTCTTAGATGGAGAAAAGACCTTGGGCTCATTAGCCTCATGTGAGATAATCACTTCATCAAACTTTTCACAATCAAGAGTGGTGGGAGATTCAACCTCAATATGTATTTCAATGGGGTGATCATCCTCAATACATTGACTATGCTCAAGGTGTAATTCTTCATCCAATAGCAATTATAGCATTAGTCAATGTATTAAGTTGATCACTAATTACAGAAAGTTGTTGGGTCATTTGGGCATTGCATTCCATTTGGGATTGAATAAACTCGTACAACGTATTTTCCAATTCTTGTTCGGTTGAGTCCCTATATGTTGGATAGTGGCAAAAATCATTAGGTGGTGTGAAATTGGATGAAAAATCATGAGGTTCATTCTCCCAACCATAACTCGAGTAACTCGGTGTAGCATAATGGTTGGGGTAAAAGTTTTCGCATGCAAAGTCTTGAACCGGATAATTTATTGGGCATTCACTACTGAGGTGTCCATTCTCACCACAAATCTCGCAAACATATTCAAAATAAGGGGCATTTATTGGGCACTCACTAGTGATGTGTCCATACTCACCACAAATCTTGCATACGTTTTCCAAATAAGAGGCCATTCTTGGGCACTCACTAGAAATATGCCCATACTCATCACAAATCTTACACATATTTTGAAAATTTTGGGCATTTGATACCTTATCATAAAAATTATAAGACATAATACAAAACACAAACTAAAATAAAATATTTACAAAAGAAACGACATACCTTGGCCCGTGATGAAAATCACGAGACTTACCATGCCGCCCAAAATCACCCTTTGAACTCAACGCTTTACCTTCCCCGGCAACGGCGCCAAAATGATTGATTAAAAACACGTCGTTCCTAACCTCGTAACATCACCCTCACCCTCAATGTGTGTATTGTATATGGCTTATATGGATGGGGGAGTGTCACTCTCCCTCGGGGTAATGCAAAAGATTAGGCAACAACGAACAAATGGTGGGAAATGGATGAACAAAATATATGTGAAATGGAGAATGTCTGTGTGAACAAAAGCGCTCCCCAATCGCAAGGAGTCTTTCGTTGTCGGTGTTTTACTTGGAAGAGTATTCCAAGGTCGTCTCCTTAGGGAAGGAAAGGGAGTTTTGTGAAAGTGATTTTGCAAAAGTGTAAAATCTTGTATTTGTGTTTTGGTGAGTTTTGTTCAAAATGAAAATACAAGAAAGCAAGTGTTGGCTAATCCAAAGGGTTCATTCCAATGGGAATACCAAATCAACTCAAAGCCTTCGTCCGATTGTGCATGAATGAACGATTGATTCGGGGGAATCTAGGGACGAGATTGGTGAGTATCTAAGCATAAACCGTGACTAGGCCTACGGAATATCAAAGGCTCACCAACTCATCCACTCTCAACCCCGTCAAACCGAACCATTTGACTCTAAAGGGAGGAATGAAGAAGAGTTGAAAATGGTATTCCCAAGAGGAATTTTCCCTTGGATTAACCAACTTAAATCCTAGCTACTCATATTAAAAATGCAAGACAAGCATAAAGGAAATGGACATGGAAGAGAAATGGAGATTTGAACTTGTAGAAATTGCAAGAAAAGAGCTAAGGTGAAAGAGAAATGACATTCATGAACATAATACACATATTGAAGCAAATACCCAAATGTAAAACTTGAAAATTAAAGAACTTGAAAACATAAATGGTGAAAGCTAGAACAAAGGATTAAACTTGAAATGAACATGAAATAGATGAGATTAAAGTGCAAGGATTAAGAATTACAAGAGTATGAAAGCTTACTACAACAAAAACGGAGAAGAAAATGCAAAAACGAAAATACTATTCATCATCTTCCTCCTTGGAGCTTTGTATCTCTCCTCCTAAGCTTAGGTAGCCAACCCCCTCCATAATGAATTAATACCCCCCTAAGGAGACTCTTGTTTTCCCCCCAAAACGTGCCTGGAGAGAGAGGGAGGTCTACAGAGTTGATCTCCATCACTAGGGGTGCAGCAACATGGGCTGGACAGGGGGTGAGGCAGAGCTGTCTGCCCACCCAGCTTCCTTCTTCTTCTCTCTCTTCATTAATTATCAAGACTCATCCAAATCAATGCAGGGGTGAGGGAGGCTCCAGGATGTGTAAGGGATGTCAGGAAGCATGTAGGAGAAGTGCATGTGGGACCCTCCAAGCCGCAAAGTTGAGTTACAGGCTGTCTGGAGAAAAGTGCAAAAACCTTCCGGAAGGTCGACATACACCTACCGGAAGGTCGCTGAAAGAACAGTTAAATGAAAAGAATCAAATGCAAGAACTTCCGGAAGGTCGACATCAGTAGCAAAAATCTTCCGGAAGGTTCATTCCAGTAGCCAAAACCTTCCGGAAGGTTCATTCCAGAAAACAAAACCTTCCGGAAGATTTTGGCAGTCAAAAAGAAACCCAAGGCAAAACCTTCCGGAAGGTCCATTCCAGTAGACAAGTCTTCCGGAAGATTTTGGCAGTCAAAAAGAAACCCAAGGCAAAACCTTCCGGAAGGTCCATTCCTGTAGACAAGTCTTCCGGAAGATTTTGGCAGTCAAAAAGAAACCCAAGGCAAAACCTTCCGGAAGGTCCATTCCAGTAGACAAGACCTTCCGGAAGGTTTTACTCCAGTAGCTAAAATCTTCCGGAAGGTTCATTCAAGTGGACAAAACCTTCCGGAAGGTATTAGCTGTGAACAAGGCATCCAGGGTTTTTAGCAAAACCTTCCGGAAGGTTTTTAGACTGTGAGCAAAAATTGGATTTCTTTCCCCTCAAAACCATCCTTAAAGCTACCCCATACACTCCATTAGCCTAATATAACACCATGGGGGTTTAAATCATGTCATTTACATCATTTTACATGCATTCACCCAAAATTCCATCAAGCCACAAACAAAACCAAAACACTCCCATTTATTGACAAAAAAGGTGAAACAAAAGCACATTAGCACACCATACATGTCATTGTTATGTGCTAATCACACCCCCCAACTTGCGATTTGCTAGTCCCTAGCAAACAAAATGTAAAAGCAAGCAAACAAAGATAAACCTATACTAATTCCGCAATTGCATTTAGCACATGCAACAAGCCTTTAAACCCCTAGGTGATCCCTAGTGGACGAGTTTTGTCTCGTGAAGGTTTCCAGTGAAGGTACCTACAAACTTCTTGCTAATATCCAATATTTAAAGTATATTCCCCTATCTTAACTAGCAATGAGATTTCAATAAAAAGCTATGTTCAAAACATCCTAACTAAAAACACATGCAACACATTATAGCTTTAAATGCTATTCTAGAGTATTCACCTATACATTTCCTTTCAAAACTCGTGTGTGTGTGGAATGAACATGTAATTTAAGCATTTACTCAACGTAATTCACATTCACATGGCTATCCAAATTAAGCTTTGATGCAAAAACTCACCAAGGGTTTCTCTCAATAATGAATAACTCAATGATTATCCTAGCATGCACTCCATGTGTATATGTGAGATAGAATCTTATTCACAAACCAAAATGCTCACATATAATCCAAAAATGAAGCACATGTATACAAATGAAACAACCTTGGCATAATCTCATGAAAGGAATGCTAGGGCATTAGATAGTAAAATTAACTTCTTTTTTTCTTTAAAAGTATGCATCCCCCATGCTTCTCTAGATCTTTTAGGACTTTCATGGGTTATAATGGGGCCTTGGGGTGATGTTGTGGTAAGGGAAACGAAGGATATAGGATAACAAAGAGGGTTGTTCCGAGTGAGAGACATTAATCTTAGAAAAACACTTCCCTTTCATGGGATTTTGATTTTCACACCATCACCACATCCTTTGTTTCTTTTCTTTCTTTTCCTTTACATTTTTTCCTTTTCTTTTTCTCTTTCTTTTCTTCTTCTCACCCCTTTTCTTCCTTTTCTTGGATTATCAATTTTTTTTTTTTAATTGAACTCTATGCGTTCTAACATCATTCACCCTTTTTTGCTTGAGTTTCCACACCATACTTCCTTCTTTTGCAATCACTCATTTTTGTTTTAGGAACAACCAAGGTAAGGTAGGTATTTCTTATTTTCTTTGGTTTGGTTCAATGTGTGGCATAGAAATGAATTCAATTAAGGCTCAATCATGGCACTAGGGATAAATTTCACAAGAAAAAGGCTTAGGCTCAAAGCATTCCAAAATGGCCTAAGATCATTTCTAGATATGCATGGGAGAGCACATTGCATTTCAAGACAAAGTCAATCAACTACACAAATGCACCTAACCAAAACAAGCATAATGAGATTATTGAACAAATGTGAAATTTGAAAAATTGTTCCTTGAGTACATGTAAGTTCCCTCCAACAAGAATTGGCACTAAAGCTCACATGGGTTCTTACTCATCTCCACTATTCATGTCAAACACTAAAATGTGAACTCAATCCGTAAATTACCCAAATTACACATTCAAGGTGCACAATGGTTGAGTTTGAAAGAAAACACATATGTGATACTCAAGCATAGGATAAACTTCTATAATGTGCTCATGTATTCAAAGTTCAAAATGAAGATCAAGCAATTCACAAGTCCCATAACAATTAGGATAGAGGAATATAGTTCAATATTGACTATTTTTCACAAAAATTGTCCAAAATTTTTCAAAATTTTCACATTTCCAACTTATTCTATACACAAAGTGGTGGAACATGTGAATGGTGCACCTCACCCCCCAACTTAAACTATGCATTGTCCTCAATGCACAAGGAGTCATGCAAATGAGAAAAATGAAAGTAAATTGGGAAATGAGATACCCCCTTTTTTTTTTCTATGTACATTAATAAAACACAAAAAGCTTGTTTACACCCCCCAACTTAGACTAAAACATGATATTGAATGAGTTTGTCTATGATGATGCTCAAAATGAAATGAGTCCAAATTAGGGAGAGGTAAACAACTTCTACACTACAACATCAAGAAAAGAAAAATATAACAGTTAAAAGAAATCTAACTACTATATACATCGAAACAAAGCAAAAAGGGCTCATATCAATCCGGCTTCAATTCGGATATGACCTTGCGCCCATGAATTTTTTTGATTTTAAAATTTTTGTGTTGTATAAATGCCCTTTCTATCCAATCTATCCAACCATACAAGGGATAATAATTCAAAAATCTCAACCGAACCAAGATGTATGCGAGTTTATGCAATGCAACAAATGGAATATGCAATTTCTCTTTCAAAGTTTCTTCACTTAACTCCATTGCAATGCCCTCCCCAAGTTGAGAAATGTGAATCTCAACACCACTCTTAGATGGAGAAAAGACCTTGGGCTCATTAGCCTCATGTGAGATAATCACTTCATCAAACTTTTCACAATCAAGAGTGGTGGGAGATTCAACCTCAATATGTATTTCAATGGGGTGATCATCCTCAATACATTGACTATGCTCAAGGTGTAATTCTTCATCCAATAGCAATTATAGCATTAGTCAATGTATTAAGTTGATCACTAATTACAGAAAGTTGTTGGGTCATTTGGGCATTGCATTCCATTTGGGATTGAATAAACTCGTACAACGTATTTTCCAATTCTTGTTCGGTTGAGTCCCTATATGTTGGATAGTGGCAAAAATCATTAGGTGGTGTGAAATTGGATGAAAAATCATGAGGTTCATTCTCCCAACCATAACTCGAGTAACTCGGTGTAGCATAATGGTTGGGGTAAAAGTTTTCGCATGCAAAGTCTTGAACCGGATAATTTATTGGGCATTCACTACTGAGGTGTCCATTCTCACCACAAATCTCGCAAACATATTCAAAATAAGGGGCATTTATTGGGCACTCACTAGTGATGTGTCCATACTCACCACAAATCTTGCATACGTTTTCCAAATAAGAGGCCATTCTTGGGCACTCACTAGAAATATGCCCATACTCATCACAAATCTTACACATATTTTGAAAATTTTGGGCATTTGATACCTTATCATAAAAATTATAAGACATAATACAAAACACAAACTAAAATAAAATATTTACAAAAGAAACGACATACCTTGGCCCGTGATGAAAATCACGAGACTTACCATGCCGCCCAAAATCACCCTTTGAACTCAACGCTTTACCTTCCCCGGCAACGGCGCCAAAATGATTGATTAAAAACACGTCGTTCCTAACCTCGTAACATCACCCTCACCCTCAATGTGTGTATTGTATATGGCTTATATGGATGGGGGAGTGTCACTCTCCCTCGGGGTAATGCAAAAGATTAGGCAACAACGAACAAATGGTGGGAAATGGATGAACAAAATATATGTGAAATGGAGAATGTCTGTGTGAACAAAAGCGCTCCCCAATCGCAAGGAGTCTTTCGTTGTCGGTGTTTTACTTGGAAGAGTATTCCAAGGTCGTCTCCTTAGGGAAGGAAAGGGAGTTTTGTGAAAGTGATTTTGCAAAAGTGTAAAATCTTGTATTTGTGTTTTGGTGAGTTTTGTTCAAAATGAAAATACAAGAAAGCAAGTGTTGGCTAATCCAAAGGGTTCATTCCAATGGGAATACCAAATCAACTCAAAGCCTTCGTCCGATTGTGCATGAATGAACGATTGATTCGGGGGAATCTAGGGACGAGATTGGTGAGTATCTAAGCATAAACCGTGACTAGGCCTACGGAATATCAAAGGCTCACCAACTCATCCACTCTCAACCCCGTCAAACCGAACCATTTGACTCTAAAGGGAGGAATGAAGAAGAGTTGAAAATGGTATTCCCAAGAGGAATTTTCCCTTGGATTAACCAACTTAAATCCTAGCTACTCATATTAAAAATGCAAGACAAGCATAAAGGAAATGGACATGGAAGAGAAATGGAGATTTGAACTTGTAGAAATTGCAAGAAAAGAGCTAAGGTGAAAGAGAAATGACATTCATGAACATAATACACATATTGAAGCAAATACCCAAATGTAAAACTTGAAAATTAAAGAACTTGAAAACATAAATGGTGAAAGCTAGAACAAAGGATTAAACTTGAAATGAACATGAAATAGATGAGATTAAAGTGCAAGGATTAAGAATTACAAGAGTATGAAAGCTTACTACAACAAAAACGGAGAAGAAAATGCAAAAACGAAAATACTATTCATCATCTTCCTCCTTGGAGCTTTGTATCTCTCCTCCTAAGCTTAGGTAGCCAACCCCCTCCATAATGAATTAATACCCCCCTAAGGAGACTCTTGTTTTCCCCCCAAAACGTGCCTGGAGAGAGAGGGAGGTCTACAGAGTTGATCTCCATCACTAGGGGTGCAGCAACATGGGCTGGACAGGGGGTGAGGCAGAGCTGTCTGCCCACCCAGCTTCCTTCTTCTTCTCTCTCTTCATTAATTATCAAGACTCATCCAAATCAATGCAGGGGTGAGGGAGGCTCCAGGATGTGTAAGGGATGTCAGGAAGCATGTAGGAGAAGTGCATGTGGGACCCTCCAAGCCGCAAAGTTGAGTTACAGGCTGTCTGGAGAAAAGTGCAAAAACCTTCCGGAAGGTCGACATACACCTACCGGAAGGTCGCTGAAAGAACAGTTAAATGAAAAGAATCAAATGCAAGAACTTCCGGAAGGTCGACATCAGTAGCAAAAATCTTCCGGAAGGTTCATTCCAGTAGCCAAAACCTTCCGGAAGGTTCATTCCAGAAAACAAAACCTTCCGGAAGATTTTGGCAGTCAAAAAGAAACCCAAGGCAAAACCTTCCGGAAGGTCCATTCCAGTAGACAAGTCTTCCGGAAGATTTTGGCAGTCAAAAAGAAACCCAAGGCAAAACCTTCCGGAAGGTCCATTCCTGTAGACAAGTCTTCCGGAAGATTTTGGCAGTCAAAAAGAAACCCAAGGCAAAACCTTCCGGAAAGTCCATTCCAGTAGACAAGACCTTCCGGAAGGTTTTACTCCAGTAGCTAAAATCTTCCGGAAGGTTCATTCAAGTGGACAAAACCTTCCGGAAGGTATTAGCTGTGAACAAGGCATCCAGGGTTTTTAGCAAAACCTTCCGGAAGGTTTTCAGACTGTGAGCAAAAATTGGATTTCTTTCCCCTCAAAACCATCCTTAAAGCTACCCCATACACTCCATTAGCCTAATATAACACCATGGGGGTTTAAATCATGTCATTTACATCATTTTACATGCATTCACCCAAAATTCCATCAAGCCACAAACAAAACCAAAACACTCCCATTTATTGACAAAAAAGGTGAAACAAAAGCACATTAGCACACCATACATGTCATTGTTATGTGCTAATCACACCCCCCAACTTGCGATTTGCTAGTCCCTAGCAAACAAAATGTAAAAGCAAGCAAACAAAGATAAACCTATACTAATTCCGCAATTGCATTTAGCACATGCAACAAGCCTTTAAACCCCTAGGTGATCCCTAGTGGACGAGTTTTGTCTCGTGAAGGTTTCCAGTGAAGGTACCTACAAACTTCTTGCTAATATCCAATATTTAAAGTATATTCCCCTATCTTAACTAGCAATGAGATTTCAATAAAAAGCTATGTTCAAAACATCCTAACTAAAAACACATGCAACACATTATAGCTTTAAATGTTATTCTAGAGTATTCACCTATACATTTCCTTTCAAAACTCGTGTGTGTGTGGAATGAACATGTAATTTAAGCATTTACTCAACGTAATTCACATTCACATGGCTATCCAAATTAAGCTTTGATGCAAAAACTCACCAAGGGTTTCTCTCAATAATGAATAACTCAATGATTATCCTAGCATGCACTCCATGTGTATATGTGAGATAGAATCTTATTCACAAACCAAAATGCTCACATATAATCCAAAAATGAAGCACATGTATACAAATGAAACAACCTTGGCATAATCTCATGAAAGGAATGCTAGGGCATTAGATAGTAAAATTAACTTCTCTTTTTCTTTAAAAATATGCATCCCCCATGCTTCTCTAGATCTTTTAGGACTTTCATGGGTTATAATGGGGCCTTGGGGTGATGTTGTGGTAAGGGAAACGAAGGATATAGGATAACAAAGAGGGTTGTTCCGAGTGAGAGACATTAATCTTAGAAAAACACTTCCCTTTCATGGGATTTTGATTTTCACACCATCACCACATCCTTTGTTTCTTTTCTTTCTTTTCCTTTACATTTTTTCCTTTTCTTTTTCTCTTTCTTTTCTTCTTCTCACCCCTTTTCTTCCTTTTCTTGGATTATCAATTTTTTTTTTTTTTAATTGAACTCTATGCGTTCTAACATCATTCACCCTTTTTTGCTTGAGTTTCCACACCATACTTCCTTCTTTTGCAATCACTCATTTTTGTTTTAGGAACAACCAAGGTAAGGTAGGTATTTCTTATTTTCTTTGGCTTGGTTCAATGTGTGGCATAGAAATGAATTCAATTAAGGCTCAATCATGGCACTAGGGATAAATTTCACAAGAAAAAGGCTTAGGCTCAAAGCATTCCAAAATGGCCTAAGATCATTTCTAGATAGGCATGGGAGAGCACATTGCATTTCAAGACAAAGTCAATCAACTACACAAATGCACCTAACCAAAACAAGCATAATGAGATTATTGAACAAATGTGAAATTTGAAAAATTGTTCCTTGAGTACATGTAAGTTCCCTCCAACAAGAATTGGCACTAAAGCTCACATGGGTTCTTACTCATCTCCACTATTCATGTCAAACACTAAAATGTGAACTCAATCCGTAAATTACCCAAATTACACATTCAAGGTGCACAATGGTTGAGTTTGAAAGAAAACACATATGTGATACTCAAGCATAGGATAAACTTCTATAATGTGCTCATGTATTCAAAGTTCAAAATGAAGATCAAGCAATTCACAAATCCCATAACAATTAGGATAGAGGAATATAGTTCAATATTGACTATTTTTCACAAAAATTGTCCAAAATTTTTCAAAATTTTCACATTTCCAACTTATTCTATACACAAAGTGGTGGAACATGTGAATGGTGCACCTCACCCCCCAACTTAAACTATGCATTGTCCTCAATGCACAAGGAGTCATGCAAATGAGAAAAATGAAAGTAAATTGGGAAATGAGATACCCCCTTTTTTTTTTCTATATACATTAATAAAACACAAAAAGCTTGTTTACACCCCCCAACTTAGACTAAAACATGATATTGAATGAGTTTGTCTATGATGATGCTCAAAATGAAATGAGTCCAAATTAGGGAGAGGTAAACAACTTCTACACTACAACATCAAGAAAAGAAAAATATAACAGTTAAAAGAAATCTAACTACTATATACATCGAAACAAAGCAAAAAGGGCTCATATCAATCCGGCTTCAATTCGGATATGACCTTGCGCCCATGAATTTTTTTGATTTTAAAATTTTTGTGTTGTATAAATGCCCTTTCTATCCAATCTATCCAACCATACAAGGGATAATAATTCAAAAATCTCAACCGAACCAAGATGTATGCGAGTTTATGCAATGCAACAAATGGAATATGCAATTTCTCTTTCAAAGTTTCTTCACTTAACTCCATTGCAATGCCCTCCCCAAGTTGAGAAATGTGAATCTCAACACCACTCTTAGATGGAGAAAAGACCTTGGGCTCATTAGCCTCATGTGAGATAATCACTTCATCAAACTTTTCACAATCAAGAGTGGTGGGAGATTCAACCTCAATATGTATTTCAATGGGGTGATCATCCTCAATACATTGACTATGCTCAAGGTGTAATTCTTCATCCAATAGCAATTATAGCATTAGTCAATGTATTAAGTTGATCACTAATTACAGAAAGTTGTTGGGTCATTTGGGCATTGCATTCCATTTGGGATTGAATAAACTCGTACAACGTATTTTCCAATTCTTGTTCGGTTGAGTCCCTATATGTTGGATAGTGGCAAAAATCATTAGGTGGTGTGAAATTGGATGAAAAATCATGAGGTTCATTCTCCCAACCATAACTCGAGTAACTCGGTGTAGCATAATGGTTGGGGTAAAAGTTTTCGCATGCAAAGTCTTGAACCGGATAATTTATTGGGCATTCACTACTGAGGTGTCCATTCTCACCACAAATCTCGCAAACATATTCAAAATAAGGGGCATTTATTGGGCACTCACTAGTGATGTGTCCATACTCACCACAAATCTTGCATACGTTTTCCAAATAAGAGGCCATTCTTGGGCACTCACTAGAAATATGCCCATACTCATCACAAATCTTACACATATTTTGAAAATTTTGGGCATTTGATACCTTATCATAAAAATTATAAGACATAATACAAAACACAAACTAAAATAAAATATTTACAAAAGAAACGACATACCTTGGCCCGTGATGAAAATCACGAGACTTACCATGCCGCCCAAAATCACCCTTTGAACTCAACGCTTTACCTTCCCCGGCAACGGCGCCAAAATGATTGATTAAAAACACGTCGTTCCTAACCTCGTAACATCACCCTCACCCTCAATGTGTGTATTGTATATGGCTTATATGGATGGGGGAGTGTCACTCTCCCTCGGGGTAATGCAAAAGATTAGGCAACAACGAACAAATGGTGGGAAATGGATGAACAAAATATATGTGAAATGGAGAATGTCTGTGTGAACAAAAGCGCTCCCCAATCGCAAGGAGTCTTTCGTTGTCGGTGTTTTACTTGGAAGAGTATTCCAAGGTCGTCTCCTTAGGGAAGGAAAGGGAGTTTTGTGAAAGTGATTTTGCAAAAGTGTAAAATCTTGTATTTGTGTTTTGGTGAGTTTTGTTCAAAATGAAAATACAAGAAAGCAAGTGTTGGCTAATCCAAAGGGTTCATTCCAATGGGAATACCAAATCAACTCAAAGCCTTCGTCCGATTGAGCATGAATGAACGATTGATTCGGGGGAAGCTAGGGACGAGATTGGTGAGTATCTAAGCATAAACCGTGACTAGGCCTACGGAATATCAAAGGCTCACCAACTCATCCACTCTCAACCCCGTCAAACCGAACCATTTGACTCTAAAGGGAGGAATGAAGAAGAGTTGAAAATGGTATTCCCAAGAGGAATTTTCCCGTGGATTAACCAACTTAAATCCTAGCTACTCATATTAAAAATGCAAGACGAGCATAAAGGAAATGGACATGGAAGAGAAATGGAGATTTGAACTTGTAGAAATTGCAAGAAAAGAGCTAAGGTGAAAGAGAAATGACATTCATGAACATAATACACATATTGAAGCAAATACCCAAATGTAAAACTTGAAAATTAAAGAACTTGAAAACATAAATGGTGAAAGCTAGAACAAAGGATTAAACTTGAAATGAACATGAAATAGATGAGCTTAAAGTGCAAGGATTAAGAATTACAAGAGTATGAAAGCTTACTACAACAAAAACGGAGAAGAAAATGCAAAAACGAAAATACTATTCATCATCTTCCTCCTTGGAGCTTTGTATCTCTCCTCCTAAGCTTAGGTAGCCAACCCCCTCCATAATGAATTAATACCCCCCTAAGGAGACTCTTGTTTTCCCCCCAAAACGTGCCTGGAGAGAGAGGGAGGTCTACAGAGTTGATCTCCATTACTAGGGGTGCAGCAACATGGGCTGGACAGGGGGTGAGGCAGAGCTGTCTGCCCACCCAGCTTCCTTCTTCTTCTCTCTCTTCATTAATTATCAAGACTCATCCAAATCAATGCAGGGGTGAGGGAGGCTCCAGGATGTGTAAGGGATGTCAGGAAGCATGTAGGAGAAGTGCATGTGGGACCCTCCAAGCCGCAAAGTTGAGTTACAGGCTGTCTGGAGAAAAGTGCAAAAACCTTCCGGAAGGTCGACATACACCTACCGGGAGGTCGCTGAAAGAACAGTTAAATGAAAAGAATCAAATGCAAGAATTTCCGGAAGGTCGACATCAGTAGCAAAAATCTTCCGGAAGGTTCATTCCAGTAGCCAAAACCTTCCGGAAGGTTCATTCCAGAAAACAAAACCTTCCGGAAGATTTTGGCAGTCAAAAAGAAACCCAAGGCAAAACCTTCCGGAAGGTCCATTCCAGTAGACAAGTCTTCCGGAAGATTTTGGCAGTCAAAAAGAAACCCAAGGCAAAACCTTCCGGAAGGTCCATTCCTGTAGACAAGTCTTCCGGAAGATTTTGGCAGTCAAAAAGAAACCCAAGGCAAAACCTTCCGGAAGGTCCATTCCAGTAGACAAGACCTTCCGGAAGGTTTTACTCCAGTAGCTAAAATCTTCCGGAAGGTTCATTCAAGTGGACAAAACCTTCCGGAAGGTATTAGCTGTGAACAAGGCATCCAGGGTTTTTAGCAAAACCTTCCGGAAGGTTTTTAGACTGTGAGCAAAAATTGGATTTCTTTCCCCTCAAAACCATCCTTAAAGCTACCCCATACACTCCATTAGCCTAATATAACACCATGGGGGTTTAAATCATGTCATTTACATCATTTTACATGCATTCACCCAAAATTCCATCAAGCCACAAACAAAACCAAAACACTCCCATTTATTGACAAAAAAGGTGAAACAAAAGCACATTAGCACACCATACATGTCATTGTTATGTGCTAATCACACCCCCCAACTTGCGATTTGCTAGTCCCTAGCAAACAAAATGTAAAAGCAAGCAAACAAAGATAAACCTATACTAATTCCGCAATTGCATTTAACACATGCAACAAGCCTTTAAACCCCTAGGTGATCCCTAGTGGACGAGTTTTGTCTCGTGAAGGTTTCCAGTTAAGGTACCTACAAACTTCTTGCTAATATCCAATATTTAAAGTATATTCCCCTATCTTAACTAGCAATGAGATTTCAATAAAAAGCTATGTTCAAAACATCCTAACTAAAAACACATGCAACACATTATAGCTTTAAATGCTATTCTAGAGTATTCACCTATACATTTCCTTTCAAAACTCGTGTGTGTGTGGAATGAACATGTAATTTAAGCATTTACTCAACGTAATTCACATTCACATGGCTATCCAAATTAAGCTTTGATGCAAAAACTCACCAAGGGTTTCTCTCAATAATGAATAACTCAATGATTATCCTAGCATGCACTCCATGTGTATATGTGAGATAGAATCTTATTCACAAACCAAAATGCTCACATATAATCCAAAAATGAAGCACATGTATACAAATGAAACAACCTTGGCATAATCTCATGAAAGGAATGCTAGGGCATTAGATAGTAAAATTAACTTCTCTTTTTCTTTAAAAATATGCATCCCCCATGCTTCTCTAGATCTTTTAGGACTTTCATGGGTTATAATGGGGCCTTGGGGTGATGTTGTGGTAAGGGAAACGAAGGATATAGGATAACAAAGAGGGTTGTTCCGAGTGAGAGACATTAATCTTAGAAAAACACTTCCCTTTCATGGGATTTTGATTTTCACACCATCACCACATCCTTTGTTTCTTTTCTTTCTTTTCCTTTACATTTTTTCCTTTTCTTTTTCTCTTTCTTTTCTTCTTCTCACCCCTTTTCTTCCTTTTCTTGGATTATCAATTTTTTTTTTTTTAATTGAACTCTATGCGTTCTAACATCATTCACCCTTTTTTGCTTGAGTTTCCACACCATACTTCCTTCTTTTGCAATCACTCATTTTTGTTTTAGGAACAACCAAGGTAAGGTAGGTATTTCTTATTTTCTTTGTCTTGGTTCAATGTGTGGCATAGAAATGAATTCAATTAAGGCTCAATCATGGCACTAGGAATAAATTTCACAAGAAAAAGGCTTAGGCTCAAAGCATTCCAAAATGGCCTAAGATCATTTCTAGATAGGCATGGGAGAGCACATTGCATTTCAAGACAAAGTCAATCAACTACACAAATGCACCTAACCAAAACAAGCATAATGAGATTATTGAACAAATGTGAAATTTGAAAAATTGTTCCTTGAGTACATGTAAGTTCCCTCCAACAAGAATTGGCACTAAAGCTCACATGGGTTCTTACTCATCTCCACTATTCATGTCAAACACTAAAATGTGAACTCAATCCGTAAATTACCCAAATTACACATTCAAGGTGCACAATGGTTGAGTTTGAAAGAAAACACATATGTGATACTCAAGCATAGGATAAACTTCTATAATGTGCTCATGTATTCAAAGTTCAAAATGAAGATCAAGCAATTCACAAATCCCATAACAATTAGGATAGAGGAATATAGTTCAATATTGACTATTTTTCACAAAAATTGTCCAAAATTTTTCAAAATTTTCACATTTCCAACTTATTCTATACACAAAGTGGTGGAACATGTGAATGGTGCACCTCACCCCCCAACTTAAACTATGCATTGTCCTCAATGCACAAGGAGTCATGCAAATGAGAAAAATGAAAGTAAATTGGGAAATGAGATACCCCCTTTTTTTTTTCTATGTACATTAATAAAACACAAAAAGCTTGTTTACACCCCCCAACTTAGACTAAAACATGATATTGAATGAGTTTGTCTATGATGATGCTCAAAATGAAATGAGTCCAAATTAGGGAGAGGTAAACAACTTCTACACTACAACATCAAGAAAAGAAAAATATAACAGTTAAAAGAAATCTAACTACTATATACATCGAAACAAAGCAAAAAGGGCTCATATCAATCCGGCTTCAATTCGGATATGACCTTGCGCCCATGAATTTTTTTGATTTTAAAATTTTTGTGTTGTATAAATGCCCTTTCTATCCAATCTATCCAACCATACAAGGGATAATAATTCAAAAATCTCAACCGAACCAAGATGTATGCGAGTTTATGCAATGCAACAAATGGAATATGCAATTTCTCTTTCAAAGTTTCTTCACTTAACTCCATTGCAATGCCCTCCCCAAGTTGAGAAATGTGAATCTCAACACCACTCTTAGATGGAGAAAAGACCTTGGGCTCATTAGCCTCATGTGAGATAATCACTTCATCAAACTTTTCACAATCAAGAGTGGTGGGAGATTCAACCTCAATATGTATTTCAATGGGGTGATCATCCTCAATACATTGACTATGCTCAAGGTGTAATTCTTCATCCAATAGCAATTATAGCATTAGTCAATGTATTAAGTTGATCACTAATTACAGAAAGTTGTTGGGTCATTTGGGCATTGCATTCCATTTGGGATTGAATAAACTCGTACAACGTATTTTCCAATTCTTGTTCGGTTGAGTCCCTATATGTTGGATAGTGGCAAAAATCATTAGGTGGTGTGAAATTGGATGAAAAATCATGAGGTTCATTCTCCCAACCATAACTCGAGTAACTCGGTGTAGCATAATGGTTGGGGTAAAAGTTTTCGCATGCAAAGTCTTGAACCGGATAATTTATTGGGCATTCACTACTGAGGTGTCCATTCTCACCACAAATCTCGCAAACATATTCAAAATAAGGGGCATTTATTGGGCACTCACTAGTGATGTGTCCATACTCACCACAAATCTTGCATACGTTTTCCAAATAAGAGGCCATTCTTGGGCACTCACTAGAAATATGCCCATACTCATCACAAATCTTACACATATTTTGAAAATTTTGGGCATTTGATACCTTATCATAAAAATTATAAGACATAATACAAAACACAAACTAAAATAAAATATTTACAAAAGAAACGACATACCTTGGCCCGTGATGAAAATCACGAGACTTACCATGCCGCCCAAAATCACCCTTTGAACTCAACGCTTTACCTTCCCCGGCAACGGCGCCAAAATGATTGATTAAAAACACGTCGTTCCTAACCTCGTAACATCACCCTCACCCTCAATGTGTGTATTGTATATGGCTTATATGGATGGGGGAGTGTCACTCTCCCTCGGGGTAATGCAAAAGATTAGGCAACAACGAACAAATGGTGGGAAATGGATGAACAAAATATATGTGAAATGGAGAATGTCTGTGTGAACAAAAGCGCTCCCCAATCGCAAGGAGTCTTTCGTTGTCGGTGTTTTACTTGGAAGAGTATTCCAAGGTCGTCTCCTTAGGGAAGGAAAGGGAGTTTTGTGAAAGTGATTTTGCAAAAGTGTAAAATCTTGTATTTGTGTTTTGGTGAGTTTTGTTCAAAATGAAAATACAAGAAAGCAAGTGTTGGCTAATCCAAAGGGTTCATTCCAATGGGAATACCAAATCAACTCAAAGCCTTCGTCCGATTGAGCATGAATGAACGATTGATTCGGGGGAAGCTAGGGACGAGATTGGTGAGTATCTAAGCATAAACCGTGACTAGGCCTACGGAATATCAAAGGCTCACCAACTCATCCACTCTCAACCCCGTCAAACCGAACCATTTGACTCTAAAGGGAGGAATGAAGAAGAGTTGAAAATGGTATTCCCAAGAGGAATTTTCCCTTGGATTAACCAACTTAAATCCTAGCTACTCATATTAAAAATGCAAGACGAGCATAAAGGAAATGGACATGGAAGAGAAATGGAGATTTGAACTTGTAGAAATTGCAAGAAAAGAGCTAAGGTGAAAGAGAAATGACATTCATGAACATAATACACATATTGAAGCAAATACCCAAATGTAAAACTTGAAAATTAAAGAACTTGAAAACATAAATGGTGAAAGCTAGAACAAAGGATTAAACTTGAAATGAACATGAAATAGATGAGCTTAAAGTGCAAGGATTAAGAATTACAAGAGTATGAAAGCTTACTACAACAAAAACGGAGAAGAAAATGCAAAAACGAAAATACTATTCATCATCTTCCTCCTTGGAGCTTTGTATCTCTCCTCCTAAGCTTAGGTAGCCAACCCCCTCCATAATGAATTAATACCCCCCTAAGGAGACTCTTGTTTTCCCCCCAAAACGTGCCTGGAGAGAGAGGGAGGTCTACAGAGTTGATCTCCATTACTAGGGGTGCAGCAACATGGGCTGGACAGGGGGTGAGGCAGAGCTGTCTGCCCACCCAGCTTCCTTCTTCTTCTCTCTCTTCATTAATTATCAAGACTCATCCAAATCAATGCAGGGGTGAGGGAGGCTCCAGGATGTGTAAGGGATGTCAGGAAGCATGTAGGAGAAGTGCATGTGGGACCCTCCAAGCCGCAAAGTTGAGTTACAGGCTGTCTGGAGAAAAGTGCAAAAACCTTCCGGAAGGTCGACATACACCTACCGGGAGGTCGCTGAAAGAACAGTTAAATGAAAAGAATCAAATGCAAGAATTTCCGGAAGGTCGACATCAGTAGCAAAAATCTTCCGGAAGGTTCATTCCAGTAGCCAAAACCTTCCGGAAGGTTCATTCCAGAAAACAAAACCTTCCGGAAGATTTTGGCAGTCAAAAAGAAACCCAAGGCAAAACCTTCCGGAAGGTCCATTCCAGTAGACAAGTCTTCCGGAAGATTTTGGCAGTCAAAAAGAAACCCAAGGCAAAACCTTCCGGAAGGTCCATTCCTGTAGACAAGTCTTCCGGAAGATTTTGGCAGTCAAAAAGAAACCCAAGGCAAAACCTTCCGGAAGGTCCATTCCAGTAGACAAGACCTTCCGGAAGGTTTTACTCCAGTAGCTAAAATCTTCCGGAAGGTTCATTCAAGTGGACAAAACCTTCCGGAAGGTATTAGCTGTGAACAAGGCATCCAGGGTTTTTAGCAAAACCTTCCGGAAGGTTTTCAGACTGTGAGCAAAAATTGGATTTCTTTCCCCTCAAAACCATCCTTAAAGCTACCCCATACACTCCATTAGCCTAATATAACACCATGGGGGTTTAAATCATGTCATTTACATCATTTTACATGCATTCACCCAAAATTCCATCAAGCCACAAACAAAACCAAAACACTCCCATTTATTGACAAAAAAGGTGAAACAAAAGCACATTAGCACACCATACATGTCATTGTTATGTGCTAATCACACCCCCCAACTTGCGATTTGCTAGTCCCTAGCAAACAAAATGTAAAAGCAAGCAAACAAAGATAAACCTATACTAATTCCGCAATTGCATTTAACACATGCAACAAGCCTTTAAACCCCTAGGTGATCCCTAGTGGACGAGTTTTGTCTCGTGAAGGTTTCCAGTTAAGGTACCTACAAACTTCTTGCTAATATCCAATATTTAAAGTATATTCCCCTATCTTAACTAGCAATGAGATTTCAATAAAAAGCTATGTTCAAAACATCCTAACTAAAAACACATGCAACACATTATAGCTTTAAATGCTATTCTAGAGTATTCACCTATACATTTCCTTTCAAAACTCGTGTGTGTGTGGAATGAACATGTAATTTAAGCATTTACTCAACGTAATTCACATTCACATGGCTATCCAAATTAAGCTTTGATGCAAAAACTCACCAAGGGTTTCTCTCAATAATGAATAACTCAATGATTATCCTAGCATGCACTCCATGTGTATATGTGAGATAGAATCTTATTCACAAACCAAAATGCTCACATATAATCCAAAAATGAAGCACATGTATACAAATGAAACAACCTTGGCATAATCTCATGAAAGGAATGCTAGGGCATTAGATAGTAAAATTAACTTCTCTTTTTCTTTAAAAGTATGCATCCCCCATGCTTCTCTAGATCTTTTAGGACTTTCATGGGTTATAATGGGGCCTTGGGGTGATGTTGTGGTAAGGGAAACGAAGGATATAGGATAACAAAGAGGGTTGTTCCGAGTGAGAGACATTAATCTTAGAAAAACACTTCCCTTTCATGGGATTTTGATTTTCACACCATCACCGCATCCTTTGTTTCTTTTCTTTCTTTTCCTTTACATTTTTTCCTTTTCTTAATCTCTTTCTTTTCTTCTTCTCACCCCTTTTCTTCCTTTTCTTGGATTATCATTTTTTTTTTTTTTAATTGAACTCTATGCGTTCTAACATCATTCACCCTTTTTTGCTTGAGTTTCCACACCATACTTCCTTCTTTTGCAATCACTCATTTTTGTTTTAGTAACAACCAAGGTAAGGTAGGTATTTCTTATTTTCTTTGTCTTGGTTCAATGTGTGGCATAGAAATGAATTCAATTAAGGCTCAATCATGGCACTAGGGATAAATTTCACAAGAAAAAGGCTTAGGCTCAAAGCATTCCAAAATGGCCTAAGATCATTTCTAGATAGGTATGGGAGAGCACATTGCATTTCAAGACAAACAATCAACTACACAAATGCACCTAACCAAAACAAGCATAATGAGATTATTGAACAAATGTGAAATTTGAAAAATTGTTCCTTGAGTACATGTAAGTTCCCTCCAACAAGAATTGGCACTAAAGCTCACATGGGTTCTTACTCATCTCCACTATTCATGTCAAACACTAAAATGTGAACTCAATCCGTAAATTACCCAAATTACACATTCAAGGTGCACAATGGTTGAGTTTGAAAGAAAACACATATGTGATACTCAAGCATAGGATAAACTTCTATAATGTGCTCATGTATTCAAAGTTCAAAATGAAGATCAAGCAATTCACAAATCCCATAACAATTAGGATAGAGGAATATAGTTCAATATTGACTATTTTTCACAAAAATTGTCCAAAATTTTTCAAAATTTTCACATTTCCAACTTATTCTATACACAAAGTGGTGAAACATGTGAATGGTGCACCTCACCCCCCAACTTAAACTATGCATTGTCCTCAATGCACAAGGAGTCATGCAAATGAGAAAAATGAAAGTAAATTGGGAAATGAGATACCCCCTTTTTTTTTTCTATGTACATTAATAAAACACAAAAAGCTTGTTTACACCCCCCAACTTAGACTAAAACATGATATTGAATGAGTTTGTCTATGATGATGCTCAAAATGAAATGAGTCCAAATTAGGGAGAGGTAAACAACTTCTACACTACAACATCAAGAAAAGAAAAATATAACAGTTAAAAGAAATCTAACTACTATATACATCGAAACAAAGCAAAAAGGGCTCATATCAATCCGGCTTCAATTCGGATATGACCTTGCGCCCATGAATTTTTTTGATTTTAAAATTTTTGTGTTGTATAAATGCCCTTTCTATCCAATCTATCCAACCATACAAGGGATAATAATTCAAAAATCTCAACCGAACCAAGATGTATGCGAGTTTATGCAATGCAACAAATGGAATATGCAATTTCTCTTTCAAAGTTTCTTCACTTAACTCCATTGCAATGCCCTCCCCAAGTTGAGAAATGTGAATCTCAACACCACTCTTAGATGGAGAAAATACCTTGGGCTCATTAGCCTCATGTGAGATAATCACTTCATCAAACTTTTCACAATCAAGAGTGGTGGGAGATTCAACCTCAATATGTATTTCAATGGGGTGATCATCCTCAATACATTGACTATGCTCAAGGTGTAATTCTTCATCCATAGCAATTATAGCATTAGTCAATGTATTAAGTTGATCACTAATTACAGAAAGTTGTTGGGTCATTTGGGCATTGCATTCCATTTGGGATTGAATAAACTCGTACAACGTATTTTCCAATTCTTGTTCGGTTGAGTCCCTATATGTTGGATAGTGGCAAAAATCATTAGGTGGTGTGAAATTGGATGAAAAATCATGAGGTTCATTCTCCCAACCATAACTCGAGTAACTCGGTGTAGCATAATGGTTGGGGTAAAAGTTTTCGCATGCAAAGTCTTGAACCGGATAATTTATTGGGCATTCACTACTGAGGTGTCCATTCTCACCACAAATCTCGCAAACATATTCAAAATAAGGGGCATTTATTGGGCACTCACTAGTGATGTGTCCATACTCACCACAAATCTTGCATACGTTTTCCAAATAAGAGGCCATTCTTGGGCACTCACTAGAAATATGCCCATACTCATCACAAATCTTACACATATTTTGAAAATTTTGGGCATTTGATACCTTATCATAAAAATTATAAGACATAATACAAAACACAAACTAAAATAAAATATTTACAAAAGAAACGACATACCTTGGCCCGTGATGAAAATCACGAGACTTACCATGCCGCCCAAAATCACCCTTTGAACTCAACGCTTTACCTTCCCCGGCAACGGCGCCAAAATGATTGATTAAAAACACGTCGTTCCTAACCTCGTAACATCACCCTCACCCTCAATGTGTGTATTGTATATGGCTTATATGGATGGGGGAGTGTCACTCTCCCTCGGGGTAATGCAAAAGATTAGGCAACAACGAACAAATGGTGGGAAATGGATGAACAAAATATATGTGAAATGGAGAATGTCTGTGTGAACAAAAGCGCTCCCCAATCGCAAGGAGTCTTTCGTTGTCGGTGTTTTACTTGGAAGAGTATTCCAAGGTCGTCTCCTTAGGGAAGGAAAGGGAGTTTTGTGAAAGTGATTTTGCAAAAGTGTAAAATCTTGTATTTGTGTTTTGGTGAGTTTTGTTCAAAATGAAAATACAAGAAAGCAAGTGTTGGCTAATCCAAAGGGTTCATTCCAATGGGAATACCAAATCAACTCAAAGCCTTCGTCCGATTGAGCATGAATGAACGATTGATTCGGGGGAAGCTAGGGACGAGATTGGTGAGTATCTAAGCATAAACCGTGACTAGGCCTACGGAATATCAAAGGCTCACCAACTCATCCACTCTCAACCCCGTCAAACCGAACCATTTGACTCTAAAGGGAGGAATGAAGAAGAGTTGAAAATGGTATTCCCAAGAGGAATTTTCCCTTGGATTAACCAACTTAAATCCTAGCTACTCATATTAAAAATGCAAGACGAGCATAAAGGAAATGGACATGGAAGAGAAATGGAGATTTGAACTTGTAGAAATTGCAAGAAAAGAGCTAAGGTGAAAGAGAAATGACATTCATGAACATAATACACATATTGAAGCAAATACCCAAATGTAAAACTTGAAAATTAAAGAACTTGAAAACATAAATGGTGAAAGCTAGAACAAAGGATTAAACTTGAAATGAACATGAAATAGATGAGATTAAAGTGCAAGGATTAAGAATTACAAGAGTATGAAAGCTTACTACAACAAAAACGGAGAAGAAAATGCAAAAACGAAAATACTATTCATCATCTTCCTCCTTGGAGCTTTGTATCTCTCCTCCTAAGCTTAGGTAGCCAACCCCCTCCATAATGAATTAATACCCCCCTAAGGAGACTCTTGTTTTCCCCCCAAAACGTGCCTGGAGAGAGAGGGAGGTCTACAGAGTTGATCTCCATCACTAGGGGTGCAGCAACATGGGCTGGACAGGGGGTGAGGCAGAGCTGTCTGCCCACCCAGCTTCCTTCTTCTTCTCTCTCTTCATTAATTATCAAGACTCATCCAAATCAATGCAGGGGTGAGGGAGGCTCCAGGATGTGTAAGGGATGTCAGGAAGCATGTAGGAGAAGTGTATGTGGGACCCTCCAAGCCGCAAAGTTGAGTTACAGGCTGTCTGGAGAAAAGTGCAAAAACCTTCCGGAAGGTCGACATACACCTACCGGAAGGTCGCTGAAAGAACAGTTAAATGAAAAGAATCAAATGCAAGAACTTCCGGAAGGTCGACATCAGTAGCAAAAATCTTCCGGAAGGTTCATTCCAGTAGCCAAAACCTTCCGGAAGGTTCATTCCAGAAAACAAAACCTTCCGGAAGATTTTGGCAGTCAAAAAGAAACCCAAGGCAAAACCTTCCGGAAGGTCCATTCCAGTAGACAAGTCTTCCGGAAGATTTTGGCAGTCAAAAAGAAACCCAAGGCAAAACCTTCCGGAAGGTCCATTCCTGTAGACAAGTCTTCCGGAAGATTTTGGCAGTCAAAAAGAAACCCAAGGCAAAACCTTCCGGAAGGTCCATTCCAGTAGACAAGACATTCCGGAAGGTTTTACTCCAGTAGCTAAAATCTTCCGGAAGGTTCATTCAAGTGGACAAAACCTTCCGGAAGGTATTAGCTGTGAACAAGGCATCCAGGGTTTTTAGCAAAACCTTCCGGAAGGTTTTCAGACTGTGAGCAAAAATTGGATTTCTTTCCCCTCAAAACCATCCATAAAGCTACCCCATACACTCCATTAGCCTAATATAACACCATGGGGGTTTAAATCATGTCATTTACATCATTTTACATGCATTCACCCAAAATTCCATCAAGCCACAAACAAAACCAAAACACTCCCATTTATTGACAAAAAAGGTGAAACAAAAGCACATTAGCACACCATACATGTCATTGTTATGTGCTAATCACACCCCCCAACTTGCGATTTGCTAGTCCCTAGCAAACAAAATGTAAAAGCAAGCAAACAAAGATAAACCTATACTAATTCCGCAATTGCATTTAGCACATGCAACAAGCCTTTAAACCCCTAGGTGATCCCTAGTGGACGAGTTTTGTCTCGTGAAGGTTTCCAGTTAAGGTACCTACAAACTTCTTGCTAATATCCAATATTTAAAGTATATTCCCCTATCTTAACTAGCAATGAGATTTCAATAAAAAGCTATGTTCAAAACATCCTAACTAAAAACACATGCAACACATTATAGCTTTAAATGCTATTCTAGAGTATTCACCTATACATTTCCTTTCAAAACTCGTGTGTGTGTGGAATGAACATGTAATTTAAGCATTTACTCAACGTAATTCACATTCACATGGCTATCCAAATTAAGCTTTGATGCAAAAACTCACCAAGGGTTTCTCTCAATAATGAATAACTCAATGATTATCCTAGCATGCACTCCATGTGTATATGTGAGATAGAATCTTATTCACAAACCAAAATGCTCACATATAATCCAAAAATGAAGCACATGTATACAAATGAAACAACCTTGGCATAATCTCATGAAAGGAATGCTAGGGCATTAGATAGTAAAATTAACTTCTCTTTTTCTTTAAAAGTATGCATCCCCCATGCTTCTCTAGATCTTTTAGGACTTTCATGGGTTATAATGGGGCCTTGGGGTGATGTTGTGGTAAGGGAAACGAAGGATATAGGATAACAAAGAGGGTTGTTCCGAGTGAGAGACATTAATCTTAGAAAAACACTTCCCTTTCATGGGATTTTGATTTTCACACCATCACCACATCCTTTGTTTCTTTTCTTTCTTTTCCTTTACATTTTTTCCTTTTCTTTTTCTCTTTCTTTTCTTCTTCTCACCCCTTTTCTTCCTTTTCTTGGATTATCAATTTTTTTTTTTTTAATTGAACTCTATGCGTTCTAACATCATTCACCCTTTTTTGCTTGAGTTTCCACACCATACTTCCTTCTTTTGCAATCACTCATTTTTGTTTTAGGAACAACCAAGGTAAGGTAGGTATTTCTTATTTTCTTTGTCTTGGTTCAATGTGTGGCATAGAAATGAATTCAATTAAGGCTCAATCATGGCACTAGGGATAAATTTCACAAGAAAAAGGCTTAGGCTCAAAGCATTCCAAAATGGCCTAAGATCATTTCTAGATAGGTATGGGAGAGCACATTGCATTTCAAGACAAACAATCAACTACACAAATGCACCTAACCAAAACAAGCATAATGAGATTATTGAACAAATGTGAAATTTGAAAAATTGTTCCTTGAGTACATGTAAGTTCCCTCCAACAAGAATTGGCACTAAAGCTCACATGGGTTCTTACTCATCTCCACTATTCATGTCAAACACTAAAATGTGAACTCAATCCGTAAATTACCCAAATTACACATTCAAGGTGCACAATGGTTGAGTTTGAAAGAAAACACATATGTGATACTCAAGCATAGGATAAACTTCTATAATGTGCTCATGTATTCAAAGTTCAAAATGAAGATCAAGCAATTCACAAATCCCATAACAATTAGGATAGAGGAATATAGTTCAATATTGACTATTTTTCACAAAAATTGTCCAAAATTTTTCAAAATTTTCACATTTCCAACTTATTCTATACACAAAGTGGTGAAACATGTGAATGGTGCACCTCACCCCCCAACTTAAACTATGCATTGTCCTCAATGCACAAGGAGTCATGCAAATGAGAAAAATGAAAGTAAATTGGGAAATGAGATACCCCCTTTTTTTTTTCTATGTACATTAATAAAACACAAAAAGCTTGTTTACACCCCCCAACTTAGACTAAAACATGATATTGAATGAGTTTGTCTATGATGATGCTCAAAATGAAATGAGTCCAAATTAGGGAGAGGTAAACAACTTCTACACTACAACATCAAGAAAAGAAAAATATAACAGTTAAAAGAAATCTAACTACTATATACATCGAAACAAAGCAAAAAGGGCTCATATCAATCCGGCTTCAATTCGGATATGACCTTGCGCCCATGAATTTTTTTGATTTTAAAATTTTTGTGTTGTATAAATGCCCTTTCTATCCAATCTATCCAACCATACAAGGGATAATAATTCAAAAATCTCAACCGAACCAAGATGTATGCGAGTTTATGCAATGCAACAAATGGAATATGCAATTTCTCTTTCAAAGTTTCTTCACTTAACTCCATTGCAATGCCCTCCCCAAGTTGAGAAATGTGAATCTCAACACCACTCTTAGATGGAGAAAAGACCTTGGGCTCATTAGCCTCATGTGAGATAATCACTTCATCAAACTTTTCACAATCAAGAGTGGTGGGAGATTCAACCTCAATATGTATTTCAATGGGGTGATCATCCTCAATACATTGACTATGCTCAAGGTGTAATTCTTCATCCATAGCAATTATAGCATTAGTCAATGTATTAAGTTGATCACTAATTACAGAAAGTTGTTGGGTCATTTGGGCATTGCATTCCATTTGGGATTGAATAAACTCGTACAACGTATTTTCCAATTCTTGTTCGGTTGAGTCCCTATATGTTGGATAGTGGCAAAAATCATTAGGTGGTGTGAAATTGGATGAAAAATCATGAGGTTCATTCTCCCAACCATAACTCGAGTAACTCGGTGTAGCATAATGGTTGGGGTAAAAGTTTTCGCATGCAAAGTCTTGAACCGGATAATTTATTGGGCATTCACTACTGAGGTGTCCATTCTCACCACAAATCTCGCAAACATATTCAAAATAAGGGGCATTTATTGGGCACTCACTAGTGATGTGTCCATACTCACCACAAATCTTGCATACGTTTTCCAAATAAGAGGCCATTCTTGGGCACTCACTAGAAATATGCCCATACTCATCACAAATCTTACACATATTTTGAAAATTTTGGGCATTTGATACCTTATCATAAAAATTATAAGACATAATACAAAACACAAACTAAAATAAAATATTTACAAAAGAAACGACATACCTTGGCCCGTGATGAAAATCACGAGACTTACCATGCCGCCCAAAATCACCCTTTGAACTCAACGCTTTACCTTCCCCGGCAACGGCGCCAAAATGATTGATTAAAAACACGTCGTTCCTAACCTCGTAACATCACCCTCACCCTCAATGTGTGTATTGTATATGGCTTATATGGATGGGGGAGTGTCACTCTCCCTCGGGGTAATGCAAAAGATTAGGCAACAACGAACAAATGGTGGGAAATGGATGAACAAAATATATGTGAAATGGAGAATGTGTGTGTGAACAAAAGCGCTCCCCAATCGCAAGGAGTCTTTCGTTGTCGGTGTTTTACTTGGAAGAGTATTCCAAGGTCGTCTCCTTAGGGAAGGAAAGGGAGTTTTGTGAAAGTGATTTTGCAAAAGTGTAAAATCTTGTATTTGTGTTTTGGTGAGTTTTGTTCAAAATGAAAATACAAGAAAGCAAGTGTTGGCTAATCCAAAGGGTTCATTCCAATGGGAATACCAAATCAACTCAAAGCCTTCCTCCGATTGAGCATGAATGAACGATTGATTCGGGGGAAGCTAGGGACGAGATTGGTGAGTATCTAAGCATAAACCGTGACTAGGCCTACGGAATATCAAAGGCTCACCAACTCATCCACTCTCAACCCCGTCAAACCGAACCATTTGACTCTAAAGGGAGGAATGAAGAAGAGTTGAAAATGGTATTCCCAAGAGGAATTTTCCCTTGGATTAACCAACTTAAATCCTAGCTACTCATATTAAAAATGCAAGACGAGCATAAAGGAAATGGACATGGAAGAGAAATGGAGATTTGAACTTGTAGAAATTGCAAGAAAAGAGCTAAGGTGAAAGAGAAATGACATTCATGAACATAATACACATATTGAAGCAAATACCCAAATGTAAAACTTGAAAATTAAAGAACTTGAAAACATAAATGGTGAAAGCTAGAACAAAGGATTAAACTTGAAATGAACATGAAATAGATGAGCTTAAAGTGCAAGGATTAAGAATTACAAGAGTATGAAAGCTTACTACAACAAAAACGGAGAAGAAAATGCAAAAACGAAAATACTATTCATCATCTTCCTCCTTGGAGCTTTGTATCTCTCCTCCTAAGCTTAGGTAGCCAACCCCCTCCATAATGAATTAATACCCCCCTAAGGAGACTCTTGTTTTCCCCCCAAAACGTGCCTGGAGAGAGAGGGAGGTCTACAGAGTTGATCTCCATCACTAGGGGTGCAGCAACATGGGCTGGACAGGGGGTGAGGCAGAGCTGTCTGCCCACCCAGCTTCCTTCTTCTTCTCTCTCTTCATTAATTATCAAGACTCATCCAAATCAATGCAGGGGTGAGGGAGGCTCCAGGATGTGTAAGGGATGTCAGGAAGCATGTAGGAGAAGTGCATGTGGGACCCTCCAAGCCGCAAAGTTGAGTTACAGGCTGTCTGGAGAAAAGTGCAAAAACCTTCCGGAAGGTCGACATACACCTACCGGAAGGTCGCTGAAAGAACAGTTAAATGAAAAGAATCAAATGCAAGAACTTCCGGAAGGTCGACATCAGTAGCAAAAATCTTCCGGAAGGTTCATTCCAGTAGCCAAAACCTTCCGGAAGGTTCATTCCAGAAAACAAAACCTTCCGGAAGATTTTGGCAGTCAAAAAGAAACCCAAGGCAAAACCTTCCGGAAGGTCCATTCCAGTAGACAAGTCTTCCGGAAGATTTTGGCAGTCAAAAAGAAACCCAAGGCAAAACCTTCCGGAATGTCCATTCCTGTGACAAGTCTTCCGGAAGATTTTGGCAGTCAAAAAGAAACCCAAGGCAAAACCTTCCGGAAGGTCCATTCCAGTAGACAAGACCTTCCGGAAGGTTTTACTCCAGTAGCTAAAATCTTCCGGAAGGTTCATTCAAGTGGACAAAACCTTCCGGAAGGTATTAGCTGTGAACAAGGCATCCAGGGTTTTTAGCAAAACCTTCCGGAAGGTTTTCAGACTGTGAGCAAAAATTGGATTTCTTTCCCCTCAAAACCATCCTTAAAGCTACCCCATACACTCCATTAGCCTCATATAACACCATGGGGGTTTAAATCATGTCATTTACATCATTTTACATGCATTCACCCAAAATTCCATCAAGCCACAAACAAAACCAAAACACTCCCATTTATTGACAAAAAAGGTGAAACAAAAGCACATTAGCACACCATACATGTCATTGTTATGTGCTAATCACACCCCCCAACTTGCGATTTGCTAGTCCCTAGCAAACAAAATGTAAAAGCAAGCAAACAAAGATAAACCTATACTAATTCTGCAATTGCATTTAGCACATGCAACAAGCCTTTAAACCCCTAGGTGATCCCTAGTGGACGAGTTTTGTCTCGTGAAGGTTTCCAGTTAAGGTACCTACAAACTTCTTGCTAATATCCAATATTTAAAGTATATTCCCCTATCTTAACTAGCAATGAGATTTCAATAAAAAGCTATGTTCAAAACATCCTAACTAAAAACACATGCAACACATTATAGCTTTAAATGCTATTCTAGAGTATTCACCTATACATTTCCTTTCAAAACTCGTGTGTGTGTGGAATGAACATGTAATTTAAGCATTTACTCAACGTAATTCACATTCACATGGCTATCCAAATTAAGCTTTGATGCAAAAACTCACCAAGGGTTTCTCTCAATAATGAATAACTCAATGATTATCCTAGCATGCACTCCATGTGTATATGTGAGATAGAATCTTATTCACAAACCAAAATGCTCACATATAATCCAAAAATGAAGCACATGTATACAAATGAAACAACCTTGGCATAATCTCATGAAAGGAATGCTAGGGCATTAGATAGTAAAATTAACTTCTCTTTTTCTTTAAAAGTATGCATCCCCCATGCTTCTCTAGATCTTTTAGGACTTTCATGTGTTATAATGGGGCCTTGGGGTGATGTTGTGGTAAGGGAAACGAAGGATATAGGATAACAAAGAGGGTTGTTCCGAGTGAGAGACATTAATCTTAGAAAAACACTTCCCTTTCATGGGATTTTGATTTTCACACCATCACCACATCCTTTGTTTCTTTTCTTTCTTTTCCTTTACATTTTTTCCTTTTCTTAATCTCTTTCTTTTCTTCTTCTCACCCCTTTTCTTCCTTTTCTTGGATTATCATTTTTTTTTTTTTAATTGAACTCTATGCGTTCTAACATCATTCACCCTTTTTTGCTTGAGTTTCCACACCATACTTCCTTCTTTTGCAATCACTCATTTTTGTTTTAGGAACAACCAAGGTAAGGTAGGTATTTCTTATTTTCTTTGTCTTGGTTCAATGTGTGGCATAGAAATGAATTCAATTAAGGCTCAATCATGGCACTAGGGATAAATTTCACAAGAAAAAGGCTTAGGCTCAAAGCATTCCAAAATGGCCTAAGATCATTTCTAGATAGGTATGGGAGAGCACATTGCATTTCAAGACAAACAATCAACTACACAAATGCACCTAACCAAAACAAGCATAATGAGATTATTGAACAAATGTGAAATTTGAAAAATTGTTCCTTGAGTACATGTAAGTTCCCTCCAACAAGAATTGGCACTAAAGCTCACATGGGTTCTTACTCATCTCCACTATTCATGTCAAACACTAAAATGTGAACTCAATCCGTAAATTACCCAAATTACACATTCAAGGTGCACAATGGTTGAGTTTGAAAGAAAACACATATGTGATACTCAAGCATAGGATAAACTTCTATAATGTGCTCATGTATTCAAAGTTCAAAATGAAGATCAAGCAATTCACAAATCCCATAACAATTAGGATAGAGGAATATAGTTCAATATTGACTATTTTTCACAAAAATTGTCCAAAATTTTTCAAAATTTTCACATTTCCAACTTATTCTATACACAAAGTGGTGAAACATGTGAATGGTGCACCTCACCCCCCAACTTAAACTATGCATTGTCCTCAATGCACAAGGAGTCATGCAAATGAGAAAAATGAAAGTAAATTGGGAAATGAGATACCCCCTTTTTTTTTTCTATGTACATTAATAAAACACAAAAAGCTTGTTTACACCCCCCAACTTAGACTAAAACATGATATTGAATGAGTTTGTCTATGATGATGCTCAAAATGAAATGAGTCCAAATTAGGGAGAGGTAAACAACTTCTACACTACAACATCAAGAAAAGAAAAATATAACAGTTAAAAGAAATCTAACTACTATATACATCGAAACAAAGCAAAAATGGCTCATATCAATCCGGCTTCAATTCGGATATGACCTTGCGCCCATGAATTTTTTTGATTTTAAAATTTTTGTGTTGTATAAATGCCCTTTCTATCCAATCTATCCAACCATACAAGGGATAATAATTCAAAAATCTCAACCGAACCAAGATGTATGCGAGTTTATACAATGCAACAAATGGAATATGCAATTTCTCTTTCAAAGTTTCTTCACTTAACTCCATTGCAATGCCCTCCCCAAGTTGAGAAATGTGAATCTCAACACCACTCTTAGATGGAGAAAAGACCTTGGGCTCATTAGCCTCATGTGAGATAATCACTTCATCAAACTTTTCACAATCAAGAGTGGTGGGAGATTCAACCTCAATATGTATTTCAATGGGGTGATCATCCTCAATACATTGACTATGCTCAAGGTGTAATTCTTCATCCATAGCAATTATAGCATTAGTCAATGTATTAAGTTGATCACTAATTACAGAAAGTTGTTGGGTCATTTGGGCATTGCATTCCATTTGGGATTGAATAAACTCGTACAACGTATTTTCCAATTCTTGTTCGGTTGAGTCCCTATATGTTGGATAGTGGCAAAAATCATTAGGTGGTGTGAAATTGGATGAAAAATCATGAGGTTCATTCTCCCAACCATAACTCGAGTAACTCGGTGTAGCATAATGGTTGGGGTAAAAGTTTTCGCATGCAAAGTCTTGAACCGGATAATTTATTGGGCATTCACTACTGAGGTGTCCATTCTCACCACAAATCTCGCAAACATATTCAAAATAAGGGGCATTTATTGGGCACTCACTAGTGATGTGTCCATACTCACCACAAATCTTGCATACGTTTTCCAAATAAGAGGCCATTCTTGGGCACTCACTAGAAATATGCCCATACTCATCACAAATCTTACACATATTTTGAAAATTTTGGGCATTTGATACCTTATCATAAAAATTATAAGACATAATACAAAACACAAACTAAAATAAAATATTTACAAAAGAAACGACATACCTTGGCCCGTGATGAAAATCACGAGACTTACCATGCCGCCCAAAATCACCCTTTGAACTCAACGCTTTACCTTCCCCGGCAACGGCGCCAAAATGATTGATTAAAAACACGTCGTTCCTAACCTCGTAACATCACCCTCACCCTCAATGTGTGTATTGTATATGGCTTATATGGATGGGGGAGTGTCACTCTCCCTCGGGGTAATGCAAAAGATTAGGCAACAACGAACAAATGGTGGGAAATGGATGAACAAAATATATGTGAAATGGAGAATGTGTGTGTGAACAAAAGCGCTCCCCAATCGCAAGGAGTCTTTCGTTGTCGGTGTTTTACTTGGAAGAGTATTCCAAGGTCGTCTCCTTAGGGAAGGAAAGGGAGTTTTGTGAAAGTGATTTTGCAAAAGTGTAAAATCTTGTATTTGTGTTTTGGTGAGTTTTGTTCAAAATGAAAATACAAGAAAGCAAGTGTTGGCTAATCCAAAGGGTTCATTCCAATGGGAATACCAAATCAACTCAAAGCCTTCCTCCGATTGAGCATGAATGAACGATTGATTCGGGGGAAGCTAGGGACGAGATTGGTGAGTATCTAAGCATAAACCGTGACTAGGCCTACGGAATATCAAAGGCTCACCAACTCATCCACTCTCAACCCCGTCAAACCGAACCATTTGACTCTAAAGGGAGGAATGAAGAAGAGTTGAAAATGGTATTCCCAAGAGGAATTTTCCCTTGGATTAACCAACTTAAATCCTAGCTACTCATATTAAAAATGCAAGACGAGCATAAAGGAAATGGACATGGAAGAGAAATGGAGATTTGAACTTGTAGAAATTGCAAGAAAAGAGCTAAGGTGAAAGAGAAATGACATTCATGAACATAATACACATATTGAAGCAAATACCCAAATGTAAAACTTGAAAATTAAAGAACTTGAAAACATAAATGGTGAAAGCTAGAACAAAGGATTAAACTTGAAATGAACATGAAATAGATGAGCTTAAAGTGCAAGGATTAAGAATTACAAGAGTATGAAAGCTTACTACAACAAAAACGGAGAAGAAAATGCAAAAACGAAAATACTATTCATCATCTTCCTCCTTGGAGCTTTGTATCTCTCCTCCTAAGCTTAGGTAGCCAACCCCCTCCATAATGAATTAATACCCCCCTAAGGAGACTCTTGTTTTCCCCCCAAAACGTGCCTGGAGAGAGAGGGAGGTCTACAGAGTTGATCTCCATCACTAGGGGTGCAGCAACATGGGCTGGACAGGGGGTGAGGCAGAGCTGTCTGCCCACCCAGCTTCCTTCTTCTTCTCTCTCTTCATTAATTATCAAGACTCATCCAAATCAATGCAGGGGTGAGGGAGGCTCCAGGATGTGTAAGGGATGTCAGGAAGCATGTAGGAGAAGTGCATGTGGGACCCTCCAAGCCGCAAAGTTGAGTTACAGGCTGTCTGGAGAAAAGTGCAAAAACCTTCCGGAAGGTCGACATACACCTACCGGAAGGTCGCTGAAAGAACAGTTAAATGAAAAGAATCAAATGCAAGAACTTCCGGAAGGTCGACATCAGTAGCAAAAATCTTCCGGAAGGTTCATTCCAGTAGCCAAAACCTTCCGGAAGGTTCATTCCAGAAAACAAAACCTTCCGGAAGATTTTGGCAGTCAAAAAGAAACCCAAGGCAAAACCTTCCGGAAGGTCCATTCCAGTAGACAAGTCTTCCGGAAGATTTTGGCAGTCAAAAAGAAACCCAAGGCAAAACCTTCCGGAATGTCCATTCCTGTAGACAAGTCTTCCGGAAGATTTTGGCAGTCAAAAAGAAACCCAAGGCAAAACCTTCCGGAAGGTCCATTCCAGTAGACAAGACCTTCCGGAAGGTTTTACTCCAGTAGCTAAAATCTTCCGGAAGGTTCATTCAAGTGGACAAAACCTTCCGGAAGGTATTAGCTGTGAACAAGGCATCCAGGGTTTCTAGCAAAACCTTCCGGAAGGTTTTCAGACTGTGAGCAAAAATTGGATTTCTTTCCCCTCAAAACCATCCTTAAAGCTACCCCATACACTCCATTAGCCTCATATAACACCATGGGGGTTTAAATCATGTCATTTACATCATTTTACATGCATTCACCCAAAATTCCATCAAGCCACAAACAAAACCAAAACACTCCCATTTATTGACAAAAAAGGTGAAACAAAAGCACATTAGCACACCATACATGTCATTGTTATGTGCTAATCACACCCCCCAACTTGCGATTTGCTAGTCCCTAGCAAACAAAATGTAAAAGCAAGCAAACAAAGATAAACCTATACTAATTCCGCAATTGCATTTAGCACATGCAACAAGCCTTTAAACCCCTAGGTGATCCCTAGTGGACGAGTTTTGTCTCGTGAAGGTTTCCAGTGAAGGTACCTACAAACTTCTTGCTAATATCCAATATTTAAAGTATATTCCCCTATCTTAACTAGCAATGAGATTTCAATAAAAAGCTATGTTCAAAACATCCTAACTAAAAACACATGCAACACATTATAGCTTTAAATGCTATTCTAGAGTATTCACCTATACATTTCCTTTCAAAACTCGTGTGTGTGTGGAATGAACATGTAATTTAAGCATTTACTCAACGTAATTCACATTCACATGGCTATCCAAATTAAGCTTTGATGCAAAAACTCACCAAGGGTTTCTCTCAATAATGAATAACTCAATGATTATCCTAGCATGCACTCCATGTGTATATGTGAGATAGAATCTTATTCACAAACCAAAATGCTCACATATAATCCAAAAATGAAGCACATGTATACAAATGAAACAACCTTGGCATAATCTCATGAAAGGAATGCTAGGGCATTAGATAGTAAAATTAACTTCTCTTTTTCTTTAAAAGTATGCATCCCCCATGCTTCTCTAGATCTTTTAGGACTTTCATGGGTTATAATGGGGCCTTGGGGTGATGTTGTGGTAAGGGAAACGAAGGATATAGGATAACAAAGAGGGTTGTTCCGAGTGAGAGACATTAATCTTAGAAAAACACTTCCCTTTCATGAGATTTTGATTTTCACACCATCACCACATCCTTTGTTTCTTTTCTTTCTTTTCCTTTACATTTTTTCCTTTTCTTAATCTCTTTCTTTTCTTCTTCTCACCCCTTTTCTTCCTTTTCTTGGATTATCAATTTTTTTTTTTTAATTGAACTCTATGCGTTCTAACATCATTCACCCTTTTTTGCTTGAGTTTCCACACCATACTTCCTTCTTTTGCAATCACTCATTTTTGTTTTAGGAACAACCAAGGTAAGGTAGGTATTTCTTATTTTCTTTGTCTTGGTTCAATGTGTGGCATAGAAATGAATTCAATTAAGGCTCAATCATGGCACTAGGGATAAATTTCACAAGAAAAAGGCTTAGGCTCAAAGCATTCCAAAATGGCCTAAGATCATTTCTAGATAGGTATGGGAGAGCACATTGCATTTCAAGACAAACAATCAACTACACAAATGCACCTAACCAAAACAAGCATAATGAGATTATTGAACAAATGTGAAATTTGAAAAATTGTTCCTTGAGTACATGTAAGTTCCCTCCAACAAGAATTGGCACTAAAGCTCACATGGGTTCTTACTCATCTCCACTATTCATGTCAAACACTAAAATGTGAACTCAATCCGTAAATTACCCAAATTACACATTCAAGGTGCACAATGGTTGAGTTTGAAAGAAAACACATATGTGATACTCAAGCATAGGATAAACTTCTATAATGTGCTCATGTATTCAAAGTTCAAAATGAAGATCAAGCAATTCACAAATCCCATAACAATTAGGATAGAGGAATATAGTTCAATATTGACTATTTTTCACAAAAATTGTCCAAAATTTTTCAAAATTTTCACATTTCCAACTTATTCTATACACAAAGTGGTGAAACATGTGAATGGTGCACCTCACCCCCCAACTTAAACTATGCATTGTCCTCAATGCACAAGGAGTCATGCAAATGAGAAAAATGAAAGTAAATTGGGAAATGAGATACCCCCTTTTTTTTTTCTATGTACATTAATAAAACACAAAAAGCTTGTTTACACCCCCCAACTTAGACTAAAACATGATATTGAATGAGTTTGTCTATGATGATGCTCAAAATGAAATGAGTCCAAATTAGGGAGAGGTAAACAACTTCTACACTACAACATCAAGAAAAGAAAAATATAACAGTTAAAAGAAATCTAACTACTATATACATCGAAACAAAGCAAAAAGGGCTCATATCAATCCGGCTTCAATTCGGATATGACCTTGCGCCCATGAATTTTTTTGATTTTAAAATTTTTGTGTTGTATAAATGCCCTTTCTATCCAATCTATCCAACCATACAAGGGATAATAATTCAAAAATCTCAACCGAACCAAGATGTATGCGAGTTTATGCAATGCAACAAATGGAATATGCAATTTCTCTTTCAAAGTTTCTTCACTTAACTCCATTGCAATGCCCTCCCCAAGTTGAGAAATGTGAATCTCAACACCACTCTTAGATGGAGAAAAGACCTTGGGCTCATTAGCCTCATGTGAGATAATCACTTCATCAAACTTTTCACAATCAAGAGTGGTGGGAGATTCAACCTCAATATGTATTTCAATGGGGTGATCATCCTCAATACATTGACTATGCTCAAGGTGTAATTCTTCATCCATAGCAATTATAGCATTAGTCAATGTATTAAGTTGATCACTAATTACAGAAAGTTGTTGGGTCATTTGGGCATTGCATTCCATTTGGGATTGAATAAACTCGTACAACGTATTTTCCAATTCTTGTTCGGTTGAGTCCCTATATGTTGGATAGTGGCAAAAATCATTAGGTGGTGTGAAATTGGATGAAAAATCATGAGGTTCATTCTCCCAACCATAACTCGAGTAACTCGGTGTAGCATAATGGTTGGGGTAAAAGTTTTCGCATGCAAAGTCTTGAACCGGATAATTTATTGGGCATTCACTACTGAGGTGTCCATTCTCACCACAAATCTCGCAAACATATTCAAAATAAGGGGCATTTATTGGGCACTCACTAGTGATGTGTCCATACTCACCACAAATCTTGCATACGTTTTCAAAATAAGAGGCCATTCTTGGGCACTCACTAGAAATATGCCCATACTCATCACAAATCTTACACATATTTTGAAAATTTTGGGCATTTGATACCTTATCATAAAAATTATAAGACATAATACAAAACACAAACTAAAATAAAATATTTACAAAAGAAACGACATACCTTGGCCCGTGATGAAAATCACGAGACTTACCATGCCGCCCAAAATCACCCTTTGAACTCAACGCTTTACCTTCCCCGGCAACGGCGCCAAAATGATTGATTAAAAACACGTCGTTCCTAACCTCGTAACATCACCCTCACCCTCAATGTGTGTATTGTATATGGCTTATATGGATGGGGGAGTGTCACTCTCCCTCGGGGTAATGCAAAAGATTAGGCAACAACGAACAAATGGTGGGAAATGGATGAACAAAATATATGTGAAATGGAGAATGTGTGTGTGAACAAAAGCGCTCCCCAATCGCAAGGAGTCTTTCGTTGTCGGTGTTTTACTTGGAAGAGTATTCCAAGGTCGTCTCCTTAGGGAAGGAAAGGGAGTTTTGTGAAAGTGATTTTGCAAAAGTGTAAAATCTTGTATTTGTGTTTTGGTGAGTTTTGTTCAAAATGAAAATACAAGAAAGCAAGTGTTGGCTAATCCAAAGGGTTCATTCCAATGGGAATACCAAATCAACTCAAAGCCTTCCTCCGATTGAGCATGAATGAACGATTGATTCGGGGGAAGCTAGGGACGAGATTGGTGAGTATCTAAGCATAAACCGTGACTAGGCCTACGGAATATCAAAGGCTCACCAACTCATCCACTCTCAACCCCGTCAAACCGAACCATTTGACTCTAAAGGGAGGAATGAAGAAGAGTTGAAAATGGTATTCCCAAGAGGAATTTTCCCTTGGATTAACCAACTTAAATCCTAGCTACTCATATTAAAAATGCAAGACAAGCATAAAGGAAATGGACATGGAAGAGAAATGGAGATTTGAACTTGTAGAAATTGCAAGAAAAGAGCTAAGGTGAAAGAGAAATGACATTCATGAACATAATACACATATTGAAGCAAATACCCAAATGTAAAACTTGAAAATTAAAGAACTTGAAAACATAAATGGTGAAAGCTAGAACAAAGGATTAAACTTGAAATGAACATGAAATAGATGAGATTAAAGTGCAAGGATTAAGAATTACAAGAGTATGAAAGCTTACTACAACAAAAACGGAGAAGAAAATGCAAAAATGAAAATACTATTCATCATCTTCCTCCTTGGAGCTTTGTATCTCTCCTCCTAAGCTTAGGTAGCCAACCCCCTCCATAATGAATTAATACCCCCCTAAGGAGACTCTTGTTTTCCCCCCAAAACGTGCCTGGAGAGAGAGGGAGGTCTACAGAGTTGATCTCCATCACTAGGGGTGCAGCAACATGGGCTGGACAGGGGGTGAGGCAGAGCTGTCTGCCCACCCAGCTTCCTTCTTCTTCTCTCTCTTCATTAATTATCAAGACTCATCCAAATCAATGCAGGGGTGAGGGAGGCTCCAGGATGTGTAAGGGATGTCAGGAAGCATGTAGGAGAAGTGCATGTGGGACCCTCCAAGCCGCAAAGTTGAGTTACAGGCTGTCTGGAGAAAAGTGCAAAAACCTTCCGGAAGGTCGACATACACCTACCGGAAGGTCGCTGAAAGAACAGTTAAATGAAAAGAATCAAATGCAAGAACTTCCGGAAGGTCGACATCAGTAGCAAAAATCTTCCGGAAGGTTCATTCCAGTAGCCAAAACCTTCCGGAAGGTTCATTCCAGAAAACAAAACCTTCCGGAAGATTTTGGCAGTCAAAAAGAAACCCAAGGCAAAACCTTCCGGAAGGTCCATTCCAGTAGACAAGTCTTCCGGAAGATTTTGGCAGTCAAAAAGAAACCCAAGGCAAAACCTTCCGGAATGTCCATTCCTGTAGACAAGTCTTCCGGAAGATTTTGGCAGTCAAAAAGAAACCCAAGGCAAAACCTTCCGGAAGGTCCATTCCAGTAGACAAGACCTTCCGGAAGGTTTTACTCCAGTAGCTAAAATCTTCCGGAAGGTTCATTCAAGTGGACAAAACCTTCCGGAAGGTATTAGCTGTGAACAAGGCATCCAGGGTTTCTAGCAAAACCTTCCGGAAGGTTTTCAGACTGTGAGCAAAAATTGGATTTCTTTCCCCTCAAAACCATCCTTAAAGCTACCCCATACACTCCATTAGCCTCATATAACACCATGGGGGTTTAAATCATGTCATTTACATCATTTTACATGCATTCACCCAAAATTCCATCAAGCCACAAACAAAACCAAAACACTCCCATTTATTGACAAAAAAGGTGAAACAAAAGCACATTAGCACACCATACATGTCATTGTTATGTGCTAATCACACCCCCCAACTTGCGATTTGCTAGTCCCTAGCAAACAAAATGTAAAAGCAAGCAAACAAAGATAAACCTATACTAATTCCGCAATTGCATTTAGCACATGCAACAAGCCTTTAAACCCCTAGGTGATCCCTAGTGGACGAGTTTTGTCTCGTGAAGGTTTCCAGTTAAGGTACCTACAAACTTCTTGCTAATATCCAATATTTAAAGTATATTCCCCTATCTTAACTAGCAATGAGATTTCAATAAAAAGCTATGTTCAAAACATCCTAACTAAAAACACATGCAACACATTATAGCTTTAAATGCTATTCTAGAGTATTCACCTATACATTTCCTTTCAAAACTCGTGTGTGTGTGGAATGAACATGTAATTTAAGCATTTACTCAACGTAATTCACATTCACATGGCTATCCAAATTAAGCTTTGATGCAAAAACTCACCAAGGGTTTCTCTCAATAATGAATAACTCAATGATTATCCTAGCATGCACTCCATGTGTATATGTGAGATAGAATCTTATTCACAAACCAAAATGCTCACATATAATCCAAAAATGAAGCACATGTATACAAATGAAACAACCTTGGCATAATCTCATGAAAGGAATGCTAGGGCATTAGATAGTAAAATTAACTTCTCTTTTTCTTTAAAAGTATGCATCCCCCATGCTTCTCTAGATCTTTTAGGACTTTCATGGGTTATAATGGGGCCTTGGGGTGATGTTGTGGTAAGGGAAACGAAGGATATAGGATAACAAAGAGGGTTGTTCCGAGTGAGAGACATTAATCTTAGAAAAACACTTCCCTTTCATGGGATTTTGATTTTCACACCATCACCACATCCTTTGTTTCTTTTCTTTCTTTTCCTTTACATTTTTTCCTTTTCTTAATCTCTTTCTTTTCTTCTTCTCACCCCTTTTCTTCCTTTTCTTGGATTATCAATTTTTTTTTTTTAATTGAACTCTATGCGTTCTAACATCATTCACCCTTTTTTGCTTGAGTTTCCACACCATACTTCCTTCTTTTGCAATCACTCATTTTTGTTTTAGGAACAACCAAGGTAAGGTAGGTATTTCTTATTTTCTTTGTCTTGGTTCAATGTGTGGCATAGAAATGAATTCAATTAAGGCTCAATCATGGCACTAGGGATAAATTTCACAAGAAAAAGGCTTAGGCTCAAAGCATTCCAAAATGGCCTAAGATCATTTCTAGATAGGTATGGGAGAGCACATTGCATTTCAAGACAAACAATCAACTACACAAATGCACCTAACCAAAACAAGCATAATGAGATTATTGAACAAATGTGAAATTTGAAAAATTGTTCCTTGAGTACATGTAAGTTCCCTCCAACAAAATTTGGCACTAAAGCTCACATGGGTTCTTACTCATCTCCACTATTCATGTCAAACACTAAAATGTGAACTCAATCCGTAAATTACCCAAATTACACATTCAAGGTGCACAATGGTTGAGTTTGAAAGAAAACACATATGTGATACTCAAGCATAGGATAAACTTCTATAATGTGCTCATGTATTCAAAGTTCAAAATGAAGATCAAGCAATTCACAAATCCCATAACAATTAGGATAGAGGAATATAGTTCAATATTGACTATTTTTCACAAAAATTGTCCAAAATTTTTCAAAATTTTCACATTTCCAACTTATTCTATACACAAAGTGGTGAAACATGTGAATGGTGCACCTCACCCCCCAACTTAAACTATGCATTGTCCTCAATGCACAAGGAGTCATGCAAATGAGAAAAATGAAAGTAAATTGGGAAATGAGATACCCCCTTTTTTTTTTCTATGTACATTAATAAAACACAAAAAGCTTGTTTACACCCCCCAACTTAGACTAAAACATGATATTGAATGAGTTTGTCTATGATGATGCTCAAAATGAAATGAGTCCAAATTAGGGAGAGGTAAACAACTTCTACACTACAACATCAAGAAAAGAAAAATATAACAGTTAAAAGAAATCTAACTACTATATACATCGAAACAAAGCAAAAAGGGCTCATATCAATCCGGCTTCAATTCGGATATGACCTTGCGCCCATGAATTTTTTTGATTTTAAAATTTTTGTGTTGTATAAATGCCCTTTCTATCCAATCTATCCAACCATACAAGGGATAATAATTCAAAAATCTCAACCGAACCAAGATGTATGCGAGTTTATGCAATGCAACAAATGGAATATGCAATTTCTCTTTCAAAGTTTCTTCACTTAACTCCATTGCAATGCCCTCCCCAAGTTGAGAAATGTGAATCTCAACACCACTCTTAGATGGAGAAAAGACCTTGGGCTCATTAGCCTCATGTGAGATAATCACTTCATCAAACTTTTCACAATCAAGAGTGGTGGGAGATTCAACCTCAATATGTATTTCAATGGGGTGATCATCCTCAATACATTGACTATGCTCAAGGTGTAATTCTTCATCCATAGCAATTATAGCATTAGTCAATGTATTAAGTTGATCACTAATTACAGAAAGTTGTTGGGTCATTTGGGCATTGCATTCCATTTGGGATTGAATAAACTCGTACAACGTATTTTCCAATTCTTGTTCGGTTGAGTCCCTATATGTTGGATAGTGGCAAAAATCATTAGGTGGTGTGAAATTGGATGAAAAATCATGAGGTTCATTCTCCCAACCATAACTCGAGTAACTCGGTGTAGCATAATGGTTGGGGTAAAAGTTTTCGCATGCAAAGTCTTGAACCGGATAATTTATTGGGCATTCACTACTGAGGTGTCCATTCTCACCACAAATCTCGCAAACATATTCAAAATAAGGGGCATTTATTGGGCACTCACTAGTGATGTGTCCATACTCACCACAAATCTTGCATACGTTTTCCAAATAAGAGGCCATTCTTGGGCACTCACTAGAAATATGCCCATACTCATCACAAATCTTACACATATTTTGAAAATTTTGGGCATTTGATACCTTATCATAAAAATTATAAGACATAATACAAAACACAAACTAAAATAAAATATTTACAAAAGAAACGACATACCTTGGCCCGTGATGAAAATCACGAGACTTACCATGCCGCCCAAAATCACCCTTTGAACTCAACGCTTTACCTTCCCCGGCAACGGCGCCAAAATGATTGATTAAAAACACGTCGTTCCTAACCTCGTAACATCACCCTCACCCTCAATGTGTGTATTGTATATGGCTTATATGGATGGGGGAGTGTCACTCTCCCTCGGGGTAATGCAAAAGATTAGGCAACAACGAACAAATGGTGGGAAATGGATGAACAAAATATATGTGAAATGGAGAATGTGTGTGTGAACAAAAGCGCTCCCCAATCGCAAGGAGTCTTTCGTTGTCGGTGTTTTACTTGGAAGAGTATTCCAAGGTCGTCTCCTTAGGGAAGGAAAGGGAGTTTTGTGAAAGTGATTTTGCAAAAGTGTAAAATCTTGTATTTGTGTTTTGGTGAGTTTTGTTCAAAATGAAAATACAAGAAAGCAAGTGTTGGCTAATCCAAAGGGTTCATTCCAATGGGAATACCAAATCAACTCAAAGCCTTCCTCCGATTGAGCATGAATGAACGATTGATTCGGGGGAAGCTAGGGACGAGATTGGTGAGTATCTAAGCATAAACCGTGACTAGGCCTACGGAATATCAAAGGCTCACCAACTCATCCACTCTCAACCCCGTCAAACCGAACCATTTGACTCTAAAGGGAGGAATGAAGAAGAGTTGAAAATGGTATTCCCAAGAGGAATTTTCCCTTGGATTAACCAACTTAAATCCTAGCTACTCATATTAAAAATGCAAGACAAGCATAAAGGAAATGGACATGGAAGAGAAATGGAGATTTGAACTTGTAGAAATTGCAAGAAAAGAGCTAAGGTGAAAGAGAAATGACATTCATGAACATAATACACATATTGAAGCAAATACCCAAATGTAAAACTTGAAAATTAAAGAACTTGAAAACATAAATGGTGAAAGCTAGAACAAAGGATTAAACTTGAAATGAACATGAAATAGATGAGATTAAAGTGCAAGGATTAAGAATTACAAGAGTATGAAAGCTTACTACAACAAAAACGGAGAAGAAAATGCAAAAACGAAAATACTATTCATCATCTTCCTCCTTGGAGCTTTGTATCTCTCCTCCTAAGCTTAGGTAGCCAACCCCCTCCATAATGAATTAATACCCCCCTAAGGAGACTCTTGTTTTCCCCCCAAAACGTGCCTGGAGAGAGAGGGAGGTCTACAGAGTTGATCTCCATCACTAGGGGTGCAGCAACATGGGCTGGACAGGGGGTGAGGCAGAGCTGTCTGCCCACCCAGCTTCCTTCTTCTTCTCTCTCTTCATTAATTATCAAGACTCATCCAAATCAATGCAGGGGTGAGGGAGGCTCCAGGATGTGTAAGGGATGTCAGGAAGCATGTAGGAGAAGTGCATGTGGGACCCTCCAAGCCGCAAAGTTGAGTTACAGGCTGTCTGGAGAAAAGTGCAAAAACCTTCCGGAAGGTCGACATACACCTACCGGAAGGTCGCTGAAAGAACAGTTAAATGAAAAGAATCAAATGCAAGAACTTCCGGAAGGTCGACATCAGTAGCAAAAATCTTCCGGAAGGTTCATTCCAGTAGCCAAAACCTTCCGGAAGGTTCATTCCAGAAAACAAAACCTTCCGGAAGATTTTGGCAGTCAAAAAGAAACCCAAGGCAAAACCTTCCGGAAGGTCCATTCCAGTAGACAAGTCTTCCGGAAGATTTTGGCAGTCAAAAAGAAACCCAAGGCAAAACCTTCCGGAATGTCCATTCCTGTAGACAAGTCTTCCGGAAGATTTTGGCAGTCAAAAAGAAACCCAAGGCAAAACCTTCCGGAAGGTCCATTCCAGTAGACAAGACCTTCCGGAAGGTTTTACTCCAGTAGCTAAAATCTTCCGGAAGGTTCATTCAAGTGGACAAAACCTTCCGGAAGGTATTAGCTGTGAACAAGGCATCCAGGGTTTCTAGCAAAACCTTCCGGAAGGTTTTCAGACTGTGAGCAAAAATTGGATTTCTTTCCCCTCAAAACCATCCTTAAAGCTACCCCATACACTCCATTAGCCTCATATAACACCATGGGGGTTTAAATCATGTCATTTACATCATTTTACATGCATTCACCCAAAATTCCATCAAGCCACAAACAAAACCAAAACACTCCCATTTATTGACAAAAAAGGTGAAACAAAAGCACATTAGCACACCATACATGTCATTGTTATGTGCTAATCACACCCCCCAACTTGCGATTTGCTAGTCCCTAGCAAACAAAATGTAAAAGCAAGCAAACAAAGATAAACCTATACTAATTCCGCAATTGCATTTAGCACATGCAACAAGCCTTTAAACCCCTAGGTGATCCCTAGTGGACGAGTTTTGTCTCGTGAAGGTTTCCAGTTAAGGTACCTACAAACTTCTTGCTAATATCCAATATTTAAAGTATATTCCCCTATCTTAACTAGCAATGAGATTTCAATAAAAAGCTATGTTCAAAACATCCTAACTAAAAACACATGCAACACATTATAGCTTTAAATGCTATTCTAGAGTATTCACCTATACATTTCCTTTCAAAACTCGTGTGTGTGTGGAATGAACATGTAATTTAAGCATTTACTCAACGTAATTCACATTCACATGGCTATCCAAATTAAGCTTTGATGCAAAAACTCACCAAGGGTTTCTCTCAATAATGAATAACTCAATGATTATCCTAGCATGCACTCCATGTGTATATGTGAGATAGAATCTTATTCACAAACCAAAATGCTCACATATAATCCAAAAATGAAGCACATGTATACAAATGAAACAACCTTGGCATAATCTCATGAAAGGAATGCTAGGGCATTAGATAGTAAAATTAACTTCTCTTTTTCTTTAAAAGTATGCATCCCCCATGCTTCTCTAGATCTTTTAGGACTTTCATGGGTTATAATGGGGCCTTGGGGTGATGTTGTGGTAAGGGAAACGAAGGATATAGGATAACAAAGAGGGTTGTTCCGAGTGAGAGACATTAATCTTAGAAAAACACTTCCCTTTCATGGGATTTTGATTTTCACACCATCACCACATCCTTTGTTTCTTTTCTTTCTTTTCCTTTACATTTTTTCCTTTTCTTAATCTCTTTCTTTTCTTCTTCTCACCCCTTTTCTTCCTTTTCTTGGATTATCAATTTTTTTTTTTTAATTGAACTCTATGCGTTCTAACATCATTCACCCTTTTTTGCTTGAGTTTCCACACCATACTTCCTTCTTTTGCAATCACTCATTTTTGTTTTAGGAACAACCAAGGTAAGGTAGGTATTTCTTATTTTCTTTGTCTTGGTTCAATGTGTGGCATAGAAATGAATTCAATTAAGGCTCAATCATGGCACTAGGGATAAATTTCACAAGAAAAAGGCTTAGGCTCAAAGCATTCCAAAATGGCCTAAGATCATTTCTAGATAGGTATGGGAGAGCACATTGCATTTCAAGACAAACAATCAACTACACAAATGCACCTAACCAAAACAAGCATAATGAGATTATTGAACAAATGTGAAATTTGAAAAATTGTTCCTTGAGTACATGTAAGTTCCCTCCAACAAGAATTGGCACTAAAGCTCACATGGGTTCTTACTCATCTCCACTATTCATGTCAAACACTAAAATGTGAACTCAATCCGTAAATTACCCAAATTACACATTCAAGGTGCACAATGGTTGAGTTTGAAAGAAAACACATATGTGATACTCAAGCATAGGATAAACTTCTATAATGTGCTCATGTATTCAAAGTTCAAAATGAAGATCAAGCAATTCACAAATCCCATAACAATTAGGATAGAGGAATATAGTTCAATATTGACTATTTTTCACAAAAATTGTCCAAAATTTTTCAAAATTTTCACATTTCCAACTTATTCTATACACAAAGTGGTGAAACATGTGAATGGTGCACCTCACCCCCCAACTTAAACTATGCATTGTCCTCAATGCACAAGGAGTCATGCAAATGAGAAAAATGAAAGTAAATTGGGAAATGAGATACCCCCTTTTTTTTTTCTATGTACATTAATAAAACACAAAAAGCTTGTTTACACCCCCCAACTTAGACTAAAACATGATATTGAATGAGTTTGTCTATGATGATGCTCAAAATGAAATGAGTCCAAATTAGGGAGAGGTAAACAACTTCTACACTACAACATCAAGAAAAGAAAAATATAACAGTTAAAAGAAATCTAACTACTATATACATCGAAACAAAGCAAAAAGGGCTCATATCAATCCGGCTTCAATTCGGATATGACCTTGCGCCCATGAATTTTTTTGATTTTAAAATTTTTGTGTTGTATAAATGCCCTTTCTATCCAATCTATCCAACCATACAAGGGATAATAATTCAAAAATCTCAACCGAACCAAGATGTATGCGAGTTTATGCAATGCAACAAATGGAATATGCAATTTCTCTTTCAAAGTTTCTTCACTTAACTCCATTGCAATGCCCTCCCCAAGTTGAGAAATGTGAATCTCAACACCACTCTTAGATGGAGAAAAGACCTTGGGCTCATTAGCCTCATGTGAGATAATCACTTCATCAAACTTTTCACAATCAAGAGTGGTGGGAGATTCAACCTCAATATGTATTTCAATGGGGTGATCATCCTCAATACATTGACTATGCTCAAGGTGTAATTCTTCATCCATAGCAATTATAGCATTAGTCAATGTATTAAGTTGATCACTAATTACAGAAAGTTGTTGGGTCATTTGGGCATTGCATTCCATTTGGGATTGAATAAACTCGTACAACGTATTTTCCAATTCTTGTTCGGTTGAGTCCCTATATGTTGGATAGTGGCAAAAATCATTAGGTGGTGTGAAATTGGATGAAAAATCATGAGGTTCATTCTCCCAACCATAACTCGAGTAACTCGGTGTAGCATAATGGTTGGGGTAAAAGTTTTCGCATGCAAAGTCTTGAACCGGATAATTTATTGGGCATTCACTACTGAGGTGTCCATTCTCACCACAAATCTCGCAAACATATTCAAAATAAGGGGCATTTATTGGGCACTCACTAGTGATGTGTCCATACTCACCACAAATCTTGCATACGTTTTCAAAATAAGAGGCCATTCTTGGGCACTCACTAGAAATATGCCCATACTCATCACAAATCTTACACATATTTTGAAAATTTTGGGCATTTGATACCTTATCATAAAAATTATAAGACATAATACAAAACACAAACTAAAATAAAATATTTACAAAAGAAACGACATACCTTGGCCCGTGATGAAAATCACGAGACTTACCATGCCGCCCAAAATCACCCTTTGAACTCAACGCTTTACCTTCCCCGGCAACGGCGCCAAAATGATTGATTAAAAACACGTCGTTCCTAACCTCGTAACATCACCCTCACCCTCAATGTGTGTATTGTATATGGCTTATATGGATGGGGGAGTGTCACTCTCCCTCGGGGTAATGCAAAAGATTAGGCAACAACGAACAAATGGTGGGAAATGGATGAACAAAATATATGTGAAATGGAGAATGTGTGTGTGAACAAAAGCGCTCCCCAATCGCAAGGAGTCTTTCGTTGTCGGTGTTTTACTTGGAAGAGTATTCCAAGGTCGTCTCCTTAGGGAAGGAAAGGGAGTTTTGTGAAAGTGATTTTGCAAAAGTGTAAAATCTTGTATTTGTGTTTTGGTGAGTTTTGTTCAAAATGAAAATACAAGAAAGCAAGTGTTGGCTAATCCAAAGGGTTCATTCCAATGGGAATACCAAATCAACTCAAAGCCTTCCTCCGATTGAGCATGAATGAACGATTGATTCGGGGGAAGCTAGGGACGAGATTGGTGAGTATCTAAGCATAAACCGTGACTAGGCCTACGGAATATCAAAGGCTCACCAACTCATCCACTCTCAACCCCGTCAAACCGAACCATTTGACTCTAAAGGGAGGAATGAAGAAGAGTTGAAAATGGTATTCCCAAGAGGAATTTTCCCTTGGATTAACCAACTTAAATCCTAGCTACTCATATTAAAAATGCAAGACAAGCATAAAGGAAATGGACATGGAAGAGAAATGGAGATTTGAACTTGTAGAAATTGCAAGAAAAGAGCTAAGGTGAAAGAGAAATGACATTCATGAACATAATACACATATTGAAGCAAATACCCAAATGTAAAACTTGAAAATTAAAGAACTTGAAAACATAAATGGTGAAAGCTAGAACAAAGGATTAAACTTGAAATGAACATGAAATAGATGAGATTAAAGTGCAAGGATTAAGAATTACAAGAGTATGAAAGCTTACTACAACAAAAACGGAGAAGAAAATGCAAAAATGAAAATACTATTCATCATCTTCCTCCTTGGAGCTTTGTATCTCTCCTCCTAAGCTTAGGTAGCCAACCCCCTCCATAATGAATTAATACCCCCCTAAGGAGACTCTTGTTTTCCCCCCAAAACGTGCCTGGAGAGAGAGGGAGGTCTACAGAGTTGATCTCCATCACTAGGGGTGCAGCAACATGGGCTGGACAGGGGGTGAGGCAGAGCTGTCTGCCCACCCAGCTTCCTTCTTCTTCTCTCTCTTCATTAATTATCAAGACTCATCCAAATCAATGCAGGGGTGAGGGAGGCTCCAGGATGTGTAAGGGATGTCAGGAAGCATGTAGGAGAAGTGCATGTGGGACCCTCCAAGCCGCAAAGTTGAGTTACAGGCTGTCTGGAGAAAAGTGCAAAAACCTTCCGGAAGGTCGACATACACCTACCGGAAGGTCGCTGAAAGAACAGTTAAATGAAAAGAATCAAATGCAAGAACTTCCGGAAGGTCGACATCAGTAGCAAAAATCTTCCGGAAGGTTCATTCCAGTAGCCAAAACCTTCCGGAAGGTTCATTCCAGAAAACAAAACCTTCCGGAAGATTTTGGCAGTCAAAAAGAAACCCAAGGCAAAACCTTCCGGAAGGTCCATTCCAGTAGACAAGTCTTCCGGAAGATTTTGGCAGTCAAAAAGAAACCCAAGGCAAAACCTTCCGGAATGTCCATTCCTGTAGACAAGTCTTCCGGAAGATTTTGGCAGTCAAAAAGAAACCCAAGGCAAAACCTTCCGGAAGGTCCATTCCAGTAGACAAGACCTTCCGGAAGGTTTTACTCCAGTAGCTAAAATCTTCCGGAAGGTTCATTCAAGTGGACAAAACCTTCCGGAAGGTATTAGCTGTGAACAAGGCATCCAGGGTTTCTAGCAAAACCTTCCGGAAGGTTTTCAGACTGTGAGCAAAAATTGGATTTCTTTCCCCTCAAAACCATCCTTAAAGCTACCCCATACACTCCATTAGCCTCATATAACACCATGGGGGTTTAAATCATGTCATTTACATCATTTTACATGCATTCACCCAAAATTCCATCAAGCCACAAACAAAACCAAAACACTCCCATTTATTGACAAAAAAGGTGAAACAAAAGCACATTAGCACACCATACATGTCATTGTTATGTGCTAATCACACCCCCCAACTTGCGATTTGCTAGTCCCTAGCAAACAAAATGTAAAAGCAAGCAAACAAAGATAAACCTATACTAATTCCGCAATTGCATTTAGCACATGCAACAAGCCTTTAAACCCCTAGGTGATCCCTAGTGGACGAGTTTTGTCTCGTGAAGGTTTCCAGTTAAGGTACCTACAAACTTCTTGCTAATATCCAATATTTAAAGTATATTCCCCTATCTTAACTAGCAATGAGATTTCAATAAAAAGCTATGTTCAAAACATCCTAACTAAAAACACATGCAACACATTATAGCTTTAAATGCTATTCTAGAGTATTCACCTATACATTTCCTTTCAAAACTCGTGTGTGTGTGGAATGAACATGTAATTTAAGCATTTACTCAACGTAATTCACATTCACATGGCTATCCAAATTAAGCTTTGATGCAAAAACTCACCAAGGGTTTCTCTCAATAATGAATAACTCAATGATTATCCTAGCATGCACTCCATGTGTATATGTGAGATAGAATCTTATTCACAAACCAAAATGCTCACATATAATCCAAAAATGAAGCACATGTATACAAATGAAACAACCTTGGCATAATCTCATGAAAGGAATGCTAGGGCATTAGATAGTAAAATTAACTTCTCTTTTTCTTTAAAAGTATGCATCCCCCATGCTTCTCTAGATCTTTTAGGACTTTCATGGGTTATAATGGGGCCTTGGGGTGATGTTGTGGTAAGGGAAACGAAGGATATAGGATAACAAAGAGGGTTGTTCCGAGTGAGAGACATTAATCTTAGAAAAACACTTCCCTTTCATGGGATTTTGATTTTCACACCATCACCACATCCTTTGTTTCTTTTCTTTCTTTTCCTTTACATTTTTTCCTTTTCTTAATCTCTTTCTTTTCTTCTTCTCACCCCTTTTCTTCCTTTTCTTGGATTATCAATTTTTTTTTTTTAATTGAACTCTATGCGTTCTAACATCATTCACCCTTTTTTGCTTGAGTTTCCACACCATACTTCCTTCTTTTGCAATCACTCATTTTTGTTTTAGGAACAACCAAGGTAAGGTAGGTATTTCTTATTTTCTTTGTCTTGGTTCAATGTGTGGCATAGAAATGAATTCAATTAAGGCTCAATCATGGCACTAGGGATAAATTTCACAAGAAAAAGGCTTAGGCTCAAAGCATTCCAAAATGGCCTAAGATCATTTCTAGATAGGTATGGGAGAGCACATTGCATTTCAAGACAAACAATCAACTACACAAATGCACCTAACCAAAACAAGCATAATGAGATTATTGAACAAATGTGAAATTTGAAAAATTGTTCCTTGAGTACATGTAAGTTCCCTCCAACAAGAATTGGCACTAAAGCTCACATGGGTTCTTACTCATCTCCACTATTCATGTCAAACACTAAAATGTGAACTCAATCCGTAAATTACCCAAATTACACATTCAAGGTGCACAATGGTTGAGTTTGAAAGAAAACACATATGTGATACTCAAGCATAGGATAAACTTCTATAATGTGCTCATGTATTCAAAGTTCAAAATGAAGATCAAGCAATTCACAAATCCCATAACAATTAGGATAGAGGAATATAGTTCAATATTGACTATTTTTCACAAAAATTGTCCAAAATTTTTCAAAATTTTCACATTTCCAACTTATTCTATACACAAAGTGGTGAAACATGTGAATGGTGCACCTCACCCCCCAACTTAAACTATGCATTGTCCTCAATGCACAAGGAGTCATGCAAATGAGAAAAATGAAAGTAAATTGGGAAATGAGATACCCCCTTTTTTTTTTCTATGTACATTAATAAAACACAAAAAGCTTGTTTACACCCCCCAACTTAGACTAAAACATGATATTGAATGAGTTTGTCTATGATGATGCTCAAAATGAAATGAGTCCAAATTAGGGAGAGGTAAACAACTTCTACACTACAACATCAAGAAAAGAAAAATATAACAGTTAAAAGAAATCTAACTACTATATACATCGAAACAAAGCAAAAAGGGCTCATATCAATCCGGCTTCAATTCGGATATGACCTTGCGCCCATGAATTTTTTTGATTTTAAAATTTTTGTGTTGTATAAATGCCCTTTCTATCCAATCTATCCAACCATACAAGGGATAATAATTCAAAAATCTCAACCGAACCAAGATGTATGCGAGTTTATGCAATGCAACAAATGGAATATGCAATTTCTCTTTCAAAGTTTCTTCACTTAACTCCATTGCAATGCCCTCCCCAAGTTGAGAAATGTGAATCTCAACACCACTCTTAGATGGAGAAAAGACCTTGGGCTCATTAGCCTCATGTAAGATAATCACTTCATCAAACTTTTCACAATCAAGAGTGGTGGGAGATTCAACCTCAATATGTATTTCAATGGGGTGATCATCCTCAATACATTGACTATGCTCAAGGTGTAATTCTTCATCCATAGCAATTATAGCATTAGTCAATGTATTAAGTTGATCACTAATTACAGAAAGTTGTTGGGTCATTTGGGCATTGCATTCCATTTGGGATTGAATAAACTCGTACAACGTATTTTCCAATTCTTGTTCGGTTGAGTCCCTATATGTTGGATAGTGGCAAAAATCATTAGGTGGTGTGAAATTGGATGAAAAATCATGAGGTTCATTCTCCCAACCATAACTCGAGTAACTCGGTGTAGCATAATGGTTGGGGTAAAAGTTTTCGCATGCAAAGTCTTGAACCGGATAATTTATTGGGCATTCACTACTGAGGTGTCCATTCTCACCACAAATCTCGCAAACATATTCAAAATAAGGGGCATTTATTGGGCACTCACTAGTGATGTGTCCATACTCACCACAAATCTTGCATACGTTTTCAAAATAAGAGGCCATTCTTGGGCACTCACTAGAAATATGCCCATACTCATCACAAATCTTACACATATTTTGAAAATTTTGGGCATTTGATACCTTATCATAAAAATTATAAGACATAATACAAAACACAAACTAAAATAAAATATTTACAAAAGAAACGACATACCTTGGCCCGTGATGAAAATCACGAGACTTACCATGCCGCCCAAAATCACCCTTTGAACTCAACGCTTTACCTTCCCCGGCAACGGCGCCAAAATGATTGATTAAAAACACGTCGTTCCTAACCTCGTAACATCACCCTCACCCTCAATGTGTGTATTGTATATGGCTTATATGGATGGGGGAGTGTCACTCTCCCTCGGGGTAATGCAAAAGATTAGGCAACAACGAACAAATGGTGGGAAATGGATGAACAAAATATATGTGAAATGGAGAATGTGTGTGTGAACAAAAGCGCTCCCCAATCGCAAGGAGTCTTTCGTTGTCGGTGTTTTACTTGGAAGAGTATTCCAAGGTCGTCTCCTTAGGGAAGGAAAGGGAGTTTTGTGAAAGTGATTTTGCAAAAGTGTAAAATCTTGTATTTGTGTTTTGGTGAGTTTTGTTCAAAATGAAAATACAAGAAAGCAAGTGTTGGCTAATCCAAAGGGTTCATTCCAATGGGAATACCAAATCAACTCAAAGCCTTCCTCCGATTGAGCATGAATGAACGATTGATTCGGGGGAAGCTAGGGACGAGATTGGTGAGTATCTAAGCATAAACCGTGACTAGGCCTACGGAATATCAAAGGCTCACCAACTCATCCACTCTCAACCCCGTCAAACCGAACCATTTGACTCTAAAGGGAGGAATGAAGAAGAGTTGAAAATGGTATTCCCAAGAGGAATTTTCCCTTGGATTAACCAACTTAAATCCTAGCTACTCATATTAAAAATGCAAGACAAGCATAAAGGAAATGGACATGGAAGAGAAATGGAGATTTGAACTTGTAGAAATTGCAAGAAAAGAGCTAAGGTGAAAGAGAAATGACATTCATGAACATAATACACATATTGAAGCAAATACCCAAATGTAAAACTTGAAAATTAAAGAACTTGAAAACATAAATGGTGAAAGCTAGAACAAAGGATTAAACTTGAAATGAACATGAAATAGATGAGATTAAAGTGCAAGGATTAAGAATTACAAGAGTATGAAAGCTTACTACAACAAAAACGGAGAAGAAAATGCAAAAACGAAAATACTATTCATCATCTTCCTCCTTGGAGCTTTGTATCTCTCCTCCTAAGCTTAGGTAGCCAACCCCCTCCATAATGAATTAATACCCCCCTAAGGAGACTCTTGTTTTCCCCCCAAAACGTGCCTGGAGAGAGAGGGAGGTCTACAGAGTTGATCTCCATCACTAGGGGTGCAGCAACATGGGCTGGACAGGGGGTGAGGCAGAGCTGTCTGCCCACCCAGCTTCCTTCTTCTTCTCTCTCTTCATTAATTATCAAGACTCATCCAAATCAATGCAGGGGTGAGGGAGGCTCCAGGATGTGTAAGGGATGTCAGGAAGCATGTAGGAGAAGTGCATGTGGGACCCTCCAAGCCGCAAAGTTGAGTTACAGGCTGTCTGGAGAAAAGTGCAAAAACCTTCCGGAAGGTCGACATACACCTACCGGAAGGTCGCTGAAAGAACAGTTAAATGAAAAGAATCAAATGCAAGAACTTCCGGAAGGTCGACATCAGTAGCAAAAATCTTCCGGAAGGTTCATTCCAGTAGCCAAAACCTTCCGGAAGGTTCATTCCAGAAAACAAAACCTTCCGGAAGATTTTGGCAGTCAAAAAGAAACCCAAGGCAAAACCTTCCGGAAGGTCCATTCCAGTAGACAAGTCTTCCGGAAGATTTTGGCAGTCAAAAAGAAACCCAAGGCAAAACCTTCCGGAATGTCCATTCCTGTAGACAAGTCTTCCGGAAGATTTTGGCAGTCAAAAAGAAACCCAAGGCAAAACCTTCCGGAAGGTCCATTCCAGTAGACAAGACCTTCCGGAAGGTTTTACTCCAGTAGCTAAAATCTTCCGGAAGGTTCATTCAAGTGGACAAAACCTTCCGGAAGGTATTAGCTGTGAACAAGGCATCCAGGGTTTCTAGCAAAACCTTCCGGAAGGTTTTCAGACTGTGAGCAAAAATTGGATTTCTTTCCCCTCAAAACCATCCTTAAAGCTACCCCATACACTCCATTAGCCTCATATAACACCATGGGGGTTTAAATCATGTCATTTACATCATTTTACATGCATTCACCCAAAATTCCATCAAGCCACAAACAAAACCAAAACACTCCCATTTATTGACAAAAAAGGTGAAACAAAAGCACATTAGCACACCATACATGTCATTGTTATGTGCTAATCACACCCCCCAACTTGCGATTTGCTAGTCCCTAGCAAACAAAATGTAAAAGCAAGCAAACAAAGATAAACCTATACTAATTCCGCAATTGCATTTAGCACATGCAACAAGCCTTTAAACCCCTAGGTGATCCCTAGTGGACGAGTTTTGTCTCGTGAAGGTTTCCAGTTAAGGTACCTACAAACTTCTTGCTAATATCCAATATTTAAAGTATATTCCCCTATCTTAACTAGCAATGAGATTTCAATAAAAAGCTATGTTCAAAACATCCTAACTAAAAACACATGCAACACATTATAGCTTTAAATGCTATTCTAGAGTATTCACCTATACATTTCCTTTCAAAACTCGTGTGTGTGTGGAATGAACATGTAATTTAAGCATTTACTCAACGTAATTCACATTCACATGGCTATCCAAATTAAGCTTTGATGCAAAAACTCACCAAGGGTTTCTCTCAATAATGAATAACTCAATGATTATCCTAGCATGCACTCCATGTGTATATGTGAGATAGAATCTTATTCACAAACCAAAATGCTCACATATAATCCAAAAATGAAGCACATGTATACAAATGAAACAACCTTGGCATAATCTCATGAAAGGAATGCTAGGGCATTAGATAGTAAAATTAACTTCTCTTTTTCTTTAAAAGTATGCATCCCCCATGCTTCTCTAGATCTTTTAGGACTTTCATGGGTTATAATGGGGCCTTGGGGTGATGTTGTGGTAAGGGAAACGAAGGATATAGGATAACAAAGAGGGTTGTTCCGAGTGAGAGACATTAATCTTAGAAAAACACTTCCCTTTCATGGGATTTTGATTTTCACACCATCACCACATCCTTTGTTTCTTTTCTTTCTTTTCCTTTACATTTTTTCCTTTTCTTAATCTCTTTCTTTTCTTCTTCTCACCCCTTTTCTTCCTTTTCTTGGATTATCAATTTTTTTTTTTTAATTGAACTCTATGCGTTCTAACATCATTCACCCTTTTTTGCTTGAGTTTCCACACCATACTTCCTTCTTTTGCAATCACTCATTTTTGTTTTAGGAACAACCAAGGTAAGGTAGGTATTTCTTATTTTCTTTGTCTTGGTTCAATGTGTGGCATAGAAATGAATTCAATTAAGGCTCAATCATGGCACTAGGGATAAATTTCACAAGAAAAAGGCTTAGGCTCAAAGCATTCCAAAATGGCCTAAGATCATTTCTAGATAGGTATGGGAGAGCACATTGCATTTCAAGACAAACAATCAACTACACAAATGCACCTAACCAAAACAAGCATAATGAGATTATTGAACAAATGTGAAATTTGAAAAATTGTTCCTTGAGTACATGTAAGTTCCCTCCAACAAGAATTGGCACTAAAGCTCACATGGGTTCTTACTCATCTCCACTATTCATGTCAAACACTAAAATGTGAACTCAATCCGTAAATTACCCAAATTACACATTCAAGGTGCACAATGGTTGAGTTTGAAAGAAAACACATATGTGATACTCAAGCATAGGATAAACTTCTATAATGTGCTCATGTATTCAAAGTTCAAAATGAAGATCAAGCAATTCACAAATCCCATAACAATTAGGATAGAGGAATATAGTTCAATATTGACTATTTTTCACAAAAATTGTCCAAAATTTTTCAAAATTTTCACATTTCCAACTTATTCTATACACAAAGTGGTGAAACATGTGAATGGTGCACCTCACCCCCCAACTTAAACTATGCATTGTCCTCAATGCACAAGGAGTCATGCAAATGAGAAAAATGAAAGTAAATTGGGAAATGAGATACCCCCTTTTTTTTTTCTATGTACATTAATAAAACACAAAAAGCTTGTTTACACCCCCCAACTTAGACTAAAACATGATATTGAATGAGTTTGTCTATGATGATGCTCAAAATGAAATGAGTCCAAATTAGGGAGAGGTAAACAACTTCTACACTACAACATCAAGAAAAGAAAAATATAACAGTTAAAAGAAATCTAACTACTATATACATCGAAACAAAGCAAAAAGGGCTCATATCAATCCGGCTTCAATTCGGATATGACCTTGCGCCCATGAATTTTTTTGATTTTAAAATTTTTGTGTTGTATAAATGCCCTTTCTATCCAATCTATCCAACCATACAAGGGATAATAATTCAAAAATCTCAACCGAACCAAGATGTATGCGAGTTTATGCAATGCAACAAATGGAATATGCAATTTCTCTTTCAAAGTTTCTTCACTTAACTCCATTGCAATGCCCTCCCCAAGTTGAGAAATGTGAATCTCAACACCACTCTTAGATGGAGAAAAGACCTTGGGCTCATTAGCCTCATGTGAGATAATCACTTCATCAAACTTTTCACAATCAAGAGTGGTGGGAGATTCAACCTCAATATGTATTTCAATGGGGTGATCATCCTCAATACATTGACTATGCTCAAGGTGTAATTCTTCATCCATAGCAATTATAGCATTAGTCAATGTATTAAGTTGATCACTAATTACAGAAAGTTGTTGGGTCATTTGGGCATTGCATTCCATTTGGGATTGAATAAACTCGTACAACGTATTTTCCAATTCTTGTTCGGTTGAGTCCCTATATGTTGGATAGTGGCAAAAATCATTAGGTGGTGTGAAATTGGATGAAAAATCATGAGGTTCATTCTCCCAACCATAACTCGAGTAACTCGGTGTAGCATAATGGTTGGGGTAAAAGTTTTCGCATGCAAAGTCTTGAACCGGATAATTTATTGGGCATTCACTACTGAGGTGTCCATTCTCACCACAAATCTCGCAAACATATTCAAAATAAGGGGCATTTATTGGGCACTCACTAGTGATGTGTCCATACTCACCACAAATCTTGCATACGTTTTCAAAATAAGAGGCCATTCTTGGGCACTCACTAGAAATATGCCCATACTCATCACAAATCTTACACATATTTTGAAAATTTTGGGCATTTGATACCTTATCATAAAAATTATAAGACATAATACAAAACACAAACTAAAATAAAATATTTACAAAAGAAACGACATACCTTGACCCGTGATGAAAATCACGAGACTTACCATGCCGCCCAAAATCACCCTTTGAACTCAACGCTTTACCTTCCCCGGCAATGGCGCCAAAATGATTGATTAAAAACACGTCGTTCCTAACCTCGTAACATCACCCTCACCCTCAATGTGTGTATTGTATATGGCTTATATGGATGGGGGAGTGTCACTCTCCCTCGGGGTAATGCAAAAGATTAGGCAACAACGAACAAATGGTGGGAAATGGATGAACAAAATATATGTGAAATGGAGAATGTGTGTGTGAACAAAAGCGCTCCCCAATCGCAAGGAGTCTTTCGTTGTCGGTGTTTTACTTGGAAGAGTATTCCAAGGTCGTCTCCTTAGGGAAGGAAAGGGAGTTTTGTGAAAGTGATTTTGCAAAAGTGTAAAATCTTGTATTTGTGTTTTGGTGAGTTTTGTTCAAAATGAAAATACAAGAAAGCAAGTGTTGGCTAATCCAAAGGGTTCATTCCAATGGGAATACCAAATCAACTCAAAGCCTTCCTCCGATTGAGCATGAATGAACGATTGATTCGGGGGAAGCTAGGGACGAGATTGGTGAGTATCTAAGCATAAACCGTGACTAGGCCTACGGAATATCAAAGGCTCACCAACTCATCCACTCTCAACCCCGTCAAACCGAACCATTTGACTCTAAAGGGAGGAATGAAGAAGAGTTGAAAATGGTATTCCCAAGAGGAATTTTCCCTTGGATTAACCAACTTAAATCCTAGCTACTCATATTAAAAATGCAAGACAAGCATAAAGGAAATGGACATGGAAGAGAAATGGAGATTTGAACTTGTAGAAATTGCAAGAAAAGAGCTAAGGTGAAAGAGAAATGACATTCATGAACATAATACACATATTGAAGCAAATACCCAAATGTAAAACTTGAAAATTAAAGAACTTGAAAACATAAATGGTGAAAGCTAGAACAAAGGATTAAACTTGAAATGAACATGAAATAGATGAGATTAAAGTGCAAGGATTAAGAATTACAAGAGTATGAAAGCTTACTACAACAAAAACGGAGAAGAAAATGCAAAAACGAAAATACTATTCATCATCTTCCTCTTTGGAGCTTTGTATCTCTCCTCCTAAGCTTAGGTAGCCAACCCCCTCCATAATGAATTAATACCCCCCTAAGGAGACTCTTGTTTTCCCCCCAAAACGTGCCTGGAGAGAGAGGGAGGTCTACAGAGTTGATCTCCATCACTAGGGGTGCAGCAACATGGGCTGGACAGGGGGTGAGGCAGAGCTGTCTGCCCACCCAGCTTCCTTCTTCTTCTCTCTCTTCATTAATTATCAAGACTCATCCAAATCAATGCAGGGGTGAGGGAGGCTCCAGGATGTGTAAGGGATGTCAGGAAGCATGTAGGAGAAGTGCATGTGGGACCCTCCAAGCCGCAAAGTTGAGTTACAGGCTGTCTGGAGAAAAGTGCAAAAACCTTCCGGAAGGTCGACATACACCTACCGGAAGGTCGCTGAAAGAACAGTTAAATGAAAAGAATCAAATGCAAGAACTTCCGGAAGGTCGACATCAGTAGCAAAAATCTTCCGGAAGGTTCATTCCAGTAGCCAAAACCTTCCGGAAGGTTCATTCCAGAAAACAAAACCTTCCGGAAGATTTTGGCAGTCAAAAAGAAACCCAAGGCAAAACCTTCCGGAAGGTCCATTCCAGTAGACAAGTCTTCCGGAAGATTTTGGCAGTCAAAAAGAAACCCAAGGCAAAACCTTCCGGAATGTCCATTCCTGTAGACAAGTCTTCCGGAAGATTTTGGCAGTCAAAAAGAAACCCAAGGCAAAACCTTCCGGAAGGTCCATTCCAGTAGACAAGACCTTCCGGAAGGTTTTACTCCAGTAGCTAAAATCTTCCGGAAGGTTCATTCAAGTGGACAAAACCTTCCGGAAGGTATTAGCTGTGAACAAGGCATCCAGGGTTTTTAGCAAAACCTTCCGGAAGGTTTTCAGACTGTGAGCAAAAATTGGATTTCTTTCCCCTCAAAACCATCCTTAAAGCTACCCCATACACTCCATTAGCCTCATATAACACCATGGGGGTTTAAATCATGTCATTTACATCATTTTACATGCATTCACCCAAAATTCCATCAAGCCACAAACAAAACCAAAACACTCCCATTTATTGACAAAAAAGGTGAAACAAAAGCACATTAGCACACCATACATGTCATTGTTATGTGCTAATCACACCCCCCAACTTGCGATTTGCTAGTCCCTAGCAAACAAAATGTAAAAGCAAGCAAACAAAGATAAACCTATACTAATTCCGCAATTGCATTTAGCACATGCAACAAGCCTTTAAACCCCTAGGTGATCCCTAGTGGACGAGTTTTGTCTCGTGAAGGTTTCCAGTTAAGGTACCTACAAACTTCTTGCTAATATCCAATATTTAAAGTATATTCCCCTATCTTAACTAGCAATGAGATTTCAATAAAAAGCTATGTTCAAAACATCCTAACTAAAAACACATGCAACACATTATAGCTTTAAATGCTATTCTAGAGTATTCACCTATACATTTCCTTTCAAAACTCGTGTGTGTGTGGAATGAACATGTAATTTAAGCATTTACTCAACGTAATTCACATTCACATGGCTATCCAAATTAAGCTTTGATGCAAAAACTCACCAAGGGTTTCTCTCAATAATGAATAACTCAATGATTATCCTAGCATGCACTCCATGTGTATATGTGAGATAGAATCTTATTCACAAACCAAAATGCTCACATATAATCCAAAAATGAAGCACATGTATACAAATGAAACAACCTTGGCATAATCTCATGAAAGGAATGCTAGGGCATTAGATAGTAAAATTAACTTCTCTTTTTCTTTAAAAGTATGCATCCCCCATGTTTCTCTAGATCTTTTAGGACTTTCATGGGTTATAATGGGGCCTTGGGGTGATGTTGTGGTAAGGGAAACGAAGGATATAGGATAACAAAGAGGGTTGTTCCGAGTGAGAGACATTAATCTTAGAAAAACACTTCCCTTTCATGGGATTTTGATTTTCACACCATCACCACATCCTTTGTTTCTTTTCTTTCTTTTCCTTTACATTTTTTCCTTTTCTTAATCTCTTTCTTTTCTTCTTCTCACCCCTTTTCTTCCTTTTCTTGGATTATCAATTTTTTTTTTTTAATTGAACTCTATGCGTTCTAACATCATTCACCCTTTTTTGCTTGAGTTTCCACACCATACTTCCTTCTTTTGCAATCACTCATTTTTGTTTTAGGAACAACCAAGGTAAGGTAGGTATTTCTTATTTTCTTTGTCTTGGTTCAATGTGTGGCATAGAAATGAATTCAATTAAGGCTCAATCATGGCACTAGGGATAAATTTCACAAGAAAAAGGCTTAGGCTCAAAGCATTCCAAAATGGCCTAAGATCATTTCTAGATAGGTATGGGAGAGCACATTGCATTTCAAGACAAACAATCAACTACACAAATGCACCTAACCAAAACAAGCATAATGAGATTATTGAACAAATGTGAAATTTGAAAAATTGTTCCTTGAGTACATGTAAGTTCCCTCCAACAAGAATTGGCACTAAAGCTCACATGGGTTCTTACTCATCTCCACTATTCATGTCAAACACTAAAATGTGAACTCAATCCGTAAATTACCCAAATTACACATTCAAGGTGCACAATGGTTGAGTTTGAAAGAAAACACATATGTCATACTCAAGCATAGGATAAACTTCTATAATGTGCTCATGTATTCAAAGTTCAAAATGAAGATCAAGCAATTCACAAATCCCATAACAATTAGGATAGAGGAATATAGTTCAATATTGACTATTTTTCACAAAAATTGTCCAAAATTTTTCAAAATTTTCACATTTCCAACTTATTCTATACACAAAGTGGTGAAACATGTGAATGGTGCACCTCACCCCCCAACTTAAACTATGCATTGTCCTCAATGCACAAGGAGTCATGCAAATGAGAAAAATGAAAGTAAATTGGGAAATGAGATACCCCCTTTTTTTTTTCTATGTACATTAATAAAACACAAAAAGCTTGTTTACACCCCCCAACTTAGACTAAAACATGATATTGAATGAGTTTGTCTATGATGATGCTCAAAATGAAATGAGTCCAAATTAGGGAGAGGTAAACAACTTCTACACTACAACATCAAGAAAAGAAAAATATAACAGTTAAAAGAAATCTAACTACTATATACATCGAAACAAAGCAAAAAGGGCTCATATCAATCCGGCTTCAATTCGGATATGACCTTGCGCCCATGAATTTTTTTGATTTTAAAATTTTTGTGTTGTATAAATGCCCTTTCTATCCAATCTATCCAACCATACAAGGGATAATAATTCAAAAATCTCAACCGAACCAAGATGTATGCGAGTTTATGCAATGCAACAAATGGAATATGCAATTTCTCTTTCAAAGTTTCTTCACTTAACTCCATTGCAATGCCCTCCCCAAGTTGAGAAATGTGAATCTCAACACCACTCTTAGATGGAGAAAAGACCTTGGGCTCATTAGCCTCATGTGAGATAATCACTTCATCAAACTTTTCACAATCAAGAGTGGTGGGAGATTCAACCTCAATATGTATTTCAATGGGGTGATCATCCTCAATACATTGACTATGCTCAAGGTGTAATTCTTCATCCATAGCAATTATAGCATTAGTCAATGTATTAAGTTGATCACTAATTACAGAAAGTTGTTGGGTCATTTGGGCATTGCATTCCATTTGGGATTGAATAAACTCGTACAACGTATTTTCCAATTCTTGTTCGGTTGAGTCCCTATATGTTGGATAGTGGCAAAAATCATTAGGTGGTGTGAAATTGGATGAAAAATCATGAGGTTCATTCTCCCAACCATAACTCGAGTAACTCGGTGTAGCATAATGGTTGGGGTAAAAGTTTTCGCATGCAAAGTCTTGAACCGGATAATTTATTGGGCATTCACTACTGAGGTGTCCATTCTCACCACAAATCTCGCAAACATATTCAAAATAAGGGGCATTTATTGGGCACTCACTAGTGATGTGTCCATACTCACCACAAATCTTGCATACGTTTTCAAAATAAGAGGCCATTCTTGGGCACTCACTAGAAATATGCCCATACTCATCACAAATCTTACACATATTTTGAAAATTTTGGGCATTTGATACCTTATCATAAAAATTATAAGACATAATACAAAACACAAACTAAAATAAAATATTTACAAAAGAAACGACATACCTTGACCCGTGATGAAAATCACGAGACTTACCATGCCGCCCAAAATCACCCTTTGAACTCAACGCTTTACCTTCCCCGGCAACGGCGCCAAAATGATTGATTAAAAACACGTCGTTCCTAACCTCGTAACATCACCCTCACCCTCAATGTGTGTATTGTATATGGCTTATATGGATGGGGGAGTGTCACTCTCCCTCGGGGTAATGCAAAAGATTAGGCAACAACGAACAAATGGTGGGAAATGGATGAACAAAATATATGTGAAATGGAGAATGTGTGTGTGAACAAAAGCGCTCCCCAATCGCAAGGAGTCTTTCGTTGTCGGTGTTTTACTTGGAAGAGTATTCCAAGGTCGTCTCCTTAGGGAAGGAAAGGGAGTTTTGTGAAAGTGATTTTGCAAAAGTGTAAAATCTTGTATTTGTGTTTTGGTGAGTTTTGTTCAAAATGAAAATACAAGAAAGCAAGTGTTGGCTAATCCAAAGGGTTCATTCCAATGGGAATACCAAATCAACTCAAAGCCTTCCTCCGATTGAGCATGAATGAACGATTGATTCGGGGGAAGCTAGGGACGAGATTGGTGAGTATCTAAGCATAAACCGTGACTAGGCCTACGGAATATCAAAGGCTCACCAACTCATCCACTCTCAACCCCGTCAAACCGAACCATTTGACTCTAAAGGGAGGAATGAAGAAGAGTTGAAAATGGTATTCCCAAGAGGAATTTTCCCTTGGATTAACCAACTTAAATCCTAGCTACTCATATTAAAAATGCAAGACAAGCATAAAGGAAATGGACATGGAAGAGAAATGGAGATTTGAACTTGTAGAAATTGCAAGAAAAGAGCTAAGGTGAAAGAGAAATGACATTCATGAACATAATACACATATTGAAGCAAATACCCAAATGTAAAACTTGAAAATTAAAGAACTTGAAAACATAAATGGTGAAAGCTAGAACAAAGGATTAAACTTGAAATGAACATGAAATAGATGAGATTAAAGTGCAAGGATTAAGAATTACAAGAGTATGAAAGCTTACTACAACAAAAACGGAGAAGAAAATGCAAAAACGAAAATACTATTCATCATCTTCCTCTTTGGAGCTTTGTATCTCTCCTCCTAAGCTTAGGTAGCAAACCCCCTCCATAATGAATTAATACCCCCCTAAGGAGACTCTTGTTTTCCCCCCAAAACGTGCCTGGAGAGAGAGGGAGGTCTACAGAGTTGATCTCCATCACTAGGGGTGCAGCAACATGGGCTGGACAGGGGGTGAGGCAGACCTGTCTGCCCACCCAGCTTCCTTCTTCTTCTCTCTCTTCATTAATTATCAAGACTCATCCAAATCAATGCAGGGGTGAGGGAGGCTCCAGGATGTGTAAGGGATGTCAGGAAGCATGTAGGAGAAGTGCATGTGGGACCCTCCAAGCCGCAAAGTTGAGTTACAGGCTGTCTGGAGAAAAGTGCAAAAACCTTCCGGAAGGTCGACATACACCTACCGGAAGGTCGCTGAAAGAACAGTTAAATGAAAAGAATCAAATGCAAGAACTTCCGGAAGGTCGACATCAGTAGCAAAAATCTTCCGGAAGGTTCATTCCAGTAGCCAAAACCTTCCGGAAGGTTCATTCCAGAAAACAAAACCTTCCGGAAGATTTTGGCAGTCAAAAAGAAACCCAAGGCAAAACCTTCCGGAAGGTCCATTCCAGTAGACAAGTCTTCCGGAAGATTTTGGCAGTCAAAAAGAAACCCAAGGCAAAACCTTCCGGAAGGTCCATTCCAGTAGACAAGACCTTCCGGAAGGTTTTACTCCAGTAGCTAAAATCTTCCGGAAGGTTCATTCCAGTGGACAAAACCTTCCGGAAGGTATTAGCTGTGAACAAGGCATCCAGGGTTTTTAGCAAAACCTTCCGGAAGGCCGACATACACCTTCCGGAAGGTTTTCAGACTGTGAGCAAAAATTGGATTTCTTTCCCCTCAAAACCATCCTTAAAGCTACCCCATACACTCCATTAGCCTCATATAACACCATGGGGGTTTAAATCATGTCATTTACATCATTTTACATGCATTCACCCAAAATTCCATCAAGCCACAAACAAAACCAAAACACTCCCATTTATTGACAAAAAAGGTGAAACAAAAGCACATTAGCACACCATACATGTCATTGTTATGTGCTAATCACACCCCCCAACTTGCGATTTGCTAGTCCCTAGCAAACAAAATGTAAAAGCAAGCAAACAAAGATAAACATATACTAATTCCGCAATTGCATTTAGCACATGCAACAAGCCTTTAAACCCCTAGATGATCCCTAGTGGACGAGTTTTGTCTCGTGAAGGTTTCCAGTGAAGGTACCTACAAACTTCTTGCTAATATCCAATATTTAAAGTATATTCCCCTATCTTAACTAGCAATGAGATTTCAATAAAAAGCTATGTTCAAAACATCCTAACTAAAAACACATGCAACACATTATAGCTTTAAATGCTATTCTAGAGTATTCACCTATACATTTCCTTTCAAAACTCGTGTGTGTGTGGAATGAACATGTAATTTAAGCATTTACTCAACGTAATTCACATTCACATGGCTATCCAAATTAAGCTTTGATGCAAAAACTCACCAAGGGTTTCTCTCAATAATGAATAACTCAATGATTATCCTAGCATGCACTCCATGTGTATATGTGAGATAAAATCTTATTCACAAACCAAAATGCTCACATATAATCCAAAAATGAAGCACATGTATACAAATGAAACAACCTTGGCATAATCTCATGAAAGGAATGCTAGGGCATTAGATAGTAAAATTAACTTCTCTTTTTCTTTAAAAGTATGCATCCCCCATTCTTCTCTAGATCTTTTAGGACTTTCATGGGTTATAATGGGGCCTTGGGGTGATGTTGTGGTAAGGGAAACGAAGGATATAGGATAACAAAGAGGGTTGTTCCGAGTGAGAGACATTAATCTTAGAAAAACACTTCCCTTTCATGGGATTTTGATTTTCACACTATCACCACATCCTTTGTTTCTTTTCTTTCTTTTCCTTTACATTTTTTCCTTTTCTTTTTCTCTTTCTTTTCTTTTTCTCACCCCTTTTCTTCCTTTTCTTGGATTATCAATTTTTTTTTTAATTGAACTCTATGCGTTCTAACATCATTCACCCTTTTTTGCTTGAGTTTCCACACCATACTTCCTTCTTTTGCAATCACTCATTTTTGTTTTAGGAACAACCAAGGTAAGGTAGGTATTTCTTATTTTCTTTGGCTTGGTTCAATGTGTGGCATAGAAATGAATTCAATTAAGGCTCAATCATGGCACTAGGGATAAATTTCACAAGAAAAAGGCTTAGGCTCAAAGCATTCCAAAATGGCCTAAGATCATTTCTAGATAGGCATGGGAGAGCACATTGCATTTCAAGACAAAGGCAATCAACTACACAAATGCACCTAACCAAAACAAGCATAATGAGATTATTGAACAAAGGTGAAATTTGAAAAATTGTTCCTTGAGTACATGTAAGTTCCCTCCAACAAGAATTGGCACTAAAGCTCACATGGGTTCTTACTCATCTCCACTATTCATGTCAAACACTAAAATGTGAACTCAATCCGTAAATTACCCAAATTACACATTCAAGGTGCACAATGGTTGAGTTTGAAAGAAAACACATATGTGATACTCAAGCATAGGATAAACTTCTATAATATGCTCATGTATTCAAAGTTCAAAATGAAGATCAAGCAATTCACAAATCCCATAACAATTAGGATAGAGGAATATAGTTCAATATTGACTATTTTTCACAAAAATTGTCCAAAATTTTTCAAAATTTTCACATTTCCAACTTATTCTATACACAAAGTGGTGGAACATGTGAATGGTGCACCTCACCCCCCTACTTAAACTATGCATTCTCCTCAATGCACAAGAAATCATGCAAATGAGAAAAACGAAAGTAAATTGGGAAATGAGATACCCCCCTTTTTTTTTTCTATGTACATTAATAAAACACAAAAAGCTTGTTTACACCCCCCAACTTAGACTAAAACATGATATTGAATGAGTTTGTCTATGATGATGCTCAAAATGAAATGAGTCCAAATTAGGGAGAGGTAAACAACTTCTACACTACAACATCAAGAAAAGAAAAATATAACAGTTAAAAGAAATCTAACTACTATATACATCGAAACAAAGCAAAAATGGCTCATATCAATCCGGCTTCAATTCGGATATGACCTTGCGCCCATGAATTTTTTTGATTTTAAAATTTTTGTGTTGTATAAATGCCCTTTCTATCCAATCTATCCAACCATACAAGGGATAATAATTCAAAAATCTCAACCGAACCAAGATGTATGCGAGTTTATGCAATGCAACAAATGGAATATGCAATTTCTCTTTCAAAGTTTCTTCACTTAACTCCATTGCAATGCCCTCCCCAAGTTGAGAAATGTGAATCTCAACACCACTCTTAGATGGAGAAAAGACCTTGGGCTCATTAGCCTCATGTGAGATAATCACTTCATCAAACTTTTCACAATCAAGAGTGGTGGGAGATTCAACCTCAATATGTATTTCAATGGGGTGATCATCCTCAATACATTGACTATGCTCAAGGTGTAATTCTTCATCCATAGCAATTATAGCATTAGTCAATGTATTAAGTTGATCACTAATTACAGAAAGTTGTTGGGTCATTTGGGCATTGCATTCCATTTGGGATTGAATAAACTCGTACAACGTATTTTCCAATTCTTGTTCGGTTGAGTCCCTATATGTTGGATAGTGGCAAAAATCATTAGGTGGTGTGAAATTGGATGAAAAATCATGAGGTTCATTCTCCCAACCATAACTCGAGTAACTCGGTGTAGCATAATGGTTGGGGTAAAAGTTTTCGCATGTAAAGTCTTGAACCGGATAATTTATTGGGCATTCACTACTGAGGTGTCCATTCTCACCACAAATCTCGCAAACATATTCAAAATAAGGGGCATTTATTGGGCACTCACTAGTGATGTGTCCATACTCACCACAAATCTTGCATACGTTTTCAAAATAAGAGGCCATTCTTGGGCACTCACTAGAAATATGCCCATACTCATCACAAATCTTACACATATTTTGAAAATTTTGGGCATTTGATACCTTATCATAAAAATTATAAGACATAATACAAAACACAAACTAAAATAAAATATTTACAAAAGAAACGACATACCTTGGCCCGTGATGAAAATCACGAGACTTACCATGCCGCCCAAAATCACCCTTTGAACTCAACGCTTTACCTTCCCCGGCAACGGCGCCAAAATGATTGATTAAAAACACGTCGTTCCTAACCTCGTAACATCACCCTCACCCTCAATGTGTGTATTGTATATGGCTTATATGGATGGGGGAGTGTCACTCTCCCTCGGGGTAATGCAAAAGATTAGGCAACAACGAACAAATGGTGGGAAATGGATGAACAAAATATATGTGAAATGGAGAATGTGTGTGTGAACAAAAGCGCTCCCCAATCGCAAGGAGTCTTTCGTTGTCGGTGTTTTACTTGGAAGAGTATTCCAAGGTCGTCTCCTTAGGGAAGGAAAGGGAGTTTTGTGAAAGTGATTTTGCAAAAGTGTAAAATCTTGTATTTGTGTTTTGGTGAGTTTTGTTCAAAATGAAAATACAAGAAAGCAAGTGTTGGCTAATCCAAAGGGTTCATTCCAATGGGAATACCAAATCAACTCAAAGCCTTCCTCCGATTGAGCATGAATGAACGATTGATTCGGGGGAAGCTAGGGACGAGATTGGTGAGTATCTAAGCATAAACCGTGACTAGGCCTACGGAATATCAAAGGCTCACCAACTCATCCACTCTCAACCCCGTCAAACCGAACCATTTGACTCTAAAGGGAGGAATGAAGAAGAGTTGAAAATGGTATTCCCAAGAGGAATTTTCCCTTGGATTAACCAACTTAAATCCTAGCTACTCATATTAAAAATGCAAGACAAGCATAAAGGAAATGGACATGGAAGAGAAATGGAGATTTGAACTTGTAGAAATTGCAAGAAAAGAGCTAAGGTGAAAGAGAAATGACATTCATGAACATAATACACATATTGAAGCAAATACCCAAATGTAAAACTTGAAAATTAAAGAACTTGAAAACATAAATGGTGAAAGCTAGAACAAAGGATTAAACTTGAAATGAACATGAAATAGATGAGATTAAAGTGCAAGGATTAAGAATTACAAGAGTATGAAAGCTTACTACAACAAAAACGGAGAAGAAAATGCAAAAACGAAAATACTATTCATCATCTTCCTCCTTGGAGCTTTGTATCTCTCCTCCTAAGCTTAGGTAGCCAACCCCCTCCATAATGAATTAATACCCCCCTAAGGAGACTCTTGTTTTCCCCCCAAAACGTGCCTGGAGAGAGAGGGAGGTCTACAGAGTTGATCTCCATCACTAGGGGTGCAGCAACATGGGCTGGACAGGGGGTGAGGCAGAGCTGTCTGCCCACCCAGCTTCCTTCTTCTTCTCTCTCTTCATTAATTATCAAGACTCATCCAAATCAATGCAGGGGTGAGGGAGGCTCCAGGATGTGTAAGGGATGTCAGGAAGCATGTAGGAGAAGTGCATGTGGGACCCTCCAAGCCGCAAAGTTGAGTTACAGGCTGTCTGGAGAAAAGTGCAAAAACCTTCCGGAAGGTCGACATACACCTACCGGAAGGTCGCTGAAAGAACAGTTAAATGAAAAGAATCAAATGCAAGAACTTCCGGAAGGTCGACATCAGTAGCAAAAATCTTCCGGAAGGTTCATTCCAGTAGCCAAAACCTTCCGGAAGGTTCATTCCAGAAAACAAAACCTTCCGGAAGATTTTGGCAGTCAAAAAGAAACCCAAGGCAAAACCTTCCGGAAGGTCCATTCCAGTAGACAAGTCTTCCGGAAGATTTTGGCAGTCAAAAAGAAACCCAAGGCAAAACCTTCCGGAAGGTCCATTCCAGTAGACAAGACCTTCCGGAAGGTTTTACTCCAGTAGCTAAAATCTTCCGGAAGGTTCATTCCAGTGGACAAAACCTTCCGGAAGGTATTAGCTGTGAACAAGGCATCCAGGGTTTTTAGCAAAACCTTCCGGAAGGCCGACATACACCTTCCGGAAGGTTTTCAGACTGTGAGCAAAAATTGGATTTCTTTCCCCTCAAAACCATCCTTAAAGCTACCCCATACACTCCATTAGCCTCATATAACACCATGGGGGTTTAAATCATGTCATTTACATCATTTTACATGCATTCACCCAAAATTCCATCAAGCCACAAACAAAACCAAAACACTCCCATTTATTGACAAAAAAGGTGAAACAAAAGCACATTAGCACACCATACATGTCATTGTTATGTGCTAATCACACCCCCCAACTTGCGATTTGCTAGTCCCTAGCAAACAAAATGTAAAAGCAAGCAAACAAAGATAAACCTATACTAATTCCGCAATTGCATTTAGCACATGCAACAAGCCTTTAAACCCCTAGATGATCCCTAGTGGACGAGTTTTGTCTCGTGAAGGTTTCCAGTGAAGGTACCTACAAACTTCTTGCTAATATCCAATATTTAAAGTATATTCCCCTATCTTAACTAGCAATGAGATTTCAATAAAAAGCTATGTTCAAAACATCCTAACTAAAAACACATGCAACACATTATAGCTTTAAATGCTATTCTAGAGTATTCACCTATACATTTCCTTTCAAAACTCGTGTGTGTGTGGAATGAACATGTAATTTAAGCATTTACTCAACGTAATTCACATTCACATGGCTATCCAAATTAAGCTTTGATGCAAAAACTCACCAAGGGTTTCTCTCAATAATGAATAACTCAATGATTATCCTAGCATGCACTCCATGTGTATATGTGAGATAAAATCTTATTCACAAACCAAAATGCTCACATATAATCCAAAAATGAAGCACATGTATACAAATGAAACAACCTTGGCATAATCTCATGAAAGGAATGCTAGGGCATTAGATAGTAAAATTAACTTCTCTTTTTCTTTAAAAGTATGCATCCCCCATTCTTCTCTAGATCTTTTAGGACTTTCATGGGTTATAATGGGGCCTTGGGGTGATGTTGTGGTAAGGGAAACGAAGGATATAGGATAACAAAGAGGGTTGTTCCGAGTGAGAGACATTAATCTTAGAAAAACACTTCCCTTTCATGGGATTTTGATTTTCACACTATCACCACATCCTTTGTTTCTTTTCTTTCTTTTCCTTTACATTTTTTCCTTTTCTTTTTCTCTTTCTTTTCTTTTTCTCACCCCTTTTCTTCCTTTTCTTGGATTATCAATTTTTTTTTTAATTGAACTCTATGCGTTCTAACATCATTCACCCTTTTTTGCTTGAGTTTCCACACCATACTTCCTTCTTTTGCAATCACTCATTTTTGTTTTAGGAACAACCAAGGTAAGGTAGGTATTTCTTATTTTCTTTGGCTTGGTTCAATGTGTGGCATAGAAATGAATTCAATTAAGGCTCAATCATGGCACTAGGGATAAATTTCACAAGAAAAAGGCTTAGGCTCAAAGCATTCCAAAATGGCCTAAGATCATTTCTAGATAGGCATGGGAGAGCACATTGCATTTCAAGACAAAGGCAATCAACTACACAAATGCACCTAACCAAAACAAGCATAATGAGATTATTGAACAAAGGTGAAATTTGAAAAATTGTTCCTTGAGTACATGTAAGTTCCCTCCAACAAGAATTGGCACTAAAGCTCACATGGGTTCTTACTCATCTCCACTATTCATGTCAAACACTAAAATGTGAACTCAATCCGTAAATTACCCAAATTACACATTCAAGGTGCACAATGGTTGAGTTTGAAAGAAAACACATATGTGATACTCAAGCATAGGATAAACTTCTATAATATGCTCATGTATTCAAAGTTCAAAATGAAGATCAAGCAATTCACAAATCCCATAACAATTAGGATAGAGGAATATAGTTCAATATTGACTATTTTTCACAAAAATTGTCCAAAATTTTTCAAAATTTTCACATTTCCAACTTATTCTATACACAAAGTGGTGGAACATGTGAATGGTGCACCTCACCCCCCTACTTAAACTATGCATTCTCCTCAATGCACAAGAAATCATGCAAATGAGAAAAACGAAAGTAAATTGGGAAATGAGATACCCCCCTTTTTTTTTTCTATGTACATTAATAAAACACAAAAAGCTTGTTTACACCCCCCAACTTAGACTAAAACATGATATTGAATGAGTTTGTCTATGATGATGCTCAAAATGAAATGAGTCCAAATTAGGGAGAGGTAAACAACTTCTACACTACAACATCAAGAAAAGAAAAATATAACAGTTAAAAGAAATCTAACTACTATATACATCGAAACAAAGCAAAAATGGCTCATATCAATCCGGCTTCAATTCGGATATGACCTTGCGCCCATGAATTTTTTTGATTTTAAAATTTTTGTGTTGTATAAATGCCCTTTCTATCCAATCTATCCAACCATACAAGGGATAATAATTCAAAAATCTCAACCGAACCAAGATGTATGCGAGTTTATGCAATGCAACAAATGGAATATGCAATTTCTCTTTCAAAGTTTCTTCACTTAACTCCATTGCAATGCCCTCCCCAAGTTGAGAAATGTGAATCTCAACACCACTCTTAGATGGAGAAAAGACCTTGGGCTCATTAGCCTCATGTGAGATAATCACTTCATCAAACTTTTCACAATCAAGAGTGGTGGGAGATTCAACCTCAATATGTATTTCAATGGGGTGATCATCCTCAATACATTGACTATGCTCAAGGTGTAATTCTTCATCCATAGCAATTATAGCATTAGTCAATGTATTAAGTTGATCACTAATTACAGAAAGTTGTTGGGTCATTTGGGCATTGCATTCCATTTGGGATTGAATAAACTCGTACAACGTATTTTCCAATTCTTGTTCGGTTGAGTCCCTATATGTTGGATAGTGGCAAAAATCATTAGGTGGTGTGAAATTGGATGAAAAATCATGAGGTTCATTCTCCCAACCATAACTCGAGTAACTCGGTGTAGCATAATGGTTGGGGTAAAAGTTTTCGCATGCAAAGTCTTGAACCGGATAATTTATTGGGCATTCACTACTGAGGTGTCCATTCTCACCACAAATCTCGCAAACATATTCAAAATAAGGGGCATTTATTGGGCACTCACTAGTGATGTGTCCATACTCACCACAAATCTTGCATACGTTTTCAAAATAAGAGGCCATTCTTGGGCACTCACTAGAAATATGCCCATACTCATCACAAATCTTACACATATTTTGAAAATTTTGGGCATTTGATACCTTATCATAAAAATTATAAGACATAATACAAAACACAAACTAAAATAAAATATTTACAAAAGAAACGACATACCTTGGCCCGTGATGAAAATCACGAGACTTACCATGCCGCCCAAAATCACCCTTTGAACTCAACGCTTTACCTTCCCCGGCAACGGCGCCAAAATGATTGATTAAAAACACGTCGTTCCTAACCTCGTAACATCACCCTCACCCTCAATGTGTGTATTGTATATGGCTTATATGGATGGGGGAGTGTCACTCTCCCTCGGGGTAATGCAAAAGATTAGGCAACAACGAACAAATGGTGGGAAATGGATGAACAAAATATATGTGAAATGGAGAATGTGTGTGTGAACAAAAGCGCTCCCCAATCGCAAGGAGTCTTTCGTTGTCGGTGTTTTACTTGGAAGAGTATTCCAAGGTCGTCTCCTTAGGGAAGGAAAGGGAGTTTTGTGAAAGTGATTTTGCAAAAGTGTAAAATCTTGTATTTGTGTTTTGGTGAGTTTTGTTCAAAATGAAAATACAAGAAAGCAAGTGTTGGCTAATCCAAAGGGTTCATTCCAATGGGAATACCAAATCAACTCAAAGCCTTCCTCCGATTGAGCATGAATGAACGATTGATTCGGGGGAAGCTAGGGACGAGATTGGTGAGTATCTAAGCATAAACCGTGACTAGGCCTACGAAATATCAAAGGCTCACCAACTCATCCACTCTCAACCCCGTCAAACCGAACCATTTGACTCTAAAGGGAGGAATGAAGAAGAGTTGAAAATGGTATTCCCAAGAGGAATTTTCCCTTGGATTAACCAACTTAAATCCTAGCTACTCATATTAAAAATGCAAGACAAGCATAAAGGAAATGGACATGGAAGAGAAATGGAGATTTGAACTTGTAGAAATTGCAAGAAAAGAGCTAAGGTGAAAGAGAAATGACATTCATGAACATAATACACATATTGAAGCAAATACCCAAATGTAAAACTTGAAAATTAAAGAACTTGAAAACATAAATGGTGAAAGCTAGAACAAAGGATTAAACTTGAAATGAACATGAAATAGATGAGATTAAAGTGCAAGGATTAAGAATTACAAGAGTATGAAAGCTTACTACAACAAAAACGGAGAAGAAAATGCAAAAACGAAAATACTATTCATCATCTTCCTCCTTGGAGCTTTGTATCTCTCCTCCTAAGCTTAGGTAGCCAACCCCCTCCATAATGAATTAATACCCCCCTAAGGAGACTCTTGTTTTCCCCCCAAAACGTGCCTGGAGAGAGAGGGAGGTCTACAGAGTTGATCTCCATCACTAGGGGTGCAGCAACATGGGCAGGACAGGGGGTGAGGCAGAGCTGTCTGCCCACCCAGCTTCCTTCTTCTTCTCTCTCTTCATTAATTATCAAGACTCATCCAAATCAATGCAGGGGTGAGGGAGGCTCCAGGATGTGTAAGGGATGTCAGGAAGCATGTAGGAGAAGTGCATGTGGGACCCTCCAAGCCGCAAAGTTGAGTTACAGGCTGTCTGGAGAAAAGTGCAAAAACCTTCCGGAAGGTCGACATACACCTACCGGAAGGTCGCTGATAGAACATTTAAATGAAAAGAATCAAATGCAAGAACTTCCGGAAGGTCGACATCAGTAGCAAAAATCTTCCGGAAGGTTCATTCCAGTAGCCAAAACCTTCCGGAAGGTTCATTCCAGAAAACAAAACCTTCCGGAAGATTTTGGCAATCAAAAAGAAACCCAAGGCAAAACCTTCCGGAAGGTCCATTCCAGTAGACAAGTCTTCCGGAAGATTTTGGCAGTCAAAAAGAAACCCAAGGCAAAACCTTCCGGAAGGTCCATTCCTGTAGACAAGTCTTCCGGAAGATTTTGGCAGTCAAAAAGAAACCCAAGGCAAAACCTTCCGGAAGGTCCATTCCAGTAGACAAGACCTTCCGGAAGGTTTTACTCCAGTAGCTAAAATCTTCCGGAAGGTTCATTCAAGTGGACAAAACCTTCCGGAAGGTATTAGCTGTGAACAAGGCATCCAGGGTTTTTAGCAAAACCTTCCGGAAGGTTTTCAGACTGTGAGCAAAAATTGGATTTCTTTCCCCTCAAAACCATCCTTAAAGCTACCCCATACACTCCATTAGCCTCATATAACACCATGGGGGTTTAAATCATGTCATTTACATCATTTTACATGCATTCACCCAAAATTCCATCAAGCCACAAACAAAACCAAAACACTCCCATTTATTGACAAAAAAGGTGAAACAAAAGCAGATTAGCACACCATACATGTCATTGTTATGTGCTAATCACACCCCCCAACTTGCGATTTGCTAGTCCCTAGCAAACAAAATGTAAAAGCAAGCAAACAAAGATAAACCTATACTAATTCCGCAATTGCATTTAGCACATGCAACAAGCCTTTAAACCCCTAGGTGATCCCTAGTGGACGAGTTTTGTCTCGTGAAGGTTTCCAGTTAAGGTACCTACAAACTTCTTGCTAATATCCAATATTTAAAGTATATTCCCCTATCTTAACTAGCAATGAGATTTCAATAAAAAGCTATGTTCAAAACATCCTAACTAAAAACACATGCAACACATTATAGCTTTAAATGCTATTCTAGAGTATTCACCTATACATTTCCTTTCAAAACTCGTGTGTGTGTGGAATGAACATGTAATTTAAGCATTTACTCAACGTAATTCACATTCACATGGCTATCCAAATTAAGCTTTGATGCAAAAACTCACCAAGGGTTTCTCTCAATAATGAATAACTCAATGATTATCCTAGCATGCACTCCATGTGTATATGTGAGATAGAATCTTATTCACAAACCAAAATGCTCACATATAATCCAAAAATGAAGCACATGTATACAAATGAAACAACCTTGGCATAATCTCATGAAAGGAATGCTAGGGCATTAGATAGTAAAATTAACTTCTCTTTTTCTTTAAAAGTATGCATCCCCCATGCTTCTCTAGATCTTTTAGGACTTTCATGGGTTATAATGGGGCCTTGGGGTGATGTTGTGGTAAGGGAAACGAAGGATATAGGATAACAAAGAGGGTTGTTCCGAGTGAGAGACATTAATCTTAGAAAAACACTTCCCTTTCATGGGATTTTGATTTTCACACCATCACCGCATCCTTTGTTTCTTTTCTTTCTTTTCCTTTACATTTTTTCCTTTTCTTAATCTCTTTCTTTTCTTCTTCTCACCCCTTTTCTTCCTTTTCTTGGATTATCATTTTTTTTTTTTTAATTGAACTCTATGCGTTCTAACATCATTCACCCTTTTTTGCTTGAGTTTCCACACCATACTTCCTTCTTTTGCAATCACTCATTTTTGTTTTAGGAACAACCAAGGTAAGGTAGGTATTTCTTATTTTCTTTGTCTTGGTTCAATGTGTGGCATAGAAATGAATTCAATTAAGGCTCAATCATGGCACTAGGGATAAATTTCACAAGAAAAAGGCTTAGGCTCAAAGCATTCCAAAATGGCCTAAGATCATTTCTAGATAGGTATGGGAGAGCACATTGCATTTCAAGACAAACAATCAACTACACAAATGCACCTAACCAAAACAAGCATAATGAGATTATTGAACAAAGGTGAAATTTGAAAAATTGTTCCTTGAGTACATGTAAGTTCCCTCCAACAAGAATTGGCACTAAAGCTCACATGGGTTCTTACTCATCTCCACTATTCATGTCAAACACTAAAATGTGAACTCAATCCGTAAATTACCCAAATTACACATTCAAGGTGCACAATGGTTGAGTTTGAAAGAAAACACATATGTGATACTCAAGCATAGGATAAACTTCTATAATGTGCTCATGTATTCAAAGTTCAAAATGAAGATCAAGCAATTCACAAATCCCATAACAATTAGGATAGAGGAATATAGTTCAATATTGACTATTTTTCACAAAAATTGTCCAAAATTTTTCAAAATTTTCACATTTCCAACTTATTCTATACACAAAGTGGTGAAACATGTGAATGGTGCACCTCACCCCCCAACTTAAACTATGCATTGTCCTCAATGCACAAGGAGTCATGCAAATGAGAAAAATGAAAGTAAATTGGGAAATGAGATACCCCCTTTTTTTTTTCTATGTACATTAATAAAACACAAAAAGCTTGTTTACACCCCCCAACTTAGACTAAAACATGATATTGAATGAGTTTGTCTATGATGATGCTCAAAATGAAATGAGTCCAAATTAGGGAGAGGTAAACAACTTCTACACTACAACATCAAGAAAAGAAAAATATAACAGTTAAAAGAAATCTAACTACTATATACATCGAAACAAAGCAAAAAGGGCTCATATCAATCCGGCTTCAATTCGGATATGACCTTGCGCCCATGAATTTTTTTGATTTTAAAATTTTTGTGTTGTATAAATGCCCTTTCTATCCAATCTATCCAACCATACAAGGGATAATAATTCAAAAATCTCAACCGAACCAAGATGTATGCGAGTTTATGCAATGCAACAAATGGAATATGCAATTTCTTTTTCAAAGTTTCTTCACTTAACTCCATTGCAATGCCCTCCCCAAGTTGAGAAATGTGAATCTCAACACCACTCTTAGATGGAGAAAAGACCTTGGGCTCATTAGCCTCATGTGAGATAATCACTTCATCAAACTTTTCACAATCAAGAGTGGTGGGAGATTCAACCTCAATATGTATTTCAATGGGGTGATCATCCTCAATACATTGACTATGCTCAAGGTGTAATTCTTCATCCATAGCAATTATAGCATTAGTCAATGTATTAAGTTGATCACTAATTACAGAAAGTTGTTGGGTCATTTGGGCATTGCATTCCATTTGGGATTGAATAAACTCGTACAACGTATTTTCCAATTCTTGTTCGGTTGAGTCCCTATATGTTGGATAGTGGCAAAAATCATTAGGTGGTGTGAAATTGGATGAAAAATCATGAGGTTCATTCTCCCAACCATAACTCGAGTAACTCGGTGTAGCATAATGGTTGGGGTAAAAGTTTTCGCATGCAAAGTCTTGAACCGGATAATTTATTGGGCATTCACTACTGAGGTGTCCATTCTCACCACAAATCTCGCAAACATATTCAAAATAAGGGGCATTTATTGGGCACTCACTAGTGATGTGTCCATACTCACCACAAATCTTGCATACGTTTTCAAAATAAGAGGCCATTCTTGGGCACTCACTAGAAATATGCCCATACTCATCACAAATCTTACACATATTTTGAAAATTTTGGGCATTTGATACCTTATCATAAAAATTATAAGACATAATACAAAACACAAACTAAAATAAAATATTTACAAAAGAAACGACATACCTTGGCCCGTGATGAAAATCACGAGACTTACCATGCCGCCCAAAATCACCCTTTGAACTCAACGCTTTACCTTCCCCGGCAACGGCGCCAAAATGATTGATTAAAAACACGTCGTTCCTAACCTCGTAACATCACCCTCACCCTCAATGTGTGTATTGTATATGGCTTATATGGATGGGGGAGTGTCACTCTCCCTCGGGGTAATGCAAAAGATTAGGCAACAACGAACAAATGGTGGGAAATGGATGAACAAAATATATGTGAAATGGAGAATGTGTGTGTGAACAAAAGCGCTCCCCAATCGCAAGGAGTCTTTCGTTGTCGGTGTTTTACTTGGAAGAGTATTCCAAGGTCGTCTCCTTAGGGAAGGAAAGGGAGTTTTGTGAAAGTGATTTTGCAAAAGTGTAAAATCTTGTATTTGTGTTTTGGTGAGTTTTGTTCAAAATGAAAATACAAGAAAGCAAGTGTTGGCTAATCCAAAGGGTTCATTCCAATGGGAATACCAAATCAACTCAAAGCCTTCCTCCGATTGAGCATGAATGAACGATTGATTCGGGGGAAGCTAGGGACGAGATTGGTGAGTATCTAAGCATAAACCGTGACTAGGCCTACGGAATATCAAAGGCTCACCAACTCATCCACTCTCAACCCCGTCAAACCGAACCATTTGACTCTAAAGGGAGGAATGAAGAAGAGTTGAAAATGGTATTCCCAAGAGGAATTTTCCCTTGGATTAACCAACTTAAATCCTAGCTACTCATATTAAAAATGCAAGACAAGCATAAAGGAAATGGACATGGAAGAGAAATGGAGATTTGAACTTGTAGAAATTGCAAGAAAAGAGCTAAGGTGAAAGAGAAATGACATTCATGAACATAATACACATATTGAAGCAAATACCCAAATGTAAAACTTGAAAATTAAAGAACTTGAAAACATAAATGGTGAAAGCTAGAACAAAGGATTAAACTTGAAATGAACATGAAATAGATGAGATTAAAGTGCAAGGATTAAGAATTACAAGAGTATGAAAGCTTACTACAACAAAAACGGAGAAGAAAATGCAAAAACGAAAATACTATTCATCATCTTCCTCCTTGGAGCTTTGTATCTCTCCTCCTAAGCTTAGGTAGCCAACCCCCTCCATAATGAATTAATACCCCCCTAAGGAGACTCTTGTTTTCCCCCCAAAACGTGCCTGGAGAGAGAGGGAGGTCTACAGAGTTGATCTCCATCACTAGGGGTGCAGCAACATGGGCTGGACAGGGGGTGAGGCAGAGCTGTCTGCCCACCCAGCTTCCTTCTTCTTCTCTCTCTTCATTAATTATCAAGACTCATCCAAATCAATGCAGGGGTGAGGGAGGCTCCAGGATGTGTAAGGGATGTCAGGAAGCATGTAGGAGAAGTGCATGTGGGACCCTCCAAGCCGCAAAGTTGAGTTACAGGCTGTCTGGAGAAAAGTGCAAAAACCTTCCGGAAGGTCGACATACACCTACCGGAAGGTCGCTGAAAGAACAGTTAAATGAAAAGAATCAAATGCAAGAACTTCCGGAAGGTCGACATCAGTAGCAAAAATCTTCCGGAAGGTTCATTCCAGTAGCCAAAACCTTCCGGAAGGTTCATTCCAGAAAACAAAACCTTCCGGAAGATTTTGGCAGTCAAAAAGAAACCCAAGGCAAAACCTTCCGGAAGGTCCATTCCGGTAGACAAGTCTTCCGGAAGATTTTGGCAGTCAAAAAGAAACCCAAGGCAAAACCTTCCGGAAGGTCCATTCCAGTAGACAAGACCTTCCGGAAGGTTTTACTCCAGTAGCTAAAATCTTCCGGAAGGTTCATTCCAGTGGACAAAACCTTCCGGAAGGTATTAGCTGTGAACAAGGCATCCAGGGTTTTTAGCAAAACCTTCCGGAAGGCCGACATACACCTTCTGGAAGGTTTTCAGACTGTGAGCAAAAATTGGATTTCTTTCCCCTCAAAACCATCCTTAAAGCTACCCCATACACTCCATTAGCCTCATATAACACCATGGGGGTTTAAATCATGTCATTTACATCATTTTACATGCATTCACCCAAAATTCCATCAAGCCACAAACAAAACCAAAACACTCCCATTTATTGACAAAAAAGGTGAAACAAAAGCACATTAGCACACCATACATGTCATTGTTATGTGCTAATCACACCCCCCAACTTGCGATTTGCTAGTCCCTAGCAAACAAAATGTAAAAGCAAGCAAACAAAGATAAACCTATACTAATTCCGCAATTGCATTTAGCACATGCAACAAGCCTTTAAACCCCTAGATGATCCCTAGTGGACGAGTTTTGTCTCGTGAAGGTTTCCAGTGAAGGTACCTACAAACTTCTTGCTAATATCCAATATTTAAAGTATATTCCCCTATCTTAACTAGCAATGAGATTTCAATAAAAAGCTATGTTCAAAACATCCTAACTAAAAACACATGCAACACATTATAGCTTTAAATGCTATTCTAGAGTATTCACCTATACATTTCCTTTCAAAACTCGTGTGTGTGTGGAATGAACATGTAATTTAAGCATTTACTCAACGTAATTCACATTCACATGGCTATCCAAATTAAGCTTTGATGCAAAAACTCACCAAGGGTTTCTCTCAATAATGAATAACTCAATGATTATCCTAGCATGCACTCCATGTGTATATGTGAGATAAAATCTTATTCACAAACCAAAATGCTCACATATAATCCAAAAATGAAGCACATGTATACAAATGAAACAACCTTGGCATAATCTCATGAAAGGAATGCTAGGGCATTAGATAGTAAAATTAACTTCTCTTTTTCTTTAAAAGTATGCATCCCCCATTCTTCTCTAGATCTTTTAGGACTTTCATGGGTTATAATGGGGCCTTGGGGTGATGTTGTGGTAAGGGAAACGAAGGATATAGGATAACAAAGAGGGTTGTTCCGAGTGAGAGACATTAATCTTAGAAAAACACTTCCCTTTCATGGGATTTTGATTTTCACACTATCACCACATCCTTTGTTTCTTTTCTTTCTTTTCCTTTACATTTTTTCCTTTTCTTTTTCTCTTTCTTTTCTTTTTCTCACCCCTTTTCTTCCTTTTCTTGGATTATCAATTTTTTTTTTAATTGAACTCTATGCGTTCTAACATCATTCACCCTTTTTTGCTTGAGTTTCCACACCATACTTCCTTCTTTTGCAATCACTCATTTTTGTTTTAGGAACAACCAAGGTAAGGTAGGTATTTCTTATTTTCTTTGGCTTGGTTCAATGTGTGGCATAGAAATGAATTCAATTAAGGCTCAATCATGGCACTAGGGATAAATTTCACAAGAAAAAGGCTTATGCTCAAAGCATTCCAAAATGGCCTAAGATCATTTCTAGATAGGCATGGGAGAGCACATTGCATTTCAAGACAAAGGCAATCAACTACACAAATGCACCTAACCAAAACAAGCATAATGAGATTATTGAACAAAGGTGAAATTTGAAAAATTGTTCCTTGAGTACATGTAAGTTCCCTCCAACAAGAATTGGCACTAAAGCTCACATGGGTTCTTACTCATCTCCACTATTCATGTCAAACACTAAAATGTGAACTCAATCCGTAAATTACCCAAATTACACATTCAAGGTGCACAATGGTTGAGTTTGAAAGAAAACACATATGTGATACTCAAGCATAGGATAAACTTCTATAATATGCTCATGTATTCAAAGTTCAAAATGAAGATCAAGCAATTCACAAATCCCATAACAATTAGGATAGAGGAATATAGTTCAATATTGACTATTTTTCACAAAAATTGTCCAAAATTTTTCAAAATTTTCACATTTCCAACTTATTCTATACACAAAGTGGTGGAACATGTGAATGGTGCACCTCACCCCCCTACTTAAACTATGCATTGTCCTAAATGCACAAGAAATCATGCAAATGAGAAAAACGAAAGTAAATTGGGAAATGAGATACCCCCTTTTTTTTTTCTATGTACATTAATAAAACACAAAAAGCTTGTTTACACCCCCCCAACTTAGACTAAAACATGATATTGAATGAGTTTGTCTATGATGATGCTCAAAATGAAATGAGTCCAAATTAGGGAGAGGTAAACAACTTCTACACTACAACATCAAGAAAAGAAAAATATAACAGTTAAAAGAAATCTAACTACTATATACATCGAAACAAAGCAAAAATGGCTCATATCAATCCGGCTTCAATTCGGATATGACCTTGCGCCCATGAATTTTTTTGATTTTAAAATTTTTGTGTTGTATAAATGCCCTTTCTATCCAATCTATCCAACCATACAAGGGATAATAATTCAAAAATCTCAACCGAACCAAGATGTATGCGAGTTTATGCAATGCAACAAATGGAATATGCAATTTCTCTTTCAAAGTTTCTTCACTTAACTCCATTGCAATGCCCTCCCCAAGTTGAGAAATGTGAATCTCAACACCACTCTTAGATGGAGAAAAGACCTTGGGCTCATTAGCCTCATGTGAGATAATCACTTCATCAAACTTTTCACAATCAAGAGTGGTGGGAGATTCAACCTCAATATGTATTTCAATGGGGTGATCATCCTCAATACATTGACTATGCTCAAGGTGTAATTCTTCATCCATAGCAATTATAGCATTAGTCAATGTATTAAGTTGATCACTAATTACAGAAAGTTGTTGGGTCATTTGGGCATTGCATTCCATTTGGGATTGAATAAACTCGTACAACGTATTTTCCAATTCTTGTTCGGTTGAGTCCCTATATGTTGGATAGTGGCAAAAATCATTAGGTGGTGTGAAATTGGATGAAAAATCATGAGGTTCATTCTCCCAACCATAACTCGAGTAACTCGGTGTAGCATAATGGTTGGGGTAAAAGTTTTCGCATGCAAAGTCTTGAACCGGATAATTTATTGGGCATTCACTACTGAGGTGTCCATTCTCACCACAAATCTCGCAAACATATTCAAAATAAGGGGCATTTATTGGGCACTCACTAGTGATGTGTCCATACTCACCACAAATCTTGCATACGTTTTCAAAATAAGAGGCCATTCTTGGGCACTCACTAGAAATATGCCCATACTCATCACAAATCTTACACATATTTTGAAAATTTTGGGCATTTGATACCTTATCATAAAAATTATAAGACATAATACAAAACACAAACTAAAATAAAATATTTACAAAAGAAACGACATACCTTGGCCCGTGATGAAAATCACGAGACTTACCATGCCGCCCAAAATCACCCTTTGAACTCAACGCTTTACCTTCCCCGGCAACGGCGCCAAAATGATTGATTAAAAACACGTTGTTCCTAACCTCGTAACATCACCCTCACCCTCAATGTGTGTATTGTATATGGCTTATATGGATGGGGGAGTGTCACTCTCCCTCGGGGTAATGCAAAAGATTAGGCAACAACGAACAAATGGTGGGAAATGGATGAACAAAATATATGTGAAATGGAGAATGTGTGTGTGAACAAAAGCGCTCCCCAATCGCAAGGAGTCTTTCGTTGTCGGTGTTTTACTTGGAAGAGTATTCCAAGGTCGTCTCCTCAGGGAAGGAAAGGGAGTTTTGTGAAAGTGATTTTGCAAAAGTGTAAAATCTTGTATTTGTGTTTTGGTGAGTTTTGTTCAAAATGAAAATACAAGAAAGCAAGTGTTGGCTAATCCAAAGGGTTCATTCCAATGGGAATACCAAATCAACTCAAAGCCTTCCTCCGATTGAGCATGAATGAACGATTGATTCGGGGGAAGCTAGGGACGAGATTGGTGAGTATCTAAGCATAAACCGTGACTAGGCCTACGGAATATCAAAGGCTCACCAACTCATCCACTCTCAACCCCGTCAAACCGAACCATTTGACTCTAAAGGGAGGAATGAAGAAGAGTTGAAAATGGTATTCCCAAGAGGAATTTTCCCTTGGATTAACCAACTTAAATCCTAGCTACTCATATTAAAAATGCAAGACAAGCATAAAGGAAATGGACATGGAAGAGAAATGGAGATTTGAACTTGTAGAAATTGCAAGAAAAGAGCTAAGGTGAAAGAGAAATGACATTCATGAACATAATACACATATTGAAGCAAATACCCAAATGTAAAACTTGAAAATTAAAGAACTTGAAAACATAAATGGTGAAAGCTAGAACAAAGGATTAAACTTGAAATGAACATGAAATAGATGAGATTAAAGTGCAAGGATTAAGAATTACAAGAGTATGAAAGCTTACTACAACAAAAACGGAGAAGAAAATGCAAAAACGAAAATACTATTCATCATCTTCCTCCTTGGAGCTTTGTATCTCTCCTCCTAAGCTTAGGTAGCCAACCCCCTCCATAATGAATCAATACCCCCCTAAGGAGACTCTTGCTTTCCCCCCAAAACGTGCCTGGAGAGAGAGGGAGGTCTACAGAGTTGATCTCCATCACTAGGGGTGCAGCAACATGGGCTGGACAGGGGGTGAGTGTAACGCCCCAAATACCACCCTGGACGGCATTACATTCTACAACCATTCATATCATGAGAGCACTAATATAATTCATTCATAAATAAAAGTTCATTCACCATATCTAATGATTACAACATTATCCCAAAAGATCAATCCAAAATGTGGCGATTTCATCCCAAAAGATTCAAAGTTAATCTAGCAGCGGACTAACAAAAGATTATATTTTTTTTTTTACATGATCTCAAAATAACTCCTCCATCTAATACAAAGATGGACAGTCTAAATATCCCCATCTGGATCCACATGCCCGTCACCTATACGATCTCCTTCTGAAGCATCACCTGAAAAATGGATTGTTTGTAGGGGGTGAGCACTAAGCTCTGTAGGAAAATCCTCCCAAACCCGAACAAGGTTTAGAAAACATAGAAAACGGTCGGTCTCTTTTCACAAATAACATATATAGATTTTGAGATAACACCGGGACATTTAACGGATCTCAAGTTTAAGTAAAAACAGTAATTGAATGAATAAATGCACACAATATACAATTAATACACCATTCCACCATTCACCGTTTCCACAATAACCCATATATAATTTATAATCCATTTCCACCATACACCGCTTCCACAAGTTCTCGTGGCATCCCATACTACCCCAGGACTCTTGTAGAAACTGTCTATGGTAGAATGAACAATATACTACTGTACTCGTATCTCAGGTATGAAGCACGACTCCGCATGGTCACCATCGAGAATATCATGTCCCACGCAAGTACATACCAATGCTACCCCGTGAGCAATAGTGGTTTAGTCTTACCAAAGCACTAACCCCACTATGAGTGGTAGGAAAAGTTCTTACCAAAGAAGACGTCTACCCACTCCATGATACCTAGTCAATAGTAACCCATGTTCATATCGAGCAACCATACAAGAGATACGATACCAACTACTTTCTCAATTAACAAGCAAGTTCCACAATTTAGTTTTCTGTGGTATGAGCATCCTTTCAAGGAACTTCTCACCCATGTTCATCCAAACAACATTCCATAATTTCAATACCAACACGTATTACACATATCCAACAATTCCCCCAAATCCACAACTTTCGCAAGTGATATTTCCCATAAAACATATTTAAGAAAAAGTACATGAGATCATCAAAAGTATCATTTTATTGTTCAATACAAATCGCTAGAGTTTTGAAATCAAGAACAAATGAAAGATCAAGCTTTGGAACTCAAGAACAAAGGACAAATCAATTCTTGAATCCCTAACAACAAATATCAAGCTTGAAATCAAGAATAAAGGGTAAATCAAGTCTTGAATCCATAACAACAAATATCAAGCTTGGAATCAAGAATAAAGGAACAATTAAGTATTGAAATCGACAACAACGAATATCAAGATTGAAATCAATAACCAAGGATAAATCAAGAGAAAACCCACTTCCCTTGAAGAACTAGGGCATACAAGAGGTTTAGTGATTACCCAACCATCACATAGTTTAATACAAGGTAATAATTGCAAGAATAACAAGAAATGATGAATTCATAGCAAGTATATATGATTGAGAGTCAAGAGAATGCATATATATAGTAGCCCTAACCTCAATGTAAGAGAATGGAAGAAAACCCCTACCTTTAATCCAAGAGTTGTAAGCTAACCCAAGCTCCAAATATCTCTTTCCTCCCTTCTCCTTCTCCTTCTTGTCTTCTCTTAGGGTTCTAAGAGATGTGGGTAAGGGTGTAGTGAAAGTGTATAGGAAGAGAGGAGAATAATGGTGTTCTTGAGGAATTTCGGTTTTGATTTCTATGAGGTGTGAATCTATCTTGATCTTGGTGTTTCTTCCCTTTCTTTATCTCCTCCTAGGGCTCTAAGATGTTTGTGGTGAGGATGAGATGAAGAATGGGGCAAATAGGGCTTGGAATGGGTGTTTTAAAACCCAAAATCCCGACTTTTTACTGTTCGGGAAGGCTCCAGTCAAAGGGTACCGGTACCAATTAGTTACTGGTTCGGGGGTACCGGTACTGTTCGGTACCGGTACTGTTTGGCTGATTCAACTTCCAGGGAAGTTTTGACCCCTTTAGAGGTCGAATTGGAAAATTTCCAAGACATACACTTTTGTAGCCCTAGATGTCTACTATCTACTGTAAAAATTTCAGATCAATTGGATGTAAGGATAAAAAGTTATGGCTAAAATACTAGAAGGTGTCCAAGATACTTTTTACCCAATTTCACTCTAAAGTGGGTTTTAACTCCAAAATACTTCCTAGCTTCCAATACACCTCATATTACCTCTCCCAAGGTTGTTCGACCTTCCGGATTCAATGGAAGCATTATTTTGACCTAAAAACCTTTAGAAAATTGTCTAATCACCCTTTCCAAGTTTAAACATCTTCGACACGTAGCTTCCCAATCAAATTGTCTCCATAGCATTTATTCCTACGGTTTATTCTTATGTCACTACATATATCTACAGTTTTAAAACAATTATCTACTATATATCTATATACATATATAAAAGAAAAATGCGGGGTGTTACAGTGAGGCAGAGTTGTCTGCCCACCCAGCTTCCTTCTTCTTCTCTCTCTTCATTAATTATCAAGACTCATCCAAATCAATGCAGGGGTGAGGGAGGCTCCAGGATGTGTAAGGGATGTCAGGAAGCATGTAGGAGAAGTGCATGTGGGACCCTCCAAGCCGCAAAGTTGAGTTACAGGCTGTCTGGAGAAAAGTGCAAAAATCTTCCGGAAGGTCGACATACACCTACCGGAAGGTCGCTGAAAGAACAGTTAAATGAAAAGAATCAAATGCAAGAACTTCCGGAAGGTCGACATCAGTAGCAAAAATCTTCCGGAAGGTTCATTCCAGTAGCCAAAACCTTCCGGAAGGTTAATTCCAGAAAACAAAACCTTCCGGAAGATTTTGGCAGTCAAAAAGAAACCCAAGGCAAAACCTTCCGGAAGGTCCATTCCAGTAGACAAGACCTTCCGGAAGGTTTTACTCCAGTAGCTAAAATCTTCCGGAAGGTTCATTCCAGTGGGCAAAACCTTCCGGAAGGTATTAGCTGTGAACAAGGCATCCAGGGTTTTTAGCAAAACCTTCCGGAAGGCCGACATACACCTTCCGGAAGGTTTTCAGACTGTGAGCAAAAATTTGATTTCTTTCCCCTCAAAACCATCCTTAAAGCTACCCCATACACTCCATTAGCCTCATATAACACCATGGGGGTTTAAATCATGTCATTTACATCATTTTACATGCATTCACCCAAAATTCCATCAAGCCACAAACAAAACCAAAACACTCCCATTTATTGACAAAAAAGGTGAAACAAAAGCACATTAGCACACCATACATGTCATTGTTATGTGCTAATCACCTGCTCATGAAAGTAGCCAGGTAATAACATTTTGTCATTTTGAAGCATGCGGTGGCCACTTTTCATCAAGAAAAACAGCTGCAAAAATATTGCAGTGTGGATTTTACTGGCCCACACTTTTCAAAGATGTCCATGACTTTTGTTCAACTCGTGATAGGTGTCAAAGGTTGGGAAACATTTCTAAAAGAAATATGATGCCCTTAAACCCCATTCTGGTAATTGAAATTTTTTACTGTTGGGGCATCGATTTTATGGGACCATTTCCCCCTTCCTTTGGCTATCTATACATTTTAGTGGCTGTAGACTATGTATCCAAATGGGTTGAAGCAATTCCATGATGAAACAATGATCACAAAACAGTGATCAAATTTTTGAAAGAAAATATTTTGTCCCGGTTTGGAATTCCGAAATCAATCATAAGTGATGGAGGTGCTCATTTTTGCAATCGTCCCTTCTGGAACTTAATGAAAAAATACTTGATTTTTCACAAAATTGCAACACCTTATCACCCACAGACCAGTGGACAAGCTGAGTTAGCTAATCGGGAGATCAAATTAATTTTGGAAAAAACGGTGAATCTAGATCGCAAAGATTGGTCATTAAGACTAACTGATGCGCTCTGGGCATACCTTACTGCTTTTAAAACAATTTTAGGCATGTCTCCTTATCGATTAGTCTATGGAAAGCCATGTCACTTGCCTGTGGAATTGGAACATAGGGCATACTAGGCTATTAAAGCAACGAATGTTGACTTGGACAAGGTTGGGCTAACAAGGAAACTTCAGATAAATGAAGTGGAGGAATTGAGAAATGAGGCATATGAAAATGCTAAGATTGCTAAAACCAGGATGAAAATTTTTCATGACAAACACATTGTGCGAAAATCTTTTGAGCCATCTCAAAAAGTCTTGCTGTTTAATTCAAGACTCCGCCTCTTTCCTGGTAAGTTGAAATCAAGATGGACTGGGCCTTACATTGTCAAAAAGGTGTTTGAACATGAAGCAGTTGAAGTGGAAAATCCAGCAAACGGTAACAATTTTACTGTTAATGGTCAGAGGTTAAAACCATTTTTGGAGGACTGTGTTAGAAATGTGGAAACCATTCTTTTAATGGAACCAGAGTACTCTTCTGAAATTCGCGCCTGCCGACACTACAGTGGATCGGGTCAGGAAATATCTACTCCAACCCGACCCACCGGGGCGCCTTTATAAGGCACCCACTTTTTCCCAGCCGCCGCAGTTGGCCCCTCCCCTTCTTCTTCTTCTTCTTCTTTTTCTTTTTCTTTTCTTCTTCCTTCTGTTCGTCTTCGAGTCTCTGTCACCCGAGAAATCACCCATGACCACACACTCCACAAACACGATTTTCTGCTTCATGTTTTGCATTTTAATCTTATATTTGCTCACGGGTGTCCTTCTCTTGTTCGCACTCACACATAAGGATTTTCAGCCTACCCGAAACCCAGATCTGCACACAGATGAGTAATTTTTGTGTTTTTGTTTGTAGGTCTCAGCGGTGAACAGATCTCTACCATTCAACCTCGTCTCCACACTCCATGAACCGGTAAATTCAAAACATTGGGGACAATGTTCAGTTTAGGTTGGGGGGTATGATCAGTTCATCAGTTCTTTTTCGTTCATAATTTTCATAAATTTTTAAATTTTTATTGTCGCTGTTAATCATGTTTGAACATTGATTGTATAAATTGATGATAATGCTTATGAATCAGCTTCAATCGTCTTTGTGACTGGCAGACGTTAAAGAACCAGATAGTGAGTCTTAAAATTTAGCAATCATGGATGTAAATCTTTTTTGGTTTAGCCTAGGAGTTCTACGTACTTTTCCATCTGATGTACATATTATGATCATGAGAAAAGCAAGATTAGTAAGGAAGGCTGAAATCAAAGAAAAACAAGTGAAACCCCTCTGTGGCAGAAACAACTTTGCCAAACGCCGTCGTGCAAAAAGGCTTGGTGCCTGTAAACAGTGTGGCAGATTCTTTCACGAAAAAAGGTACAACCAGTGTTCTGAACCAATTTCCGGTCGCGCACTTGATCGATTAGACTGGATAGTGAATGGGCTGAGTAAGGATTACCCTGATACGCCATGCTATTCCGGTACTATGCTTAACCGATTTGTGAGAGAGGAAGTTGGGAGAGTTACTGGTTGTCCATTTTACACAGACACAGAGGGAGACTCGGATTAGATAATTTTATGTAAGAAATTTGTACTTTTGTTGGGGGAGTGAATGCCAAAGGTCCGAATTTGTTGTAAAAAAGTGTAAAAATCTTTTTGTATAAATTCTTTTGACTGAAATGAAAATATGGGCCGAGTAAGGAATGCCCCAAAATACCAACCTGAAGCGTGGGTAGGGGTTCATCCTGAGACGCCTTAGTTTTTCTTGATTTAAATTTGTGTGTTTTTTTTTCTTTGATTGTATATAGTGTAGTAGAGAAAAACTTTAATTTTGGTTCAACGTTCGAACGCCAGGTAACGTTCGAACGTTGACTGCTTACAGTACTCAGTCTCTGATGAAGCTTCTGCTGGAACATAAAAGTACTGGGAGCTCAGTCCGTTCGAACGCCAATAGACCGTTCGAACGAGATTAACGTTCGAACGCCAATAGAACGTTCGAACGAAGATAACTTACAGTACTTTGGCCTCTGACAGAACACAAAAGTACTGGGAGCTCACCACGTTTGAACGCCATACCACGTTCGAACGGTCTGTTTAAAATCCTTCTATCCACGTTCGAACGTCACAAACGTTCGAACATTACGACTCAGGCTATAAAAGCCCGGCTCGTCTTCTTCATTTCAAAACCCTCCAAAACTTCTGAAAACCCGAAAAACCTTGGAGACTCTTCACTACCCAGATCCCAAAACCCCAACCATTCTCCATCTTCACCAAAAATCTACCCTCCCAAGACATTTGCCACTTCAAGAAGATCCATTTTCACAAAGAAATCAAAGATTTCAAAACCCTCCAACTCAAAAATCGAAAAAATGCCAAGAGTCAAGCTTTCTGCCAGGAAGAACCCAAACACCCAAGAGCCAAATTTTGTCGAAGAAGTGGTGGAGGTGAGAGAAGGAATGCCACCACTCACAAGGAGATACGATAAGACTCGGTTTCTCACAGCTCTAAAAGCAGACAGGTTTGAAAATTTCTACCAAAACAAAGCCATTGTTTGTGAAAGAGATGTGATTTTGACTGATTTTGCGGAGTTGGGGATCTTTGCGGAGATGGAAAGGAGGGGGTGGTTGTTTTATTTGAGGAACGGCGGTGAGGCCGTAGTCGACTTGGTGCGGGAGTTTTACTCCAACGCCGAGATCATCGAGGGGAAAATTCGAACGTATGTAAGGGGAGTCCATGTGGACGTTGATAAAGATTACATTTGGGGAGTAAGTCAAGAGGTGCCTCGGGTGCCAAATCCCGCTTATCCCCCAAGGAAGAATGTGGTGATGAATGAGGTGGGGAAGGAACTGACTGGAGTACCCAACTTTTCATGGGCAGGGAGGAGATTTTTTAGGCAAGGGGAGCTCACCGACAAATATAAAATGATGAATTTGATTGCGGTGTCCAACTTCGCTCCCGTAGGAAGAAAGAATGAGATTTTACCCGACATGGCCCGACTTTTGTATGCCATTGGAAAAGGACATAGCATCGACCTCCCCTCTCTCATCCTGAATGAAATGAAGAAGGGGTGTGATGTAAAGAGGAGTGCACTCCCTTTTGCTACTTTGGTGACTGAAATGTGCAAGAAACATGGGGTAAGGGTGAAGCCCGAGATGGAAATCCAAAAGCCAATGGGGCCACTGAACAAGGCTTCCTTCCGGAGAAGCCAAAGTCATAGTGGCGGCCCAGCGGCAAGGCAAGAAGAGGCCCTGGCCCACGGAATGGATGAGGTACAAGAGGAGCTTGATGAGATGGAGAGAGAGGGAGATCAGCCAGTAGAGGCGGGACCTAGCACCAGCACCAGCACCCGACGCTCCTTATTGGACGTCATGCTTAGCATTGAAGCTAAGCAGGATGAGATCCTTAGGCTTTTGAGGGGTGGACATGGTGGACATGGAGGAGATGGTGCACAAGGAGGAGAGTGAGAGATAGGATTTCTGTTCTTGTTCTTGTTTTTATGTTTGTTTAAAGTGCTTCTTTTTATGAATTTCTTCTTTGATAGTTGTAAGTTTTTGTGCAATTGTGAATGAATCGAACCGTTGATATTAAATGATGATATTTTGAAATGAATGGTTCCATTTATCACTTTTATTTGTTTTAATGCATTTGTAGATTTAGCATAAAAATTAAAAGGTGATGGAACAAATGTGGATATTAAGAATGCTCGCTAGAGTAAATTTGCACATGATCGGTTTGACGCCTCCATTTATCAACCGAGACTTAAAACCACATTTCTTGAAAAAAATTGGTATTCTCTCTATACTTAAATTTTCATATGTACATCGATATTTGTTATTTTAAAGGTACAGGAGGATCTGACTCGAAAATAGAATTGGTATATAACCAATACCCCCTGGAAAACCCGACATACACAGTGGAGATAACAAAGAACACCAGGGTGAGTTTCGAACCTAACGATGCTTTTGAGAGACAATCAATGTTTACTCAAGTAAATTCTGTTCACTCTCAATTTTTGAATGATCTCATTAACCTTGCTTTGATTGACGCACTTAAAAGTGATCTACTGACATATCCCATAAGGAATCATCGGATACGACACATACATGTGCACATGCTTGAGAAATGATCTTAGGCCATCTTTGATATAATATTGAGCCTTAGACCTTTCTTTGACAAAATTTATCCCTCGTTAGCCATGTTTGAGCCATCAATATATAAATTTTCTGTGATAAACCTATATGATTACCAATCCACAGGAAAACATACTTGACATACCTTGGCTATCTAATTTTCTTACATCCTCTTTATAAGATGATACAGAAAAAGAAAAAGAAAAAGAAGCATTCGAGATTATCATCCAAGAAGAGTTGAAACAAAACAAGAAGCAAAAAGGCAAGAACATGCCAAGAAAGTGAAAAATGAGAAAAATGAAAGAAAGAAATGTCATCTCTCGGCAGAATATCAAGAAGTTAGAAAAATGTGTGCTACAATACGTAAACAAAAGATAGCTTTTGAAAATCCCTGACGTCGTTTCGTTAGCCACTGACCTCTGGCCACGCTACAACCTATGAAAAGCCCTATTTGATCTCAAGTCTGTTACATGCATGTGTTGATAATCACAATTGGGATATGGTAAATAGCATTCCTTTTAATTGTGTTAATATTCTTTCATGAGGTTATGCCAAACATAAGTAGTTGCTTCTTAAAAATTTCACTCCTTTCCTAAATTGTGCATGTGATTTTTCGATTGGCCATCTTCTGATTACATGATCTGTGAGAAACAAGTCACTATAATCAGAGTGAAATTTTGCTGAGGGTATACTATGTGAGGTTTGTGAAATCGAAACTATCCATAGAAGGTGATAAAAGGGAGTATTTGTTACACAACAATTCCTGTTGCTTGAATGATCATTCCTACTGCATTGAGAATTTCAAATACCAATGTAACAAATGATAATTTTTGCATAGAATGAATACCTGTGAAATAAGGACGTGTGAGACATAAGTCAAAATTGAGAATCTGGTGTCCCAACGACCATGATGCTAATTTACTTTAGTCAGCACTCTCCTATGCACATCTGTTTGACTGAAGTTTGTGGGTAGCTTCCCTGGAAACCCTCACGAGACAACACTCATCCGCTAGGGTAAACCTAGTGGTTCAACGGCTTGTTGCGTAAGCTAAATGCAACCGGATGACCTACAAAAATGGCATTAGGAGTAGATTTTTCTTTTTCGTATTACTAGAGACTAGCAATATTTAGGTTGGGGAGTGTGATTAGTACTTAAAATTGACATGTTATTATGACTTTTTAAGACTAATTGTACTTTAATGGAGTTTAAGTGATGTCATTTCAGGCCCTAAATTGAACAAGGATCCAAGAACAACAAGTACCACACTTGGATGCAGCACCAGCACATTAGGGCCAAAATTGGAAAAGCTTGGAGCACAGCCAGAACGTTCGAACGCCAAATCACGTTCGAACGTCCACATTGCACTGTAGCAGACTCAACTGCTGAAGAGAAGGCGTGTTGCAGTTAGGAAAGAAGACTGGAGCTCTGAAGCACTTGAGTGTCACGTTCGAATGCCAACTCACGTTCGAACGTACACTTGAGTTGATGGAAGACCAGACCACTGCAAAGAGTTGGAACTGAACCTCACAGAAGACCACCAGACTACTCGAGTGATAGGGTCAAAGCAAATCTGGCGTTCGAACGCCCTCAGTGCAAAAACAGAAGAAACGTTCGAACGGCAGTAAACGTTCGAACGCCCTTAGTGAAAAAACAGAAAGAACGTTCGAAGGCCAACTCACGTTCGAACATTATTCACAGACTGGCAGTAGATTTGTTGACTATTCACTTGGACTTGGGCGGCAAACACTATTCCTTCACCCCCCCCCCCCTTGTCTCCTCCTCTTGCCTATAAATACTCCTCTTGTTGGAGAGTTATAGGAGCCAAGTAGGAAGTAGGAAAGTTGATGGAGGCTTAGACTCCCACTCTCATTGTAGATTTAGCTCATTTCCCTTGTATGAAGTCTTTATTTTAGAGATTAGTTTGGCTTTAGTCCAACATCTCTTGCTTGTTATAACAATAGTTTTATGTTTATGCTTATGTTTATGCTTTCATTTTTCATGCATAGAAGAGAGATAGCTCACCTTTTGGTTGAGGAAGCAACCCTCCAATTCTTGGTTGACGAAGCCACCCTCCAAATGTGACTAGATTTCTTCTACTTTTATTGTTCATACATTTCACTTCCATTGCTTGCGCTTCTTTCTTTCTTAGAAGAGTGAAACTCTTCCACTTTTCTAGAGCTTTACCAAAGCCGTGAAGGGTGGAATGTGATTCACCCATTCTTTGTTAAAGATTGGCTACACATTTGTTGTTACTTTATCTTATAAGTTCTCTACTTGGAGGGATGAGCATCACTCACTTTTCTAGCTTTACCCAAGCCATGAAGAGTGAGTAGTTTCTCATTCACTCTTTAGTAAGAGGAGAAGGGCATGTATAAGTTATCCGAGAATCATATTTGTGCAATGTTTCTATGCTTAACGCTTATTTCCTCTTGTTATTGGATGATTGATTGCATCTAGCAAAGCTAGGGTACTTTGTATAATTGTGGGTTCTTTCTATGACACGGATGACTCTTGCATAGAAAGACTCATCAGTTCAAGGCAAGTACCCCGGCTAGATCTTCATGACTACCCCTCAATCTTCCCATTTATTGTACTTCATTTAAAGAATGGAATATTAATATCATGATTGGATGTCTTGTAGAAACACTTGCTTGTTTGTAGACGGGTTAAGTCTCGGCACAGACAATTCTTGTAAACTTCTAGAAAGACATCGGAATCATGTTCTTAATTCTCACAATCCATCTTTATCTTCCGATTAACTTGCTGTTGACACGGGAGTTAATTGAGTTATCAAGCACAATTATGACAAACCGGATAACTAGCTACATGTCCAGATCCTTGCACTAAAGAGTGACTTTTTTTATTAGCACCTATTTTGTTAAGAAAATCTTCCTGGAAAGAATCTTATATTCTGTCCAGAAAAACTCATATCTCACAGCAAATCTCAAAGGTTACAATCAATAGGTCTCTTCCACTGCTCACCTCAGAAATATCAACAAAAGTTCCTTGTGGATTCGACTCCGGACTCAAACCGGATTATTACTACAGCTTGACAGCCTGCACTTGGGTGTACACATTTCGGATCAAGCATCAAGTTTTAATGTCAATCCTTGTTGGAGGGAACTTACATTTACTCTAGGAACAAATTTTCAAATTCTAAATTTGTTCAATAATCTCATTATGCTTGTTTTGGTTAGGTGCATTTGGGTAGTTCATTGACTTTGTCTTGATATGTAGAATGCTCCCCTACGCCTATCTAGAAATGATCTTAGGCCACCCTTGATCTATTTTGAGCCTTAGCCTTGTTCTTGTGAAATCATCCCTAGTGACATGTTTGAGCCTTGTTGAAAATTCTTTTCCATGCCACACATTTAACCAAGTGATGAGTGCGTAATTTTGCATATTTCATGGCCTCATTGCAAGCATTTCAACTCAACTTTTGCATATAAGTGTTTAGAAGTTAGCCGTTTTGAACTATAATGTTGATATTTTGATGTTGCAACCTTTTATAGCTTAAATGATTGATTTTAGGACATTGCAACCTTGATGGATGTGTGTTGAAGGCATGGACATAATACATGAAGAATTGGAGGCTTAAAAGTGAAGAAATCAAGAAGGCATTGGTGCTTGGGAACAAGGGCACCAGCTGCAGCAACAATTGGAAGCACTGCCTCGGAATTCCTCCATTTTGACCATGATCTACTCATAATTTGGAAAAGTTAAAAACATGAAAGTTGTATATATGGGTATCTCCTGTTTGGTGTCAAAATTTCAGCCCAATCCAACGGTTAGATCAAGAGTTATGCCGATTCTACCGAAGGTGGTCCAGTGCAGAAAAACAGTACCGGTACTCCGGACCTTCTGGTCGCGAAAACAGCCTGTAACTCAACTTTGAGGCTTGGGGGTCCCACCTACACTTCTCCCACGCCTATCCCAACATTTCCTTACACATTTACAGGCCTCCTACACTCAAGTGGAAGACTTTAAAGGCCAATGCATTAAAGGAGGAATGGGAAAGAAGTGGGCTGTCAGGGCTATGATCTCCTAGCCTGTCAAGCCATCCATTCAGCTCTCTCTTGATGGGAGCTCGTACACACAGCTAGGGGGGAGCCTCTTGGACGTTTTGGCATGTCTCTACACTCCATTATATTCAGCATTCCATTCATTTGTAAGGGGTTGGCTACCTAAGCTTAGAGTAGTTTTAGTGAGGAAGGAGATGAATAGTAAAGTTGTGATTTTTACATGTTCTTCCATCCATTTATCTTGTAACGTCTTGTATGGATATTGTAAGCTTCCTTTACTGTCTTTAATGCCATTTATTAGAAGTACATTTCAAGTTTAGCCTTGCACTTTACATTTCACCATTGTTATGCTTTCAAGTTCTTAATTTTTAGCTTAAAATGGGTTTTGGATATTTCTCTTCATAGCTTTAGATTTCTTGCTTCAAGTTAAGTTTCATGCTTTAAATCTCCATTTCTCTTCCATGTCCATCTACATTATGCTTGTCTTGCATTTTTAATATGAGTAGCTAGGATTTAAGTTGGTTAATCCAAGGGAAAATTCCTCTTGGGAATACCATTTTCAACTCTTCTTCATTCCTCCCTTTAGAGTCAAATGGTTCGGTTTGACGGGGTTGAGAGTGGATGAGTTGGTGAGCCTTTGATATTCCGTAGGCCTAGTCGCGGTTTATGCTTAGATACTCACCAATCTCGTCCCTAGCTTCCCCCGAATCAATCGTTCATTCATGCTCAATCGGACGAAGGCTTTGAGTTGATTTGGTATTCCCATTGGAATGAACCCTTTGGATTAGCCAACACTTGCTTTCTTGCATTTTCATTTTGAACAAAACTCACCAAAACACAAATACAAGATTTTACACTTTCTTTTCACTTTTGCAAAATCACTTTCACAAAACTCCATTTCCTTCCCTGAGGAGACGACCTTGGAATATTTTCCAAGTAAAACACACGACCACAAAAGACTCCTTTCGATTGGGGAGCATTTTTGTGCACACCGCATCTCATTCCACATATTTTGTTCATTCCACAATTCCATCCACCACCATTCCGTTGTTGCCTAATCTTTTGCATCATTCCGAGTGAGAGTGACACTCACCCATTCCTATAAGCCATACACACATTTAGGGATGATGTTTAGAGGTTAGGATACAACAACGCGTTTTCCAATCAATCATTTTGGCGCCGTTGCCGGGGAAGGTAAAGCGTTGAGTTCAAAGGGTGATTTTGGGCGGCATGGTAAGTCTCGTGATTTTCATCACGGGCCAAGGTATGTCGTTTCTTTTGTAAATATTTTGTTTTAGTTTGTGTTTTGCATTATGTCTTATACTTATTATGAAAATGTATCAAATGCCCCATATTATGAAAAAGTGTGTGAGATTTGTGATGACTATGGGCACATTACTTGTGAGTGCCCAAGAATGGCCTCTTATTTTGAAAACGTATGCAAGATTTGTGGTGAGTATGGACACATCACTAGTGAGTGCCCAATAAATGCCCCTTATTTTGAATACGTTTGCGAAATTTGTGGTGAGAATGGACACCTCACTAGTGAATGCCCATTAAATGATCTGGTTCAAGACTTTGCATGCGAAAACTTTTACCCCAACCATTATGTTTCACCGAGTTATCCGAGTTATGGTTGGGAGAATGAACCTCATGATTTTTCATCCAATCTCACACCACCAAATGAATTCTCCCAATATCCAACATACGGGAACTCAACCGAACAAGCATTGGAAAATACTTTTTGCGAGTTTATGCAATGCCAATTGGAATTCAATGCCCAATTAGGCGAGTTTATGCAAAACCAAATGGAATTCAATGCCCAAATAACTCAACAACTTGATACATTGACTAATGTTATAATTGTTATGCATGAAGAACAACACCTTGAGCATAGTCAATGTATTGAGAATGATCCCCCCATTGAAATGCATATTGATGTTGAATCTCCCACCACTCTAGATTGTGAAACATTTAATGAAGTTATTATCTCACATGAGGCTAATGAGCCCAAGGTCATTTTGCCATCTTTGAGTGGTGTTGAGATTCACATTTCTCAACTTGGGGAGGGCATTGAAATGGAGTCAAGTGTTCTTAATGAGAAATTGCATATTCCATTTGTTGTATTGCATAAACTCGCATACATCTTGGTTCGGTTGAGATTTTTGAAGCATTATCCTTTGTATTGTTGGATAGATTGGAGTGAAAGGGCATTTATACAACAAAAAAATTTTAAAATCAAAAAAATCCATGGGCGTAGGGTCATATCCGAATTGAAGCCGGATTGACATGAGCCCTTGTTGTTTTGTTTCCATGTACATAGTAGTTATATCTCTTTTATTGTTATATTTTTATTTTTCATGTCATTGTAGTATAATGGTGAGTATCATTGTAGTTTAGATTTTAACATGAAGCATGTTTCAGCGGGAGTAGTTTGGCAGACAAAGCAGAACAGTACCGGTACTAAAAGTCTACTGGAATCGCAGTACCGGTACCCAGTACCGGTACTGTTTGCCTGACAGACCCAATCTCTGCAATGCTGCTCCACCTGCTTTGAGGGCATCACCAGCATTTCTCCCCCATGTTCTAGTCTAAGTTGGGGGGTGTAAATGAGCTTTGTGTGTTTCATTTTCTCTTTTATTTTTATATATATATAAAAAAAAAAAAAAGGGGTATCTCATTTCCCATTTTACCTTCATTGTTTTCATTGCATGATTCCTTGTGCATTGAGGACAATGCATAGTTTAAGTAGGGGGGTGAGGTGCACCATTCACATGTTCCATCACTTTGTGTATAGAATAAGTTGGAAATGTGAAAATTTTGAAAAATTTTGGACAATTTTTGTGAAAAATCACCACTTTGTGTATAGAATAAGTTGGAAATGTGAAAATTTTGAAAAATTTTGGACAATTTTTGGTAAAAAATAGTCAATATTGAACTATATTCCTCTATCCTAATTGTTATGGGATTTGTGAATTGTTTGATCTTCATTTTGAACTTTGAATACATGAGCACATTATAGAAGTTTATCCTGTGCTTGAGTATCACATATGTGTTTTCTTTCAAACTCAACCATTGTGCACCTTGAATGTGTAATTTGGGTAATTTACGGATTGAGTTCACATTTTAGTGCTTGACATGAATAGTGGAGATGAGTAAGAACCCATGTGAGCTTTAGTGCCAATTCTTGTTGGAGGGAACTTACATGTACTCAAGGAACAATTTTTCAAATTTCACATTTGTTCAATAATCTCATTATGCTTGTTTTGGTTAGGTGCATTTGTGTAGTTGATTGACTTTGTCTTGAAATGCAATGTGCTCTCCCATGCCTATCTAGAAATGATCTTAGGCCATTTTTTGAATGCTTTGAGCCTAAGCCTTTTTCTTGTGAAATTTATCCCAAGTGCCATGATTGAGCCTTAATTGAATTCGTTTCTATGCCACACATGTAACCAAGCCAATGAAAATGATAAATATCTACCTTACCTTGGTTGTTCCTAGAGCGGGATATGATTTGATCGTAAAAGAAAAGGAAGTATGGTGTGGAAATTCAAACAAAAGGGATGAAGGATGTTAAAACTCAAAAGAGTTCAATGGAAAAAGAATGAAAATCCAAGAAAAGGAGAGAAAGGGAGTGAAAAAGGAGAAAAAGAATGAGAAAAAGAAAAGGGAAAAATGTAAAGGAAAAGAAAGAAAAGAAACAAAGGGTGTGGTGATGGTGTGAAAATCAAAATCCCATAAAAGGGAAGTGTTTTTCTAAGATTAATGTCTCTCACTCGGAACAACCCTCTTTGTTATCCTATATCCTTCGTTTCCCTTACCACAACATCACCCCAAGGCCCCATTATAACCCATGAAAGTCCTAAAAGATCTAGAGAAGCATGGGGGATGCATACTTTTAAAGAAAAAGAGAAGTTAATTTTACTATCTAATGCCCTAGCATTCCTTTCATGAGATTATGCCAAGGTTGTTTCATTTGTATACATGTGCTTCATTTTTGGATTATATGTGAGCATTTTGGTTTGTGAATAAGATTCTATCTCACAAATACACATGGAGTGCATGCTAGGATAATCATTGAGTTATTCATTTTTTAGAGAAACCCTTGGTGAGTTTTTGCATCAAAGCTTAATTTGGATAGCCACGTGAATGTGAATTCCGTTGTGTAAATGCTTAAATTACATGTTCAGTTCACACACACACGAGTTTTGAAAGGAAATGTATAGGTGAATACTCTAGAATAGCATCTAAAGCTATAATGTGTTGCATGTGTTTTTAGTTAGGATGTTTTGAACATAGCTTTTTATTGAAATCTCATTGCTAGTTAAGATAGGGGAATATACTTTAAATATTGGATATTAGCAAGATGTTTGTAGGTACCTTCACTGGAAACCTTCACGAGACAAAACTCGTCCACTAGGGATCACCTAGGGGTTTAAAGGCTTGTTGCATGTGCTAAATGCAATTGCGGAATTAGTATAGGTTTATTTTTGTTTGCTTGCTTTTACATTTTGTTTGCTAGGGACTAGCAAAGCTTAAGTTGGGGGGTGTGATGAGTGCGTAATTTTTCATATTTCATGGCCTCATTGCAAGCATTTCAACTCAACTTTTGCATATAAGTGCTTAGAAGTTAGCCGTTTTGAACTATAATGTTGATATTTTGATGTTGCAACCTTTTATAGCTTAAATGATTGATTTTAGGACATTGCAACCTTGATGGATGTGTGGTGAAGGCATGGACACAATACATGAAGAATTGGAGGCTTAAAAGTGAAGAAATCAAGAAGGCATTGGTGCTTGGGAACAAGGGCACCAGCTGCAGCAACAATTGGAAGCACTGCCTTGGAATTACTCCATTTTGACCATGATCTACTCATAATTTGGAAAAGTTCAAAACATGAAAGTTGTAGATATGGGTGTCTTATGTTTGGTGTCAAAATTTCAGCCCAATCCAATGGTTAGATCAAGAGTTATGCCGATTATACCAAAGGTGGTCCAGTGTACAAAAACAGTACCGGTACTCGGTACCGGTACCAAATGGTACCGGTACCCAGTACCGGTACTCCGGACCTTCTGGTCGCGAAAACAGCCTGTAACTCAACTTTGAGGCTTGGGGATCCCACCTACACTTCTCCCACGCCTATCCCAACATTTCCTTACACATTTACAGGCCTCCTACACTCAAGTGGAAGACTTTAAAGGCCAATGCATTAAAGGAGGAATGGGAAAGAAGTGGGCTGCCAGGGCTATGATCTCCTAGCCTGTCAAGCCATCCATTCAGCTCTCTCTTGATGGGAGTTCGTACACACAGCTAGGGGGAGCCTCTTGGACGTTTTGGCATGTCTCTACACTCCATTATATTCAGCATTCCATTCATTTGTAAGGGGTTGGCTACCTAAGCTTAGAGTAGTTTTAGTGAGGAAGAAGATGAATAGTAAAGTTGTGATTTTTACATGTTCTTCCATCCATTTCTCTTGTAACCTCTTGTATGGATATTGTAAGCTTCCTTTACTGTCTTTAATGCCATTTATTAGAAGTACATTTCAAGTTTAGCCTTGCACTTTACATTTCACCATTGTTATGCTTTCAAGTTCTTAATTTTTAGCTTAAAATGGGTTTTGGATATTTCTCTTCATAGCTTTAGATTTCTTGCTTCAAGTTAAGTTTCATGCTTTAAATCTCCATTTCTCTTCCATGTCCATCTACATTATGCTTGTCTTGCATTTTTAATATGAGTAGCTAGGATTTAAGTTGGTTAATCCAAGGGAAAATTCCTCTTGGGAATACCATTTTCAACTCTTCTTCATTCCTCCCTTTAGAGTCAAATGGTTCGGTTTGACGGGGTTGAGAGTGGATGAGTTGGTGAGCCTTTGATATTCCGTAGGCCTAGTCGCGGTTTATGCTTAGATACTCACCAATCTCGTCCCTAGCTTCCCCCGAATCAATCGTTCATTCATGCTCAATCGGAGGAAGGCTTTGAGTTGATTTGGTATTCCCATTGGAATGAACCCTTTGGATTAGCCAACACTTGCTTTCTTGCATTTTCATTTTGAACAAAACTCACCAAAACACAAATACAAGATTTTACACTTTCTTTTCACTTTTGCAAAATCACTTTCACAAAACTCCCTTTCCTTCCCTGAGGAGACGACCTTGGAATATTTTCCAAGTAAAACACACGACCACAAAAGACTCCTTTCGATTGGGGAGCATTTTTGTGCACACCGCATCTCATTCCATCTATTTTGTTCATCACATTTCCATTCACATCCATTTTGTTGTTGTTTCCTATCTTCTTGCATCATCCGGAGGGAGAGTGACACTCCCCCATCACTATAAGCCACATACACACATTGAGGGTGAGGGTGATGTTTAGAGGTTAGGAACGACGTAATTACCAATCAATCACCAAGCCAGTGAAAAATGATAAAAATTTACCACACCTTGGTTGTTCCGACAGCTGACCATGATTGAATATGAAAAGAGAAGGAATGGTGATGTGGAAACCCAACAAAAGGAATGATGAATGTGGAATTCATATGTTGAATGAAAAAGAATGATAAATCCAAGAAAAATAAGAAAGAAAGGGGTGAAGGAAGAAAGAATGTGCAAGGAAAAAAGGAAAATGTTAAGGAAAAGAAGAAAAAGAAACAAAGAGTGAAGTGATGGTGTAGAATGAAAAAATCCCACAAAAAAGGAGATCTTTTTGAAATAAATGTCATGCACTCGGAACAACCCTCTTTGTTATCATATATCCTTCATTTCATTTACCTCAATATCACCCCAAGGCCCCATTATAAACCTTGAAAGTCCTAAATGATCTAGAGGAAGCATGGAGATAACATACTTTTAAAGGAAAAAAAAGGTCGATTTTGCTACATCTAATGCCCTAGCATTCCTTTCATGAGATTATGCCAAGGTTGTCTCGTTATTATGCATACTTCATTCTTGGATTATATGTGAGCATACTTCGTTTTGTGCACAAGATTCGATCTCACATATACACATGGAGAGCATGCCAGGATAACCATAGTGTGATTCATTGTTGAGAGACACCCTTAGTGAGGTTGCATCGAAACTTAATTTGGATAGCCAAAGCGAATGTGAACTCTGCTGTGTAAATGCTTCAATTACATGTCCATTTCACAAAAACACGAGTTTGAAAATGAATGTGTAAGTGCATACTCTATAATAGCATTTAAAGCCATGGTGATGCTCATGTGTGCTTAGTTCGGGCATTTGAGCAATGTGTTTCGTAGCCCTATGCTTAAAGGGTGGGGGAATATTGCTCAACTTTCGATATTTGATAAATTGAGGAATGCCCTATCATTTGAATCTATGTGTTGAATTTTGGGTGTTCATTTTGGTAGTTAAAAATTAGAAATCCATGTCTTGTATTTTGAAAACATCAAAATTGTAAATCATGCTGCAATTTCGGAAATGACTTTGGGCATGATTAATAAATTGTGGTTCACATGTGTGGTTCAAGTTTTTGGTAGATTATATGTCATAGAGAGGGTGTTTGAATGTTTAGGAGTTGAATAAAGTTGGGTTGGATGTGAGTTTTGGAGTTAAGGAATGGTTTTGTAGTAAAGGCAAAACCTTCCGGAAGGTTTTCATCAACATTCTGGAAGGATTTCACTACTAGACAGTTTTGCCTCATTAGTGAGCAAAACCTTCCGAAAGGTTTTCATCGACCTTCCGGAAGGTCTTGCCCATAATGCTAAAAACGAGGGTTTTAAATTCAGAATTTTTGAAAAACCCTTCATATTTCCCCCGAATCTCCAGCTCCCAAACTCTCTCATTTCCCTCTAACTTCTTCCAAGCTTCAAAACACCTCACCCAAACCATAAATTCTTACTTTTCTCTTGATTAGGGTTGATTTTGAGTGAATTTGTGCTGAAAATTATGGTGTTCTCACAAAAACCCTAGGTCTCCAAAATTTTCCCCAATTCTCAAGTTCTCGTTGATTCTCTCCAAACCCTAGAAATCTCTTGCCATGGCCCGTATAGGAAAGACTTCTCTTGATGCATTTGAGCCTGTGGAATGGCTTATGTTGTGGATTTTGACATTCCTCGGTATGGGGGCACTGTTGATCACCATGGCCCGCACCAAGAGAACGGGGTCAGAGTCCCCACCACCCACACGCACTAGCTCCCGCAAAGGAATATGAAGGGCCCGAGTAGTGGAGACTAGGAGGAGAGAAGGACAAAAACAAGACACGACGCTCGTAGACAAAAAATCAATGAGAAAAATGTCACGTGTGAGAGGTATGTGGACAAGATCTCACTTGGGCCAAATGAAAGAGTGGTAAGAGTGATCGAGGGACTTGGTTTGGGTATTTGGTTTGAGGAGGTAAGTGGCTACAACTTGGGGTTGTGTACATAATTCTATAAGAAATTGTCGGTGTTGGGCGAGGATGTTAGTGTGTTAAGAACTAATGTGCGGGAGAAGACCTTTGATGTGACCCCCGAGTTGATTGCCACATTGCTGAGGTATCAGAGGCCTCCCCCTACTACCCCAGTCTACCCACACAAATGTTGAAGGGCGTAGGACACTCTCCGAGTATGTGTGGCTCACCAATGAGGACCCAACCACTTTTAAAGGGACAACTCTTATCGGAGGCCTCAAGCACTCTTACGGAGTAATGAACAAAGTATTACACTATAATTTGATGGCCCAGGGCTCCGAGAAGAGCCCGAATGTCGAGAATCTCGCCCTCCTCCATGCGTTTATGATGGGGAAGGCGATTGATGTGGCCCTTTTAGTATGGGAGGAGATGAAGGAGTTCGCTAAGGCTGCAAAGCCGAAGGCGAATCTCCCCTTCGACAATCTCGTCACTGATTGGTTGTAAATCATTGTTGTTTCCTAAGCGCTTAACATCACCCTCACCCTCAATGTGTGTATGTGGCTTATAGTGATGAGGGAGTGTCACTCTCCCTCCGGATAATGCAAGAGATATAGGAGCAACAACAAATGTGAATGTGAATGGAAATGTGGAATGAACAAAATATGTGGAACGAAATGCGGGTGTGAACAAAAGCGCTCCCCAATCGCAAGGAGTCTTTCGTTGTCGGTGTTTTACTTGGAAGAGTATTCCAAGGTCGTCTCCTCAGGGAAGGAAAGGGAGTTTTGTGAAAGTGATTTTGCAAAAGTGAAAAGAAAGTGTAAAATCTTGTATTTGTGTTTTGGTGAGTTTTGTTCAAAATGAAAATACAAGAAAGCAAGTGTTGGCTAATCCAAAGGGTTCATTCCAATGGGAATACCAAATCAACTCAAAGCCTTCCTCCGATTGAGCATGAATGAACGATTGATTCGGGGGAAGCTAGGGACGAGATTGGTGAGTATCTAAGTATAAACCGTGACTAGGCCTACGGAATATCAAAGGCTCACCAACTCATCCACTCTCAACCCCGTCAAACCGAACCATTTGACTCTAAAGGGAGGAATGAAGAAGAGTTGAAAATGGTATTCCCAAGAGGAATTTTTCCTTGGATTAACCAACTTAAATCCTAGCTACTCATATTAAAAATGCATAAAGGAAAGACAAGCATAATGTAAATGAAAGACATTGTATAGAAATGAAGCTTTAAAGCATGAAACTAAACTTGAAGCAAGAAATCTAAAGCTATGAACAAAAACATTCAATACCCATTTTAAGCTAAAAATGAAGAACTTGAAAGCATAAATGGTGAAATGAAGAACATGTAATTAACTTGCAATATACTTGAAATAAAGGAGATTACAATGTAAGAAATGAAGATTACAAGAGGAATGTAGCTTACAGCAATGACATGGATGAAGAAAATGCAAAAACGAAATTACTATTCATCATCTTCAACCTTGGAGCTTTCTACATCTACTCCTAAGCTTAGGTAGCCAACTCCCCTCAATACAAGCTTGTAATGTTGAATATATGGAGTGTATGCCTCTCATTTTCGTGCATGGTGGTCCCCCCTAGCTGTGTGAACGAGCTCCCATCAAGAGAGGGCTGAATGGATGGCTTTGACAGGCTAGGGAGAGCATAGCCTGGCAGCCCACTTCCCTCCCCCTTCCTTCAATGTTCAAGCCTCAAAAGTCTTCCCTAAGGTGTAAGAGAGACATGGTTGTGTAAGGAAATGTTGGGGGAAACGTGGGAGAATCGATGGTGGGACCCCCAAGCAAGTGGGGCTGAGTTGCAGGAGCATTGGGGCTGCTTCAGGGGAGCGTACCGGTACACGTACCGGTACCCCGAACACCAGAAACTTCGGCGTACCGGTACCCTCTTTTCTGCTCTGGACCACTTTTGGTAGAATCGGCATAACTTTTGATCCAACCGTTGGATTGGGGTGAAATTTTGAAACAAAATATAAGATACCTAGATCTACAACTTTCATGTTTTGCACTTTTTCAAATTCTGAGTAGATCATGGTCAAAATGGAGGAACTCCGAGGAAGTACTTCCAAACGATGTGGCTGCTGATGCCCTTGTTCCCAAGCACCAATGCCTTCTTGATTTCTTCACTTTTAAGCCTCCAATTCTTCATGTATTGTGTCCATGCCTTCACCACACATCCATCAAGGTTGCAATGTCCTAAAATCAATCATTTAAGCTATAAAAGGTTGCAACATCAAAATATCAACATTATAGACAATTTTGGCTAACACTAAGTATTTAAATGCAAAAGTTGAGTTATAATGCATGTAATGAGCCCTTCAAATATGCAATATTATGCGCTCATCAGTCACGCAAATGTGCTCTGACTACAAAGTGATGTCCTACGCACATGAAATGCTGCTACCCCCTGAGACTGGTGCCATTAGGAAGTCGAGCAACAGTAAGAGGGCAACTAGGACAGGGGGTGAGAGAGCCAAAGCATCGAAACCGAAGCCACCTGAAGCGGGACCATCCTCTTCTGAGCCTACCACTTCTGCCCCAGCCTGCACTGTGTCTCAGCATTTGGATGCCCTGTACACGACTACGCATGGGCATTCGTTGGTGGTGATGAGGATCTTCCAGCATACCTTCTCGGGCGAGCCCATCCCCGCTGGACCTTCGTAGCCTCCAGCCGGACCATCTACCTACGCTCCCATACCTTCTACAGTTCTTGAGGTAGGAGGTTTCGGCGATGATGATGAGGGGAGTGAGTCCGAGAGTGATGCTGAGGATGAGGATGCTTTTGATGATGATGATGATGATGGGGATGAGGGTGATGAGTAGGGTTTCTCTTGTGTTTTGTTTTTTTTTTGTTTTAGGTTGTACAGTTAGGGTTAGTTTATCGGCCTTGTAGAAGTGTCTCTAGGATGTTTGGCCATTTTGTTTCTAAACTATAACCCATTGTATTGAACTTTTGTGAATGATTAATGAAAAATACCACATATGTTTCATTTTATCATTGCCCAAGTCCATTTCTTTAATTGCATTGTGATTTTTGCATTTTGTTTGTTTGATTGTTTACTTGTACGAATGGGATTGTTGTAGTTGTATACCTTGCGGTTTTTAAATAAAGTTTGCAAGGGACTAGCAAAACTCAAGTTGGGGGGTGAGATTAGCACAAAATATTGCAGATTTTGTATGCTTTTTATACCTTTTTATACTTGCTTTTGTTGTGAAATTGGGAAAAAATGAATTTAATCTACATTTTAATGAAGTTTTGTGTGAATGTAGGTGAAGAGTTGTAAATGGCTTGAGTTAAGCTCCCATCATAGTGTTTAAAGTTAATGAAGATGAGGGGATAACTTAAAGGAATGATTGGAAGGTGACGAAACCAAGAAAAATGCAAATTGGATGAAAACCTTTCGGAAGGTTTGGTCATAAACCTTCCTGAAGGTTTGCACTTGGTCTATCTATGCACTGCCTAAACCTTTCGAAAAGTTTTGTCTGCTGGAATAAACCTTCCGGAAGGTTCGGGTCACTGGACAGCTTTTTCTCTTTGCTCTGCATAAACCTTCCAGAAGGTTTGTGTCGACCTTCCGGAAGGTTTGCATCGACCTTTCGGAAGGTTTTACCCAGAAATGCCAGACAACCTGTAACTCAAGCTCTGCCACTTGAGGGTCCCACCTATGATTCTTCCACTTGTCCCCTAACATCTCTTACACACCTACATGCCTCCCATTGTCTAAGGTTGGACTTTGGAGGCCCAAGCATTTATGAGGAAGAGAGAGAAGAGGGAAGCCTGGGAAGTTACAGGCTAGGCTTGTCCTAGCCTGTCCAATGCATCAACTCAGCCCCCCCCCCCATTTGTGGGAAGCATGTCACACATGCTAGAAGACCTCCATGGACGAAAATACAGAGATCAATGGACATTGTTCAGCAATGTAGAGAGAAAAGCTCAAGGAGGAAGACATAGTGAGAAAGAGAAGTTAGATTTTTGCATTTTCTTTACCCATTTCACTTGTAATCTTGTGTAAGACCCTTGTAAGTGACTTGATCTGAAATGTGTACACCCAAGTGCAGGCGGTCAAGCTATAGTAATAATCCGGTTTGAGTCCGGAGTCGAATCCACAGGGAACTTTTGTTGGTATTTTTGAGGTAAGCAGTGGTGGAGACCTATTGATTGTAGCCATTGAGATTTGTTGTGAGGTGTGAGATTTCCTGGACAAAATATAATATTCTTTCCAAGAGATTTTTCTTAACAAAATATGAGATAAGCTCAAATGAAAAAGAGTTACTCTTTAGTTCAAGGATCTGGACATGTAGTTAATTATCCGGTTTATTATACTTGTGCTTGATAACTCAATTAAATCCGGTGTCAACAACAAGTTAATCGGAAGATAAAGATGGACTGTGAGAATTAAGAACATGATTCCGATGTCTTTCTAGAAGTTTACAAGAATTGTCTGTGCCGAGACTTAACCCGTCTACAAACAAGCAAGTGTTTCTACAAGACATCCAACCATGACATTAATATTCCATTCTTTAGGTGAAACACAATAATGGGGAGGATTGAAGGGTAGTCATGAAGATCTAGCCGGGGTACTTGCCTTGAACCGATGAGTTTTTCTATGCAAGAGTCATCCGTGTCATAGAAAGATCCCACTGTTATGCAAAGTACCTTAGCTTTGCTAGATGCAATCAATCATCCAATAAGAAAGGAGAAATATACGTTAAGCATCAGAACAGAGCACAAATATAATTCCTGGATAACTTATACATGCCCTTCTCCTCTTACTAAAGACTGAATGAGAAACTACTCACTCTTCATGGCTTTGGTAAAGCTAGAAAAGTGGGTGATGCTCATCCCTCCAAGTAGAGGACTTAAAAGATGAAATAACAATGAACAAGGAGCCAATCTTTAACAAAGAATGAGTGAATCACGCTCCACCCTTCAGGGCTTTGGTAAAGCTCTAGAAAAGTGGAAGAGTTTTACTCCTCTAAGAAAGAAAGAAGCTCAAGCAATGGAAGTGAAGTACATAAACAATAAAAGTAGAAGAAAGCTAGTCACATTTGGAGGGTGGCTTCCTCAACCAAGGAATGGAGGGTTGCTTCCTCAACCAAAAGATGAACTAACTCCCTTCTATGCATGTAAGTGAAAGCATAAGCAGAAAACTACTTTTATAACAAGCAAAGAGATGTTGGACTAAAGCCAAACTAATCTCTAAAATAAAGACTTCATGCAAGGAAATGTAAGCTAATATCTACAATGTGAGTGAGAGTCTAAGCCTCCATCAACCTCTCTACTTGTGCTCCCTTAGCTCTCTAACAATGGGAGTATTTATAGGCAAGAGGAGGAGACAAGAGGGGGTGAAGAAATAGTGTATGCCGCCCAAGTCCAAGTGAAAAACCAACTACTCTGCTTCCAGTCTGCGGAGAACGTTTGAATGTGAGTTGGCGTTCGAACTTTGTTTCTGTTTTTTGCTTTATGGTCGTTCGAACGTTGTCTTTCGTTCGAACGTTTCTTCTGTCTTTGCACTATGGGCGTTCAAACGCCAGATGTGCTCTGATCCTCTCACTCAAGTGATCTGTTGGTCTTCTGTGAAGTTCAGTTCCACACTCTATGCAGTAGTCTGGTCTTCAATCAACTCAAGTGCACGTTCGAACGTGAGTTGGCGTGCGAACGTGACACTCAAGTGCCTCAGAGCTTCAGAGACTTCTTTCCTAGCTGCAACACGCCTTCTCTTAGCAATTAGGTCTACTACAGTTCAATGTGGCTGTTCGAACGTGAGTTGGCGTTCGAACGTTCTGGCTGTGCTCCAAGCTTCTCCAATTTTGTGCTTTAAAGTGCTGGTGTTGCATTCAAGTGTGGTACTTGTTGTTCTTGAGTCCTTGTTCAGTTTAGGGCCTGAAATGACATCACTTAAACTCCATCAAAGTACAATTAGTCTTAAAATGACATAGTAATATGCTAATTTTAAGTGCTAATTACACTTCCCAGCCTAAATATTGCTAGTCTCTAGTAATAAAAAAAATCTACTCCTAATGCCATTTTCGTAGGTCATCCGGTTGCATTTAGTTTATGCAACAAGCCATTGAACCACTAGGTTTACCCTGGCGGACGAGTGTTGTCTCGTGAGGGTTTCCAGTGAAGCTACCCACAAACTTCAGTCGAACAGATGTGTATGTGAGATTGCTGATTAAAGTAAATTAGCATCATAGTCGTTGAGGCACCCAACTCTCAATTTCGACTTATATCCCGCATGTCCCTTTTTGATAGGTATCTATTCTATGCAAAAATTAGCATCTGTTACATTGGTATTTGGAATTTCCTGTGTAGTAGGAATGATCATTCAAGCAACATGAATTTTTGTATAACAAACACTCCATTTTACCACCTTCCATGGGTAGCTTTGATTTCACAAACCTCTCATAGAATGCTCTCAGCAAAAGTTCGCTCCGATTATAGTGACTTGTTTCTCACAGATCATGTGATCAGAAGGTGGCCAATCAAAAAAATCACATGCACAATTAGGAATGGAGTGAAATTTAAGGAAGAAACTACTCATGTTTGGCATAATCTCATGAAAGAATATTAATACAATTTAAAGAAATACTATTTACCATACCCCAATTTTGATTGACAACACATGCATGTAACAGACTTGAGGTTAATTAGGGCTTTTCATAGGTTGTAACGTGGCCAGAGGTCAGTGGCTAACGAAATGACGTCAGTAGTATTCAAAAGCTATCATCTGTTTATGTAGTGTAACACACCTCTTTCTAGCTTTTCGATATTTTGCCCAGAGATGATATTTCTTTCATTTTTCTCATTTTTTCACTTTCTTGGCAATTTCTTGCCTTTTTGCTTCTTTTCTGTTTCAATTATTCCCATTGATTCTTCTTGTCATTCAAAAGTAGCTTCCACAGCCTTTCCCTTTTTCTTGCATTTCTGTGTCATATTGATTTGAAAGAGGGTGCAAGAAAATTAGATAGCAAAAGTATGTCAAGTATGTTCTCTCGTGGTTTGGTACTCATACGGGTTTATCGAAGAAGAAATCATATATTGATGGCTCAAGCATGGCTGACTAGAGAAATAATTTTGTAAAAGAAATGGCAAAGGCTCAATATCAAATCAAAGATGGCCTAAAATCATTTCTCAAGTATGTGCACATGTATGTGTCATATGCAAAGGTTCCCTGTGGGATATGTCAATAGATCACTTTTAATTGCTTCAATCAAAGCAAAGTTAATGAGATTATTCAAAAATTGAGAGTGAAAGACTTTACTTGAGTAAACATTGATTGTCTCTCGAAAGCATTGTAAGGCTCGAAACTCACCATGGTATTCTTTGTTATCTCCATTGGTTATGTCGGGTTTTCCAAGGGATGTCGGTTATATACCGATTCCATTTTCGAGTCCGATCATCCTGATCCTTGAAAATAACAAATATTGATGCACATTTGACAATTTAAGCATAGAAAGAATACCAATTTTCCAAGAAATGTGGTTTTAAGTTTTGGTTGATAGGCTGAGGTGTCAAACCGATCATGTACGTAGTTACTTTAACAAACATTCTTATCATACACATTTGTTCCATCATATATTAATGTTAAGCTAAATCTACATATGCATTTAAAACAAATAAAAGTGATAAATTGAACCATTCATTTCACAACATATTGTCAGTTAACATCAACATCAATGATCCAATTTATCCACAATCACACAAAAACTTACAATATATTTAACAACTATCAAAGAAGAAACTCATAAAAAGAAGCAATAAACACACAAAAACCATAAACAAGGACAGGGATCCCTCTCTCTCACTCTTCATGTCCACCATCTCCACCAGGTCCACCCCTCAGAAGTCTAAGAATCTCATCCTGCTAAGCTTCAATGCTAAGCATGATGTCTCGTAAAGAGCGTCGGGTGCTGGT